>OY728581.1:5494637-6224637 GCA_963422195.1 Carabus problematicus | reverse complement strand
ATCACACAAGGATAATTTACACGTAATGGCAACCTGTTAGCATCATAAACGCCATAGTGGGCCGCGTCGCGGAACCGATGTCGAAGACGCGCCTCGATGAATGCCGCATTCATCGGAGCAGTTTGTATTGTACCAGTATCTTAGATTGACAGCGTTCTCCACAGCGCAAATCATGTGAGCGTGCGACAGAGGTATGCAGTATTTACTGGTAGCGTATTTCACATCTTGTAATTCCTTTAGCGAAGGACACCCGTACGATGCCAGATCCACGACCTCGTCTCGGTCGAGATATCTTTGAAGTATTTTTTTCTTTTCTTCACCTTTCACAAATATATCTTTTGTCTCGCCCGTGACGTCTTGAAGTATGGCACAGAGACTTGAATACTCGGTAAATCCGTGTTCCCACGCGAAACCGTGATGACTGTTCTTCAGCCAGTTTACTTGAGCTTGTAATTTTGTTGACAGCTGATGTATATCATACGGTGGTTTGAATATAAAATGATGGAATATACCACCGTCCAGCGAAGTTATAGCAAGCTTTCACGATAAACTCTTTTCCCACTCCGTAAAACCCTTGTACATCTATAATATAACCCATTCTATCTGATTGCTCGTGTGTCACTGATTCATCTCTCCCACAGAGTATGGCTATTTATAGGGGCGGGGATAGTGACGGAGAATTTAATTACTGTAATCCACTATAACATTTCTGTTTCTATCAATTTCTATAATATTATCAAATTCAGCATAAATTACGCAATTTACGGTGTGCTCAAGGGCTTGTTCAAACGAGAGCTCAAGACGTAGGGAGCCGTGACGTGTTAGGTTCCAGTGCGATAACGTATTTGCCGATAAGTCAGGTGTTAAATCAAAGGCGGTCAGACAGAATCCGTTGGGAAAAGAATCCCTATCTTGCTCATTACCTGCATTCGAAAAGTGAATACCGGTACCTGAGAACAGGGTATTGTACATTTGAACGTACATTTTTTTCGTAAAACACGGCTGTAAAGGTTTCGCCGGCATTTGCTGCCCATTGACACAGAGAGACAGGTGGTTTATGTTGTAATGGTCGAAATTAAACGGATTACGGTCGATAGCTCCGTTAAACGCTCTGTTGGAAACAAAACCTATGACGCATCGTTTAGGTAGCTGACCTAAGAAAATATTATCTAAAGATTTGCCCTGCACCCCCGCAGGTATTGTTATGGCTTTACACTCAGCACGAGTTATTGGGTACTTTGCGGTTGACACCTCCAGTGCTTTATTATGGGCCAACAGAACACTAGGATTTAACTTCATTCGACGTACAAGCAGCGTTGCTTCCGTAATTTGTACTTTATATTCTTTTGCAGCAGCGATGATATTGAAACTGTCGCGAGACCGAACAAGCCTTAACCTCATTTCAACGCCGCTAATTAAAAACTTCTCCTGATTGAATAAATCAATGTGTAGATGTCCTAACATATCTACGCTGTTACTATTCGCGGCGAACTGTTTTCTCTTCTCAAATCCTTTATTTTTTTCCTCGTCTACACTCTACATATGGCCCGCGGTATCTTCATATCATAGAGACGAGGTAAGGTGAGATTTTTTAGCATCACTGCCATAGTTTAATAGGGTTTCGATGTACGAGCGATAAGCATAGGTATTGTTAGGGGGTGAGATTAATTTTTGATTAAGATAAACATCGATCTGGCTGAAAAGCGAATGTAACCAGTTATTTACAGGGGCGACTTTGTCGGCGTCTGTCAAGGGTGAGTTATCGGCCTTTGTGATTTTTGCATTTATGTACAGCATAGTCTGGGATAGGTCTGTATATTCATCGCCCTGCCCAGCAACAACGAATTCGAGTGGCGCGTCTTCGCAAATAGACGACAGCGGCTTGTAACTGATCCATTGACCATTTTCAATACTTGTCTGCGTAGGCGGTAACGCGAATAAATCCAACTCTGATTTCACACATTCGCACGACTGAGGATGAAGGAATGCCATTCTAATTGAATATATCGTGAGATCTTTTTGTTTTGTTCTTCGCTCGACCGCGGGATGCACGTGACTGATTGCGCCTGACGTTTACACGGTTCCTTTTATAACCGGAGCCTGTGAGTAATTTGCCAATTTTATTTTCAGCTTTCCTTTTCAAATTGTCTCCCGCCTCATTTATGCGCTTCTTAAAATACTCTTTTATTGGACGGTTTTCACTTAGATCGCCCAGAAAATTAATTCCTGTATGCGCAGCTTCTTTACCGATGGCACTGACGCCCCTCCGGAATAACGGCATAATATTTCTAAAAAGACTGCCGAAAAACCTGTGCCCCTCTGGTATGATGCCCCCCTAAAGACAGCGGTACCTAGGCCGCTACCTGCCTGCTGGCCATAGTATCTCTGATAAGGACACCCGCTCATATTTGCTGCCTTTTAAAATGTAGTTTAACACACAATGTTCCGAACTGGAATGGTACTTTATTTCCGGTGTCACACCTTATATCTATTTCAATAGTCTGAAATTCACGTACTAATACGGAAACATAATGCGGCTGCGTATAAGACACCATTCTAGTCCCTCCATACATGTATTTTTCTGTATTAACGTGTACCGTCCGCAGAAGGGACGTTTTAACATCGCCAATGAACTGGGGCTCCACAAGGTCACAGTACACAAACAATGTGGTAGGTAAACCTAGCAGTAAATGGACTGAAGTGCAAGTTTGGGTGATAATTTCAAGGACGTGATATTGGAATTTTTAATGTGTACCGCAATTCGTTTAATAACCGCCGTATATGTAAACTCAACATACGTATTAATTTCTTCATTGACATTTAAAGCATTTAACACTTCGTGAATATTTTCATAATTAGCAGGCGGAATATACGTCTTCTTCATCGTTTTTACACCGTCGACGGATAACGTATAATAAATAATATTATCATGCTCGTTTACGGTGTAAAACGAGCATGGATACTGGATTTCTACGAGTGCCACGGCCCATGAGCCAGCTAGTTTCATATGTTCTGGTAGTTGCGTAATGAAATGCGTTGTTTTATTATCGGGAAAGTAGCCCATAGAGCTGTTGCTTGGCAGTGTTATGTAAAACTCATCTCGTCCCATGATGCTTAAATGTGTCTTATATCTGTAGCCGGGATCCACGAGTTAAAACTTTTCGGATAACCTTTCCATTTGACGAACAATTCCTTTCTGGCCCCCCTGCTTCTTGTTGCAATTATTTTATCTATCTTGAATTCACTGTCTGGACTCACGGATATTTTTTGAAGTTCTTGCTCATAGAACACACCCTCAATATCGTCACTATTTAAATCTTGCAACCGGTATACAGGCGGCTTCCGGTTTGATTTTAAATATCTCTTCAGACCAGTTGCTTTCATACCCTTACTCGAAAATATTTTTCTCTCTACTGATTCGCACCGTATCACCGACTTCGAACTTTGATTCATTTATTTCATGCAGCTGCTGCTGGTGCTCCTGCTGTACCTCTTCCCCATACTGATTTCTCCATACTTGTAAAATATTTTTATCATTTACATCTTTCGGAGCGAATTTAGTGGCCGAATGTGTTGTACTATTATAGGCTGTTAAAAGCTTAGGCAGCATATCAATATATCGATACGTGTTACCATGCGTGAAATATCTGTACATTCTCGATTTCAGTGTTCTGTTTAAGCGTTCGACGAGACACGCTTTAACATCGGGATTTTGCGATACATAATATTTTATGTCGTTTTCACGTAGATATTTTCGTACAGAGCCTGCGATAAACTCGGATCCTTTATCAGTCTGCAGATGTATAGGTTTGCGTTCACTTTCACGGTGTATCTTTTCAAAAGCGGCGATGACCGATGACGGTTTCTTGTCTAGTAACGGTACCGCCCATGCGTACCTGCTAAATACGTCAATTACTGCTAAAATATATTTGTATCCGTCGTTATACCGGCTAAGACTTCTCATATCATTAAGATCGGCCTGATGCAGATCATCGATATTAGAAACTCTATATCTGTTTCTTGGAAATTTTTTTCGCCTAGGCTTATGCCGTGTATATGCATTTTGAGCGCTAAGCCATTGTTGTACAGACTCGGCACTATACCTCCCCTTTACGGCTTTTATGAGACTGGAAGCCCCCGCAAAGCCAGACGCGTCAGCAGGGTTGTAATAAATTCTGGTCAGTTTTCTATTCATATTTATAAGGGGTGAAAAGGAAATATTTTATGCGTGAGTTTGGAATAACTGACTAGGTTCTGGCTGTTGCGAACAGTATAATTTCAATTTATTTATTTATTTATTTATTATATTAATGAACATATTTTATAAGCTAAATCGCTTCCACAACACTTTCGGGGATGCTGCTGCTGCTGCTGCTACTGGTCTTTCTGTATCTGCATCATAAGTGTCGCTCGTTAATAAGCGCCTTCTTCTTTTTGTTCTTCTATTTGACAATCCAGAAGTAGTGGGGGTAACTGAGGGTCTTGAAATATATTGTCTTCTATGTCGATTACCAATTAATTCGCGCGGTATATTCAGATTTTTCAATACGGTTGTAAATTCACGCCAGCCGGTAGGACTAGAATGTTTGCGATATCTTACAGCGTCACCGATCAAGTCGGCAATGTTAGAATTAGGTATTAAATTATTATTTACAGAAACCATCCCGTCCTTATCCCATGTTATGTTTTTGGCAGAACTTAGTCTATTTAGTAATGAATTTGCTTTATTGTGATACGATCTTGGTATAGAATTTAAAATATTTAATACGTTATTATCGTCGACCGGCTCGTCTTGCTGTGTTACACTCTCCTGAATTATCGGAATATTTATTGGCTCGCGATCTTGTTTCTTAAAGTGTAAATACCTTTGCAGAGTCTCCTGATAAAGGGCCCATTTATCATGATCACTAAGATTAGTATTAAGTACGTTCTTCATGTCGGCATCAAGCTGGGTGGTAACGTCGTTACTATTTAAAGGCTCTTGTCGTAGTCGTTGTAGCGTTTCAGGCGATATGAGCGCCATTTTTTTAGCATGTTCCATTGTTTGTTTTTAATTATTTTTATTAAATAAGCTGCTTAGAACTCCGGAAAGGAGCGGGGTCAGTAGGAGAGGTAGAAATGCACCGCCCGACTGTACTAAAATTTGTTTCTTTTTCTGCCACCTTTCTCCGCGTTTAACTAGTTTACGCAATATTTTTTTATGACGTGCTAAGCACGTAAGTTGTGTTTTATTAAGCCTAATTCTACCCTGTAGTATATTATAAACGCATTCACAGATGCACCGAACAGTGCTACTATTAGCTGCTTTTAATAGGGCGGTGCGATGACTTGGTTTTAGTTTCTGTAGAGCGCGTAGATATTCCGTATGACTGATCACTGTCTTAGACATGATTAGGAAATAACCTGCGGTAGCGCTATATCACCGTATTTATACTTTTCCGCGGCATATAAACATATGTTTCACCGTCACGTGATGTTCTAAAGCGGGCCCACTCGGGCGTAGATTGTTTTAGGTCGAAAATCAGGTAGCCGTGTGGCTCCGATGTCGCGTCGTTATAAGCTTCCTGTATAAATTTCATATTTTCCGGATAAACCTGGCGTGCCAAATGTAGAATCTGTGATTTGTCGCGAGGATTCTTGAAATATATTATGTAATTGGCGTTTAATGAAATATCTCGCTGCCCTCTGCCTTGGTGAAATATATTTTGAGTTATAAAAAACACGGACAGATTTTTATGATGACTTCCTTTTGTGAAAATGTCTACAATGCGAGAATCAGCTTCACGCATAAGATCGTCTATTATAATAAGCTGCGGTTTATCCCCGTCAAATTTTTCCATGTTTGGAATAGTTTGCTCAAATTGTACATTTGAAATTGTTTTGTATAGATCTTGCCAAACACCGTAGTACCATAAGACCCGCGAAAACGACGTATCACATTTTTGCGATAACTGCTTTAAAAAGTTAACAACAAAATAAGATTTTCCAAAACCCGAGGGGCCTGCAATAATAGCGGAAAACGGGTGTTGGAATTTAGTAACCATAGTTACACTATGAAATGTATGGAATAAATGGCGTGTTTAAGATACTTTATCTGTTTATATAGTCAGGTAAATATATATATATATATATATATATATATATATATATATATATATATATATATATATATATATATAATATAGCAGGTTAACAAACAAATAAAACTTTTAATATTCTAAATATAAAGTTACAAAAATAAGCCTAAAATAGATACATATAATTTTACAAATAAATGGAGAAATTTTTAAAAGTCAATTTAAAATTTTATATAAATATAATTTTAAATAATAAATACAATATTTAGTACACACACAGACGAATTTAAATAAGTCTTTGTTTTATATCCTAACTAACTAAATTAACAAAAAAAAAATATTCTAAACATAAATTTACAAAAATTAAAAATAAACCTAAAATAGATATAATTTTATATACAAAATAAATATAGAAATTTTAAAATTATATATACAATTTGTTAAAATAAAACAAATATAAAATTATTAAATAATATAGCAGGTTAACAAACAAATAAAAATTTTAATATTCTAAATATAAAGTTACAAAAATAAGCCTAAAATAGATATAATTTTACAAATAAATGGAGAATTTTTAAAAGTCAATTTAAAATTTTATATAAATATAATTTTAAATAATAAATACAATATTTAGTACACACACAGACGAATTTAAATAAGTCTTTGTTTTATATCCTAACTAAATAAATTAACATAGTAGATTTATTTAAGTCAAAAATTGATATGAAAGGTTTATCCCCAAAGGGGCATTTTTAGTTTTGACTTGACAAGACAACTATGTTGTCTGTCTGGTTTTTTGCGTTTTTATTCTGACGACCATGGTCAGTTGTTTTTGTTATCATTATTATTAATTTTACATTTTCATACGTTTTTTCTACACACACACACACAAACACACACACACACACACACACACACACACACACACACACACACACACACACACACACACACACACACAGAGAGAGAGAGAGAGAGAGAGAGAGAGAGAGAGAGAGAGAGAGAGAGAGAGAGAGAGACACCTTTAAATAAGTCTTTGCTTTTTATATCCATACGGATAGGAGTTTCCGTCCTCCAAACGTCTCTTCATAAAGTTTATATTAAATGATTTTGTCTCTGTCCGTGTCACAACACTATGTTTCCCTGGTACACCGTATATTGTCCGACACTATCACTGGTGGGGCTACATTGTCACTTAATATCATGTTTTTGATAGTGTCTAAGTTCACTGTCTGTGCGTTCTTATAATTCAAGGTGAAGCCCTTCACTTTACACACCTGTTTATACACTCCACTGTCCGAATTGTACACTTTATATGCGTAATTTTTCGGCCCCCCGCAAACAAACTCGGTGATAAAACTGTCTGCTCCGTAACAGGTTAGCTCGTCTGTTAAATCGCCGAGAAAGTTACCTACGGGGGGCTCGAAGTCTCCGGGGCTGTGCAGGTAGATAATAGAGTCTGTATCATAATACAGAACTCTATTACCAAGTGGGTGCATAAACTCGTGAAGCCGTAATCGTGCCTGTGCTGTTGTGTATGCAGCGATGACGACGTTCACGGTGCTCAGCTGATCCGTGGCTTCCCCCTTGTACTCCCAGTTGACATACATCATTTCGGCTCCTGCAGGTATAAGACGGTTGACGGTCACCGCGGGATTCGCCAGCAGATCATACAACTCATCTGCTTTTGATATCACCGTTGTACGAGGCCTATTCTCGGTCTGGGCAAATTTACCTGCATGCAGATGAACATATACGCTTAGTATAAAGTAATTACATGATTATTATTAAGAATACATACCCCAGAACGAGTTGAGCATCAGCTTGGCCAGTGACCGTTTTCCGGCGTTCTTCTCTATACCCCTCGGATTTAAATCGATCCCCTCAACGTCCGCATACTCCGTGACGTACCGGTTCCTCGCTGCTGGATCGACACAATCCGAGGGATATCCTGATGCTTCCTGTTTCATTTTCAGGAACCTATTGATGTAGTCAACAAAGAGTCCACCCGTACGGTCAGCTCGGCTATACGTTGTGACTTTCTACTGCCACACCTCCAGCACGTCAATCACTCTGTAGCCGAGCTGCACCCCGCGTCGCACCTCGTCAGCTACCCACGTACCAGTGAACTGTCTCTCCTCGTCAGCATGCGTACACTCTACCTGCGCTAGATCATCGCAACATGTACGACATAATACGAACATTAACTTGTTATGAACTTTCCGTGGTAATACGGGTTGGTACAGATTAGCGGGTGGTAGAATTATGCATTTTATGAGGCCCTCTACTTGGTCAATGTTGTTATCGGGCCCTACTACAGCGGCACACTGCGCACCCACATAAATTTCCGGATGCCCCACCGGGAATTTATCATACTTGCAGATATAGGGATACAGGGAGCAGACATCTACATATTTAATTTTCTCCAGCCCCTCGGCCTTTCTGTGTAGCACAGTATTTCCGGTGCGTCCGCCGAAAAACGCGTCACGCGGCTGTAATGGTAAATTTAAGAGAAGCGAATGACCTTGCAGCATTTTTTTTAAAACTCTATCCGACTCTAATATTTTTCTAAACGCACACTCCCACATCACTTCCAGATTATAGCCTAGGGCTTCAATCTTACGGAGCTTCTCCGTAGTTCTCTGAAAGCGTGCGTTTAGACTTTCTTTAGTTGTGCTATACAACGACGCATCACGATTCGTTCTATAGCACAATTCGCAACCGTGCCAAAAGCAGCCTAAAAATTCGAATACAGAATTACTCGGGACATGGAACCCGTAAACTTTTAGATTTCCTGCAAGGACAGTCTCCTTACCGTGTCCCGCGTGCTCGATCCTAATTCCGCGAACAGTCTCTTCATTGATAAGCCATTGAATCGCGATTTTCGACTGGTTATCTCGCATCCGGTAGCCTCCTAGCGGGATAATGCCGATTGTATCTTTTTTAAGATATTCCCGCCGAAAAACGCGATTACAAGCTGAAGCAATTGTCACGGCTTCCGTAAACGGGCACACGTTACAGTCGTCGATGAAGGTTCTCCTAAATTTATTACACGCGCGACGTAGTATTTCGACGTCGGAAATACAATATTCCACAATTTCCCGTTGCATATCAAAAATTATATTAGCGGATGTCTGCTGTGTGTGCCATTGCAAGAACTTTTCGCGGGCATCTACCTGCATCGTATCGCAGCCATAAAAATTGACAGCAGGTAAAGGGCCTACATAAAATGCATTATCCAGAGTATTATACAGGTGCGGGAAATAACCTTTTTTTACCACCGGCGGAAGGTCCATAGCTTTTGTTAAGGCTGCCGGAGACATCGGTAGGTAATTAAGAGAGTCAATAAATCTTATCCTGTAATTAATTTCAAGAAGGAGAATTTTATTCCCATTCAGAATTAATTTCGGTTTCATATTCATGGTCTCTGTTAAATATTTAAGGATGAATTGACAGTCGAAACTTTTCGCATTGTGCGCAATACAGGTTACGGTGGAGAATGAACTACGCGGTAAAAGTATATACTCGATAAAGTTTTTGATTACATTGTCCTTAAACACATGCTGACGGACACCGCACGAACCACACAACACTGTCACGTCTTCCACATCACTACACGCATCGCAGGTTTGCTGAGTAACGCAGAGATTCACTTCGTGCACCTTGTCTGTACCATCGATTTTTTCCTGACGCGTTTCCAAATCGTAATACACGAATAAATGTTTTTTATCTTTCGCGGGTTTCTTGTCTCTACGTATGTAGCACTTATGACTCGGCACTTTATAAGCGTCACAGAGTTTACAAAACACTTCACCACACACATGTTGTCTGTCTTTCGTAACTTTGTACACTTTGTGGCACTTTTTGCTCATCCGTACTTTATTACATACGCTGGTAATATGTCTATCGAAGCACTGCTGACCGCGGAATCGTCTATTACACCGATCACAAAGCACGTACAATGCATTCGGAGGGCAGGCCGGGTTATGTTGGCAGAATGCACATGTATTTTCACAACGGTGATTAGCTAATGCATTGTACGGCTTGTGACACGGCTCGCAAAAGTACTTTGATGAGAAAGCAGCAGTAAGGCTTTTAATTACGGCAAAATGATTCTCATGACGCGGCAAATTTTGACCTTTAACCCCTTCAAAAATAATCTCCCCTCGGCCACCGTACGCGTAAACTACAATACTATACTCTTTAAAATGTCGCTGAAATTCTATTATTTGAGGTATACCTGCGCCCTCATCAGGTATTCTTATTCCGGTTTCTAAAAGCAAATCACGCGCCTTAACCCCTTGAATACCGTTCCTATCATTTGCTATTGCTTTAAAAGTCTGCTCCTTTTTCATCCACGATTCAGCAACCACCAGAGCGCGCGGTAAGCATAGGTTATCTACATTGTCTATCTCCACAATACCGTACTTTTTTCGACACAATTCAGCGTATGTTAGACCGTTACCGTTTAAATGTCTTCCGCGGCCCACCGGCAGGCTCACTTGCGTTAGTTCGATCACTAGCTGTCCGTCACTAAAAATCTCTGCGTTACTCTGGAGAATCCGACTAATGACATCCCACACAACGTCGATATCTAGCTGGTCTGCTCTTCTGAAACTCAGCCAAGCAGGTCCAACCTCGAATCGCGGTGTGTGGCATGTTATCCCCACCATATCCGATGCGGGCACCGTCTGCAGCACATGTTGAATGACGTCCTCCATGCCACCTCGGAACCATGCCACGGGGTTCTCGTTGCCGTCCTCGGGCTCCGTGACGCTAAATGTCACTCGACGTCCGATCATACGGAATCTCCTGACATGGTTCTGAACGTCTGATGTGATGGTGAACCTCTGGCGACGTCCTCCACCCGCTTGGACACCGTCCACGGCATCAGCTTCTGCGGCATCCCCACCCGGTGCAGCAGCAGCAGCAGCAACGGCACCCCCATCAGCAGCAACGGCACCACCATTCGCGGGGGCGTCGATCGCGTCTTGGATTATATTCCCACAAATGCGGAAAAAATTAACAAAATTAGCCGCTTCTCGCTCGGCTTGACCGGTAATTTCCTCGCACAATACCGCAATATTGTTTAGATTTACAATATCCTCGGCAGCCATTTTTTTTTTGCACTTCGTTGTAAATGGTAAATATATATATACTGAATAATTCTGATCCGGTAGCTGGTTCTTTTATACTGCACAAGGACGGGTAGGTAGAACTACCCCCCTCTAGCTAGCATTCCCCTGTCACACCCCCGCGGCCCAATGTCACAGATAAATGTTTAACCTCTCTCTATCTCTCTCTCTTAAATTAAGTTAATTTTGTTCAGTATTATTAAAAGCTGTAATAAGTGATGATTTGGACGGGGGTTATATATTAAAGAAAGAAATCAAATATACATAGTATAAAATTCGGTTTATTCAATTTTTTCAAAACGAATACATTTCATTGCAAATTTTCTGTCACTGCATTTATCTTGCTTTTCGTCCTCGTACACAAGACCCCACTTCTCTAGTTTGTTATTGTTATTTAAAATTTTTAACTCGTCATCTGTGACTTCTGAAAATCTCTGAGGTAGGAATATTACGCTGTCTTGAAGTTCAACCATTATTTTCCTACCAAACTTTGTAGTAGCCCTATTTATGTATATTATCTCGTGTTTCTTATTCAGCTCAAGATCTTGCAGTTTTTTGATCGGTTTCATCTCTTTGCCCTGGGCGACCATGTTAAGCTTTTCGAAATTCATTTCTATGAACAAATAAACAAACATATTTGGTTAAATTAGCAATGGTAAAAAGAAAAAAAACAATAGTCATACTTACTTACGTCGGGTCGAGGTGGCACCCTGTCGATTGAGTTAGATGGTATAAACTGATTCGGAGTGACGTTCCTGTTGATGTACTAGGCGTGTTGTAGATCGGTAAGCTTTTGCTCGTTTGATTTATATACCGAGGGTGGTGTGTGCGAGAGAGAGAGAGAAATACAGCAGCACGTGTCCAGCACCTGTGTGGTGTGTGAGAGAGAGAGAGAGTACATAAGACATCTCAGAGTAAAGTTACTAGAGGCCCTTAGAAAATTAAAATGGCATGCGCGTAAATCACCTATCTAGAAATCTAATCTTAGAAGGTAAATAATACAGAGCTACCTGCTCTGGAGATGTTTTGAAAAACACCCCAATTGACCGTAGCCCTATAGAACAGGTAAAGACCGCAATATTACACGTGTTTACCAAAATAACATCATGAGAGAGTACGACACACCTGTGCGAATTAGAAACACACGTGTTCAACACCTGCACCCCCAATTAAGATTCTTAGAACCCCACCCACGCACCTGCGCCAGATGCCGCTGCCAAAGCGGTATCTACTACTACTTATATTGCATTAGAACCTCTTCATTCTGCAATCTGGATGATCGAACATGTATCATTCTTTCAGATTTCTTTACTCTCGTTTTCCAGCCTTGGGTCAATTTTACACGTGATACAACCAAATAATGATTTTTCGTTCCCAATTAAGCATCACGTTTTACTCGCATATCCGCAACAAGCCTTCTTAATATTTCATCATACATTATCAAATCAAAGTGTGATTGATTTGATTCTATTCTCATGAATGGTCTCCCATGTAGAAATATGCGGGGACTTATGTTTTCACATTTAGCCGGTCCTTAAACACATACGAGAAATATTCTATGAAACCCAATTTTCATTTTTACATATAAAACACGCAAGGAAACACATTTATACTCACAAATACACGGTTTCACTCTTTCGCTAATAAGTACAGCAACACCATGCTTTGCATGAATGTTTTTACTGACATCAGACCATAAGCAAAATACACCATTTATTTTGTTTCCACTGAATCCTTTCTTTGAATTTTGAATTCTTGTGCGACGTGATAGGTCCCACGATACATAAAATGGACACAATATTCAGAAAAGCTATTACTGATAAAGAAAAATTAGCAATGCCAACTCGTTTGATCACATTGTACGAAAACACGTCCACACTGAGCGCTGTTTCGCACGAAAATCTTTTGATGGACCAACCAGCGACGGATTGTGTTCATGCTCAGACTGTGGGTGCACACAGAAACACTGCATACATACTTGAGCATATTTGCGCGCAAACCGTGCGTGCGTGCAAATTTGCTCAAGTGTGTACGCGGTTTAACATTCATTACAAATGGTTAAACGACGAATGGTAGGAAGAAATTTTGTTACAGAAGCTTACCATACTGTACTGTAACGGAAAAACTGTAATAAATATTATTTAACTGGCATACATATTAATTAAAAAATGTTGCTATTAGCAACTATTAAACAAATAAAAGTATATGTAAATAAATTAAAAATACTCCGTCCCTCGCTGGGTTATTAATATTATATTAATATACTACTTATTACCTTAAATTCTATGTAATTACAGGCTTGTAAAGTAACAGATGCTCACAATCGATCACAACTTTACAACGTTTCCTATTCGTTACACTTGGCTCGGCTAGCTAGATGTGAAGGGGATAGAGCAGTCGTGGGTTCTTTTAAATAAAATTAACTACGCTACACTTTTAACAAAAAGCACTCTTATTGTGTAAGAAAAAAGAGATATTACAAAATATCCGCTTAGCGGAATCAAGAAACAACAGAAAATAAAGTTTTAATACTTAACTCTCTTTAAGAGGGCGCCACCTGCCTTAAGGCCGTATGTATACAAATGGAGTCGTGGTACTCCACCGTTGGCTCAACTTATTACAATCAAACACGAGCTCACCAGGGACAGCAGAAGGTTAGCTACGTCCTCTTCTCCACTGACAGACAGTACTCACGATCGCAGACTCCGGTCGGCACAACGAAATCTGTACACGGGAAGGGGGGCAGGCGCCTCCTCGCTGGAAGGTGTACGCACAGTTTGACACCGTACTGGCTCTCCAGGGGTCGGTCTCTCCTGTCTCCTCTTCTTCCCTGTGATGCTGTAGTGTGGGGTGGAAGCTCTGTGGACTGCGGCCGGAGTTGTCTGCCAGTGCCTACTTTCCCTAAGCAGGTCTAGCCTGTTACAAAGTACTCGCACCGTCTACTGCCCAAGGTTGACTCGTACAACTCAAAATAAATACAAAACCAAGATTAGTTTATTTAATTAGCAGATCTCTCTACTCAAAGAGAAAAGGAAAAAAAAATGTTTATGTGCTGATGGCAGAAAGAATTATGACGCACAAGCGTATATATAAAAACAAAGTAAGGGTATTTAACAATAATCCAAGCTTAATATTAGGTTCTTAAGGCTAATTTTACTATTAACTTATTGAAAACAAAGAAAAACAAATGACGGTCTGACGAACCAACTGCCGATCGTCTGAAAACTAAAAGGGCCAAAAGAAAGAAGCAAAAAAAAATACGTGCGGGCACAAAGCCACACGTGAAGCAACACGATCAAACAGCAGACTACTCTGGGTCAGCGGTGCTGGTACAAAGGATCGTCAAGGTCACAAACAAAAATGGACAGTAGCTTTCTAGGCACTCCAGGTCTCTATGGCTACTTACAAAACAAATATTTATATTTTGACTCTAATGGTTATTACTTTACAAAAAAAAGGATTTAATAATTATAGCAAATTAAAAGAAAAACAATTCTTACAAGAAATTTATGCAACGCGGACGGCGAGGTTTCGGGATGAGCATTAGCAGTGATCGTAGACATGAATAAAACAAAAGCGCGTGTTTGTTTTAAATCTCAGTATAAACAATAACTCTGCAAAAGAAAACATTCAGCAGCTACAACATTAATCGGAAAATTCAAACTCTAAACCAAAATGGCGCCGGTTCTTCGCGAACACGTGTCTAACAAAGCAACCGACTTTTCTAAACTTCTCCAAATAACCAAAACTAAACCAGATTGCACTACTGAATTTTACACATGAGAAATAAAACAAACAATGATCACCTACGTTAACTTGAATTTGAAATTTGCCAAAAGTGCATTATCAAAGAAAACGGACGGTTACATTACCTTGCTACAAAGAAAAAAAACACGTTCGATCACTATTAAAGTCAGACCCCGAATCCCTAAAAATCGTCAACTCTCGTCTGACCTCTCGTCACCTGTCGCTTGACCTTCGGTCACCTGTCGCTTGGAGCGTTCAGAACTTGTCGCCGGGAGCGTTCGGATATGCACAAAATTGTGGCTACAGTTGCGTTAAGTAACGTAAAACGTTACAACTTCTATATACGGTACACAGTGCACTGTACAATTACTTACAGTTATGTATACTATTTCAACCAATCACAGTTGCGTTAGAAATGTCATGCGCTTGAATCGAGAATCAAACAATTCTCATTTAAGAAACGAATCTCGGTTTAAATCGAGAAAAAACAAATCTAGAATTTTTGATCCTCGAATTAAACCTCGACTGAGAAACCGGGCACAAGTAATTTAATTATCAAATGATAAGCAATGTGGACGGTCATTGTGGACATGTATTACCTCCCTGTGAGGGCCTGTTGATAAAGTTCCTTATTTATATTTTGATAATTTATTATATACACACTTGCCATTTCGTGTTTACATTTCATTTTTTTTTTTTTTGAATATTGCTGGAGATACAGCATGCAAGTTGAGTTTTTTAAATAGGAACCATAGTTAATTTTAATTCAAGTTAAAAAGTGCTATTTTTTCTCTTTACAATAATGTATTCGTGAACGTAAATATCTTTTTTAGTTTTGAATAAAAACTAAAAAATATGGCAAAAAAAATTTTTCGTAGTGTGCCATGAAAATTTTATATAAAAAAATTACATCTAAATATATTATGTACATGCAAAACAATTGAAATTCAATATTTGATAAACAAAAAATTAGAAACAAAATAGTTTTATGTACCAAGGGTTTTATGACGATGATTATGCAAAGAGAGTGACGATGTTCCCGATGGGCATAATCATCTAGTAACACCATTCATTTTTTCATTTCAAAATATCCTTTATTGTCATACTGTTAATATAATATGCGAAACATACACATGTATATAAATTCTTACTTAATAAACTCTTACAAAATAGTTCGTTTATTTTATTGTTTTAGGTTTTGCCGTTAGGCTTTTGTTGATTGTGTGCGTGTTTTATTGTTTATTATGGGAACGTGTGTTGTGAGTGTATTCCAGGAAAAGTGGGGTAAAAACCTGGATTGTGTTAATTTGTGTTCTAATATTGATTCTGGTCTTGTTATTTTGTGTCGTATGTGCTTGCGTTATGCTGTGTGGGTGATATTCAGGTACATCTATTTTTGGATAAGGGTTGGGGTTTTCCGTGTGATTTTATAAGCCAAGTGTTTCTGTGTGGATGAGCGGTTTATTCTGTTTTGGTGTTAATAATTGTTAGTTTTCTCACACTATTTACATCCTTATTCTGGTTATAATATACAGGGTGTTAAAAAAAGGGTAAAAAAATTTCAAGGTATATACATTTCAATGTGCAGATTCACAATCAAAAAGAATTTTTTCAAAAATCGCAAAATTACGGACATGCTTCTAGAAGAGTACATTTTTAATGCCACTGGTGACAGTACATTATTACAAAACGTCAGAATAAAATTAATTCATTTGTTATTCAACATCAGTTCCGTGTTACAAAATTTATGTTGAATACCCGTACTCATTTGTTTATTACCAGTGGTACTAGAAATGTACTCTCCTAGACGCTTGTCCATAATTTTGCGAATTTTGAAAAAATTCTTTTTGATTGTGAATCAGCACATGGAAATGTATATACCATGAAATTTTTTACCCTTTTTTAACACCCTGTATAGTATGTACAATATTTACAGTTTATACAGTATACTATGTTCTGATGTTTCTTTTGATTACATCTTATTATCTTATATTTCGCATGTGTTACATATTCTTACTGTGAATTTTGTGTTCCGTTTATATGTTGTATTGATCTAGTGTTTCTGTAAATGAATATTGTAAATGTTTGTAGTGAGTTTGTACTTTGTTATAGTGTGTTTAGCATTTTTACTGCTCGTAGCATTCCCTCTGTTTACTAGTGAGTGTAGTTGCTAAATTCGCTCATTAGGTTGCGGAATGAGTCTATTGGCTGTTGGTATGTTGTGTGTGCGTGTGTGTGCGTGTGTGTGCGTGTGTGTGCGTGTGTGTGCGTGTGCGTGTGTGTGTGTGTGTGTGTGTGTGTGTGTGTGTGTGTGTGTGTGTGTGTGTGCGCGTGCGTATGCGTGTGTGCGTGCGTGTGTGTGTGTGTGTGTGTGTGTGCGTGTGTGTGTGTGTGTGTGTTGGGACATGTTTCCTTGTTGCTGATCTTGGCGTTGTGATTCCTGTTGTTGTTGTTGTAGGTCCTGGCTGGCCTGTTGCTTCTGCTGCTGTTGTTGGCTTTGCTGTCTGTTATTCCAAAAGTTTTGGTTGAGAGCTGGTGCGTCTGTATGTGAGATCGATGGGAACTCCTTTGTTTGTGGATGGTAATGTGTTCCGTGTTGGGTTTTCTTCTGTATGTTTCTGGTCTCTTCGGTCCACTCTATCCGTTGGATATTATTGGACATGTTATATCGTTTGCAGTGTGTGCGCCCTGGCAGTTTGCGCATTTGATTGATGTTTTTGTGTTGCAGTCTCTGGTAGCGTGTGGTCCCGCGCTGTACATGCACCGTGCTTTTGCATGGAAATTGTTTGTTTATAGTAACACCCGTGGTGTATACAAGACAATATTACACTTTCCTATTATTTTTATCAAAGATATATGCTTTACCAAGGACTTTGAATTTTATTTATTTATTTACCTATTCAATTGGTTTATTCTTGAAAATCGCGTCGACTGCATTACATGTATTTGATGAAGAAATCTACTGAAGGTTTATTACCCACGAAATCGAAGGCAATTTATGAAAAATATTTAAAATGTTTACTTGTTTTATGTTATTTATAATTGCCTGAAAATGTCCCAACTATGACGAAATATAAATACTACTATATACAAATACTATAACTAAATAGTGTAAAATAAAACGAAGTAATTAATATATATACAGAGCGATCGAGATATACTGTCCGTCACGTGACTTGAAAATTTCCTTATTACGATCAAAACTATCTTCCATCGAAGTAAAATTATTATTTGTTGCTAACGTGACCGCCATTTCAATAAACACTTTTGTTTTTGAATCAGTGACAGCTTGCGTTTTCATTTTATTGACAGATATTTTGAAGATAATTAAGTAATTTTGAAATTAGACTGCATCAAATAAATGTATTGAGAATGAAGAAAGCTCTATATTGATTTGGTTGTATCCCGTGTTAAATTGGCTCAGGGCTGGAAAATGAGGGTAAAGAAATCTGAAAGAATGACACGTGTTCGATCATACAGATTGCAGAATGAAGATCTAACTAGTAAGTGGAATACTTTCAGGGACTGTGTAACTGAAACATGCGGTGTATCAAAAGTAGGTGTACGAATGAAAGATGATTGGTGGAATAATAATGTGAAGGAGGCTATACGCTTAAAGAAAGAAGCATATCTGTGCTTTTTAAGTGTTAAGGATACATATGGCGATTTCCGAGATGCATGTTTGCTTAAATATTAAAGTATGCGAGCGAATGCAAAGCGTGTTGTGCGTGAAAGTAAAATGCAATGTGAGAAAGAGAAGAATGAAAAATTGACGAATGACTTTGTTCTGAATAAAAAGATGTTTTCGACATGCGTGAAAAAGCTGAAGGGTGGTAACATGTCTTATGTAAAAGCAGTTAAAGATCATGATGATAATTTATTGTGGAAAGAATCTGAGATTAGGGAATGATGGAGCAGTTATTTTAGCAAATTATATGAAAATAATTGTGTTATAAATGATAATATGAATGATTTTGATTGTGGTGAAAATGAATGTTGGGATATAAATGAAGACGATGTAAGTAATGCTTTGGCTAGAATGAAAACTGGAAAAGCTGCAGGAATAGATGATATTACAGTAGAGATGTTAAAGTATGGTGGCGAAAAAGTGTTTGCTTGGCTAGTTTATTTATGTAAATGAAGCTTGCGGCAAAATGTTGTTCCAGAAGATTGGAAGCGTGCTGTAATTGTTCCATTGTATAAAGGAAAAGGAAATATGAGTGAATGTACAAATTATCGTGCGATTAGTCTCTTGAGTGTTGTGTGTAAGTTGTACAGTAGTGTTCTAATTAATAAAGTAAGGGAGATTACATGTAGTAAACTGAATGGTATGCAAGGTGGGTTTTTGCCTGAAAGAGGATGTGTGGATCAATTGTTTTCGCTTGGAATGATTGTGGAAAAGACTTTGGACCGAAACAAGAAATTTTTTTGTGCTTTCATTGATTTAAAGAAGGCATATGACAGTGTTGTGCGTGAAAAATTATGGCCTATTTTGAAGGAATATGGCGTTAGTGGTACGTTATTGAGAGCACTAATGTCTTTATATGTAAATAATCAAGCAGCAGTTCGTGTGGATGGTAGTTTGAGTAGATGGTTCAATATTGACGTGGGAGTTAAACAGGGTTGTGTGATGTCTCCTTGGCTCTTTAATTTGTATATGGACGTGTTATTGCGACGAGCGTTAAGTGTACAAATGATAGTGTGAAGATAAGTTATTTCGTTGTGCCTGCATTAGCATATGCTGACGATGTGGTTATTATGGGTGAATCTGAGGAACAATTGACGAGAATGATTGAGAGTGTCAGGAATCAGGGAAAATGTTTGAATTTGATCATGAATGCTTCAAAATATAAGATTTTAGTTTTTGAGAAGGATGAAGTTACGGAATGCAAGATTAGCATAGATGGTGAGCAAATGGAACAAGTTAATGAATTTATGTATCTGGGATGCACGTTTTCGAAAGAAGAATAATTGTGACTGGTTTTTCTATTTTTCCAGTATGTTTCAATATCAATTGTTTATTTAGTTCAGTTGTTTTACATTGTGAATGAACAATGCAGTTTTATTGTGTTTTGTTACATTTCAGTAATTATTTAGATTTACATTACATTCATTGACTAGCTCTGCATACATAATTAAATTCACAATTATTATATACAATGTTAACACACCAGTTATTAAACTCTGTGCTTCATGTATCCTAATTGTAAGTATTTTTAATTTTTTACAACTTAGACGTTATGTAATACATTCAATTTATTTTAGTCTGATGATGCTTCAAACCTAGAAGTGAAACGTCATATATTTAATAAACGTTTCTGAATTCGTACCATCTTGAATTCAATTTAAGTCCTAACTCCAACAACTTGTTTATAAATCCAACATTACTTCATTTATTTCTCCTCTGCCATAAATAACCTTTTATATGTACCTTCCCATTACATAATACAAGTATGCATAATATTATGTAATAGGTACATGTATCTTGAGAAGGAGAAATATTGAATCCAAAATGATTGGAATAAATGACTATAGTTCAAGGTGTTGTGAACTGTTTATTGCAAAACTTAATCATAAAGATGATAACAGATGTTTAATCTCTAATATTTTTTAAAATATTTTTGTACGTTTTGAGTGTAATTCTCAAGATGTTTGTTTGAACTAGAATTTTGTTCTTTGCTTGAAAATGACCGAAACCTACATGGTCGAAACGTCGCATATCTGTTATCATCTTTATGATTAAGTTTTGAAATAAACAGTTCACATCACCTTGAACTATAGTCATTTATTCCAACCATTTTGGATTCAATATTTTTCCTTCTCTTTTATTATTTTACATATACATACATAATTTTGTTGATTTAGGTACCTAAAATAAGAGTTGTTTCTCAAAATATCTGAGTGACACCAGAATCCCGAAAATGTAAACTCCCCTAAAGAGTGAACAGGCTTGGCCGGAATTAGTTCACTAAATCGCGACTCTACTGTATTTATAATTCTACAAGTATGAAATAGTTTTCTCCTCTACTTTGTAGTAATTCATTATATTTAATTAATTAATAAAAATTACTTTGTTTTACTAGGAACTTTATTTTATCTATTCGACATGTTTCAACATTATTATGTCAATGTTAAATTTTTATTAATTAATTAAATATAATTCTACACTTGTTCCGAATGTATGGACACAGATATAAAAGCATTAAAATTAAAATACCAACATTTAACTTTATTCTACATGTTTATTAATATAAGTATTGTGACATAATTCGTCACATTGAGGCATATTTGTAATAATAAACGTAGTAAAAGAAAGTAAAAGATGTTGAATATTTTGAATACCATCCTTGGTTAAGATCCAAGGTCATATGATATTTACGAAAAAATTTCTGTCTCAACCTGCTAAAGTTTTCTAACTTATTAGGTTTAATACAAATAAGAGTTTATTCAGGAGGAATATCAAATATTTTTGCAAGTGATAATATTCATTATTCTGGGTAAAAAAATTATGAAATCATGTATCTCAATGGTTACTGAGATATAACCGTTTCCAAAATAATCAAAAAAATGTATCATTAATTAACAAAAAGATAAATTAATTTAAGATTGCTTTTAATTTTCATTTAATTTTAGTAGGTGTTGGTTACTACGTATTTTTTATTGTATAACTCTTTCACTTATTTTAAACTGATCTTGAGGACAGAATGTCGATTTAAGAAAAAAGTAACATAAAGTAGTAAAACAACGAAATTTTATTTATATATTTTTAAATATTTAATTAATATAAAGTAAATGAAGAAACCATTAAGTAATTTAGTAATATAGTCGATAAATGCTAACAATAAGTCATTTTTCGTTCTTTAATACCGCTCATTTTCAGGCACGTAGGCTGAGGTGCAATTTACATTTAGAAACAAAACGAACAATATCGAAGACAAAATATATTTCTTAGATGTTAAATATCATTAATCCTGCTAGATAGATTTATTATTATTCGATTTGATAATAAATTTAAATCAATAAGAATTGAACATATATTTATGTGAACCTTTGGGACATTCTGTCCATTAAATAAAATGGATTAATTTAAATACCTATATGTTCATATTTGTAAAATTATTTAAGTCAACGGAACATCAGTAATTAGAAATAAAATTTATTTTTTCCATCAAGGGATAAGTGACTGTTTTCTTTGTTGTTAACACCAACCTTAATAATAGAAGAAAAAGCCATTGTCAAACACAAGAGGACATAATGTGAAAAGTTAAAAAAATAAAAATAAGTTATTCAGAAAAAAATTGACTAGTAAGTTTACTCGTCAACTTATTCCAACTAGTCAGTCTACTAGTCAAATAATTTCGTAATAACATGGGATCATATTTTTTAACTGTTTACATTATGCCGCTCTTTATTCGGCAGTTCGCTATAACGGACTTTTTAATTATGGCACTTTTTCGGTTTACGGCCTACAATGTTTCGTTATCCGGCTTTTCGCTTTACAGCCAACTTTTCCGGATCTAAGCCGTATAACGAGGGTTGGGTGTATTAGGGTTGGTGTTATGTCTTACGAATGACCTCCACCTTTAATAATAATAATAATAATAATTTCTTTATTTTAGCAAATTTGCTAGTTTACATTCTTTATACTTATGTTTATTCTACAAATAATTACTCCACACGTTTCGACCTTGCTGACAGTAAACCATGCATATGTCAGCATATTTCGAACATAGTGTGGTTAATTATGAAGTGTTAGCTTAAGTTTATTTTTAAATATTTTGCTATTGCTTGCACTTTTTATTTCTTCATCCAGGTCATTGAACATTACCATACCTTTATCGAATATCGTGTTTTTAGCAAATTCTGAATGTTTCCTGTGTATGTGTATATCATTTCTATTTCTAGTAAAATGTGAATGTACATTAATATTTTTAATTATTTTCGCGCTTAAGTATTCCGGTGTTAAATTATTCAAAATTTTGTATATAAACGTCATCGTATTGAGGATAATAAAATCTCGAATACAAAGCCAATTCAAATCATCCAACATGTTCTCAATCTTACTATATCTATTCGCTTTTAAGATTACACGCATTGCTCTATTTTGCATTTTTTGTAACTTACTCATACATTCATTATTCACCAGAAATAGAATTGTATTGCAATATGTAAAATGAGGTAAAACTACTGTATTAAAAATTAAGATCTTAGTCTCTATACTTAAATAGTCACTAATCCTAGCCATAAAACTTATTTTCTTAGCAATTTTCTTAATAATATAATGCACATGATTTTTAAATGTTAATTTTGAATCTATTACTACTCCCAAATATTTGATTTCATCAACATAATCTATTCTATAATTTCCTATTCTAACAAATAGTGATTCCAATTGAATTTTATTATACATTCCTTGCTTACCAATAATCATACATTTTGTCTTATCATAATTTAGCTTCAATTTGTTTGCAGCTAACCAGTTATCAATTATTTTTAGATCAGAGTTCAGCATTTCGATTAGTAAATCGTGATTTTTATTTTCATAGTAAATTAAGGTATCATCTGCAAATAATTGAACACTGCAGTGCTGTAATATATTAGGTAATTCATTTATATATATAACAAAAAGTATTGGACCTAGCACACTACCTTGAGGAACACCAACGTTGCAATCCAACATTGATGATATATTACTACCAAATTTTGTTTTTTGTTTTCTATTCATGAGATAATTGGTAAACCATTGTAGTACATTTCCCGAAATTCCGTATCCTTCTAATTTTTGTAACAATTTAGCTCTGTCTATAGTTTCAAATGCTCTTTTTAAATCTAAGAAAACTGCTATCAACGTTTCATTATTTGAGTTCGACACGTCGACAATATTCGTCGAAATTTGTTCTCTGCATTAAATATTTTACTCAATAACAAAAATTAAGTCAAGTATTCCGATCTCTTGAGAAAGAAAAAAAAATTCGTCTTATAACTATCTTTTGTCAATTTAGAATACGAAATGGTGTAGATGAAGTAATAGCGAATGAATTTTTCGGTGACATGGCTTTACTAAAAATGCCAGCTCTAGTCAATAACAGCCATTACAGTAAGTTGTACCAAATATTGGCTGCAAACGGATACAGTGATAATGAAAAACTTATGGAAGACGTATGACCATTATTATTATTAAAAATTTATTGCTATAATTAAATACAATTTATTTCAGCTGGCGCACCCATGCGATAAATTGTTAGAGTTTTGTTCTTGGGCTGGAGAACAGGTTGATTGCTCATCAATGTTTAGTCAATCAAAAGCAGAAATGGGCATTTGTTGTTCGTTTAATAGTGATCTATAGTAAGTCTATCTTCAAGGAATTATTTGTGAATACATGTTATATTAACATACTGTCATTAATTGTTAGTCCGATAAAAAATAATTCTCTTCGACAGTACTATAGTAGTGCAGGGCCAACGCTTGGCTTGTATGTTATACTTAATATGTCTTCAAAAAATTACGTTTCATCCGTATACAAAGCGAACAGTGTCATGGTGAGTCAAACGTCTTCTGGATATTTATAGCTTTATATATTCTTCTATTTTATTTGCACTTATTTACCTACACATATTTAACCTATTCTATATAAGTATACGTATTACGTTAAACGGTATAAAAATGGTCATATAGGTGTACGTTCACGATAAGGCTGCTTATGCCGAAGATTCCGCTTTCTTCGCAATGATTGGACCAGGTCGTGATATAAGTATGAAGATATCTGCCGAAATATTTCAAGCGGATCCTGAATTGAAGCAAATTAATACAAAAGCCAGGAAATGTTTACTGGATGGAGAAGTACTAGCGTACTACTATATAAATGCGAAATTATTATTAATTACATTACAATGAAATTTTGCAGGGATCTAGAGTACTGAATCAGAATTACAGTCTGGCAAATTGTATGCATCTCTGTAAACGGAATGCAATAGGAAATTTATGTGGCTGTGTTCCTCATTTTTATGCAGATTTAGGTATGAATTCGACTATTTGATGTGCGTATAATTAGCCCGTCATTGAAAATACTAACGAAAATTTTTATTTTTTTTTATTACTGCTTCTTAATGCTTCACAGTTTAATTTATTATAAACAACAGTATTGGGGATATACATTATGATGTGCCAATTCCACACCCAATATGGCATTAATAAAATTATTAAGAACTTTAATGCTTAACATGTAACGAGAATACCGCCTTTCCGCCATCTTTCTGATTTTTCGTATCCTAAGACGGGCCGATATTGTTTTACAGTTTCAATTTCCGTATTTAGAGATGGCGCGTATGTCTATCGATTTGAAATGTGGTTTGTACTCTAAGAACTAAGTATATTCTTGCTTAATTAAGACGGTAATTAAGAGAATTCGGTGCGTTCTGCTTTTTTTGTGTGTTGCACAGACAGAGGCCGGAGAGCGTTCCTCAAGTGTTGACGGGTGTGTAGTTGTATACCGGGTTACCTGATTGTTCGTCCGAAGGAAGTGTTTTCGAGAGATTCTATCCGTTTGGCGGGCTGCCTGGGTGGAGTAACCCCTTTTGATAGAGTCGAGACACGAGCTAGAATCGTCCATAGCAGCGGAAGTAACGGATTCCTTGGAAGAACGGGCTGACGGGGAGGTGTAAGGTGTCCCGCGGCGGACCAACGTCCTCCACCAGCTGACTCACCTTGGTGGTGGAAGAGTGTAGAGTCGAACATCAGTACCAACCCAGGTTAATCCACACCACCACGTCGGCCACGCCACATCATCGGCTACAAAGTTACAACACGCGAGCTAAGTACCGCCCCCCCTTCAGGGACTGTGTTCCACGAACGTGCTACCGCCTTTTTGTTTTACAGACCCGTATCATTATTTTGTATCATTGTTTTAGTTTTATATTTGATAATTAATGTTACGTATGTGTTAGAGAATACACAGTTAACTTAACACTGTAGATCTAGGAATGTTTATTTAATTTTGGTTTCCGTTAATTTCACTTAAACGTTATTTTTTTGTTTAACACAGAATTAATTTAACTGTGGATTCACATCAGGCTCTCCTTGTGAGTTCCTTTTCGAATTACTGTACTATTCCATTATTTAATTTACGGGTTTGATCAACCCCATCAGGTTGTATTGTTAAATTCGAATTCTCAACGATTGTTGTAAAGATTTATTTGTCGATTAGACACGTCGCCATTCTTTTATTGTTCTTTCATTTTCATATGAGTTATAAACTCGTGTTGTTATTAAATTTACTATTAGTATCCCGGTTATTTCGTGTCTATTATTCTTTTCTCAAGTGAACATGTCGGCCCGTCCGTCAATCAACCTAGACTACCCTTTGATTCTACTTTTTTCTTAGTGCGTGAAGCACTAAGTGGCGCCCACTTCAACATCCTTCTTTCCGATAGGATTCCCGAGATCCCAATTCACGAACCACGACACTCCTCACCACCTGGTCGCTAGCCGGACATATCTTTTGTAACCAACCCCAAATACGGTTATAAACGTTTGTGTGTTATTACCACGTCATGATTGAATTGATTATGAACGACAGTTTCGGAGATATTTTACTTTATATAATGACTTCACGACCAGCGTGCGATTGCGTATCTAAATCTCTCTGGTACGAAAATTGTCTCGTTGGACTGAATCATATTTTAAAATCATTGTCAGTAAATTCTCGTATAATGGGATAACTGATGATTAGCTTGTAAACTGGTGCAAAATATGGTGGACACACTTTCAGAACAGTAACAATTCAAACCAGAGATATAAATATCTACTGAAACATTCGTATAAGGCACTGCAACATGTTACTGGGACATAAGTGCAGAGAGACATCGCGACATAAATGCACGTAATAATATAAAATTGAACATCACCGAAACTGTTGTTTATAATAAATTCGAATATGAAACACAAACGTTTAGCAGAAAATTATTTTAATAATTTTGTTATTGCCATGCTGGAGGTAAACGTTATAATATAAAGTTAAATATCTGCGAAACTATTGTTTATAGTACAGTGGAATCTGCTTACAGCGAACCTGAAGGGACCAAGAATTTGGTTCACTACAAGCGAGAGTACACTAGAAGGAAGGAAAATTTTTTATACAAAAAAAAATTATTAGCATACATTCTACTAAACATGCATGTTTATGAATAAACACACTAAAATTATACATTTTTTTTTTTAAATAAAAGTTTGTCTAAATTTTATAAATGTGTTATGAAAAAATATTTTTACACGTCCGGGAGTAGAAGTCGGTTTCTATGGCGTCAAACGCGGAACAGAAATGAAGCATTTTCTCCCTAGGGACGAAAACACTTTTCATAAGGGAGTTTTTATTATAACAAAGGTTTTTGTAAATAAATTTATGTTGTCATGGTACGCGTTGCATGGAAACATTTCCAAAGGCTTCTAAATATTGCAATTTCGTTCCGATTTATTATAAGTCATTATTTATGAAATTAAGTGTTTCTACTCCCGAACGTGAAAAAATAGTACATTATACACCAAGGGAGGTCATTATAGAGGCAAACTTAATAATAGAACATCAGATTAACAATACAATTGAACAGATATAGAGTACAAAGATAAAAATTAATCAAACTTTAATATGTGAACAGCATGTTTCAAGTTTCTTATTCCACTCCCCTGGAGGAAGAAACACTTAATTTCATAAATAATCAATTATAATAAATCGGAGCAAAATTGCAATATTTAGAAGCCTTTGGAAACGTTACCATGCAACGCGTACCATGACAACAGACATTTATTTACAAAAACCTTTGTTATAATAAAAACTCCCTTACGAAAAGTGTTTTCGTCCCTAGGGAGTAAATTCTTCATTTCTGTCCCGCATTTAACGCCATAGAAACCGAAATCTACTCCCGGACGTGTAAAAATAGTATATACACTTCGGGAGAGACCACCATTTTTCCCTTGATGTATTTGTAGCCCTCTGGCTTCGCCCTCGAGCTTCAAACTACACCTCAGGAAAAATAAGTGGTTTCTCTCCCTTGGTGTATAATGTACTATTATCGAGCCGGCGAATTCTGTAATTACGAGTATATCAATTTTTATTTTACAATTAACTCTTAAACACAAGAATTTTCCGTTTAAAATACATGGGGTTTTGCAATTTTTACCGTTACTATTTTATTGCAGATTTATTTATGTGCCTAAAGATTAGAACTTTTCAGGACTACAAAACTACTTTATAAAAAAAAAAATTGCCGCACCTCCTATCGTTCCCATTTTGTATCAATTATCTAATGCCAATATGATGTTATTTATTTATTATATTATTATATTGTTGCTCAGAAACATTAAAAATATGTTAAAGTTTAACATCATGAGGAAGTTTCTCGTGTGTCGCACCTAAAGTTGCCAACATACATTAAATTCATTCATTGACGACCTACTCGATGTCGCATATAGTGAACTTAGAGAGCAAATTTAGTCCATTATATCCGAAAATTAACTACATGCGAGTTCATTTTATGCGAATTGATTAACATTAAATGGCATATGTTTGTAGTTGGGACTCAGAGATACGTTCATTATAAGCGAGTATCCACTATATGCTTGTTCACTATAAGTGGATTCTAACGTATATTCAGTTATGAAGAACAAAGAAGCACTAACAAACCAGTAACTTTCGCTTATAACGAACCAGTATGTAAAGTACGAACTAAAGTATCATTAAACGTGTGTTATTTTTTTCGCGAATAACGAACCCGTTTATAACGAACTTTCGGGTATATATATATATATATATATATATATATATATATATATATATATATATATATATATATATATATAGTCTGTTTAAATCTCTTGTTACCCTTTCGGGTGTCGAGATTGGTTTCTATTGTGCTTTCAAATAATTTTGTCAATTATCTCTTTCCAAGCTTTTCTGTTCTTTGCAGTCTTCATTGCTTCCTGTGTATTGATGTTGTTCTTGTTTAAAATTTCCTCTATGCTGTCGTCCCATGTCTTCTGTGGTCTTCCCCTTTTCCTCTTTTTTGTTATTCTGGCATTCCATATTATTTTTGTTTGCCTGTCTTCCGGCATTCTTATTAGGTGTCCGTACCATCCTAGTTGTTTTTTCTCTATGATATTATGTACACTTTCTGTTTGTAGTCTTGCCCTAATTTGTTCATTCCTTATTCGGTCTAACCTGGTGACTCCTTCTACTCTCCTTAAGTATTTCATCTCTGCTGCCTGTATTTTACTTTTTATTTTTTGGTTCACTACCCATGTTTCGCTTCCGTATATTAATATAGGTCTGTATATTGTTTTAAACAGTACCATTTTCGTTCCTTTCGTTATATTTTTGTTGTTCAGTATTATTCTGTTTAATGCATAGTATCTTTTGTTTGCTGATTGGATTCTGTTGTTTATTTCCTGGTCTAATCCTCCTTTGTTGTTCAGTATTGAACCTAGGTATTTAAACGTTTCCACCTGTTCTATTTCTCTTCCATTCAATGTTATCTCTGTGTCTATGTTCTCTCTGGATATCACCATGATCTTTGTTTTGTCTTCATTTATTGTCATGTTATGTCCTCTTAGCTCCTGGTTCCATATGTTTATGTTATGTTGTAGGTCTTCTTCACTTTTTGCAATTATTACCAGGTCGTCCGCAAATGCGCATTCAGCTATCGTGATTCTCTTCATTTTGTGGTATCCTATTTCCACTTTTCTTGTTTTATCGTTTATCCTTTTTAGAATATTGTCAATAAATATTATAAATAGCATCGGGCTTAGCGCTCCCCCTTGTCTTAATCTTTGTGTTGTTTCAAATTCTTCCGATGTATCATTAGCTGTTCTTATATAGTTCGTAGTACTCTTATAAATGCTTTTAATTGCTCTTAGTAACTGTTTGTTTATGTTTCGTTTCTCTAGGATTTCCCACATCTTGTGTCGCGGCACTCTATCGAATGCTTTTTCCAGGTCTATAAATCCCAAATAGAGTTTACTGTTATTTCTCAATGTTTTTTCTGTCAGTTTCCTTAATGTGAATATATGGTCCTGTGTTGTATGGCCTTTTCTGAAACCACTTTGGGCTTTCTCCAGCGTTGTTTGGGTTGCTTCTCTCAATTTATTTTCTAGTATTGCTTCATAGATCTTCGCTGTTGTGCATATTAAAGATATACCTCTGTAATTATTGCAATTTCTGTTGTCCCCTCTTTTATATATAGGAAATATCACTGCTTTCTCCCAGTCTTTCGGTATCTCTCCCATTTCCCACATTCTATTCAGCATCTCAAGTAGCATTTTTTCTCCTCCTTCTCCCATATATTTCAGTTGTTCAGCTTTTATACCGTCGTGTCCTGGAGCCTTCCCGTTTCGTAGTTTTTTGAGTACTATTTTCATTTCCTTTTCTGATATGTGTTCTCCTTCTGTGTTTACTGTTCTGGTTTCGGGGTCTAGGTTATCAATTTCTTCGTCCGTGTTTCTACTTTGGGTTCCCTCTAGCAGTTCTTCAAAATGTTCTTTCCATCGTTCCATGATTGCCTTATCTTCTTTTATTACTCGGCCCTGTTTGTCCTTTAGCTGGTTCAAAGTTGTTTGTTTTTCTGTTTCGAGGTTTTTAATCGTTCGATAGAAAAGTTTCTGATTTTCCTTGAAGTTTCCTTCCATTGTCTTCCCGAATTCGTCCCAAGACTGCTCCTTAGATTTTTTTACCTTTTCTTTTGTTGTTTTCCTTTGTTTTTTGTATTCTTCGTAATCTTCTAATTCCTTCGTTTGTATATACCTCTTCCACTTCTCTTTTTTCTTCTTTACTTCTTCCTTCACTTCTTCATTCCACCAGTGAGTTTGTTTTCGGGAATGTGCATTTCTGGTTGTTCCGCATGCCCATTTTGTTGCCTCTGTTACTATGAGTTTAAATGTGCTCCATATTTCTTCTACGTTGTTCATATTTGGTTTCGTTGAGTTCTTTAATAGTTCTTTTATCTTGGTCGGGTATAACGAACCTTAATTTTTATTATAATCGCAAAAGTTTTCGGTTATAACGAACTTAAAACGGCATTTTACCAAATAATCAGGGGATTCCTCGAAATCTTTCAACTCCGCACATGTAGGGTCTCCGTAACAGTTCTTGCGGTTCTTGCGTATATGTGGTTAATTGTATGAAAAAAATTATCGGACCTTCCCGCGATTGGAACGGCCCATGCGGAAATTTCAGCATGCTCCGCCTGTCCGCCCCTGTTCACTGTATTTAATGTGTTAAACAAGTACAATTATGAGTTGCGCAATTTCGAAGAAAACACGTAAAGCTCTTACTTTAAATAAATAAAAATAATATAAAATAATAATAAGTATAAACAAATTAAAATAAACGATTTTTTCAAATAAGATTCAGAAAAACTATTGTTAGTGTACAATGTATATGTATTACTAAAAAATATCTAACAAAATTTTGAACAAATCTGGATTTGTCTAGTTTTGCAAAACAGTTCTTCATATTATGTATTTACTTCAAACATGTATATATGTATTAATAAAAAAAAATGAATTTGTGATGTTTATCGTTTATTACGAACTTCGCTTATAACGAACTATTTTCGTCGGTCCCTTGAGGTTCGTTATAAGCGAAGTTCACTATATATATATATATATATATATATATATATATATATATATATATATATTGCTAGTGCTTTCAATGCTGTGCTAACTAATTGTCTAATGAAATTAAAAATGAATAACAAAATTATATTTCATTTATTTTATAAATTATTGTATTTCTTAAATAGCGCTATACATATACGTATAAACAGCAATGTGTTTTTCAAATCGATAAAAATTGAATAAAATATAAATAAAATAAACATTAACAAATATTCCTTCTCAAAACCAGACTGTCGGTGTTCTTATGCATAACAAATTTTTTAAACAGCAAAAGATTATAGACTTGTTTATGCTATTGATAGAATGAATGATACTTCAAGCCAATTTCCAATAACTAAATAAAATAAAATATTAAACTACTTCGTTTTAAATTACACTATTTATTAAAATCTACATTTTGTCATCTTCAGGCGTAAAAACATAAAACAATGACTAGATTTGAAGAAATAGTTATAAATCAAAAGTGGAAGTATCTTTTGAGTGAATATACGTTAATGTTAAACAGAGGTATCAAATACACTCCAGTAATTCAAAATTTTATACAAGAAGAAATTGTAGTATCAGAAATTAAAACTATTTTAAATACAATGAGTGTAGACAAACAAAAGTTGCATGGTAAAGATTGCTTCATATTTCTGTGCTCCTGAAATTCTCTTACGTAATTCCAGTCATATGTTGGGCCATGCAACTTTAATTTTTCATATGACAACGTATGTATTTTTGTAAATTTTTTGAAACAGCAAGACTTTTTACTTCGGGTAGTATGAAAATTTTGATGGGTTACATTATACAATTTTTAAGAAAAATAGGTATAAAATTATGGTATTTGCACAAAACTTTAGGAATAATCAATTAACCTTTATTTGATTGACAAGTAATAAATGACAGCTAAACAATTAAAAAAATTATGAAAATTGCTTGTCTTTTACCACTTGTCAATCAAAAACAAAGGTAAACTGATTATTACTTAAGATTTATTTAAGTAACATAATTTTATACCTATATTTCTAAAAGAATATAATGCAACTCATTAAAATTTTCATGGCATATATATTTTAAATACATGGCAACATTTTACTCAAAATTGGATAAAAATAGAACAAAAATAATTAGAACATTTTTTCTTAAGATTATAGTTTCCATGTAACTTTTATTTCAGAACTTTTTTCATATCCTTTTATTTTCTCCAACAATTCGCAATGTTCGATTTGTATGTTTAGTAAACTTACTCCTCAGGTTGTGCGATTATGCCAAGTTTCATTGTCCTGTCTTGGCTCGTTCCAGGGGGTAGTCACGCTTATGGACGCGCCTGTGACCACGTTAGATACAGCATACTTTTCAGTACTGTAAAACTGCGTTGCCTAACCATCATACTTATGGGGGAAAAAGTCAGATGGCACTAGCTGGTCACTAGCAAATAGTTATTTAGGTCAGCCCGCTTGAAAAAATGTGATCACATGACTAAGCAAATGGTGTCTGTTGACAGTTATTTGAATGTTTCGAAGTGGTTAGTAAACGATTCTTCGAAGCTTGTGCTATTAAATCGGATTAAGTTTACTTTTAAAGAGATATGAGAATATATTTTCAGTTATGTATCAGTCTCTAAACTATATACAGTCATTACGAATACATTACGGTGCAGGGCGATTTGTAAAGTGCTGTTTGTGAAATTTGAAAAGGTAAGTTTTTAAAAATGTATTTATTTTATATGAAGCATGTGAATATGATGCTGATATTTTGCATGTAGTATTTGTTATACATATATGTATTATATGTATACATAAATAGCATGGCAACTGTTATGTTAATATTATTAATGTTACTTCAGCAAAATGGTACGTTCAGTATGTTGTGTTCCTGGCTGCTCCAAGAATTCAACAGAGAATCCTGATTTGGACTATCACCATTTGTCATTGTCTGATGAACGTCGTACGAAATGGTTGGAAAACATGGGAAGATTAGACATGGCAGAGACCAGTACAGAAGTCCGTTGACCAAAAAGTTAAATATTGGAGCAATTTCAACTATTTTTGTGCATGGTACGTAAATGTATAGATATACATGCATCATACATACATTTATTCAATTGCTAATTAAATTTTGTTTGATTTTACTATTACAACTTTAAGCTATGGAATTTATAACAGTGTTTATTTTTTATTTTAGAACCTGAAATTCCATTACCATTATCACCGACAAACCCAGCTGCTTTACAGGAGAAAGAGTCGGAAGAAATACCAACTATTGGTGAGTACATGACATGATAGAATAGAATTATGTTGCTAACACCTTTCCATTTTTAAATTTCAGAATTACCAGGAACAAACCAGGCATTCGATTTAAAGAAGATTATATCCACAAATATATCGAACATTCTGCGAACAGGATTAGGTGAATATCCAGATTTAACGGTACCTACAGCAGTAATTGAAACTCCAGAGTTAGAGGAATTTGTGGAAATACCAACTATTGTAAATATTGTATATATGCTTAGTTTTAATTATTTTATTAATGTAGTAAATAATTATTAGCAACTAGTAAATACAAAATCTGTACACAAAAATTAAATTTTTGTTAATAATTCCCTAAATACAAAATTTAAATCAATTTAAATATACCGCTGTATTCGCTGACCTAGCAAGAATACTCGTAGTGACATCTGACTTTTTCCCCCGGAACTATGAAATATGCATTACATACATGTAAGATAAGTTGCAGACTACGGTCACAAAATTTAACACTGCGTGTCCGCCTCCTGGCTCGTTCTTAACATAATGAACATACAGACACACATCCACACACACAGACGTCATTGCGAAAAAAACCGAAACGTATTCCAGGGGACCTCAAAACATGTATTTCCATCAAAATCTGGCAATCGAAATTTTTCATGATTCCTATACTTCCTTTATACTACGTATATGAAAGTAAAAATAGCACTTTTTAACTGGATTAAAATGGACTAGTTCCTATTTAAAAAAATTAACTTACATGCTGTATCTCCAGAAATATGTTTCATCAAATTCATTGTAAAGCCAGTTATTTATGCTAAAATATTTATTTGAAGCATTTTTCAATGTTGAGAATACCATACCAAGTCAGGGATGAGCAACCCGCGGGTCGCATGCGGCCCAATTCACTTTATCTTGCGGCCCGCCAAAGCTTTACTTTTTGCGTTTTTAAATATATACATATTTCTATGTGTTAAATTAGAAAACAAGGATATTAAATTACAAACAAATAGATATATTTTAAAGCAGATTCTGTTTCCTAAAAATATGCTATCAAGAGAACTGGCTCTAAAATAATGGCGTTTGTTCGGTTGCTAAAAGTGCAATTAATGTACCGTAACAATAGGTTTAATACTATTGACTCAAGCCCGGCACAGTCGTCTTCGTAGTGTTACAAAGACTGAGCGAGTTACGTACAAGGGTCCATGCGTTTTATACTGACAGTCGTTTGCATTCATACGAACTAATTGTTTCGTGATAATTTTTTAAGTTCAATTAAAAGTCTTTTCACAAATGTTACAGAGATAATTTATTAGCGGCTTATTTTTTTTAAATAAAAAATGCTCTCGATTCAGGTACCTAGTAATTTAAGAAATGCACGCATTTAAGCCAGTAGCGGCCCGAATGTTACAGCAGCGGAACCAACAAAAATGTAAATGCCTCGTTCTAAATTAAGCATAATAAACATTGAATATAATAAGTAAATTACAAATATATCTAAACACCTAAAAACAAAATCACTGCCGTCGTTTCATCGTATATTGCTGTTTCTTAATACGCGCTACTGCGCTTGAGCCGTAATATAATTAGTTAAATGATCAATGAATAATTTAAGTTTGCTAGCTACATCCGCAACATCCTTGTCTAACTTAGGTGCGCTGCAGCAAATGCAGCTTATTCTAGCATCATTCGATAGACGTCGTGCACTATCTGACAAGATCGGTGTACGCAATATTATACTAGAAACAGTCAGAAATGAGCTGTACCAAATGCAGCTCGCATTTGCAGTTATTTTGTACTGTAGTGTAGTGTAGTTCAGTATCATTTAATTTGAAATATAACGATCGATACTTAGTAAGTATTGATAAATTAGGGTTTATCTCTTTGCACTACATGATTTTGGTTGGTTTAAATATAGGCTTCGAAAATTAATGTAATATTTACATTGAGTAAAAATAAGTTTTCAAAACTAAGTTATCAAAAACAATTAGAAATAAAAGAGCAGAATCGTCCTACACCTGTAGTAAATATTAAAATTTCTGGTAAAAGTTATAAAAGACAATTTAATTAAGACATGTATTTAAGAAACAGTTGGATTTGTGGCTGTAATCAGAAGAATACTTTATTTTGTTTTCCCTGTTTGTTGTTTGCTGACGATCGTGACGAAATTTTTTTGATTGAAACGGGTGTGAGGGATTTTGTGCATTTGACTGAGAAAATAAAAAATAAATAAATTCTAAAACACACATTAGAAATGCAATGCGATTTTCATTATTTGGTAAAATCAACATACAAGCCCAACTTGATTCTGCATACTGGATCAATATTAAAAAGCATAATGACAAATTGACAAATAACAGATATGTTTTACTATAAATCACAGAGTGCATAAAGTTTTGTGGAGCATTTGAGCTTGCACTTCGGGGACATGATGAATCCGAGACATCTGATAATCCTGATAATATAAATTAAATAAAGAAAGAAAATGTTTTCCTTTATATTCACATTTTATTGTATACCTTCTTCGCATGCAGCACATTGAAAAATACGTAGCATGAGCCGCCACTGATTTAAGGGAAGCTAGGTTTATACATAATGTAATGTGATATTTAAAACTATAAAAACGGTACACGAGAATAATGATTTGATAAAGGGAAATGATACATTTAAAAGCATACCCATTCTTCTAAACTTTACCTATCCGGTTCTTTTCTACCCAATCCTTGTCTATATCAAAATGAAATGAAATATAATTTTATTATTTAAAATGAGAAATAAAAGAAGAAACCATTATGTATTTCATTAATTTTTGTTTTTATGCTTAGGTATATGGGATTCTTGTACTCTTATGGATTTACATTGTTTAAAAAATCACATGGGTAAGTTTTATTCGAAGTGATGAATCTATACTATTACATATTATCGAAAAATGTTTGAATATTACTGTATTTCAATTTTAAAATCTGTAATCTCTTTTCTGATTCTCGCCTAGGTCCCTCATTGACATTTTATTTCTTACAAAATCACATTTTTTTATAGAAAATTTTACTGCCCTACATATGTCATCGGATGCTCCAAGTAAGAAATTGCATTTCTAAATAAATTTTTTATAACTTTAATTTGTAATTTCTTCTAGATCCTAATTCTGTGACAGATATATCATGTGATTGTTTACCCTCATGCTCAGGTATGAAATATGGAGGCAGTTTGGAAACACTGTTTTATCAGAAATTGTAAGTACCCATTTTTACATATTTTAAATTAATTATAGTTTCTTTCTTGAAAGAAGTTCCATCAAGGCCATGTGTGAATAGTACGAGCTAAGCATTAGTGGAATGGCGTTGTACACTTAAGCTGCCTTCACATACTCATCATCTAGGGCTCGGGCTAAACGCGGACTCCGGACACATCGGTTTTACAAGAAACAGATTGATACCGTGTATTTCAATGAGAGTGTTCACAGTCGGCAACTATATTTCAGATGGGGCTTGGGTCGGACTCTGTGCCATGTGTGAATAGTACGAGGTTACAATGTGAAATAGCCATCTGGCACGGGAAGGGCTAAAAACGAACGAATGGTTCGAGTTTCTTCGATACACACACATGCATAGATGTGTTCCACTACCTTTTTCTTGGAGGTTCACTTCTTAGTTTTATCGAACTCTTTTATTTTGCATTAAAAATTTGTTGACAAAATATAAAAGATACTAACAAAGGTTTTTAATCCGGTAACGGTTGGAATAAAGACAAAGTTGTTCTAAATGTTCAAAACAGCATATTACAGCAATACAATGCTGACGTTTCAGCCATATGGATTGTGGCCATTCTCAAAGCGAAATACAGAAATGTTTAAAACAATATCTGAAAAATTGTATAAATGTAACAAAACTTGAAACGTCTTTTGATATATTCTTATGATGATATTGATGTTGATAGAAACGTCTTTCGGTATATTAGTTTCTATCAACAACAATATCATCATAAGAATAAGCATAGTGCTATAGCTGAACATACTTTACATACTGGACATTCTATAGATTTCGTTAATTTTAAAATTTTACATTCTGAACCAACGAATTCAAAAGATTAATTTTAGAATGTATTTATATTAATTTGAACAATAATACTGTTAACCATATCACTGACTTTCGTAATATAAATTCCAATTATGGCGCGTTAATTTCAGTAGTTACTTGAATGGACGGTAGAGTGCTGAATGAAGCAGTTTGATACCGTTTATTGTCCCCTTTCTAGGGGGGACAACGATACACAATTTTACACGTATACAATTATAAATATCAAATAACAAAAGAAACCAAACCAAGAAATAAAGAACAAAATAATTTAAATATACAAAGCCCAATGATCTTAAATAATATATATAAATCGTAACCTATCTTATCCTATTTATCTAACACTTGTGTCACTTTCACACACACATATAATACAGGTCCTTGCCTGGGGTGGGGGGTGGTTTGTCGAGTGGGGGGGTGTACGGGCTGACCCCGTGTCGCACCGGCGACCACGCGAGGGGAGGCGTGTGGAGATCCGGTGCTCGCGGAAGAGGGGCTGGCGGTGACGGTGTCCGTCGTTCCGGCGGGCTGTCCGCGAGGGGTGAAATCAACGGAGGCGGGGGCGACGGGATCACCACTTCAGGCGAACAGTGGCCTTGCGTCTCGGTCCCGTCGTGCTGGCGGGGCGGAGTGCGTTCTCGGACTCGCGCTCGTGGTGCTGGTGCTCCGGGAAGTCGGAAGACCGGATCCGGCAGGGGTGCCTGAAGCGGGCTGGCGGCTCGTCGGGCCTGGGCAGCGGCTAGCAGCGGTGCGGGCACGGGACGGATTCGTTGCCTTCGAACACGACTCCGTGTTGGCCTCGGGTACATCGAGTCGTCTTGGCGGCGGTGTAGGCTCAGGCGCAGGAGCTGGGCTCAGACTGACGGCTTCACCGATTTGTTCTCTAGTAGGAGCTGGGCTCGAACTACTAGTAGAGCAGGAGCTGGGCTCGGACTGACTCTATCTATACTGCACATGCAGCGTCTTTTTATACCCATGTCTGACAGACTCGAAAATTCTCGTCTGCCAGACATGGGTCGGTTCTCGTTCAATTTGGCTAGGAACGCAGCTGACTGTCGGTTGCGTAACTCCGTTCTAGCGCGTCTGCGGCAGTCTGCCGCTCGCAGGGCCTGCACCGTTTCGTCGGTATCAAGTTTTCATATTATTTCAATTTGTTATTAATTAATCTCCATTTTATTCACTGACATGTCGACATTGAACATGACCTTGCTAGGCCATGTTTTTCAATTGTTTTATTTTTTCACTTCCTTTCTGTGTTAGTACTTAGGTTTAGGTAATTATACTGTTAATTTTGTTTGCTAGTGGTGTCAGTAGATTGTTTTGTTACATTTATACAATTTTTCAGATGTTGTTTTAAAAATTTCTGTATTTCGCTTTGAGAATGGCCACAATCCATATGGCCGAAACGTCAGCATTGTATTGCGATAATATACTGTTCTGAACATCTAGAACAACTTTGCCTTTATTCCAACCGTTACTGGATTAAAAACCTTTGTTAGTATCAAGGATCACGTTTTTGGACAAAATAAAATTTAACAACATGAAAATATAAAAGACAAACACAATATAAGCATCAAGGAATTATTTCACATTTATATTGTATTGATTTCAATGCACTATATACAAGTAAATTGATTGACAATGTCAATGAGAGAGAAGAGATAAAGGGACATTTGTTAAATCTTTCATAACACAAACAATTCTGATGGAATTTTTTTAAAAAATCAAACGATAATTGTATATTTTGTTATATTTTTTAGCGTGAAATCTACGCAACCTAATAAAAAAGGAGCTGTAAGAGTGTATTTTAGAAATAATTGGTGCAAGAAATTTATTATAATTCGAGCCACAACTGTTTAGCTTTAGTCGGTGGAATGTTCGCCCTTTGTCTTGGAGGTTCCCTTCTCAGTTTTGTCGAACTCTTTTATTTTGCATTAAAGAGTTTATTGACAAAATATAAAAGACAAACACAACATAAAGGAATTAATCCAGATTTAGATTGGGCAGAATTAGAAATCTACAAGAAACACAAATTCGCTTCCAAAATTAAACGGCCCGTTCCATATAACACAAAGTTCGATAACTTTATAAATTAATTTCATAGCATTTACTTTGCATGAAATTTATTTCTGGCAATATGACACATTTCTATTGTTAAAATTTAATTTAATAAATAAAAATCAGTATTTTCAATATACAATAAAAATATTTCAGGTGTTTAAATTAGCAGCAGTAGACAGTAAACATAATGATATTATTTCATATTACATATTTTCATTTTCAATTTGAATAGAATTCTACATGAGTTATAATGTAACAATTATATGTATGTACTTGTATTCTCATCAATCATTCTTGAATTTAAAATTACACGACAGTACGCAATATATCACACATATGTATGTATTTACTTGCAGTAGATTTGTAAGCACGACTTATTCAACACGATTTTTAATTATAAACTAAATGTGTTCCCTTTGCACACGCTTCTGTTTTAACATTATATGTAACTCAAATCACTGAAGGTTTACTTTTTGTTATAACTTTCTTTAAACTTTTTTGCTCATCGACATCCTGTCGAAGAGCTATAGTGTTCGGTACGATGTCTGTAGCAGTCTCCGATTTTAAAAATTTTTGCGCAGAAATCCCGAACAGATCACGAAATGACTATTACAACATGTGACCGTATGTATGTCGTTCGTCCGCTCGCTCGCTCGTACGGTTTTTGTTCCATTAACTCCTCCTAGACTATCCAATCATTTCGGGATCCAAGGGGTCTGTCCGGCATATCTGCGCAAAAATTTATAAAATCGGAGAATGCTACAGACATCGTACCGAACACTATAACTCTTTGACAGGAGCTCGATGAGCTAAAAATTTTTTTTTTAATTACAAAATTAACAAAAGAAGATTAATGCATTTATAGTCGGTTTAGTCTGCTTTGCTTTATTTAACAGAAGAAAATGTTCTCACACTTGTTTTAAATTTGTTGTTTTACTTCGACCTGGGCACCTACGATTTTTAGAGTGTATTTAGGTAAATAATTTGTGATAAATTCAGACTAGGGCATACGTCGATGAGCTGCAGGCATGGATGTCTGTATCCATTCCTAGTTTATATTTATTTTGCTTTCACAAATGAAACAAATTATATAATTGGAAACTCAATTAATCAAATTCTAAGAAAATTATTTTAGTATTATAATTTTTTCTGGGGTTGTATATGCGAATAATTCGAAGGCACTGAAAAAGTTGAAAATTAACAATTCCAAAAAATGTTTAGTGATTAATCGCAATTATGGCCACAGGTCTTGAAAGAGTCAATATCCAGTCTGAGCTATTTGCGGGATATGGTTTATTGTAAACAATTTTACAAAATTCCATAAATCGAACAACTCTTTGCAATGCACATTACTAATTGTTTGTATTTTTAAATAAAAAGAAAATTTTCAGTGATTTATGGCTTATCTATACATTACATATTTATGTATGATTACAAATTTAAAAAAATGTATTTTAAAACTGATTGTTATTAATTACATATAGGTTTTCGATTTAGATAGTATATTTATTGATGGTTGTATTGTAAAAAATAATTAAATATATTTATTGTTTGAATATTGTATTAACATACTAAATTACAGTTAAATGCTTTTAATTGCTCTTTGGACATACATTTTGTAATAATAATACAGTAGCTAATCTATACTTAATCACATTAATTATTCAACACAGAAACGAACAATTAACACAGAAATTTTGTCTTTTATTTGAACTTTCATATTATCCGCCGTCCCATTTATACATTATAAGATATATTTGTATTAAATATAGACTATATTACTATTCATTTACTGAAAAGTGAAATGGATGAAAATGGATTGGACTTGTATGACACAATTATACCAGTGTATGTATTATCAAAAATTCTTGGCCTAGCACCATTTTGTCTCCGAGGAATTAGAGGAAAACCTAAGTTTGAATCAGATCTTGGGCTTATCATAGTGCTCCGCTTCATAGGTATCATTGGAAGCATGTTATACGTTGCACACCTAATTGAAGAAATAGACTTCTCTTTCGATTTACGGAGTATGGCTCTAAGATGTGAATTGTACATTGGATTAATCCTTACGGTCATAATGCTTATTATGGCTGTGTCGATGAGGAAACTGCTCATTTCTACAGTAGAAGATATAATACACATTGATGACTACATGCGACATGCAGGTATACGTGTCCCATACAAAAACGCTCGCAGATTCAGCATCTGTCAGATTGTTTTCATTACCTGCGTATTTAGTTTGAAAGCCACCATGCAACCGTTCATCGGCTCCAAAGCGTTTCTTGCAATCTACAATATATTCAATATCGTTGATTACATCAATACAATAACCTTATTTCAATATGTTGATATTATTTTACTCTTATGTCAACGGTATATTTGGCTGAACAGGAAAATCAAATCTTGGTCAATCGTAATGGAATCAAAATACGAAAAAAAATCATTTTCTTAAGGATCAATTAGTCGCTAAAAAGTTATTTGTTAGACCAACAAACGTAAATGACCTGAGTTGTCTTGATTTGGATATTGGAATAAATGTGCTAAGTAAGATACATAATGACTTGTATGACATCAGCAAAAAGGTGAATACGGTTTACTCAGTACGTCTACTCATTACTGTGGGTATGCGCATGATCATGTTGCTGACATATACAAATATATATTTGATAAAAAAAACAAAAATTTTCCTTTGACGTTGGCGTTGGTCGGAATATATTTATTTTTACACACTTCAAAATTATTCATGATTGCTAGTTTATCATCTAATATGGCAGACAGAGTATGTATAAATAACTATAAAACGATATTATTCTTATTAAATTCATTGTATAATTTTGCAGGCGATACAAAGTGGCACATATTTACATAATTTATAACACTTTTGGACTTCCATCTTCTGTATGTTAAGTTAATAAAACTAGTTGTTACCAAATATATAAATAAATTTATTATTATTAATACACTTAATAACACAAGTCAAATATAACATTAATACTCAACGTTTCGACAACTAAGATCAGTTGTCTTCATCAGGTGAACTGATACTGTTCCTTGAGTTCCTAATTACGGCTTTTATACCGTGTGTTGTAAGGGTGTGTAATGATCCGTGATGTGTGTTCAAGTGTGACGTGGTTATTATTATGTGTTGTGGGCGGCGTCTGTGTAGGTGATGTCCTGTCAAGCGTGTTGGATTTGTTGTGTGGTGTTGTTGGCGGTTTTATGGCTAGTGTAGGGTCCTTATGAATGAGCTTCTTCCAGACGGGTTTAATCTCGACACTCGGGTTGCTGAAGACTTCTTTGTTGGTTGTAATGATGGCTGCTTCCCAGAATTTCCTTTTGAACCAGTGTTGTTCTTTCTTGATGATCTTGGCATCCCCCCATTGAATTTTGTGTTTGTTCTCCCATGCGTGGTCTGCTAAGCCAGATTTTGTTGTTTCCCCCCTCTTCGTGTGTGTTAGGTGTTCGCGAAGTCTTGTGTCTAATGGGCGTTTGGTTTCTCCTATGTAACTTTTACCACATTCGCAAGGTATTTGATAAATGCAGTCTTTTGTATCTGATGAATTCTTTGGCTATTTACATAACATTTGGAAATGCAATTCACGTTTGAAGCAAAATGTAAGAATTCTAAATCTAATTTAAATGGTCATACTTACAGTTTTTTATTATAGATAAATATCTTCTCACTCCAAATATTACAGCAAGATATAAAATTTGACGCAGGCGGTTTTTTCATCATGGACTACACCCTAATATATAATGTAAGTAAAATTTTAGGTATTGCAATTTACTGATATTTACTGTAGCATATATTTTCAGATTATTGCAGCACTTAGCATTTATCTTATTATAATAATACAATTTGATATATAAAAGACAAATACGTATATATTTACAGCACCTGTGGTCAATTAAAATAAGAAGAAATATAAATAAACTGTACCAATTATATAAAAAATAAGTATGTTTAATAAATTCAGATCCTTTTCAAAAGTATGAAAAGATTTCATCTAATGTATTTTTGCACTTACAATAAAAAAATTCTTTGGGTGTTATGCCTACTTAACGGAACAATACTTGCGAAACAACATGAAAAATTTAACTGTTCATAGACATTTGTTATTATGAAAATTAATTATTAAGAGTTTTATTATGTTACCTGTAATTACAGTGACATCACTGTTTAAAATGTACCTTTACAACGGCGTAATTACTACTAACTTGCACGTCTGGGACTGTAACATCCTGTTACAAAAATAAGGTTTAATTCGAAAATCAAATAATTTTAATAAACATTAATTTTTATTCCTAAAGGTGAAACAATGGTGTTGAAACTTGTCGATTTAAAAATATGAAAATAAAGTAGTAAAAACGAAGTAATTATTATTAATATATTTATCTAAAAAATAATTACTAAAGAGTAGATGTGAAAGGATTTATCCCCAAAGGGTTGGAATGATGACTTCAACTTCAGATGTAAAGAAGTTTATTCAAAGTTCATGTAAAAACTTATGCCGACGTTTCGACCTTGAGGTATGAGGTCATTATCAAGGCTACAACATTTGAAAAACAACACATGTTAAATATAACAGTTCAAAACTACAATAAACGCAAAGCGAGCTTAAAATTACCTTAAAGGAAGAAGCGAAGAACAATATTACCACGTGGATTTTACATGGAAGTATACACACAAAATTGTGAACAAAACATATTCAATACAATTGAACAGTATAAAATCTCTGTTATTATCAGTTTAGCGGACAGAGTTATCAAACTGTCGGACCCGTCTTTTCATAAAAAGAATTTCCAATTTGTTATTGATACTCTCAAATCGAATGGATATCCTGAATCACTTATTATTAGTGTTATTCGTAATAGAAAGAATAAACTAACTCTACCTTCTCAGCCTGATACTAATAATAATGTTGTTGCCATCACTGACTTACACCCTTCTGATAACAATTCTGTATTAACACCTAATCTGGACATTCCTCCTTACATAGTTATTCCGTTTCATCATAATCTCAGCCGTTCTTTACTTAACTTGTTCAAAGACATTCCCACTAAATTGATTTTCATTAGTACCAATTCTTTGCATAGTTTATTTGCTCATTTAAAGTCACCAGTCCCTAAAAACAAAAAAAGTAATGTAGTTTACCAGATTAACTGTAATAATTGTCCGGCCACTTATATTGGTGAAACACGGCAGTACCTTGAAACCCGTATTTACCATCATAAATACCATTTAAAAAATAAGAACTCTTCTCATAGTGCTATTGTTGAACAAGCTGGTAGTTCTGGTCACAATATAGATTTCATCAATGTTAATATTTTACATACTGAACAGAATAATTTCAAACGTTTGTTTTTGGAAAGCTGTTATATCCAGTCTACTAAGAATTCTGTTAACCATAAAACGGATTTTTTACAAAGTGTTTCATGTTACGCGCCTTTATTAAACAAGTTATGATGTTAGTTTTTTTTTCTCCGCTAGGGTTCTTGTACGTTGTTTCTGACGTCCATTTTTAGTTTTGACTTGACAAGACAACCATGTTGTCTGTCTTGTTTTTTGCGTTTTTTCACTGACGACCATGGTCAGGTTTTTATTGTTATCATTATATTAATTTTACATTTATACGCTTTTCCACACTGTTCAATTGTATTGAATATGTTTTGTTCACAATTTTGTGTGTATACTTCCATGTAAAATCCACGTGGTAATATTGTTCTTCGCTTCTTCCTTTAAGGTAATTTTAAGCTCGCTTTGCGTTTATTGTATTTTTGAACTGTTATATTTAACATGTGTTGTTTTTCAAATGTTGTAGCCTTGATAATGACCTCATACCTCAAGGTCGAAACGTCGGCATAAGTTTTTACATGAACTTTGAATAAACTTCTTTACATCTGAAGTTGAAGTCATCATTCCAACCCTTTGGGGATAAATCCTTTCATATCAAATTTCGACTTAAATAAATTATTATGAATAAAGAGTAGATGAAAAAACAATTTCAACAATAATTGTTCGTTATTTAGACGCAGAGCATTATGTAAAAAATTGCCCAGATCTTGAATAAATAAAGGCGGAGTGGAGTGAAAATAAATAAATTTACTTAACATGGTAACAATTTTATATATATATATATATATATATATATATATATATATATATATATATAAAACAGTGATCGTATCGTCGAATTAACTACATAATAGTTGTTACGTGTGTTACACAGTCCCTACGTCACCTCGTTAGATGGTGATATGACTCGTCACATGGAAATAAACAAATTAATGTGATTACGTATTCCAGTAATAATCACGACGATATACTCACGGTGGCACCCCATAACACTCGATATGATGTTTCACTGTTCGGCTCCTGACTCTTAAGGCCCCGGGATCGCTGTATGCCGCTTAAAAACGACAGTTTTAAAATCAAATATCTCTTTAATGCAGCTATTAAGGGATCTGATTTTTTCTACATCATTAAAAAGGATTATGAACGTACTATCCCGCAATTTATTTATTTCATACCATTTGTCTATATTAAGAAATAAATGTTTGAATATTACTAATTTGTCAATTCCGTTTCGGATAAGATTCTCTTCACAGGATAAATATCGAAAAATTTTTGCAGCACACATATAGCAAAAACTGTCCTCTACAATAATGGATATTTTATTTTTTGATCAACCATCGATTAATTGAAGAAAAGTCAATTTTTGTTTCAAATCGAGGAACGGACGAACACAAAATAAATTTTTTCTCGTTTACTAATGACAATATCGCTTTAAAAATTATCTATTGCTGTAGTGGTTCATTTCCTACAAACAATATATTTTTTTTGAAACAATATTCGTGCTAGTATCGGCGTCTTATCAAAAACGCGAAACTGTCCTATACTGCCCTATGTTACATTTAGTTCCAGAAAAATGCACCACGTGGCGTAGTGACCTTTTACTTGTCAGAGTTTTGGGAATGTACTTTTATGATAGGCAATTTATCGGATTATTCTATTGATAATGTTTTTATCAATGCTTCTAGCCTTTGGTATAGAATATTTTACAAATCTGTATGTATACTAACGTGGCTGTGAAGATATTTCATTCTAGACTAACCGAGGAAAAACAGGAGATAACTAAATAAAAATATTGCAGAATGTACAGAATTAACATCTGCATCTAAGACAGTAATGAGATTTAATTTTTTAATAATACATAACTAAAAAAAAGTTTTAAGTTTCTTGAAAACATACTTTACATAAAATAGTCATTTCATTGACTTAATATTAGTCCATATTTTTTATTTTTAAGTCAGGTATGTTTTTGTTACATATTTAAAAAAAATTTGATTATGTCTAAATGAGACGAAACATGTTGTAATGGGATATTTATTTCAATGAAAGTAATAGAATGAAATAATATAATATGTTGTAATTTGTTTTGCGAATTTAGTTTTGAGAATGTACAGTAGACTTTCGATTATCCGTGCACGGTTGAACCGCAATTCTGGAGGAACAAAGCGATTCTCTGCTTTACGATAAATTGGTGTTATACAAATTGAGAGCAATCAGAAGGAAGAAAGAAGCCATGTCATTGAAACAGAAGTCAATAAAAGACTACTTTTAACTCTAAAAATTTGTAGTTTTTGTTGTTCATTTATATATCTTCTATTTAGTGTACAGTTATACAGTTTATACCAGTATATCTTGTATATGTGTACTTTGTTTATCCGATGTTTTTGATTATCCGCGCCGAGTCTCCCCAGCATTATCGCGGATAATCGAATCTACTGTAATGTAGATTATTGTTTTAATGTCAGATTATAAGATAGCTAATTAAAAATTAAGGAGTTTTAACTTACAATTACAGAAATTTAGAATCAATTCGTATTTTTAAGAATAAATTTGAAAAAATCTCTTTATTTATTTTATTAAATAAATATATACTGAAAAAAAGCTTGCAGAATGAAACGCAATGAATTAAAAAATAGATATATATTTCATATTTTTCCATGTCTAATTCAGATTTAAAACTCGCTTCAGTAAACAGAAATGCTTCTATTCACTGTACTTCGGCATACACGAATTCATACCCATAGTTCTATTGTCCTAGTTATTACCCCTAACTGGGATGTTGTAAATCATAAGTACACTTAGCGAAGCAAGTTTTCTTGTGACCATGACGATCACGACGACATCTAACAGGCCAGAAACAAATTAGACGGGCGATCCCGGGGCCTTAAGTCAAAGTCCACAAGATCCGTTCTCAAGGATCTCCCTCATCCGGACTGCCTACAGTTACCCTGAAACAAACCTTTACCAAGGATATTAATTCGAAATTGGAAAATATTTTATCCGGATTGGTTGGCATGAATGACTGTAAGTTCTAGTTGTAGAGAACTATATATTTGTGTACAATAGCAAGTTGAATAAAAATGCTAACGTTTCGGCCATGTGGTTCTAGCCATTATCAAAGCGTAAAATCTAAACTGAGTCAAAAACATCACAACAAAAACATAAAGAGAAACATTCTCCAATTGTAAAATTTATTTTATAAAATTGTGAAACGTCATGCCTAATGGCGTAGACGGTGAGAGGAAACTTGAGTTTCACGCTTTGATAATGGCCAGAACCACATGGCCGAAACGTTAGCATTTTTATTCAACTTGCTATTGTACACAAATATATAGTTCTCTACAACTAGAACTTACAGTCATTCATTCCAACCCATCCGAATAAAATATTTTCCTATTTCGAATTATTTCAAATTTGGACTAAATATTCATCAACAATGAACAAGGATATTAATGTTAGGCCAATAACACTATCTAACAATTTAACAACTGAGTTAGAGTCCAAAAGACCCGTTTGCCAAGATCTTCCTCAGCCGAACTGCACTCTACAATCACCCTGAAACAAACCTTTACCAAGGATATTAATGTTAGGCAAATAACACTATCTGACAACTCAACAACTGAGTTAAAATCCACAAGACCCATTTAACAAGATCCTCCTCAATCAAACTTCACTCAGCATTCACCCTGGAACAGACAAACACCACTCTCATGGTCTTCGGAAACTCAGCCCGGCTGGCATGGACGGATCTTACCACCGCCATGCCCGTTGCGATGCGCTACCTGGCGTCCCAGTTCACAACGGTTGTTGCGGCAGCAATTGGGCTTACAAATCACCGAAGCCAAACGTGCCTTTGATACGGCTGGTGGGCGCTACCCAGATCCACCGATCAAAATGCGTGTTTATCCCTCAGCCGGGCTCATCACACAACTTAATGCAATTGAGGCTCGCATTCACCACTTTGAGTATATAAGACACTCGATTGCAGTTATCTCAACGACCTGCTTCAACGCCCACCTATACTGTACGTTGGCAGAGTCAATCACTATACGAATGATTCTACTGGAGGCGTCACAGTCAGAGATACATCCATCTCTCACAACCTGACGCATAAGCGTCTCATTGGGTGCTTATAGCACACCGATGGGTTGCAGAGCTCTATCTCAACTTGACGCATAAGCGTCCTTTCGGGTGCTTACAGCACACCGATGGGTTGCCTATGCAACCTGACGCTTGCAGCGTCCTCTGTAATAAACTAGAGATATCTGTTATTATTACACAAAGCAATAGCAATACATACTAACATTCAGGGGTTAGGCGCAGTGACTCTTATGTAATGAGAGACTCCTAAAATATTGTTTGACAAGAATCTGAGGGGAACGGTGTGAGGTATGATCACGTGGTGCAGTCATGTGATGCAAAGTAGCAGTTTTCAACCGTTATTTTCATTATGTTTACAGCAGATGACGGTGGTTTGACAAGAGTAGAACTTAATTCTGTGAATTTTGTGTAATTATGGCGGATTAAGTTTACCTGAAAAGAAATTTAAGAACATTTATCAATTCTGTATCAGTCCTTGAACTATACAGAACTAATTTGTGCGAATCTAGTGTATTTACGAATTATACAGTGTTATATTTCAAAGTATGAATAGCAGTAAGTGTTGGAAAAAGTAAGTTTATTTTATATTTTGTATATCTTATTCAATGTTCCTAGAACAATAATTAAATTGATTGTCGAATCATAATTAAACCATCAAGGCGAAACTATTTTATTTGTCAAATACATTAGACTTCATTTAGTAGAAATTCATGTCTCTTTGTTTCGAAATTAATTTAATTTCCTATCTGTTGTTACTTGGCATTGTTTACAAATAATGTGCACATAATTTATGTGCATTATTGATGAAGTATATTTAGTGTTAAACTAGTTTAATTTATGTTTCAGCAAAATGGTGCGTAAAGTTTATTGTTGTGTTCCCGGCTGCGAAAATAATTCAGAGAACAACCCTGATTTTACGTTTCATTATATGCCAAGACCCGATCAATTACGAAAGGAGTGACTTGCAAGTATCGGCACTCCAGACTTGTTTGTGAAACCATTAAATACACTAAAAGCGTTGCGAATCTGTAGTATTAAAAGTGCTATAATCTAATAATAGTACCGGATGATCATTTAAAATCATAATTAGAGCGGGCTATGAATTTTTAATTAGATTGGCAACGTTGACAGTTGATAGTATTATTTGAATTGTCAAAGTGACACTTAAAAATGTTTAATTTAGAACAAAAAAAAATTCTCAGAGAGAGTTATTTTTAGAACGCTGAACGGCAAAAAAAATAGTGAATGGAAGTATTCCATACATCACTGTGTAAATTATTTTTAAAATTATCAGGTTCTAAATTTGAAGTGTCACTTTGACAATTCAAATAATACTACCAATGTTGCCAATCTAATTTAAAATCCATAGTCCGCTCTAATTATGATTTTAAATGATCACCCGGTACATTATACACCAAGGGAGAGAACCGCTTATTTTTCCTGATGTGTAATTTCAAGCACGAGGGCGAAGCCTACAAATACATCGAGGGAAAAATGGTGGTCTCTCCCGAGGTGTACATACTATTTTTCCACGTCAGGGAGTAGAAACACTTAATTTCATAAATAAATAATTCTAATAAATCGGAGCGAAATTACAATATTTAGAAGCCTTTGGGAGGTTTCCATGCAACGCGCATCATGACAACAGACATTTGTTTGCATAAACATTTTTAAATTACAAATGCCCGGTTTCTCAGTCGAGGTTTAAACCGAGAATCAACTGATTCAGATCAAATCGCGGCTCAAGTGTTTCTAGAACAAGAATCAAGCTGATTCTCGGTTTAAACCGCGGCTTAACTTGATTCGTGGATATTGGCGAATCAAATATTTGATTCTCGAATCAAGAGCTGTCACTTCAAAATTATAAACTGATTTTTTTCAGAAAATATATAATAGATACAGTAAAAGAACAATAATAAAATACAAATTAACGTATGTAAGTAAAAATAATATAATAACTAAAGTTACACTATTCGAATAATAACTAATATATGCAAGATTGATTTGAAGTAGTTTTTATAAATAATATTGATTGCAGAATATCACACTGATGTACTGTGACGCGAATTTAATGCTTTCACTTCACTTAAATAATTAGAATTATTTATGAAAAATACTGCACAATAACTAAAATTTGAACATTTCAATTTAAATTAACATATGTAGGTACATATTCAAGTAATATTCATGATTGAATATACCATCATTAAATAATAAATAGCGAATGTCATTTCACTACAAAGAAATATTTCAATATACACACACACGCATATTGAGTAAAAAAGTAAATATTTATAATTATTACATTATATTCACATCATTATTACAATTCTAATTATATGTTCATCACTATTTTCCTTTTATATAACTTGACTGTATATCAAAAATTAATGCAATATCCTTTTCCATAGTATGGAATCCTCATCTTCCTCATCCTATGATTAATACCTGTCATCTGACAGCGACTCAACCTGTGATTCCTCTGACAATACTGCAGAAACCAGAATCTACAAATTTCGCAATAATCTCTTGGATATGTACAATCACCTAGAATTTTAAAAAAGAAACATTCGCCGCTATTTCGAATTGAAAAATACAGTTGTAAAATAATTATACATTTTAAGGTTAAAGCAGTATTTAATGTATTTCAACAAATATTACATGGTATTTAGTTATTATGGATAATAAACGACATCAATTTTACTTACGAATATTAAATTAATACTTACAAAAACCAAAATTATAATTTAGTCCAGAATAGTTTATAATTTTCTGCTCTGACACTTCGCAGTCAAACTACTTTAGAATTATTTACGACGCACAGTAGAATTATCAATTGTCAGATGTTTGAAAAGTTTCAACCAATCAGAGCGCGTTTTACAGTTGTAAGGCGCTTGATCCGAATCAACTGATTCGCCGTTGATTCACGTCCTAGAAACGCAACGGAAGTTTAAATCGAGAATCAAATTGAGCGGAGATCAGTTGATTCTCAGTTTAAACCTCGACTGAGAAACCGGGCAAAAGTGCATTTTCGACATGGAAAACCAAGACGAACCGCAAGATATTGTTGAAGCTGCCGGCGAGGCAGTTTTAAATTTATTACACGCAAAATAAAAAAATGAGTGCTGATAGCATTTTTTAAAAGAAATTTTTGTGGTCATAAACTGAAAAAATCTAAAATTTTGAGGAGAGATCAAACTGACTATTTTTTAACGCAAGCAAATGATGATACATATTTAATGTTAAAGGTAAAATTATATTGAAGTGTTTTTTTAGGTGTTTTTGCATTAATATTTTGTTATTTTCTAGATTGCGTTAGTCTTTGGAATTGCATGGGCATGCCGTGTAGACGAATTAACTAATCTAAAAGTTGATGAAATTTAAGATACAGAGTCATTTTAATCATAACAATACCTAATACCAAGACTAAAATATCCCGAACCTTTATAGTAACAAAAAATGAAGGAAAAATAAATTTACTCGATCTATACCGTAAATATGCCGCACTACGTCCCCCTGCCACCATGGTAGATTTTTGTATTTTATAAGGCAGGCAAATGTACTGCACAGCCAATTGGAAAGAACACTCTTGAAAAAATACCAACTATAATAGCCACCTACCTAGGATTATCAAATCCAACCTTATATACTGGCCATTGTCTACGGAGATCTTCAGCAACTCTATTAGCGGATGCAGAAGCAGACATTACGACTATAAAACGTCACGGAGGTTGGAAGTCGACGACAGTTGCTGAAGGGTACATTGAAAATTCCGTGGAAAATAAAACAAATATAGCAAATCAAGTACTTCAAGTACAAACTGCTACTACTGTTTAAGAAACTATAAATCTGAGCAAAGAAAATTGTTCATTTATGCCCGGTTGCTAAGACGTGGATTAATTCTCGGATTCAATAATTCTCGGATTTTTTGGATCCGAGAATTAATCCACGATGCGTTGCTAGAACGAGGATTGTTTGAATCTCGGATTAATAGCGCAACAATCGTAACGCGCTCTCTGATTGGTTGAAACTCTTCAAATAAATGACTAGTAACTTGAATGTGTAGACCACAAGCAAAACAGCTGTCAAGTATAGTATAAGGCTTGAATTACATTATCCAAGTTTCATACTAGAAACTAGTACAAGTTTTAATACTAGAACGTAGAATGAAACTTGGATACAAAATAGTAAAGTAACGTGTGATGTAAATAGAGATATTCGTGTTCTTTGTCTAAAACAATTCTACCAACGTACAAACATAATTGCATTTTCTGATATGACAGCGCAGTCTTTTTGTAAGTTATATTTAGATGTTTTTACTTTCTTATACATAGTATAAAGAAAGTATAGGAATCATGAAAAATTTCGATTGCGAGATTTTGATGGAAATACATGTTTTGAGGTCCCCTGAATACGTTTTGAATATTTTCGCCATGACGTCTGTGTGTGTGGATGTGTGTCTGTATGTTCATTATCTTCAAAACGAGCAAAGACAGGACAATGAAACTTCGTATTTAAAAGTTTTTTGATTATATGAAGAGCTGATTCGATTTCTAGCATAATCGCACAACCGGAAGAGGAAGTTTACTGAAGATCAAAATCGAACATTGTGAATAATTAGAGAAACTGAAAGGGATATGGAAAAAGTTTTGAAATAAAAGTTATAGAAAAAAATAAGCTTAAGCAAAAATATTCTATGCATTTTTGTTCTGTCTATATCCAATTTTGAATAAAATGTATTTATATATTGGCATGTATTTAAAATATCATACATATATGCTATGAAAACAAAACAGACAAAATATTTACAGAAATACGCATTTGAAATGTCAAATATGTGCCAAATTAAATTGAGTATAAGAAAGTATAGTCTATCCATAGATATAAGAACTTGACATGATTCCTTAATAGGTAGGGTGGTACCCTTCACAGCAGGAGAGGCCATAAACTACTAGTAGTGGCGGTATTCAGGTACATTTGTAATGCTCTTAGCGGGAAAGACAAGAGACATTTTGTCTATAATTAAGACGTAATAATAATTTATTGAATATTACATTTATTTATGTTAATTTGTATTATTATTATCCCCAGTAATGGGAAAGGCGTGATGTTGTGTATGTGTATGTATTGTTAAGATGTATATCATATTTTTGTTGTTATTTTTCAAAATGTATTTATAAATTTCTGAATACAGCTCTGCTTTTTATTCATTTACTGTGTCGTATAATTTGGGATAATCCTCTGTTAATAGCATGCTGCGTTTAGTCAAGTTCTTATATCTATGGATACACTATAGTGTGGTGACCACACCAAATTTTTTAATTAAGCACTTTATTGTTTTGGAGCCATAATTCAATATAAAACTTAAACAACAACAAATCCAAACGTAAATGTCAAAGCGTATTGCACGTATTTAGTTTCGAGGTTGGTATCAACCAAAATAGTGGTTAATGCGCATGTAAAAGTATTGAACTTGGATGAAAAATAGGTCCAGACCTAGTTTGTAAAAAGTATCTAGTACACAAACTTTGATAAGATTTTAACTGATTTACATTATCCAAGTTTCATACTAGATGCTAGTATTAAAACTTGTACTAGTTTCTAATATGAAACTTGGATAATGTAATTCAAGCTTTAGTAAAGTGAGAATTGTGTTTTAACGTAAAAATAGCATTTTGAAATCATTTAAATGTTATATATTGTATTCGTGATTAATAATGCTTTTGTTTAATATATATATATATATATATATATATATATATATATATATATATATATATATATATATATATATATATATATATATATATATGTTAGGAAGCTTTTATTAATGATACCTGAAACACTCCGTAATCAAACAAAACAACTATAAAGGAAAATTAAGTAAATAATATATTTCAATGAAAATATAAAGCGACTATAAACATAAATAAAATATAATTTATATCCCGCCCCGGATAACTGCTTCCGCGTAGGCTACTCTGGAGGTGGCGAAGTGAACCTGTAAGCAAACCAGAACAACTATGAATATATAAATATTCAGTGAGTGTCAACCCATTTTCTTGGAGACGACCTCAACCGATGGGGAGCCTATAAAGAATACACTCATCATTCACTCAAGGCAACACTCGCCAGCCCCTGTTCCCACGCTGGACTATGTGCCACAACATAGCCCTGCCAGAGACGCAACTGGTCCGACAGTCACGTCCCTGTCCAACGTTGGACCGCGTGCTGACAACACAGCCAATCCCACGGTGGACCACGTGCTCAACAACATAGCCGTCCCACGGTGGACTACATGCTCTACAACATAGCCATCCCACGGTGGACTACGTGCTTACAACATAGCCATCCAGGGACGCGCTGACCCCACAGTCACGCCCCTGTCCAACGGTGGACCACGTGAGACACTACGCAGCCCTGCCAGGGACGCACTGATACGACAGCCACGTCCCCTTCCCACGTTGCGACACAGCAGCCCGATAAGGGACGTGTCCTCTAACCACCAGACCAGGGACGTGCTGACCACCGCAGCCACGTCCCTGCACTACGGCCAACGCTGGACTATCAAACTACCTGATCTTATATACATCGGCCAGATCCACAGATATACACATTGGGCCACATACAACAACATGACATACCTCACCTGGAGTCAAATGCACATGCAACGGAAGCACTAACATCCACACAAACACAATCCAGTCACACACCCAAAACAGCAGAAGGTTGCACTCACCCAAGGAGAGTTGTTGTTCCATGGAATACTCGTGCTAGACTGAATATAATCTTATCAGGTTATTAGATGGGGAGACATTAAAGTTACATGAAGTGGTTACGTATGCACCGTCACCCATAACTAGTGTTATAACACGCATTAAAAATAACGAAATTAAAACGGTTCCTTACAGCTCGACCATCCTGACAATCATTCTCGTCCTCGAGAATGCATGGTTGCAGGTTTCTTAAGTTTCTTCTGAACACACCTCCGAAGAAGAATCAGAAACGTTACCTGAAGGTACCCATGGTTTAATTCTATCACAAGCAACGACATTATCACATTTTCTTTGTGATGATCTGTGTGAAGAAATATCCTCTTTCGCGACATAACGATCATGCGGTAGCCATTTTGTAACTGCAAAAGGTTCCTTATAACGTGGCCCCAACTTAATACCAGTACCATCAGTTATTGTTTGCATAGCTACTGCAACCAGATCACCTTCAGCATGGACTTTTGCAGCTTTCCATCAAAGATCATAGTGTTCTTTTTGCTTTTTCTGATCTCTCATTTTGTACGTTGCTGGTCAGTATGACATCTTCCAATGCTCTCAGTTTGTGGCGGATACAATTATTAATGAAAAGTTCCCCTTGATAAGGTATTTGGCAAGGTATATCCTGGTGCTATAGTCATGGAGGTGGTACTTCCACAATATTATTTCGTCTTCTTATTCAGTTCCTCGCTCGCGTGATTGTTTCCTTTGATTTCGTTGGGTAGAGAGAGGTTCTTGGCATATGTTTCGTGTTTTTAGCTAACTGTAGAACGATTATAGCTATATGGTACTTTGTTCTCTTGATTGTGTCATTGTTTTCAGTTGCTGGTAGTAGTCTAAACTACTTGGGAAAGCCGTTTTCGACATTTGCTTCCAGGTATGCCAGTCATAGTTAAGACTAGGAAGAGCACGATACCAAGTCTTTGCTAAGCCTCCCAGTTTAACAGTCGCATTAATGGTGGTGTTTTGATCATCCCAACCATACGATCGAGCTAACATCGTCGATAAATTGGAGCCACTTCTCTATCGTTTGTGTCCTGTCTTCACGATAAAAAGAAGGGATAGCGTCTTTGGCATCTGCATGCGAGCAGTGGGTAGAGGAAGAAACCGCCTGCAATTGTTGCATCATGCTTACGTTCTGCGTCAACTGCAACATCATATGTGTGACTTGACGTAACTCGTTAGTCATAGTAGAGGAAGTCGTTGCTTGTAGCATAACCCCGAAATCCAGTATAGGATGTAACAGATTCTGCACAGACACGTCCTGCTCTTGGTGAGACATAATGGATAAGTATCCCACTTCTGAAGTTGTTAGGAAGCTTTTATTAATGATACCTGAAACACTCCGTAATCAAACAAAACAACTATAAAGGAAAATTAAGTAAATAATATATTTCAATGAAAATATAAAGCGACTATAAACATAAATAAAATATAATTTATATCCCGCCCCGGATAACTGCTTCCGCGTAGGCTACTCTGGAGGTGGCGAAGTGAACCTGTAAGCAAACCAGAACAACTATGAATATATAAATATTCAGTGAGTGTCAACCCATTTTCTTGGAGACGACCTCAACCGATGGGGAGCCTATAAAGAATACACTCATCATTCACTCAAGGCAACACTCGCCAGCCCCTGTTCCCACGCTGGACTATGTGCCACAACATAGCCCTGCCAGAGACGCAACTGGTCCGACAGTCACGTCCCTGTCCAACGTTGGACCGCGTGCTGACAACACAGCCAATCCCACGGTGGACCACGTGCTCAACAACATAGCCGTCCCACGGTGGACTACATGCTCTACAACATAGCCATCCCACGGTGGACTACGTGCTTACAACATAGCCATCCAGGGACGCGCTGACCCCACAGTCACGCCCCTGTCCAACGGTGGACCACGTGAGACACTACGCAGCCCTGCCAGGGACGCACTGATACGACAGCCACGTCCCCTTCCCACGTTGCGACACAGCAGCCCGATAAGGGACGTGTCCTCTAACCACCAGACCAGGGACGTGCTGACCACCGCAGCCACGTCCCTGCACTACGGCCAACGCTGGACTATCAAACTACCTGATCTTATATACATCGGCCAGATCCACAGATATACACATTGGGCCACATACAACAACATGACATACCTCACCTGGAGTCAAATGCACATGCAACGGAAGCACTAACATCCACACAAACACAATCCAGTCACACACCCAAAACAGCAGAAGGTTGCACTCACCCAAGGAGAGTTGTTGTTCCATGGAATACTCGTGCTAGACTGAATATAATCTTATCAGGTTATTAGATGGGGAGACATTAAAGTTACATGAAGTGGTTACGTATGCACCGTCACCCATAACTAGTGTTATAACACGCATTAAAAATAACGAAATTAAAACGGTTCCTTACATATATATATATATATATATATATATATATATATATATATATATATATATATATATATATATATATATATATATATATATACCGGGTGTTAATTAAAAAACTGGCCATAGGCGTTTAACATGTAATATCAGTTTTTCCTCCTGCATTAGTTCCCAAATTACTTTACAGAAAAATACTTTAAATAAAAGTTTTAGAGAATTAAATTCTGCATCTAACTGAGAAATCAGATTTAATTTTTGACATTTCAAATCTGAGAAAATCAAGTTTAAAATTTCATGAAAACACATAATATATAGGAATAGCTATGGAATTTAAACAAAAATAAAAACAATTGTATGACATTGTAACTGTCAAAAATATTTGTGTTTCGTAATTTTCGTTCAATAACAGATATTTCTAAAACTACGGAACAGTTTTCACATGAAGAAAAGCTTCAAGTAATAAAATGGTTCTATTCGGGACAAATTTATCTAAATATTCGTGATTTAATAATTTTTTTGACAGCAAATGTCATACAATTGTTTTTAATTTTGTTTAAATTTCATGGCTATTCCTATATATTAAGTGTTTTCATGAAATTTTAAACTTGATTTTCTCAGTTAGGAAATGTCAAAAATTAAATCTGATTGCTCACTTAGATGCAGAATTTAATTCTCTACAACTTTTATTTAAAGTATTTTTCTCTAAAGTAATTTGGTAACTAATGCAGGAGGAAAAACTGATTTTACATGTTAAACGCCTATGGCCAGTTTTTTAATTAACACCCGGTATATATATATATATATATATATATATATATATATATATATATATATATATATATATATATATATACCGGGTGAGTTTTTTAACCTGAGACTTTCAAATATCTCGAAAAATAGGCACTCTACGAAAAAACGTTAATAATCAAAATTTAATCATTCTGGGGGGAAAATACAGTAGTGCAAAAAAATAGTCCCCCACCCCTCTCTTTGTGGGAGGGGCGGGGGTAACTTTGAATTTAAAATAGGAACCCCAATTTTTTATTGCAGATTCGGATTCTACGGCTAAATGTACGTACGATCTGAATGAAATATTTTGTTCGACGACATTCAATTTTTTCGATTTCTTCTACTAAGACCATATGCCTACGATTCTGCAATACGTTTTAAATAAAAAAAAAAAACATCACGTTTTGTTGTAAATACTCAAAATTCGTTGTCAAAAAACAAATATCACGTTTTCGTTGTAAAAAGTTTATTAACGTTATTAAAATTTTCTCTTGTGCAGTTAAATACTCCATTTTGAAGTTAATATTAACAGCCTAACGGAAAACAATTACAGCGAACCGAACAAAATATTTCATTCAGATCGTACGTAGATTTAGCCGTAGAATCCGAATCTGCAATAAAAAATTGGGGTTCCTATTTTAGATTCAAAGTTACCCCCGCCCCTCCCACAAAGAGAGGGGTGGGGGGACTATTTTTTTGCACTAATGTATTTTCCCCTCAGAATGATTAAATTTTGATAATTAACGTTTTTTCGTAGAGTGCCTATTTTTCGAGATATTTGAAAGTCTCAGGTTAAAAAACTCACCCGGTATATATATATATATATATATATATATATATATATATATATATATATATACAGGATGTCCCTGAAATGCGTGGACATCGCTTAACCACAGATTCCTGGGTCGAAAATAAGACGATTTAACTAAACTTACCTATACGCAATTACGTTTAGTTTAGCTAGTATTCTGCTTCAAAGTTCTTTCAAGAAAAAGTTATTTTATCCATAACTACAGAACGCTTGGATCGATTTTGATAATATTCGGTACTGTACTTTTTACGGATGTAGGTCATCTTTTAAGGTGATATTAGTTATTATCAGTGGACCATTAGTGTACGAAACACGGGTAACCCGGCATAAATCAGTCAAAAACTTTTTTATGTTAAGGCCAATAACTTTCAAAAAAATAGTTTCAGAAAGAGACATTCAATAGTAATTTTTTTGTTGTTGTTGTCTGTACTGATATCTGTTAAGGTTTAGGCACAAAAAAATAAAATCTGAGGGACCGCGCACTGCATTTCATAAAAAAATGTCATCTAGCAATCTGGTATTTTAAGAAATGAATGACGATATGATATTTATTACTGCAATTATTTAGATTTCCTTATAAATAGGAATCGCAAATATTTAAATCTGGTGAACAAGGTGCCCATTTTGCAAAAATTCAAAGGAAATCTAAATAATTGCACTGGCAATGGTCCACTGATAATAACTATTATCACCTTAAAAGATGATCTACATCCGTAAGAAGTACAGTACCGAATATTATCCAAATCGATCCACGCGTTCTGTAGTTATGGATAAAATAACTTTTTTTTAAAGAACTTTGAAGCAGAATACCAGCTAAAAGAAACGTAATTGCATATAGGTAAGTTTAGTTAAATCGTCTTATTTTCGACCTAGGAATCTGTGGTTAAGCGATGTCCACGCATTTTAGGGACACCCTGTATATATATATATATATATATATATATATATATATATATATATATATATATATATATATATTAACTAAATTTCGTGCACTAGTGTGTTAAATATTAAGTAACAGGTTATAACCTTTATTTTTATTTTGGTTATGTGCACAAGAAATGTATTGTAAATGAATAATATTTCTAATTAAATTGAAATTGTATTGCACATCACAAACATCTATAAATACATGTATTTAATGTGATTAATCAATATATAAATTATGTACATACGTGCATCGAAATTGTAAAAATATTTCATAAATTACAACAAAGTGACATTCACTATTAAATATAATAGAGCATACAAATTAATTAATAATGAATTTATTTATTAATAAAGTAATTATCTAAATTTAGTTCTTGTATAGTAAGTATATTTGAATAATAAATTGATTCGTGACGGTGAAGTGATAGTGTTAAATTTACGGAACAGTGCAGCAGAATTACATTCATATTTGCTATTGAATAAACGTAATATTGGTTATAAAAATTACTTAAAACTAAAATTGTATATATTAGTATTTATTTGTTATTATATCGTTTTTTCAATAAAAATGCCATTTGTATATGTGAAGTAATATCGTTTGATTCCCGGCTCATTACGGCAAAGTGACATTTGCTCATAATTATTGAAATATACCATATTTTGTTTGAAAAAAACATTCTAAAATGTACTTACTGTTATTTATTATCGTTTAATTACTATTAAACGATATATAAATTTGTATTTCTAAGAAAAAACGATTTTATAATTGTGATGTGTAGCGCTTGAATCTCGGATTAATTCGCCGTCAATCTCGGATTGTTTGGAATCAAGGATTAATCCTCGATTCGCGGATTTTTTTTGTCCAAGCAACGGATTAATCCGAGATTCAACGATTCTCGGATTAATCCACGTCTTAGAAACCGGGCATTAATGAAATTCCTTCAAATATTAATTTAAATAATTGTGAAAATGTTACATTTACTATCAATGTTAATAACTCCCTAGGGAAATTTATGTCATATTTCACCCCTAGGGAGTAAATGCTTTATTTCTGTCCCGAGTTTGACGCCATAGAAACCGACTTCTACTCCCGGACGTGTAAAAAATATTTAAACAATGTCATGAACTTTTATTATTATGTTCCCACTTGTCAAATTCAAATATTGTATACATATTACAGAGAATTCGCGAACGTTAAATTTAGTAGATTCACCGCCATCTATCCGTATCTTAAGGAACTAATTGGTTGACTAAATATAAACGGTCGCACATTTTGACATGGCAGTATCCACCCCCTGCTAACATTGATGTCAGCAGTAAACACTGATGCTTACAGAAACGTCTATAACACGGCCGGGACACTGCCGTGTTAAATGTTGTCGTTTGTGACGGATGAGCGGGGAGGGAGGGGTTAGTTCGATGACGCACGGACAGATATCGCCACATGTATTGACCAAGAAAAATTTTAGTAGAGGGAAATTTGAATTTTAACAAGATATTTTTGGTACACGGAAACTGAACTAAAATAAAAGAAAACGCATGATACATATTGTACAATATATTTATTTTACATTTGTTTTTTATTACATTTAATATTACATACTAGAAAGCGATGATAACAATATTACATAAATGATAAAATACATACCAGGAAAATGTAGTAATGGAAAAAGGTTTATCAAAGAGTTCAGGATTATTTACCTCCTCCAACCATAAATTCAGTACTTCTTCCTTCCTTGACAAACTGTGGAACGACATTCGAGTCTTGTCTCGGTTTTCACAACCCGGTACACAGCAAACAGTCATTTTCTGTCAACAATATATAAATATAATACAGTGCAACAGTATTATATATAGAAAAGCCCTTGTCTGTCCGTCACGCATGAAGTTAGCTACAAATGCATAACCTAGGCAACATTAATGACTGCGCATGAAATGACAGCCCTCCTTAACAACATAAAAATAAACAATAATAACATCATTTTGACAAGTAGTGTATGTTTAAAATATTTAAAATACGTTATTTGTACTTCTACGAAGTCTGTTAAAGCTTCCGTATAGAGAGATATAAAATCCGACTGCAATAAAGACAGATGGAGATAGACACAAAAGATGGATATACAGACAAAAATATCATATTTTAGAGAGTTTGCGACTAGGAGACGCAAAGGTACATGCAACGCAGAAACAGAAATTTTTGAAAAATATTTTTTTATAGAAATTACGAATGTGGGCACATGGTGCTCATGGTAGAGCACACTAACAGTGCAAAATTTAAATACGCTAACTATGACTTATTTTTTCAATTCCATTTTACACTTTTAATCCAGAAAGTGACACTAACAAATCTTATTTAAAATAACAAGACAAAATATATCATGCAAAAAATTGGAGAATATTACTTCTCATGAAAAATTGAATGTTTAAATAAAAGATCTATACCTTTTTTGGATATTAACTTCTTTCATAAAACACCAGCAACAAGAACGACAATAGAAGAGCACAAAACCACAACGATATGCAAAAATAAATCAGAGACGAATGGTACAGACACATTTCGCTGGTGACAGTTGGTGAGTTTTATTCAAAATTCTTAAGCCGAGGGAAACGGTTATTCAGGGTTGCTATGATTACTAATGAGCTATTTCATTATTCTCATTCATTATTGGTCGGTATTGAGGCTTAATCCGGTACTCAGAGGCATGCGTCCATTACCGGGGTATAACATAGAATATGCCAAGTAAACAGTACTGATAGAGCACTCTTACGGTACGTCCAGCGAACTTAATGTTCTGCTGGTTGTAGACAATCTCATTCACTGGCGTTTACATAAGAGTGTCTCAGCACTCGCCTGTAATAAACTACCTGTTATTAATACACAAAGCAATAGCAATACATACTAACATTGATGTCAGCAGCAAACAGCAATCATGTGAAACAGAACTAGAAAATATTAAATACACAATGATGTATAAACAATGATGTGCTCGGATCGAGCCTTCTTGACCAACTGTAATAAAATTCTCGTTAATGATATACATGATGCAATAACTTTTGCTCTAAAATGTATTGTTCAGAAGTAATCACAATATTTCTATATTTACATGTTAATTCCCTATGTCCCAGATTTCTTGGGACACCCGGTATATATATATATATATATATATATATATATATATATACAGGGTGTTAAAAATGGTAAAAATTTTTCAAGCTATATACATTTCGATGTGCAGATTCACAATCAAAAAGAATTTTTTTAAAATTCGCAAAATTACGGACATGCTGCTAGAAGAGTACATTTCTAGAGCTTCTAAAGACAGAGAGCACTCATCTGCCAATTCATGAATACAGAGCCCTCTAGCGATTATTTTCAGAAACACACAGTATAAAAGTTTTGCAACTAAAGTAGGAATCACATTGATTCTATTGTTAACCTATATTCGTACAAGTTTATTTCGCTTCTGCTTTCGTTCTGTTGATTTCTGTTTTATCGACATCTTGCTTTACAATTCATAATAATTATGTCATTCGGAAAACGTACACAGTGTGGTGCTGTAGCAAGTCTACGATTCCGTAGAAAATGTTGGGTTTCGAAATTAATTACAAAATTAAATCAATAACGACAAAAATGTTTATTTGTAATCAAGTAGTATTTCATATTTACATTCATATACTGTGACTATTGGTGTTTTTTTGTTAATATTCCGCATATAAATTTTATGAATTGGAAATAAAAACAAGTTATATTACCGAATATATCAACGAATATACATTCTCCATAAATAATGGTAATCCGGGTTCATTGAAATCCGAAAAGTAATAAAAAGTTTCCAATTGTTCTAAATTGAAACGTAAAACCAAATTGACACGTAAAGTTGCGCGTGGTAGAAATTCAAACTCGATCTTTAGAGTGATGTGTACATGAAAACTTAAAAATATTTCAAACGGTTCTTTTTTTCGATTAAGTTTATCAAATTGACAATACCGACGTCTATCTACACTGTGTCAATGATTTTTTTAGTAATATTATTTTAGCAGGAAGTATTATGTTGAGTCGCGTTATTGTTTATGTAGGAAAAAGGTTTACATGAAAATGCACGACAGACATTAGATCGAATCTTGCTTTCCGCAGTACTACACTTATTTCCAAGACTTGGTGAAAGCTGATAATTTTTCGAAGAATATGCTTTAAATATTAAACCCTGCAACTCCATAATCCATATATTTTAATGATTTTATATAATCATTGTAGATTTTATTTAGTCAAATGTAGAATCCTGATATGGAAAATAATTGAATCCAGACGGTTGGAATAAATGACTATCGTACCTACACATCACGTGCATGATGTTTTCATTTTTACTTTCTTATACGTAGTATAAAGGAAGTATAGGAATCATGAAAAATTTCGATTGTGAGATTTTGATGGAAATACATGTTTTGAGTTCCCCTGAATACGTTTTGACTCTTTTCGCAATGGCGTCTGTGTGTCTGTATGTTCATTATATTCAAAACGAACGAACAATGAAACTTCGTATTTAAATACATTTTTGTTCTATCTTTATCCAATTTTGAGTAAAATGTATTTTTATATTGGCATATATTTAAAATATCATATATGCTATGAAAACAAAACAAAGACAAAATATTTACAGAAATACGCATTTGAAATGTCAAATATGTGCCAATTTAAATTGAGTATAAGAAAGTAGTGTGGTGACCACACCAGATTTTTTATTTTATATTCTCACAATTGTTCAGTTAATTTCGCAACATGTTTTTGATGTGTGTTAATTAGTTAAGGTAAATAATTTTGTTTATTTTTATTTTTTTTTATATTTTTTTTATTCAGAAAATTTCTGTATTGATTCTTTGTGGTTTCAGAAGTTTTGCATGTTTGCTTGATAATGACCAAAAGCCACTTGGTCGAAACGTCGCTGTAATCTTTTATCATTTTTATGATTATTTATTGAAACACCATGCACTATTGTCATTTATTCGTATTTGCAAAATTACGAAACATCAGTAACAAGTGTACATACTTACTAGTCAAGTTTTTTCTGCTCAACATGTGATTACATTTTGACATATTATACATTTTGACATTATATCTGCTCGTATTTGACAATGCGTTTTGTTTTATTATTAATATGGAAAATATTATATCCAAATGGTTGCAATTATTATTAAGGTTGGTATTATGTCCTTAAGGTCGAAACGTCGACAATTTCTGTTGAAATTTGTTTTCCACATTAAATATTTTCTTCAACAACAAAGAAAAATAAGTCACATTCCAATCCCTTGAGGAAGAAAAAAATAGTCCGTTTATTATAGTCATTTATTCCAACCGTCTGGATTCAATTATTTTCCACCTCAAGATAATACATATATACGTAGGTATCAAACTTATGTTTATTGATTCAAAAAGACAAGGTGTTAGTCAATTGAGTTGTATACAAATCGATAAATAACCAACAACGATACCCGCATCGGCGTCGATAAAATATGAAAATGACACCTTCGTTTCATGCTAGACACTTAAATGGCATCATAAAATAATACACCAAAATTAATCTACGTTATTCAGCATTGCATAGTATAGTACTGGAAATAGATATGAATGATTGTTCATGGCGCGGGGGAAGCAAAGGGCAGCAGGTGACACACCCTAGAAGATGGTATATAATAAGTTATTTATTTAAATTGTGTTTTTGTCAAACATTTGTATTGATCGCGGGGCAAATATTGTGATTATTATTAACTGCGTATGTATTTTTTCTATTTTTATTTGCATATGTACATTGTACATGTACATTTAAAATCTTGCTCCACCGTGGACAAATTTCCACGCACGCCCATGAATACATGACTAGTGTCTGCTACTGATAAAGTTTTTATAATGAAAATATTCATTCGTCATGTCATGAGCAGCATTTATTTATGTTCACACATTTTCTGATTATTTTCATTGAATATAGCCACAATACTGTTAAGTTAACATAAATTCTGCGTTCAAATTTTCCTTATTTATATGTGTATTCAGGGCCGGCTCAGCCGTCGGGAGTCTCTCTACATAAAAGGGCCCCGCGCTTTCATAGTTCTAACAATTACTGGTATATTTACATAGGAAATTATTCAAATAACCACTACATATTTATTGAAATATTTATATAGTATCTCACGTCCTTTTTCTTTCTTTTTCGAGTGACCGGGAGGGGGAAGGCGCATATAATATTTTTTCAGATCCCCGCAAAACTCCCAGCCGGCTCCGTGTGTATTTAACTAATTTATTTCTGTACGAACTGAGCACATATTGCTGCGCCTAATGATATTCTCAACACCCTACTGAACTTGTTAAAGATGAAGGAGGAAATGCATACAGCGCAATGTAAAATTTTCCAGCTCCGCTTTAACCACCATCATATAGAGCCTACGGTACGGAAAAGTAAAAGCATATTCTAGTGAACGACTTCCTTTGAGTACAGCGAACAAGCTCGTCGTTATCTCACCGGTTTTTCTTTTCTGCATACGACTAAACGAAAAACCCTCAGTTCTCTTTTGGCAGCTGCTCGTTCCTTTCATGGGCAACCGCACACAAGTACATAGATCGACTCTTCCTGAATCGAATGAATAACTCTATAGTACCCAAATACTTTTCCCTGTATATATCATTCTGCTCTTGTTTTCAATCTAATAAACTTCTACTGTCATTTTAGAACGGACAGTGAAGTTGAGGTTTTCTCAAAACTTGAAATTATAAACTACGGTTACATTTGTCGGTCTTTACAATTTCAAATTCAACTAGAGAACAGTGTGAATAAACATTGTGATTCTTTTTCATGAAAAATAGTATGTTCTCGTACATCAAGGGAGAGAAACGTCTTATTTTTCCTGATGTATAATTTGAAGCCCGTGGGCTACAAATACATTGAGGGTAAAATGGTGGTCTCTCTCGAGGTGTATATACTATTTTTTCCATAATCGATAGTAGAAACACTTAATTTCATAAATAGAGAATTATAAAAAATCAGAACGAAATTACAATATTTAGAAGCCTCTGAGAATGTTTCCATGCAACGTACCATGATAAGAGAAATTTGTTTACAAAAACCTTTGTTATAATCAAAACTCCCATAGGGAAATTGTTGTGTTATTTTGTCCCTAGGGAATAAATGCTTTACTTCTGTCACTATTTTTACGCCATAGATACCGACTTCTACTCCCGGCCGTGGAAAAAATATTATTTAAGTGAAAAAAGATAAGAATACAAATTGTTAGTGAGAGCGCCGACCTTTTTAATTTTGTATAATTGTACTAGATTTTTGATATCTCTTAGTTTTGTTGATATGTAAAACTGAATATTATACTGAAATATTAAATGCCGGTTAACCACATGACTGCCATGAGGTAAGATATATTATAGAAACTCTGTGCAAATTGTAGCAAATTATTTCAGAAATGACTCGGAAATCACAACATTTACTAGACTGTTCTTCACATAAATCACACTCCAGCCGCACTGTGCACGAATAAAATATTTTTTACTGGTAGTGGGTAGCAGCTCATAGGTGAGTTGTGTAACTATTGCCAAATTATATATGTGATACACAATTGTTACTAGATCTGCGTTTTATTATCAATATGTGTTATTCAGATTTGATATATGCATAGGCACACGTACATACGATTTTCATGTCTTTCTATTTTTTGGAATAGCCTAATCGTGTGCAACATCCGTATAAATTTATAACACGTTTGGACTTCCATCTTCTGTGTGTTTAAGTTAATAAAACTAGTTGTTACCAAATATAAATTTATTATTAATACACTTAATAACACATAGTCAAATATAACATTTATGCACAACGTTTCGACAACTAAGATCAGTTGTGTTATAAATCATTATCAACATCTTCTACATCATTCAAAGAAAAATCCGTATAAATGACAGTAAAAACATCAATTCGGTCATAGTAGGAGTGTAGGTCTTTGAAGAGTAGGGTACGGTATATGAAAGTTAATAAATGTATACTTAATACTTTTAAGTAGAGGTGCACCGAAGCATAGTTCGAATACCGAATATTCGGCCTACATTTTCGCCGAATCGTCGAATATTCGGCCGAAGCATATAACATTTTGTAGGTAAAACATTGAAATTGAAAGTCCGGACAATTTGCTCAAAAATATATTTATTTGAACCAAAGAAAATTATACACAAAATAATTATTTAACATGAGACAATTAAAAAAAAAATACTTATTTTAATCAAAGAAAATTAAATAAAAAATATAATTATTTTATCCCAATAAAATGACATACAATACCTTATAATAAAGAATAATTATAGTATTTAATAATTGAAATCAAGTTTTGCTAAATTATAAAAAATAAATGTTCGGCATTCTTTGGGAGCAACCTACTTCTCTTCTCTTCATAAATATTTCCAGCCTCTTTCATTATATACGCTGGTAGTCTGTCCGTATGCCAGCAATACGTTCTTTCGCTTCGGCCGGCCGAATACCGAATCTTGCTATTGCTTCGGCTGAAGCCGAACATAAAAAAAACACCGAATCAGCCGAATAACGAGGCGAAACCGAAGCTTCGGTGCATATATTCTTATGAATCGCTCTCTTCTCATTGATATCAAAATATTTTGTAATACATACTCTTTTATTAAACTTATTGACAAGTTACGTTTAATTGAATCGCTCATTAGAAATATACATATTATGACCAATTACTTCATGCATGATTATTTACATTCTCAGAATTAGAAGAGAGATGCAAATAAGTTATCATATTCGATATTGCCACGTAAACATTGCAATACGTGAGATGAACATCTAGCATTGCTGTATTCCGGGACGGCACCAGCATCACGTGTTCTTTATAGTTGTGTTACGAGCACAGACGCAGCAATATCAAGAAAATTCGAATGAAACTGATATTGTTCTGAGGTGCTACGACTTTTTCAAATATTTCCTCCAGAGCAAACCGGTATCATTTCAGTGTCAATATCTAGTCAGATGATTGATCCACATTCATATTCGTTATTTTTTTACCGTATTTCACGCTCGGTATACATTCTATCAGGTGGTAAAATTTCACTATTTATTTTTCCATAATAGTAATCAAATACAAAATATCCCTTTCTTTGCCTGGTAGTACATCCATACAATAACCAGACTTACGCATATAACACGTTGAAACTATATTTAACCATACGTAAAATTATGATTTTGAGTAAACGTTCATTCGACGCAAAAATGTTCCACATAAATTACGTTCAATTTAATCTTTATTTAACATTAGATATATGTATACGTAGAATAAATGTTTAAAAAATGTTTTGTTAAAATAATATATTTTTGTGCACGGAATTATAAATATTTTTAAACGTAAAAAAACGTTACTTGTATACATTGATTAAATAGTTATTCGCACGTTTTTGTAGCCATTGACGTTTATTTAATTATGTAACTATACTATAATTGGTGGTGATTGCTTATGGAATAAAACCCACAAAAAATAGTTATTTATTGTCAAAATCTAATTATTCTTTTAAAATTAAAAACATAATCAACTGAAGCAGTTGAAAAGTTAAATTAATAATTTTGTACAATTTAAACTTCAGTTCATTATATTTTTTCCTATTTCTTCACACTGTTTAAACGATGTTTATAATGTTACAATTATTATTCTATGATGTTGACAACGGCATTCATAATCCGGAAATAGTTGGAATAAGGACAATAAGTTGTTACGAGATGATCAGAAACAATTATATATTAGCAATATATGCTGACGTTTCGGCCATGGGTTGTAGCCATTATCAAAGCGAAAATTACAATGTTATATTGAAAGCAACATCTGGAAAAATTGTATAAATAATCAATATATCAAATATAATACTAATACACTAGTAAACAATTTAAAAGTATAATTACCTAATACCTAAGTATTTACACTAAAAGTGATGAGAAAAACAAAACGAATGAAAACAACATGGCCTGACAAGGTCATGTTCAAGTCGGACAAGTCAGTGATATAAAATAAATTAAAAACGACGAAGTACGTCTATTATTGAACTTCGCTAATTTGTTTAAAAGTGTAGAATACAATTTCATGGTCCTGGTTGTCATTGAACCGTACATGTATGTTGAATATTCGAAGAATGTAAGATCCCTACCTCTCTTCCTGGTGGTAATGTTCATGTTGTTAAATTTTCTTTTGTCCGAAAAACGTGATCTGTGATGTTGACAACGGCATTCATAATCCGGAAATAGTTGGAATAAGGACAATAAGTTGTTACGAGATGATCAGAAACAATTATATATTAGCAATATATGCTGACGTTTCGGCCATGGGTTGTAGCCATTATCAAAGCGAAAATTACAATGTTATATTGAAAGCAACATCTAATACCTAAGTATTTACACTAAAAGTGATGAGAAAAACAAAACGAATGAAAACAACATGGCCTGACAAGGTCATGTTCAAGTCGGACAAGTCAGTCAGATCACGTTTTTTGGACAAAAGAAAATTTAACAACATGAAATTATTATTCTACAAAGTTCTTGTTTAATATCTGATGAAGCTTCAAACAAGAAGCGAATCGTTATATTTTAAATAAACAAACTAGAATTCACCAACACGGAAATTCATTTAAAAGCTTTACTCCAACATATATTCTTCAATTCTTAATTTAGGTAGGTACGTAAAATAGAACAATGATTTTAAAAGTAAAAAAAAATATCAGTTTTTATCACTAAAAACACAAATCTTGATAGTGAACGATTTTTAATTTAACTATTTGTTATAAGAACAATAATAATCATACAAATTTGATAGATATCAAAAATATTAGTGAAATATTCATTGCAATGGTACATAGATGTAAGTTGTAACTAAAGAATGTACTTACTGTGAAAAAAATAATTATTTCACTCTTTTATCAAAAAACTATTTTCACAATTACACAATACAATTGCTAGAACGATACTGGCGGTTGATTTTTTACTCTCTTGAAAGAAGCTGCATTTGTGTGCATGATCGACGTCATAAAATATTACAGACCCTTATGCTTATCCCCTCCATTGCGCTGAAGTCACAGGGAGAGGCTGAGCAAGTAATTGCATAACGAATTGAAATTTTAATGTATGATCTCAAAAGAGTACAAAATACGTTTCATTTCATTCTTTCACTCTATAAGTACGCATATATTTTTCGTGTAAATTCAACGTATTAATATACATAAGAAAAACGTTATAACTGATTAAAACCCTTACATTAGTTATATATATTTTTTGAAAACCTGTGAAAGTGAAAATTGTGTAAAATACCAACGTTTTTAATATCATACATTTAAACATAAATTTTCTTTATAGATATTATACCCTATAAACGTGTTACCAAATTAATGCTTTAACCATTAATACGAAATCAATGTAATTTTACTTGTAAATTAACACGTGTTTAATGGGTGGTTCATATTTAAATAAATTGTAAAATTATTACCTTTTGCTACATTTTTAATTGAAATAAATATTATATTGTTTAAATTTTATATACAATTTATTTACTACTAATTCTTTTGCAGAAATATTTATAAAGAAGGATGTTTGAAGTAAAACACGAAATACATTAAATAATTTTGAACGTAATGTTCAAATCAGTTATCTATATACTTTATTGCTCCTTTACTGAGCCTGTTGCTGCATGTTGCGTATTTTAAAAGCAATACATTGCTATAAGAGAATATTTCAGTATCAGTTTTAACAATCCCTTATCTATAGACCTAAAATGCTAAAAATATCGATAATAAGCATAATGTTAGTATATGTGTCATACAACGTACAGAAAAGTTTTAAAATATCATTATGTCAATCCACAACAAACATTTACGAAATCAAATTTTAAATTGAAGCTTAGATTTTCGAGCAGAGTAAAATGAAAAGAAAGGCGAATCTGAGGAAATACCCTTTTGATGAAAAAGTGACATTGGATAGCTTTAGGGATTGGTAGAGACGCACTTTCAGATATAACTTTTTAACAACGGCGCCGAGTGAAATCGATATATCCTAGTCTACGCTGTAAAACGAAAAGTTAAGCTCACATATCCTCACAAGAAATCTTTCATCGTTTTAAAGAAGATGTACCTACTAGCAAGGTAGCAAGTAAATTGAAAAGGTCAAACAACCGATAAACAAATAGTTGTTCACTTTGTTATATCCATCAACATTCTAAATTTGTATAAAATTTTATCTTTGTTGTACATTTTACGAACATTGTTCTTATTATGATATATGTATACTTCATTTTCTAGTTCGATTTATTCAGTACGAAGTGTATATCTATATACGACTACTAAGTTTGGCGAAGTCGATGTGAACTATGAACGTCCCATTTTCGTGACCTAATATCCTATACATAATTCAAGTAGTGGTTATTATTTTCCTACAAAAACGTTGCGTTTTTACAGTTTCGTGGACTCATTTGCACATTGTTGATAAAACATGATACCAGATTTACTTACATATAATTAGGTTGGTAAAGTGAAACTGTGCGAGGTGGAGCGTGATGTGTGAATACTTGGTGTTCTTTTCTCTGCCATCTTATGGATTATGAAAGATAGTGCACCTATTTTAGTACTTAAGTTAAGCAAGTAAGTTCAACACTTGTGATGATCAAGTTAATTATTAAGCAGGTGCCGTCCTTTCAAATATCATAGCATATGTAATTTTATAATTTATATTAATTTATTTATTTTTTAAATAAAAAAATCTGAAGATATCCTAATGTCTAATTTAAACACTACAATGGTAAATGCTTTCCACGAACATATAACTATCTATAAAACTGAAAAAAGAGAAGAAAAATGTATAGAACATTTATTTTTAAAATAATTATAATTCTTTGCTTTTTTTTTGTTTAATAAACGTCTGGTTCTAGTTTTGCCATTAAATTTAAAAAATAACCGTTTTTCGTCTATTAAAAGTAAGTAAATAAATATGTTGTTTCATTACTCCATCTGCACTCACTTTTGAGATATTGAACATACGGTCGCACATCCATCCATACGTACACCAGAAGCGGCTCGACCATAAGAGTTGCCATGCTCCTGCGGTATAAGATGAACAGCCTCTCTAGTAAAATATGAAAATTTCGTTTGCAAAAAGAAATTTTAGCCAGAAACAAATAGGTGCAAAAAATCTCGTCCTGAATTGCATATTTGGTACATAATTTCAACGTATACAAACCCAGGCGTCGATATCTAATCGATATCCTAATTAAGGAACCATCTAGACGCAGATTGAAGCGTTACATAAACCCACGATATGCGCACATGTACAAAACATACACTGACACACTCTAAAACACAAAACACGCACTTACACCCAGTACACACACCACCAACAGCAAGACACGATTTAAATGAATAATTTTTTTTATCACAGGTTAACGAAAATCATGTGCTGACGAGGGCTAAAGCCCTATAACAGTACTCAATAAAATTTTGATTATTTATAACTATATAATTGTAGAGCTATAATAATTTTGAATAAACTACTTTGAACTTGATATCTTGATTCGCGTGCAGTTTAGGCAGGTAAGATTACAGAACACACACACGTCATTGAGGAGATTGTCAAACAATATCTATACTATACCCAAGAAAGTAAAATAAGCTAAAAACTTAAATCCTCATTCGAATTGTCAGACATATGCGTTGCCAAGGACTTTGATTTATATTTACTTATTTACCCATTCAATTGGTTTATTCTCGAAAATTGCGTTAATTGGATTACGTGATTTTGATGATATGTCAGAAGATATTTTAACCAGAGCGAAGAAAGCTACTGAAAATCGTTACCCTCGAAATCAAAGGCAATTTATGAAAAAGTCATCAAAATATTTGTTGACTAGAAGTTAGAAAATGAAGTTAATGATTAGCGAGTGTAAAAGTCCTTAGGCCCGCTAATTGTGTCCTATGGCATAATGAGTTTGTTTTCATATATCGTATCCAAAGTGAAAAAGCTAATAATAGGCAAGTGTAATATAAATACATATTTTCAAGTTTTTTTATTAATATGAGAATAATTATAAAACCGGTGGTAGATTATTGAACAAAAACGTTTAAAAAATTGAATGATTATGAGAATAAAACGAGAATGTATTTCAAATAAAAGTTATAGTGAATAATATTTTGAAATTTTTTTCTGTACATTTCTATTCTATCTCTTTTCAGTTTTGAGTAAAATACATTTATACGTTTAATCATGTACATACATGTTAATTTTCCATGTCTCAGTTTCAATAAATTCGTGTAAGTGTAATATAAACACAGATATTTAGAAGAAAAATTTTCGTTACAAATTTAAATATAGTTAACTGGCTTCAAATTAAAACTAGAAATTCTTCACCCTCGAATTTGTTTCATTTAATACGGCATGTCGCTTATAGCGATATAGTTACTTCAAACGACTCGCAAACAAAATCGAATACATGAACAACACATCCATTTTAAAGTGTGTCGCGTCGCAGTCAACCGCCGTTAGCAACTAAGTAAGAAAACTTTTCACTTTGTACCTTAAAAGGGGAACTTTGGAATGCATTGTCTCGCAAACAGGGAACGCACCAACTTCGATTATTTTAAATATGTATGTGGCTGATGTTGACTTTACAACGGCTGACGTGCATTAACTAACGATAACGCTAGAAGAGGAACGAACGATAAGGCTGAGGTCGCTAAGCACTGTGAGGACTTCCAAATTCTCCCAGAGCGTCCGATTCACTCTCAAAGGTTACATTATTACCCACGACTGATTAATTATTCGTTGAATGTGACGCACCAGAAGCAACAGTGTAACATTCAGTGTAATTGACTACCTGAAGCTCCTACATCTGCATCTCCATGTCTTGTTCCGACTATAAAATTTTCTATAAAATACTTCTACTCGGCTGTTCTTATTGAAATGTATCGACATTAGAAAATTGGATTGCAAAGCATATTTCTTGGATCGGGCAGAGGTGAACCAAAAAAGTTCAATAAAAATTATTAAATACACGGGATTATTCATTAAATTTCCCTTTGTTTATCTTGATTATTAAAATGAGAGTTCAAAAATGTCATTATTGTAAAGTTTAAGAAAATTGTTTTAATATTATCTAAAAAAGGTAATTTTTTGCCAGAAGCGCAGCCTCTCCGTCAGTTAGGAAATTACGGGAACATAATCCTGTTCCATGATCCGCTTTATAAACGAAATATGTTCAAGTGAATATAAAATTAAATAAGCTCATATAACGAAGCACGTTGTATGTGCATTGATATAATATATAAGAGTAAACAGACGCGCTCCCACGTACGAAAACTCAGACATTTCCCATCAGGCAAATTATTTATTTTCATTCATGAAAGGGCAGGTATTGGATCCAAATGGTTAGAATAATTGACTGTATTAATATTTCATAACGAAGTTAACAAAAACAGCGATGTTTCGACTGTCATTTTCAAGCACATGCAAAATTATAATGGAAATTACACACTTCAAGGTATAACATCTTCAGAATTTCATTCAAAACTTGATATATATATGTAACATTGATACTTGACCACATCATCCACGTAGACGTAATGGGAAAAATCTTTTGCAATATTTTCCCATCACGTATACGTGCACCATTTGGATCCAATAACCTCTTTTTCAAGATTCTACAATTTGACTAAAGAAAATCTACAATGAATATTTTCATTAATGATAGAAGTGAATAGTTTGATTTAAAATTTCTTTTACTTCCAAATTATCTTGTTTCAGTCGGTTTTGCCAAAATATCCTACAACTTACAGGGCCGACTCTCTTCATGCAGAAACCCGGTGCAAATAATATGTTGGGCCTACAAAAAATCTCAATGATAAAAAACGTTTAACATTTTTACAAAAGAAGAACATTAATGAACAACATAACACAAAACTAGGAATGGATACAGACATCCATACCTGCAGCTCATTGGCGTATGTCCAAGTCTGAATCAGTGATTTTATACTAGTATAAAATCACTGGTCTGAATATATCACAAATTATTATTTACCTAAATGCACTTTTAAGATCCTACGTGCCTAATCGCAAATAAAACAACAAATTTAAAACAAGTGTGAATACATTTTTTTTTTATCTTGACAAATACAAAGCACACCAAACCGACTATAAATGCAATGATCTTCTTTTGTTCAATTTTTAATTAGAAAATATTTTTTCTCCAATAATCTTAAACAATTTTTGAAAATAAAAACATGAAGAGATAATGTTCCGGTTATTGTATTTTGAATACAGTTGAGTAGAAAATATAGGAGAAAAAAATAAAAAACTAAAAAAAAACAGATATTTTTTTCTCAAGTACTATGGAAAATTTTGAAAATTTTGCACAACTAGACACGTATTTGCAGAAAAATTTCATAAAAATCAGATCGTTTGGGAGATCTGAATGGAACAAAAAATCTCGTACGAGCGAACGGACGAGCGACATACATACGGACATATGTTGTAATAGTCATTTTGTGATCCAGTCTGTCCAGAATTTGCGCAAAAATTTAAAACCGGAAGATGCTACAGACGTCGTACCGAACGCTATAGCCCAATGTCTGCCAAACTGTGTGCCGCCGAAAGATTAAAAAATATAGATAAGAATATTTGTGTCTAGGAATTTTTTTTTTGTTTACTATTTATCGATTTACCTTTATTTATCTTTCATCTTAAGAGTATTTAAATTTAAATTTAAAATTTTGGCAGAAGTGTAGGGGACAATAGAAACCCTGTCTACATCATTTTCTAAGTATTTTCCATCACTTGTTTATCTAATGTACAAGTGGGTCGCCAATCCTTTCGCCAGATTAACACTAACATTAACAATGGAAGATAATTTAAAAGATTTGAAAAACGATCCTGTGTACAAAGCTTCATTCTCTGAGTTAGAGTTACCAGCAGTTGTGATTTCGCTGGAGTCTATCCTCGCTTAGCAACTACAGCCATTAAATATCTATTGCTCATTGTTTCTTTGCAAATTAACTATCTCAGAGATCATGGAAAACACGAGGAAAGTTACAGATGGTAGATGAGAAGTTACGTGTTTATTTATCACCTAATAAAATCTGATAAAGATGGAAAGTATATCCTTGCGGAAACGGAATCTTGATGCTTAGATTTCTTGGTGTTCAGAAATTCATTCAAAGTAGATTACGAGTAAAAGTAAAACTTTATTTGACGTTTCGATCATGGGTTTTGATCATCATCAGAATCTTACAAAATCATATATAACATATAAACCGTTTTTAACATCAATAAGTGTAAAAACAAGATAAAAATCTTACCAGTCAACGAGAACAATATATGCAAAATAAAAATAACAAGTAAACAATGTAATAATAAACACAGCCATAATAATTGGTTTCTGTGGTGAAATTTGAAGTTAAAACATTACAAGAATTTAAATTAACAAAAAATATTTGTGTGCAACACAAAGAAAAAACACGAGGTGTACATCGTGTGAACAAGTTCGTACCTATAAAATATATACGGCGTTTTAATTAATAACAGAGACGCAAGTTTACAACTTAAGGATTAGATTAAAATTAGTTACAACTTTGAAATGAGAGAAAAAAAAAACCATCATACAGAAACAACAATTCCCCTATTGTAGAGTAGCAAGTAAAGCCGCGTAATTTAAACTGACATTTTGAAAATCTATTTTATGATTAACAGAATGATCGATAGTGTTGATATATATTCTTTCTAACATTAATCTTTTAAATTTATTAGTTTCTTTATGTAAAACAGAGTAGTTATCGAAATCAATGGAGTGGGATGAAGAAATAGTATGGTCGACAATGTCACTGTGATTCGGGTGTTTGTACTTAAGGTGGTATTTGTGTTGTTTAATTCTATTTTCGATGTATTGAAGTGTTTCACCGATGTAGATGACCGGGCAATCCGAACAAGGGATTTTATATACTAAATTACTGTTGTACGAAATAGAGACAGGGGCTTTTAATCTGGAAAAAATTGTGTTTAGGCTGTGTATGCTAACAAAGACTAAGCTAATTGGATATTCTTTAGAAATCCTACGGAAGGACAACACTAGACTATGAAAAAAGGGTAGTACTCAATATTTGGATTCTAGTTTTAAGTTATTGTGAAGATGATGTATATCAGTGTTATTATTTGTGGTAATATTGGAATTGGTAAGAGAAATTCTATGGTTTATAACTGAACGAATAAGGGGAACAGGATAACCGTTATTTTGGAGGATGTCAATGATGAACCTGAAGTTTTATTGGTGAAAAGTAGGATGTGAAAATTTTAAAATTCTATCTATTAAATTAGTAATAACTGAAATTTTGTACTTCTTAGGGCAATAATCACAGAAATTTAAGTAACGTCCGGAAAAAGTAGGCTTTCTATACCAATCTAAAACAAATTCAATTTCACGTTTAATAGTTACACCAAGAAAATTAATGCAACAATCAGATTCTATCTGTAAAGTAAATAGAATGGCGGGATTGAAGTTATTGAAGGCACCGAAAATATAATTTATGTTATTCTCTGGTAAACAAACTAAAATGTCGTCTACATATCGGAAATAGAAAAGTAAGGAAAAATCGTTAGCATTAATGATCTGTTGTTCTAGGAATTGCATAACTAGTTCGGCTAAAATTGGACTTAATTGTGAGCCCATAGGGACGCCCATAATTTGTAGGTAAAAGGAGTTGTTAAACTGTAAATAAGAAGATTGTAAACAGATTGAAACACATTCGATGAAATAGTTAAATGAAATGTTGGTACGAAGGGATATATCTGCCCATCTCTCTTTTAATACGCTGTTGATCAAGTCATGTGGTATACTAGTAAACAAGGATTTAACATCTAAAGAAATTAATTTATGGCCAGTAGGACAATTTTCTAAATAATATTGGGAATGATATTTTAAAGGACATAAGATGTTCGCTAAATATTTTGATTTTTTTAAATTGGGTGTGTTAATGTTAGTCACTATTGGTCGTAAGGGTAAATCCGGTTTATGAATTTTAGGTAAGCAATAAATTTTGGGTGAAAGAGCATTATTAACTTTTAAAGTGTACTTACATGAGGTCGGGATATATTTATTGTCTATGAGTTTGTCAATCAATTGGTTGTTTTTCTGTTGAAACCGGTAAGTAGGATCGTTACGTATCGGTTTGTAAGTATTTAAATCAGTTAACATATTATTGACTTTTTGTAAATAATTGTCTTTATCCAGAACGACAGTGAAATTGCCTTTATCAGCTTTAGTGATCATAATCATGGGATGGTCTGAAATGAATCTTTTGGTTTTCTTAATTAAGTTTAATAAGACTATTTCTGAACAATGTAAATTAGGTTTATTGTTTATTAAATAATTTTTGAATAATTGATTAAGTTTATGACGCATATCGGAAATTTTAGAGGGATCAACAGTCTGCAAAATGTACTCAACAGAGCATAAAGTGTTAAGTATGTTGGTTTGCTTTACATTTTTATTACAAACTTGGTTAAAGTGGAATGTATTACCTAAAGCTAAAATACATGCAATATCAGTGGGGATGGAAATAGAATAAAAGTTACGTAACCATTTCTCTAAATTTGATTTGATATGATTGATGATTTTGTAGCCATTTTGTGCTTTAAGTAAATTTTCAAATTTGGTGATATCTTTAAATTTAGTGGTATGGAATTGATTATTATATTTAATGTGTTGGTACGACATGAAATAACCTATTGTATTTCTGAAAATTGTAAACCGAGGAATGAACTTGTAAATTGACATCTAGAGAATGTGGATGTAAATTAAACTTTTTGCAACGGAGAAGGAAAATAAGTCTATTATTGTAACTTGATAACTTCTTAAATGATGTTGATAATTGTATCATTGTGATAGCGGTCTGCTGTCCAAACATGGTACGGATATATTGAAAAAAGGATAGGTTCCTACCTCTGTTGTTCCTGGTAGAAATGTTCATTTCTGTTGAATTTGATTAGCCTGGTAAATCTGATAAAGATGGAAAGTGTATCCTTACGGAAACGGAATCTTGAGGTTTAGATTTCTTGGTGTTCAGAAATTCATTCAAAGTAGATTACGAGTAAAAGTAAAACTTTATTTGACGTTTCGATCATGGGTTTTGATCATCATCAGAACCTTACAAAATCATATATAACATATAAACCGTGTTTAGCATCAATAAGTGTAAAAACAAGATAAAAATCTTACCAGTCAATAAGAACAATATATGCAAATATAAAAATAACAAGTAAACAATGTAATAATAAACAAAGCCATAATAATTGGTTTCTGTGGTGAAATTTGAAGTTAAAACATTACAAGAATTTAAATTAACAAAGAATATTTGTGTGCTACACAAAGAAAAAACACGAGGTGTACTTCGTGTGAACAGGTTCGTACTTATAAAACATATACGGCGTTTCAATTAATAACATAGAAGCAAGTTTAAAACTTAAGGATTAGATTAAAATTAGTTACAATTTTGTATGATGTTTTTTTTCTCTCATTTCAAAATTGTAACTAAATTTAATCTAATATAAAATAGTATTCATTAACTTTGTGAAAATCCATAATTAATTAATTATATATGTATAATATATATAAATAAATTACTTTGTTTTATTTTCACGTGCTTTATTTTATACCAAAGCTACATGTTTCGTCAACATTGTGACATCTTCAGGCAATAACAAAAACAACAAACTAGCATTTTAATAAACAACAAAACAATATTATACATTTACTAAACCTACTATAACAAACAATTCATATATAATTTAAAAGTTAAAAATAAATAAAAATCAAATAATACAATACAATTTTGTAACAAACAATTAAATAAAATAGAATTTTTTATTTCCAGTTGTTCATTAATTAAATTATTATTTTTTAAATGTTTAAAAGTTTCTATTGCTTCCAGAATATCTAATTTATAACCTTTTTCGCAAAAATGTACAATTTTTAAACAATTAATATTACTTACGAAATGGTTATTAGCCATAAGGTGTTTTACAAAAGTGGAATTATATTTATTATATTTAAGGAAAATAAATGTTCGTTAAATCGAATATTAAAATTTCGCCCTGTCTGGCCAATATATATTTCTTTGCAGCTGCAAGTCAATAAATACACCCCTGATTTATTTGAATTTTAAATTTTGTCTTTCTGATTAAATAAAATATTTATTATTATAACATTTATTTTCCTATAAAAATAATAAATTATATACGTTCCAAAATATATAAATTTGAACTGTCACTTAAATGACTTGGGGCTACGGTGCTTTGCAAATTATAATTATTTTTCAACAAGTTCTGTTATGAGTTCACTTGACATTTCAACTTTTGCACTACTATACAAGTCGAATATTATCATGGTGCTCTTTTTTACAGTAAACCTCTAATGTTTCTTACGAATATTAGGCTGACATTTGTATCATCAGTGGCGACTCGTTCAGAAGGACAGCGGAGCAGAAGCCCCCCTCTTCCAAGTATAAAATAACAGTTCCTGTTTTATTACCGCCATTCTTAAATTTTTACAATTTAGTGATGAGGGATATCGTAGTGTGGTATTGCGCGATTTCCGTGGTGTTACAACTAAAGTTATTGTACAGTTTGTCTTTTTTATATTTAATTGTAACAGTTATCTATATCTTCGTAGAAATGCACGCAGAAAAGAATTCTGTTAAATATTTGCAAGGGAAAAATTATTGATATATACCATATACAAAATTTTTCGCTGTATAGTTTGGTTTTATAATTACCAGTTCTTCAGACGCAGGAGTTTGTGTACACATAATTCTTGACATTTCATAATTAATAAATTCAAGTTTAAAAGTTCATGAAACACATAATTTTTAGGAATAGCCATGTAATTTAAACAAAATTACAAACAATTGCATGACATCATAACTGTCAAAAATTGGTGATATGCGTATTTGATTTTGTAAATGTAATGTAGATAACCTTTTTAAGTAACTTAATAGTTAGGAATACTGTCAATTAAGCCTATAGTGATTATTATATCAATGGATGAATGAATAAATGGATGAATATGATAGAAAATGTTTTGAGTGAACTTAAAATTATAAGCAGAAATAATAGGAGAACATGTATGATAAGGTGTATGGCTATTAACGAGGCGAGACAGCTATGTATGGATAGGAGTATGTAGCGAGCAATTGTTAGAAAGTTGTTAGAAAATAAGGAATGAAAGGCAGTCTTCTATATAATATTAAATATTTTGAGGTGATTGTAGGGAAATAAAGGGCCTGCTACCCCAGTAATGGGAAAGGCGTGATGTTATGTATGTATGTATGTATGATGAATGAATAAAGAATATAATTTAAATTTTTGATGAACAACTCCTCTTACGACGTAAAACAAATATGTTTGTTTCCACACCGCACAAAATAAAACAGAAATAAAAACAAGAATAAAGTAGGTATTTGTTTAACAAATGGGAAATTTTTTTTTTTATGTAGGGTGTTAAGTATAGCAGAAATTTAATATAATTTAATAATATATAAAATAATTTAATATAATATATTCCAGGTCATTACTTTGGATATTCTATTTTAATATAATGCATATTTGGACCAGTAATCTCGAAGTTTTGGAAACCGAAAAATACCCCTCCATAGTATCATTCCACTGAATTTTCTCATCTGCACAGCGTCAGTATCTATCCATGGTTTTATCTTTGGCTTCGGAACTTTTATATTTTGTAAAGCGAACCTCTTTTTGCGACATCCTGACTTACTCCAAAAATTTGAGTAAACGTTTTTTTTTACTACCAGTAACAGGTTCTCACACTGACACGACAGGTGAAGGCACATGAAGCCCATCGTCTGAATCTGATAGGTCTGGTAAATTTACAGGTGTTATTTCAATAGATTCTGCAGAATCCCATGATGATGTTCCATGCGCACAGTATAATCTTTGTCACCAACTGAATCGTCAGAAAAACCATTCGCACTTTCTTCATCCGAATCAAACAAATGTTCAAGTTCACGCTGAGTGAGCCCTCATTTTGTCATTCTGACCCTGTTTTTATAATTTTATATAATTGCAATTTTAAGTTTTATAATTTTCATAAATAACATAGGATTCCGCACACGTATCTAATGTCAGTGCAGAAACATAATTGTTTGTTTAAGCGTGCCCAGGTTTGTTCCTTCAACCTACGCGGTGCAAGCAGAACTAGTGCGGTGTGCACGGGGTAGACTGCTCGGCATAGTTCAGTGCAGGATAGCGCAAGTGTTTAGAGCAGGGGTTCCCAACGGGGTCGGTATAGACCCCTTAGGGGTCGATAGACATTTGGAAGGGGTCGAATGATTGTTATAAAGGTTCTAGGGGTCGATAAAAGTTTCTAAGGGGTCGATGGACAAATTATATGGTACATATTTTTTTCCATATTATTATAATAATAAAGTAAATATTCTGCTGAAGAACGTTAATAAATGCTTAATTGTGGCACCACGTGTAACTGGGAAGTAGCTTGATATTGTACAATAAAGTAAAATAAAATTTAATATTAACTAGCCTAATTCGCCAACTGCGCGCGCCTTACATAGTTGGTGAGTTCTGTGCGCTGTAAGAAACTTTGTACTTAATATAAGAAATATTACTGCAACCCATCAGACCCAACCATCACTTTAACAATTTTACAATCAGTGTTCAATGTAAAAGGTCAACAAAGGTCGAACGAACAAACCTAATGACTCATGGGTGGGCATGCGGTCCACCCATGCGGACCACCCGTGAGCAATAAAATAAACTAATTAATTAAAAGTTTTAAAATGTTCTAGACAAAATATTGTAAACTAATAGAATATTTAAAAAATTGTAAACGTAATTCAAAATAAATAAAAATACCGGTGTCTGCATGGGAGATATATGATTCTACAGTGCTCAACGTGTTAAACTATTATCTTCTGGTACAAAATAGTTTTGTCCAATATTGAACTTTTAAATTAATCTGGAGTGTATTCATTAACCTGTAGTTGTAGTGCTATTTATATAGGATTAACGGGGAGAAATTTCAAAATTAGATTAAGTGAACATTTGAAGGCAATTAAAAATAAAAATAATTCAGAAAATTCTACTTTCGGAAATCATGTTTTAGTAAATAACCATGTAGTAAATCAAGATTATATTTGACTAAAGAAAATATACAATGAACATATAGTAAATAGTTTAGATTGTTTCAAAATGTTACACATTGAAGATGGCCAAAAATTAAATTATTTGGAAGCAATAGAAATTTTTAACCATAAATATCTAAATTTTAATTTGTTAAATAAACAAATTGATTTAAATTATTCAATTCTTTTTAAATGTCTAAATTAAGTTTAATTGTCTTTGATTTTCGTTTAAATTAAAAAAATTTAGTTGTGTTTGGTTTTTGGTTGTTATGTATTTTGAAGAGGGCTGGTAACCGGTTAAAAAACCGGTTAACCAATATTTTTCCCGAAATTTTGTTAACCGTAACCGAAAAAAAAAAATTATTAAAATAACCATTAACCTTTAACCAATATTTTTAAGAACCGGTTTTAACCGAAAAAGTTAGTTCTTTTTTTTAAATTCCACATTGATTTTCCATAATTTTTATTATGAAAAATATAATTTTTAATACCATAATGTAAATATCGGCGCCGCTGCCACTGACTGAAAATAGGACGGATGAGGAGTCGCCACTATTGCTGTGATGAAAACACCAAGGAAACACAAGGTCACTTGGTCAGCTGTTTGGTGTTCGAATTCTTATGTGAATTGAAACAATAATATAATCCTATTAGTTATTATTTAATCATTTTGATCAGATATATCATTAGAAAGTGTTAATAAGTGTTTTCTTTCGTTGTGACGAATTGTTTCTGTTATTTATTAACTAACCTTACTTTTGACTATTTCAAACTGACAGTCTTCAAGCGGATGAAAATTTTTCTTCGAGTTTTAAACATTAGTTTTATGTTTTTATTACAAATATGTAAGTATTTTTAAATTTTGTAATTAATTTTGTATCATTGAATTAATTATTGAACTTTTATTTTAGAATGGGACGTAGAAAAACTAACCCTGTTCAAAAATATTTCAAATATTTTATTAACGCTGATACTTATATTATGCCAAAAGAAGTTATCTGGGAAACATGCTGCTAATCTGGAACGTCATCTTAAAAGCAAGCATGAAAAAGAATATAATGCAATGCAACCGGAAAAACCCACATTAAAACGGAAACGTGAACCTTCCCCGTCCAAAGATATAGTGAAAGAACCTTCTTGCAGTTCTAACGGCTGTTCTGAAATTCCGAAAATTGACAAATTCGTTATGAAAAGCAGCATAAAAATAACTCTGTCGCAACAAGACGTAATCAATGCATGCGTTGAAATAGTTACAGTCAACGGTCGACCCTTCTCTGCTTTGGAGGATTCAGGTTTCAAAAAACTCCTAAATCCAATCTGTGAACAACTGGGCAATAATTTATCCATCAATCGAAGAAATATTCAAGAACACATTAAAAAAGCAGCTAACAATATTCGTGAAATGATAAAAAATGAAACGAAAAACAAGTTAGTATCGATTAAGTTCGATTGTGCCACACGACATCAACGATCGATTTTGGGAATCAACATCCAATACATTAAGAATGAAAAGCTTATCATACGAACAATAGGAATGTATGAACTAACTTCATCTCATACCGGTGAAGATTTAAAAGAAACTATAACAAAAATAGTGAAAAAATACGGTATTAAAAATATACAAATATATTCTGCTACTACTGACAATGCAAGAAATATTATTAGTACAATAGATTTGTTTCAAAATGAAATGGATGAGACTTCCTTCGGCGGTACTGATAGTGAAGATGACAACAAATAAGATTCTTCGCAAGTGATTGATGACTTAGAAGAAGGTACGCAGAATTTTGTAGCCATAAATGTTGTTTCATCTCCCATAATCAAACTTGTTCGATGTGCAGCTCACACATTGCAACTGGCTATAGAAGATGCAAGATCTAGAGGAAAGAAACATAAACAAAAATATTCTTTAATATTTTTCAAAATATTTTTGTACTTTTTGAGTGTAATTCTCAAGAGATTTTGTTTATGTTTGTTTGAACTAGAATTTTGTTTTTTGCTTGAAAATGACTAAAAACCATATGGTCGAAACGTCGTATATCTGTTATCATCTTGAACTATAGTCATTTATTCCAATCATTTTGCATTCAATATTTCTCCTTCTCAAAATCTCCAATTGACTAAAGAAAATCTACAATAAAATAATAAAAAATCATCTTTATGATTAAGTTTTGAAACAAACAGTTCACATTACCTTGAATTAACCATTTTGGATTCAATATTTTTCCTTCTCTTTTATTATTTTACATATATATATATACAGGGTGATTTATTTATATATAAGAATGATTTTCGTAGTATGCCATGAAAATTTGATATAAAACAATTGCATCTAAACATGTTTAGTACATGCAAAACAAATGAAATTCAATAACATTTGATAAACGAAACAAAATGCGTTGTGTAAACTGAAAACTATTACACAGATTTTCGTATGAAGTCATACCTACATAAATTATTTTTTGTCTATGATCTTTTGTTTACCAAATATTATTGAATTTCAATTGTTTTGCATGTACATAACACATTTAGGTGCAATTGTTTTATACCAAATTTTCATGGCACACTACGGAGATCATTATATTTGCCATACTTTTTAATTTTTCTTAAAACCTAAAAAAGATATTTATATATACAAATACACTATTGTAAACAGAAAAAATAGCGCTTTCTGGCTAGAGAAAAATTAACTATAGTTTCCATTTAAAAAATTAAACTTGTATGGTGTATCTCCAGAAATATCTATTAAAAAATTTTTTCATTGAATTCATCGAAAAGTTTCTTATGTATGCTAAAATATTTATTTGAAACTTTTTTCAATATTTTTTATACCTTGTGAGTTATAACGGAAAATTAAATTTCGATAAAATCACACTTTTGTCATTATCTAGTGAGCCATGCCATATTTTGAAAAAACTAAATCGCCATTAACATCGGCCCATAAGTGCGCAACTTTTGTCTAATTTAACCGACCTTGTATCTCTTATAGTTTCCGAGATCCCTGTAGTGGCCCGTTTAAATAGGACAACCTGTATATATATATATATATATATATATATATATATATATATATATATATATATATATATATATATATATATATATACATAATTCTGTTGATTTAGGTATCTAGAATAAAAGTTGTTTCTAAAAATATCTGAGTAAGACCAGAACCCCGAAAATGTAAACACCCCTAAAAAGTGAACAGGCTTGGCCGGAATTAGTTCACTAAATCGCGACTCTACTGTATTTCAGCATTGATTTTAAGTATTTGAATTAAATTAGTGTGCTATTTATTTTTTAAAACGCTACACATGATTATCTCAATTTTACTTCCAATGAAACTCCAGATATCGTATTTACAACACCTCATCCTATTCCATAATCATATTCACTACCAGCACCACCGCCTGTAACACAATCTAATACGACAGCCTCAGATCCAAACACTTCCCATAACAGTAATAAAAAAAAAACCGGACACAACTGACGAAATACGAGGAAGAAATAATAGATATGAATAAAAAATACACGGAAGGAAAAATTGAAACCGATAGAAAAATTACAAATAAAAAATTAGAAATTTTATAAATGAAATTAGGGTACAGAAAACTTAATTTAGAATTAATTAAGTCAAAATGAAATAATTAATATTCTATTAAATATATATTTCAAAACAATAGTATTTAGTAATTATATTCAATTTTTATACATACATACATACATACATAACATCACGCCTTTCCCATTACTGGGGTAGCAGGCCCTTTATTCCCTACAATCACTTTCGTTCCTTATTTTATAACAATAGCTCGCCAAATACTCCTATCCATACATAACTGTCTCGCCTCGTTAATATCCATACACCTTGTCATACATGCTCTCCTATTATTTCTACTTATAATTTTACGTTCACTCAAAACATTTTCTATCATATTCATCCATTTATTCCTTGGTCTTCCTCGCATTCGTATTCCTTCAATTTCACCCAAATAAATTTTCTTAGTCAATCTATCATTTGACATTCTTTCCACATGTCCAAACCAACGCAGCTGACTTGAAGCCACTCTTTTCACAACATTTTTACTAATTTCACATTCATCATACACTACTTTATTCCTAATACGGTCTCTTCTAGTCACTCCGCACACTTCTCTCAAAAATCTCATTTCAACCGCAGTTACCCTTTTTTTATTTCGGTTATCCCATACCCAACATACACATCCATTCATCAACGACGGCACAAGTACACCATTATACACACATAACCTAGCTTCTCTTGATACATTCACATTTCTAGCAAACATTCCCAAAGTGCCCAAAACTTTTCAACCTGCAACTACTCTTCTTTCAATTTCAGCATTCATCCGTCCACCTTTCGAAAACATGCATCCCAGATACATAAATTCATTAACTTGTTCCATTTGCTCACCATCTATGCTAATCTTGCATTCCGTAACTGCATCCTTCTCAAAAACTAAAATCTTACATTTTGAAGCATTCATGATCAAATTCAAACATTTTCCCTGATTCCTGACACTCCCAATCATTCTCGTCAATTGTTCCTCAGATTCACCCATAATAACCACATCATCAGCATATGCTAATGCAGGCACAACGAAATCACTTATTTTCACACCATCATTTGTACACTCTAACGCTCGTCGCAATAACACGTACATAACATATATAAATTAAACAGCCAAGGAGACATCACACAACCCTGTTTAACCCCCACGTCAATATTGAACCATCTACTCAAACTACCATCCACACGAACTGCTGCTTGGTTATTTACATATAAAGCCATTAGTGCTCTTAATAACGTACCACTAACGCCATATTCCTTCAAAATAGGCCATAATTTTTCACGCACAACACTGTCATATGCCTTCTTTAAATCAATGAAAGCACAAAACAATTTCTTGTTTCGGTCCAAACTCTTTTCCACAATCATTCGAAGCGAAAACAATTGATCCACACATCCTCTTTCAGACAAAAACCCACCTTGCATACCATTCAGTTTACTACATGTAATCTCCCTTACTTTATTAATTAGAACACTACTGTACAACTTACACACAACACTCAAGAGACTAATCGCACGATAATTTGTACATTCACTCATATTTCCTTTTCCTTTATACAATGGAACAATTACAGCACGCTTCCAATCTTCTGGAACAACATTTTGCCACAAGCAGAATTTACATAAATAAACTAGCCAAGCAAACACTTTTTCGCCACCATACTTTTACATCTCTACTGTAATATCATGTATTCCTGCAGCTTTTCCAGTTTTCATTCTAGCCAAAGCATTACTTACATCGTCTTCATTTATATCCCAACATTCATTTTCACCACAATCAAAATCATTCATATTATCATTTATAACACAATTATGTTCATATAATTTGCTAAAATAACTGCTCCATCGTTCCCTAATCTCGGATTCTTTCCACAATAAATTACCATCAGGATCCTTAACTGTTTTTACACAAGACATGTTACCACCCTTCAGCTTTTTTACGCATGTCCAAAACATCTTTTTATTGAGAACAAAGTCATTCGTCAATTTTTCATTCTTCTCTTTCTCACATTGCATTTTACTTTCACGCATAACACGCTTTGCATTCGCTCGCATACTTTTATATTTAAGCAAACATGCATCTCGAAAATCGCCATATGAATCCTTAACACTCAAAAAGCACAGATATGCTTCTTTCTTTAAGCGTATAGCCTCCTTCACATTATTATCATTCCACCAATCATCTTTCATTCGTACACCTACTTTCGATACACCACATGTTTCAGTTGCACACGTTACTACACAGTCCCTGAAAGTATTCCACTCACTAGCTAGATCTTCAAAATTCTCTGAGCAAATGGGTAAAACGTTATTCAATTTATTAATATATTGCAGTCGGACCTCTTCATTCTGCAATCTGTATGATCGAACATGTGTCATTCTTTCAGATTTCTTTACCCTAATTTTCCAGCCCTGAGCCAATTTAACACGGGATACAACCAAATAATGATCATTCGTTCCCAATTCAGCACCACGTTTTACTCGTGTATCTACAACAAGGCTTCTTAATCTCTCATCATACATTATCAAATCAATCACACTACGTCTATTCTCATGAATATTCTCCCATGTATAAATATGTGAAGACTTATGTTTGAAGAAAGTATTCGATATAAAGAGACCATATTCTATACAACAGGCAACAATCATTTTTCCATTTTCATTTACCCTTGCATCACCAAAACTTCCCACAACATTTTCACTTTCATTTCTCTTTACACCAACCGATCCATTTAAATCACCTGAAACAATTATCCTCTCACCAGGCTCACAAGTATCAAGCACATTATTTAATTCATTCCAAAAACATTCCTTCTCATAATCATTTTCACATTCAGTCGGACCATAAACACATACAAGAAATATTCTATGGAACCCAATTTTCATTCTTACATATAAAACACGAGAAGAAACACATTTATACTCACGAATACACGGTTTCACTCTTTCGCTAATAAGTACACCAACACCATGCTTTGCATGAATGTTTTCACTGACACCTGACCATAAACAAAATACACCATTTATTTCATTTTCACTGCATCCTTTCTTTTTTGTTTCACATAATGTTAAAACATCTATTCCATAATCTTTCATAACATTCAATACCTCATTTTCCTTTCCAAGTATTCCTCTCACATTCCACGTAGCAAATCTTCTCTCACAATGTCTGTCACGTGCTCTATTTATCTGTCTAACATTCATTACAAATAGATAAAGGGCGAATGGTAGGAAGATATTATGTTACAAAAGCTTACCAGGCTATATTGTAATAAATTTATATTTTTATAAATTATTAAAATGAGTCTGAAGAAAATTATTTCTAAATAATTGATTATTTTGTTCTATATCTGAGGTTTCAGACTTCAAACTTTCTCTATCAGTATTTTCTGATTCAGAATCGTCTAAAATAAAATATTAAAATATTGGTTTTATAACTAAATTTGTTACCATAGTTCCATTTTGCGTCGAATTCTTATTTTATATTATACAACACGGCTATTGCTGCGACCAAAGCAATATTCTACAATGACGAGGTTTTTTTGGGCGCATTATTGTAAGCCTGCTGGGACTGGTCTTAGTAAATATCTGGAGCATGGAAATCTACTATCACCGAGCAAAATACCTTTAATTCTAGATTCCTGTGTAGTAAAGTAAATTACGATATTTAAAACAAAACCAAAGTACGTATATTTCAGTTACTTCTAATTTCGCTTTTGAATTGATATTGGTGTTACTTCATCGGCAGTCAATTTTTTTTAAAACAAAATTAATGGCAATTCTAAATTGTACATTTAAATTATCGAAAGGCTCAATTCTTCCATTTACCATTCTTATTTTATTTCAATTACGACCATAATAATCTCGTAAACGATTGAAGTTGTCAATTTCACGTATGAATTCTGCCATTTTTCTACTGTAAGTACGAACTTAGAAAAGACCCCTACCGTCTCTAAATATCGATCCTAAATATGACCGTTAATAAGCTTTAGGTACGCATACTTAGTGTGAGGAACGGGAGCTGAATATGATTCTTAATGCTAGTGAAAATTTTTTATTTTGTTTTCTTGAACAATGTCAAGATTTTATATTTGAATATTTCTGCCAGTGTTAAACCGTGCATCTTCTTTGAAATCATTATATTTGGTGAATGCTTTGGTAATTAAAGCACTTTGATGTCCCCCTTTTTACTCTTTGCGGAAATAGTAAACATTATTTACATGCAGCACTCTTCAAATGTACTGAATATGCTATCTAGGATGCATACTGAGATAGCCAGACATGACGGAAAACTCTGTTCACGATATTTCACGAACTTCTTGATAACAGTGTACACTTTTAATTGGAGATGTCGTAAAAATATCATAGCATTAGAATTTAGTATGATGTGTTTTGCACGTATAAGAAAGTCGCCTGTTCTCCACACCAGATTATTTTTAGATAAATAGATATCTGTTCATGAGATATTTGTTGACGTTGTTACTTATTTCATGCTAAAATTATAAAATACACTTGGACCAAATCTTCCCTTCATTCACACCTCGCACTCATTTCCGTAATATAATTACATCGTCAAATTTATACGACATGTGAGAACAATTTAATAGTCATTACGGAATGAATCAATTTGACTCCATTTCAGATTTTAAGATTTCTACTTCGCACTTAGAAATCAATTAAAACTTACGTATTTAAAAAAACAACAACTTTGATGTGAATCAAATTAACCCATTGCAGTAAAAGTAAATATATTACCAACATTCGTAAATTTAATATTAAGCGGAGCGAACCAACGCGGTAACGGCCGCAGCGAACTGAGGTTTGTTCGTTCGACCTGCACTATCTGTTCCGAAAAAAGTGCAAGTTGCGTGGTATTCGTTTGTTCAGTGCAATTGCTCTCACGGCGTTCGTCCGTGTCCGTGCAAGTTGCTCCGTGCTGCACTGAGCATGATTTTCTGCACCTGCTCGGGAAGTTGCGCAACTACTGCAGTGCAGTGTTCGCTCCATTAGTTTGAGTTTTGGTTAGGTTGTCCACAGAGAAAATGAAAATGGTATACAGTATACTCAACAGCGGCAAAGACAAGGGAAAGTATTGAAAAAATGAAGTGAAATTCTTGAAAATTTTTTTGGAAACTAAATTTCTATTATAATACATATTTACATTGTATTAATTTAAGATAGTACCTTTTTGTCCTGTGATTATATTATTTATATATGTACTAGGTAAAATGCCCGTCATACGACGGAAAAATATTAATTACGGATATGTAAAAAAACCTTGAGTAACGTAATCCATTTGAAATATTTATTAAATATTTTTGTTGATATTTTATATCTTTAATATGATTTCAATGCAGATCACTTCATAAATACTTTAAATATAAAATCTTAACTTACATGCCTTTAAATATCTCCTTACACCTTTAATATTACACTTTTAATAAAACTCTATTAATTAAATGCCAATTCGTTCGACGACAATGACAGAAAACATTGATTTGACAGATAAACAAAACATCGCCTCTTGCATTTATAGTCGGCTTAGTCTATTTTGCTTTTGTCAACAAAACGTCCAATGAAAACGTTCGCAGGCACGGAACAGCCGCAGCAGCAGCAGGAGCCGGACCTTAGCGCTTTATATAATAAGATTATAAGATAATAACCAAAGTATTCTGCAATAAATAATTATATACAAATGTATCTGCATCTATTTGCATTAAAATAATTTTAACAAATAACTTTTAGTTTCAGTGTTGACAGATTCGTGCAAAGTAAGGAAAAGGCGTTCTTTCGTATTGCTCGAAGAAACTTGCAGAGTGCTGCTTTGAACTGCACCGAGCAGGTCGCTCCAAGCAGATTATACTAGTTCAGCTTGCACTGAGCAGGTCGAACGAACAAACTTTATAGTGTCCAAGTTTTAAGCCGGCGTCAGATGGTCAAATTTTCTTTCAAATTATTTGAACAAACTGTTAGCCCTGACGTCATTTTGACGTCACGCTAGCGAATTTGTAACGAACTATGGTTGCTGGGTGTCACACGTTCAAACTGATTTATCAAATTATTTTTCATTACTTTGACAAATAACCTAACAATAGAGATTATATGTATAGGCCCTATACAATTGACAACAACAAAAAATATATGCAATGTATTATTACTAGCGTTGTACGCAATTAAATTTAAACGAATTAGATGTAGACGTATATGATAACGTCACTGGATAGCCAGAAGAAATGATGGCAAGGAAGTTTTAAATATGTTGCACAGTGAACAAAATTCTACACATTTTTATGAAAACTTGTGCAATATGTGCTTATTCATGTTTTTTACAATCAGCAGAACGAGTGAACCGTGGCATTTAGCCATCAAAAATCGATATTTCTGCTTTTGTCAAAAATCGCTCAAATTCGCGCGGCTACTGTTTCGAACGTATAAGGCCTACGAAAAAATGTTAAAAACTTATTTTATAGAGAATTTTGTTATCTTTAATTTCATATACGACCATTTTAGCCGTACAACAAAGAGAAAACCAAAACCGAAACACCAAATTTTTGTACCTTTGCGGCCCCACGGTGATCGAAGGACACCTCGGGGGTATGGGGAAAATCTATATTCGTGCCAATGGTACCCTAATAAACCATTTAAAACAATAAAACCTTTGTTAACATTCTTTTACGATTTTGGTTGATTTTATCGCTCTGCCGCCTGGCCTAAAATATGAATTTCAGTTTACGATATATTAATCAACAAGTTGGGAATTGAACTTGGAATGCAGCACTGGCAATAAGAAATGAATTTCAAACATATTTTAATACTGCGTATTATCCTAATAAAACATTTATAAAATCTTTAAACTATCTACATAACATTTTGTATGAAACATTATTTTCGATCTGTCAAAAAAAAGCTTCTATTTGAATTGAATTACAAGATAGATTTTAACAAACTGCAACAATCATTTAAAACAAAGTAGGCTTGCCATTTTGAAAATAAATTTTAGCCCTTGTTGTTTCATTGTTCATTATTGTTTTATTTTTCTTGTTTAATGGCAGCAAGCCTACTTTGTTTTAAATGATTGTTGCAGTTTGTTAAAATCTATCTAAATGTTTTATTTTCAAAAATCGATCGAATGGTTTTCAAAATATTTTGTTTTTAAATTTTTGATCGGTCGCCATTTTGTTATTTGATAAAATAGAAAACAATTGTAAATACAAATATTTTAGAGAACCGAAAGCAAATGTTGTGAGTTTTTTTATTTTTTAAATATTCCTTCAAATAAGGGAGTAATGACGATTTTTCGAAAAACAAAAAAACGCCAATAACTATGAACTGGGGCTCTAAATAAAAAATTTTAACTAAGAGAAGTTGTTTCTTTCAATGAGTTCTAACTGCCATTTTCGGATGTTACAACTTAGTATTAACACCCTGTATATATATATATATATATATGGTAATTACAGTTCGTTGATATGGAGTCGCACAGAAGGATGATCATTCACAACTAAATAAGACAGAATCTCAATTCGCATTTCCACCTTTCAGGACAGCGAGCACAGTTTAGTTGTGATAGTGTAAATTAAGCGTGGTAGAGAACTTTAACGGCAAGTGTTCCAATAAATCGGGTAAGGTATTTATTTATTTTTTATAAGGAAATCTAAATAATTGTACTAATAAATATCATATCGTCATTTATTTCTTAGAAAACCAGACTGCTAGATTACATTTTTTTTAAGAAATGCAGTGCGCGGTCTCTCAGATTTTATTTTTTTGTGTCTAAATCTTGACAGATATCGGTACAGATAACAAGAACAAAAAAATGACTATTGAATGTCTCTTTCTGAGGCTATTTTTTTTAAAGTTATTGGCCTTAACATTAAAAAGTTTTTGACTGGTTTATGCCGGGTTACCCGTGTTTCGTACACTAATGGTCCACTGATAATAACTAATATCACCTTAAAAGATGACCTACATCTGTAAGAAGTACAGTACCGAATATTATCAAAATCGATCCAAGCGTTCTGTAGTTATGGATAAAATAACTTTTTTACACGTCCGGGAGTAGAAGTCTGTTTCTATGGCGTCAAACGCGGGACAGAAATGAAGCATTTACTCCCTGGGGACGAAAACACTTTTCGTGAGGGAGTTTTTATTATAACAAAGGCTTTTATAAATAAATGTCTGTTGTCATGGTACGCGTTGCATGGAAACATTTCCAAAGGCTTCTAAATATTGCAATTTCGCTCCGATTTATTATAATTCATTATTTATGAAATTAAGTATTTCTACTCCCGAACGTTGAAAATAGTACAATATATACCAAGGGAGAGAAGCCACTTATTTTTCCTGAAGTGTAGTTTGAAGCCCGAGGGCGAAGCCAGAGGGCTACAAATACATCGACGGAAAAATGGTGGTCTCTCCCGAGGTGTATATACTATTTTTTCCAAAAATAGTATATACACCTCGGGAGAGACCACCATTTTTCACTCGATGTATTTAAAACTACACAAAAATAAGTGGTTTCTCTCCCTTGGTGTATAATGTACTATTTCTTGAAAGAACTTTGAAGCAGAATACTACCTAAACGAAACGTAATTGCATATAGGTAAGTTTAGTTAAATTGTCTTATTTTCGAACCAGGAATCTGTGGTTAAGCGATGTCCACGCATTTTAGGGACATCTGTACATAAAACCTGGATTATTTTGGAATATTACTTTTAGAAATGGCAAGTTATTACAAAAAATGTATTACAATTGATATTCTTAAAACCGTTAAAACACTAAATTAATTATTGAAAATGGGCAAATTATTACGTGTTCTGATATGAACTATGACGTCATAATATGCGACGATAAATAGATAACAATTTGGTGGTAAATAATGAGCGTTCATTGGTGTAGATTTGATAAATATTTGTTTTCTATCTACCACAGTCTGCCCCACGATTATGTAACCCATAAAAGTTTTTATACTACCGGAAGTAAAAAGTCTTTCTGATTCCAAAAATTTAGTCAAAATAGTATGTAGCCATTTAAAAAACTTAAATTGCACAGCGTAACGCATGTGCGTTATGGCTTAAGATAATTTCAAGGTCACAGAAATATAAAGTACTTTTTACCATTTAACTTTTGTCTGAAACATTTTTGTCTAAATTCAATAAAAACAAAAATATAGCCTTGTTGCATTACTTTCTCTACACCCTGTATATATATATATATATATATATATATATATATATATATATATATATATATATATATATATATATATATATATTGCACTATACTTATCCATTTTAGGTGACAATTGCGAATACAACATCGCTGATTGTGAGACGTACATTTATATAGCCTTGTTGCATTACTTTCTCTACACCCTATATATATATATATATATATATATATATATATATATATATATATATATATATATATATATATATATATATATATTGCACTATATTTATCCATTTTAGGTGACAATTGCGAATACAACATCTCTGATTTGTAACTAACGACAAGTCTAACGACAGGTAGCAAAAGAATCGCAATTTGTTTATTGTCGCTGGAGCAATCGCTAAAATATAAACAATCGCTTGAAATTAGCGATTGTTAGAAGTTAGCGACAATGTACAGAATAACCCCGATTCAATTACAAATAAATAATTTTCATAAAATGAAGATGTTAACAGCTAACAATACAAATTAACAACATAACAAAAGATGATTTTTACCTATAATGTAATATATTTCTTTTTAACAAAATCAAATATCTTTCAAGATATTTGACAATAATAATTTATTAATAGATCAATATGTTTCACGATTTCTTTTATACTATTAGTTCTATATTGATAGTAACTGCCAGTACGAGCAGTTCCGCTAGCAAGAGTACACTTTTAATCGAGAATGTAGTGGTATACTCTTACATGTAATTTTCATAAGTTAAGATAAAAATCGATTCAGAATAAAATTTACTTCACTCTTTAGTTGCATTAGTTTTATTTATAGGTACGCAAAATAATAATTATTATTACCAATTACGGTGTAATTTAAATAATTAGTCTGTATTTATTAAAGTTACGAAAAACTATCCATTTAGAAGCAACATAAAAGTGTTATGGCAAGCTGATGTACAATACAATAGTATGTGTGAAACTGTTTCCTAACTCCGGTGGTCCCTGTAGCAACGGCAATAAACACATACACGGTTCTGCTGGTTCGACATTGATGTATCACCAATGAGATTTACGGTAATTCGCTTGCAATTCCCTTATAGAGTATAAATAATAGGTACATTGTAGGCCCTGTGATTGATATGGATTGGTTCATTGGTCAAATAAGATTTACAAATTATACATGGACATGATGGTGGAAGTGTTTACTGTCTGAATGTATCAATGCAAAATCCCTTTATTACAAACTACTTTAGTTCTGGCCAACGCATATTGTGGTGATAGCGTTTATAACTGAAGTAGCTTTCATTGAAATAGCAGTCCTTTACATCCTAGCACACCCTCCCCCATCTTAACGATAGCTTGCACAAGCACACAAAGATGTTAATCACCGGCTTGCAGGAGGTGCTAATTACATAAGCACAGCAATAGATACGACAGTCCTTTGTGTCTGTAAAACGAACAAGATGTAATAGATGCAATAGAATTGTTGTATTGCGCTTATAATTAACACAATTATCTTTAAAATGTTAAATAACTTTGTTATTGTTCAACAGCATGTTGTAATAACAGCAACAATAATATTAGTTCCAAGAACTCTAATGCATTTTCTTCCCTGTAATTATATGAATACGATAATATCGGTGGTCGAGTTTACGCACTGATTCTAAGTGAGGATTCCGCCCATCAACCTATGCTTCTACAGGCCTCGTCTCCAAGGACACGTTTTCAAAAGTCAGACACATCCATCCGTCCTTAGGGTTAAAAGGCCAAAGATCGGGTGCCAAGTTCCATCCTAGGCAGTTTGGTTCACAGATGAGTACCATCTGACTTTGCCGCTAAATTTCAAACTACTAGTGTAGCTCCGTAAAGACGCAATATTGTACTCGTATGACTCAGATCTAAAGCCCAGATGACACAGAGTTCTTGTTTTATTTACATCTCCACTTCATTCACTCTCATTTAGCAATAAATACATTTTGCTATTTTTATAGTTGTTTCTTTAACGTTTTATATTGTTCTTTCAAACTGCACGTGTTTCTCAGCGGCCGGTGAACATATCCAATCCACTTCCAGACTCGTGGTTTGCAAATTATTAGGTAGGAATTCTGAAAGTGCTGCAGGGCTGCAGAACCACCAAAAATTTAAATTAAGCATAATAAATATTAAACATAATAAGCAAATTGCAAATATATCTACAAAACTAAAATAAAAATCACTGCTGCCTTTTCATTTTATATTGCCGCTTCAGCCGTAATACTATGAGACAAATGATCATTGAATAATTTTAGTTTGCTAGTTAGATTCTATGTCCACAACATCGCTGTTTAATTATGGTGGTACAGTACAAGTATTTTCGATAGACGTCGTGCGCTATCGGATAAGATCGGAGTTTGCAATATTATGCTAGAAATTAGCTGTACCAAATTCAGCCATTTGAAGTAATTTGTTATGTAGTGTAGTATATTTTAAAAGTTTTAAATTAATTTTTTTAATTTTCTATTTAAACATAACGGTAAATATTGATAAAATAAGGTTTACCTCATACATTACAAAATTTATGACTTTGGTTTGTTTAAATATAGGTTTCGAAAATGAACGTAATATTTAAATTGAGTAAAAATAAGTTTTCAACATTTAGTTATCAAGAACTATTAGCAATAAAAGAGCAAAGTCGTCCTATACCAACTACAATGTAGGCGTTATTGATAAGTTTGCCGAAAACAAGCAAATGCGCTTTAAATTTTAAATTATACCAATAAAGAAAATGTATTTCCTTAAATTAACTTTATATTGATTACCTTCTTCTTTGATACAGCACATCCAAAGCACAAGCAGCCACTATGACAGGTCAAATTACTCCACTTACGAAACAAAATTGTGAATATTTTTCTGCTGATAGATCAAACGTGAAACATTTTTTTTAAATTTTGTTTCATTTCCAAGGCTATCCCTATTTTTAAGCTAATTTTCAACAGTTTAAATTTAAGTATGAAATAGTTTTCTACTTTGTAGTAATTCATTATATTTAATTAATTAATAAAAATTACTTTGTTTTACTACTTTATTTTAACTGTTCTACATGTTTCAACATTATTATGTCATCATCAGGAAAAATAACAAAAGTTAAATTTTATATTAATAATATATAATTTTTTTTACCATAAGTAAATTTTGTGAAAAGTTAAAATATACAGAAACTTTGCAGAAATACAGTTAAAATATAGATTAACATTTTAAAAACTTTTTTGTGTGTTGAAAAGGGCACCACTCAGAAAAAAATATATATCGAGAATATGAACGGAATTCCAATTTTTACTCAATTAGAGAATGGCAACCTGATACAACTGGTTAACTAAAAATTAAACTTAAAAATGAAACAGAACTAGAAAAAGTGGAAAACCGACATGAAGGAACTCAATCAGCATTAATTAATTAACGACACATCGTGGAAATCTGTTTTATGATTAACAGCGGAAGAAGAAATTTTGACCTATACACTTTCCCAAAATAATCTTTTGAATTTGTTCGTTTCTTTATGTATAATAGAGAATTTATTAAAGTCTATGGCATGTTTCTTAGTAATAGCATGATCTACAATGGCACTATGGTTGAAATGTTTGTACTTCAGATGATACTGATGTTGTTTTATCCTATTTTCAATATATTGAGTTTCACCTATGTAGGTAGCTAGATATTGGGTACAACGGAGTTCATAAACTAAACTAATTTGTTTAACTAGTGGATTTGTAGCTTTTATCCGGGAGAAAATGAAATTTAAATTATTGACACTGACAAAAACCAGTTTAACGGGAAATTGTTTAAACATCTTGACAAAAGAAGGAACTAAGTTATTTAAATACGGTAAAACTAAATATTGTGATTATAAATCTAATTGTAAAACTAAAGGATTAATTACAGGCGGAATGGCATTGTTACTGTTATTTAAGGTGATACGGGAGATTCTACTTTTGATAATGGCATGAGAGAAGGATGTTATGTAAAGTATCAATAAAGAAGTTGAAATTTTTTGGTGAAAAACCGGGTGGGATAGTTTCAAAACTCTGTCAGTTAAATTAGTTATGAATGAAATTTTATAATTTTTTAGGGTAGTAATCAAAATAATTTTAGTATCGTCCAGAGAATGTTGGTTTTCTGTACAAATCTATTAAAAATGTATCCTCATCACGTATTAAAGTGGTATCCAAAAAATTAATATTTTCGTCATATTACACATTTTTGCACCAAAAAGTGTACCACTTTTTCGAAAAAATCACATTGATTGATCTTCCGTTCTCACTCTAATTTTTTCGCACTCAAAGCACTCAAAAATTTCTCTAAAAAAATCGAGTTGTGGAATGCACATGCCAATCATTTCATTTGAGTAATGGAGAAATTCGAGTTATAGAAGAAAATTGCATGTAATTTGCTCCCTAATTGCTATTGCCACTCGATTCATTTCGACTTCTAGAAATTTTCAAGTTATAGAAGTTCGACAAATGAAAGGTTGACTCTAATTGAAAACTGAGAAAGAATTGAAATTAAGTATTTAGATATTATTTACTGTGCCCTTTTCAACGCAAACAAATTTACTTAGTTATGTAAAAACGTTTTTAAAATGTTAATCCACATTTTTGCCGTATTTTTGCAAAGTTTCTATATCAGAATGATTTAACTTTTCACAAAATTTACTTATGGTAAGAAACGAAATTATTTATATTATTAATATTCATTGATAACGTGTTTCGTCGTTTTGTTTCCATGCACATATATAGCTGGCTTTTTATTATTAATAAAATATTTATCTGATGATGACCACGTCCCATGGTCGAAGCGTCATGAAGTTTTATGTTTAACTATATTACAATTGGAGTTTTGTACATTTACGTCATAAAAAAAAACCGTACGAAACTAAACACTATCGTAACGAATAGAATATGCAGAAATAAGAAAGGCAGTTAAAAGAATATAAATAATGGCTTAAGACAAGCAGATGAAAAACTTGCGCTAGAAATAATGGAGAATGGAGGAACAGTAAAAAAGCTAAAGAAAACAATTGCGAAATGTATTCAATGGATGCGAAAATTAGAAAAAACAACGGGGAGGTCGAATACACCCGGCAAAATATAATATCAATAGCCACGAACTTTTATGAAGATCAATATTCAAGTACAATTAATGTAGACGACGCCAATAAATTAGCAAAAAAATTATAGATTACAGCGATATGCCAAATATATTGCTCGAAGAAGTGACTCAAGCAATAAACGAGCAAAAATTATTTTACTCCATAAAAATTGAAATAGAACAAATATAAATAACTATAGATCAATTAGTTTAACATCAGGTATTTAGGAAAAATTATGCAACAACTGACCACCTACATTCTATAAGTCAGCTAATAGAAGAGTAAACGAATATGACAAATATATTATATATATACAGTACAGTCGCGATAATGTGAACTTGCGTTTGTGTGAACAACGCGCTAATATGAACACATTTTTTCTTCAATGTGCATCTCAGTAGTGTGAACAGCGTGCAAGTTGCGATAACATGAACAATGGGAAATTGATCCGGGATTCCCCTAGATATTTAATGCAAGCTTGCTACTTTCATAAACAGTAGAATTGTAACCATTCATACGTGAAGGTGTACGTTAAACCTGGTTAAACCTATGAAATGTCTAAAATTAAAAAAGAGTCTATCTCTGTCCAAAAAGCAAAAACTTTGGAGGAAGATGACAAAGGTTTGAGTGTAACAGGGCTGTCCAAAAAGTACGGTGTAACAAAGTCGACCATTTGTTCAATTAAAAGTAAAAAACGTCACAGCACTCATTCAACCGATGGATCAAAATGTTTTAAAACTTACCAAACTGTTCTACAGAAAAAATCTGTTGAGTACGATACTTCTTACAAAAGACTACATACAAGAAGGTCTTAAAAAACTTTCCCTAAAAGATGCGGTTATTAATTTATCATCAGATCAATTAAATCCAACAGTTATATAAAAAAAATTTTGGAACAATTTATTATTGCATGGTAATCCAGAATTTGATGAAGAAGATGAACTTCCTTTAAGCGAGTTAAGAAGAAAATGGGAAATTGAACAAGATGATGGTCGTACTTGATGCTATTACCTTACTAGGAGCAATTGAACCACAAGAGTACACTTCCGAGGACATTGAAGAATGGAATAGGGATATTGCTGAAGTTGAAGAAACTGTACAAGATTGTTCAGAAGAGAGCGAAGATGAATATGAGGACCTTGAAGAAAGTATCACACCCAGCAGCTATGGAAGCACTGCAAACGACATTGACATGGGCCATATGCAATGAGTTGGACATTAATCACATTATTTCTTTAAGAAACATGTACGAAAAAGCTGTATTATTAAATGCTTTTGTTAAGAATGTTCAAACAAAAATAACCTCATATTTTGTAAAATAATAATTAGTAATAAGTTAATAATAAATCTAAAAAATAATCTTGCGTTGTTATTATAATGTTATTTAAAACTTAACATTAAACCCGAGGCATGTAGTTTTACCCCGCAAATATAAACAAACGCGGTAGGTTGAACAACCTAAATTTTTTGTGTTCACAGTTTCGAGACTGTACTGTATATATATATATATATATATATATATATATATATATATATATATATATATATAATAAAATAAATAAAAATAATAATAAAATTTTATTATTTGAACACATTCGTCTTTACAGTAATAGTACATTTTCAAAGAAATTAAACATCAAATTGACAATTATATTCTCTAAATAGTAAAAAAAAATCAGATTAATATTTTGAATTCAAGAATCAAATGAGCGCGTAACGTCCTATGTGTAGATCGTCGTGAGACACACGGTATATATATATATATATATATATATATATATATATATATATATATATATATATTGTTACGGATCGTCTCCCTGCTTTAAATTTAATTTTTATTTCATTGTCTCAAGTCAGTCAAATCACGTAAAGGCAGTTACTAAAAACGACACGCAACCTGGAAAATCTGCGTAGCCACTTGAAAAGATCTAGGGGCAGGTATATGATATGTGAACCAGATGTGACCTTGTGTTTGATCCGACACATGTGAGCACAGTTTCCCCAAAATTCATAACGAACTTGTATGATGAAATACCATGGCATAGTAACAATCATCGTATAAACTTCATCCTGAAAGTAATCACGATTAAATCAACCAACAAACGAGTTGTATCAAATCCAGGTACTTACACCCCACTTTGGGTCAGTTTATGACTCCATTCACACCGGGAGGTTACTAGTGTCCGGACGGTGGTGGTTTATGACAGTGTTGTGATGCAATTGCGATTCCTTATCTTTTACCATTGTAATTGGATTTAAGTTAACAAACTAATTGTTGCTATTTGTTATGAACTATTGGGAACCGAGGTGGCAGTCGCAAGCGTCGCTAGAAAGTTGCGGGGGTTAAAATTACAGAGGTTGTCCTTATCCTAGAGGGACCATATGTGTGACACATCTCTCTCTCTTAACATCCCCGTACGTAACCGTTAGGTTGGCCAAGACGACTGGCGGGGGCTGTGAGGTACCACCACCAGTCACAGGGCAAGACGGGGTGTGGAGTGTTTGAAGAATCATCAAACGTTACATATGTCTTTCTTTGTCTCACTGATTAGTGCAGCTAGACTACACAGGTTCAAGGGGGTGTAGTCTGAGTTCGGATGGTGACATCCCTATGCCCGCGTGAGTAGGGAGAGTGGGATAAAAGGGCGCGCACAGCCACAGTTCGGGGTTCAATCTTTTTGAACCGAAGAACATGGTCCACATCGAAGAAGATACTACAGCCAACTACAACCAGGTCCAGTCCTGCTTCCACCAAGACCAACCACCGAGACGTGCCCTAGTGCCAAGTCCGTACGTCGCGGGTGTGTCCACCCGACTTCAGCTGGTAAAGACAATCCTTATGGTTGTCGCTTACTAGGCCACGGCACTCACCGGTCCCGCTCTCTGCGCTCTCAATTGGATCAAGCCACGCGGGTTGGGGTCCACGCCGTGCCGACTCTTCCAGTCTGTCGTATGTGAGTGGATTCACAGAGTCCGCCAAAGGCAACAGGCGAGGAGGGACTCCGCTGCAGTACAGTCAGAGTGTCTAAAGTGGAATGGGGTTCTGCTTGTCGCGGCGGACCTGAACGTCTTGGGCGCGCGCGACCATCACCGTCTTGTTTACCTGGCCTCCGCTGCCGTAGTGCGCGAGTGGCTGGCTCTGAACTTGACGTGTGGTGGGGCCACGTAGCTTTTGGCCAAAGGGTTCGCTCTCGATCGGTGTCCTCGAGTCACGAAGGCCTCTGCTGTAGTTCGCGCGTGTACAGAAACTTCAACCCCGGCCCCGCTGGTGACTCCGCAGCCTATGAACGTGGCGCGTTGTAGCACCAGGTGTCTGAGCTCAGACACAGCCTGCAGCATTGGATGTGCCATGCCGTTCTGAGGAGGTGGATTCCTTGGTCTGTTCCATCTTCTACTGACACTAACACTCAGGCAGTCGCGAGGTATGAAACCTTAATGAATATAATCGTTCCAGAGATATCTACAAGTGCTTGTGAGCGTAGTGTATCGTCTAATGGTAGGACTCCCACCTTTGCGGTCGGAGACCCGGGTTCGATTCCCGGTGGCAAGTGACTCAATCGTTTATATACGCGGTACACAGTGCCTCACTTACTGCCAGACGAGCTAACAGCTGTTGACGAACAGTTGTATTTATTTATTGTCATCTGTCACTCACGAGTGACCATCCTAATATGCAATCAATGCTTACGAGCAAATACAAATTCCTATCGGTGTGCCCTGAGCAGCTGAATAGATGAACACTATTATTACTTATTCAATTGCTAATTAAGGGTAAGCTTTTGCATATATCGTTTATTTCTTTCCATCTTATGATATTCCACGGTGCATCCTGCATCTTCCACGTAAGCTGTCTTCATCGTTAGCACCAGGGGGCGGTGCTTAGGGGGTTAAATACGACAGCATCGTCGACGGAGCCCATCTTGGTTCTTCCTAACCTATCAGTTTTGCGCTTGCGAATAGCGGTAGCCGCTAATATCCAAATCTACATCAGCTTGCAATTGACGGTTGCTGCTGGTGTTTTCCATAACCAAGACTTACCTCCTTCCTGCTAGTTTTGCGCACGCGGTTAACGGGCAGCTGCTAGCAATCATAAAGATCATACACTCTATTACCTTCCTGAAGACGATTTCCATTTGTGTAATCAATGAATCGTCAATTAATAAACGTTCTCTCCAAACAAGCAGGCCACGTTCTTCGGCTAGGGAGAGCACAGGTCCACCGCCCCATTCGCAGTCACAAGAGGAAGGTTGCAAACTACTGGGCGCATTCCACCCCGCGTTCACTAACCAGGTCCGACATCTGTCACTTGGGTCTACCACCAGCAGCCCCTGTCCCCGCGCGCCAAGGAGTCGTTGGTACCTACTGGTGAGCAGTCGTGATTGTGAATATTCACTGCTTGTAAGGTAGATTCCATATGGGCAATTTTATTTGGAGATGAACATTGACATGTTTCATGGTCTCTCTACCACGCTTAATTTACACTATCACAACTAAACTGTGCTCGCTGTCCTAAAAGGTGGAAATGTGCGTTGAGTGGCAATATGTCGCAAGACCGTAGGGGCAGTTGAGTGCTACCCTATACATAAAAACGAATCACTGGTTCACATCGTGGGAACGCGAGTTGGCAGGCGAGATGTCACAACACCGTAGAACCAGCTGAATTCGATAAAACACCTACAATAAATAACACAAGCGTAGAGCATTATGATTCATGTGGATGGACAACATCCTCACAAGTTTTGTTCAAGAGTTGGGTGTTCCCGATTTCGACCCTCACCTGTGTGTGCTGTCCGATTTGATTTCGTGGAGCACTTAGTAAATAAATACATTGTTTTGCTGCCCAAATAACCTTAATGTGCAATGGAAGGATTAATCCCCAAAGGGTTGGAATGATGACTTCAACTTCAGATGTAAAGAAGTTTATTCAAAGTTCATGTAAAAACTTATGCCAAAAAGCATAAGTTTTTACATGAACTTTGAATAAACTTCTTTACATCTGAAGTTGAAGTCATCATTCCAACCCTTTGGGGATTAATCCTTCCATATCAAATTTCGACTTAAATAAATTATTATGAATATGCTTAATGTGCAATAAAAACTCTTACTGGCGAGATTCTGTCTTTTATTTAGTTGTGAATGATCATCCTTCTGTTCGACTCCTTATCAACGAACTGTATTTACCATATATATATATATATATATATATATATATATATATATATATATATATATATATATATATATATATATATTGTTAGCTTATGAGATGTGTGTGAATGATTGTATTTGTGGGAGATATAATAATAACGTAATATTATATATTGGTTAATCAGATTTATTACAGTAACGTCGAATTAAAGCGGTTGTGCAATTGCACTCGTTAGGTAAGCAAGACTGGACGGCTGTGTGAATAGACGTGCTGAGGGTAAGCAATAGTTTCAGCCAGGAGGGCTGTGAAAATAGACATATTGTTGACAATGGGTGAGTTTCAGGTGAAGGAGATCGGTGGGTCTGGTTAGCGCCAGATCCATCGCAACAATCAGTGTGTCTTTGGCATCTTCTGTGTGATTTGTAAGCTCAATTGCTGCCGCAACAATCGGTGAGACTGGAGAGCGCCAGCTCACCGCAACAATCTATGGGACTGGAGAGCGCCATCCCGTAGCAAGAATCGGTGGGACTGGAGAGCGCCAGCCCGCCGCAGTAATCGGTGAGACTGGAGAGCGCCATCTCACTGCAACGATCGGTGGGACTGGAGAGCGCGAGCTCACCGCAACAATCTATAGAACTGGAGAGCGCCATCCCGTAGCAACAATCGGTGAGACTGGAGAGCGCCAGCTCACCGCAACGATCGGTGGGACTGGAGAGCGCCAGCCCATCGCAACAATCGGCGGGACTGGAGAGCACCAGCCCGCCGCAACAATCGGCTGGTGGCATAGTTCTTAGTGATTTGTAAGTCCATTCCAGCTGCCACAAAGGAAACGGCAGGTATGGCATCTTCTGTGTAATTTATAAGTCCAATGCTGCCGCAACAATCGGTGTGAACTGGGACGCCAGGAAGAACACCGCAACAGGCATGGTGGTGTTATGGTTCGTCCATGTCGGCCGGGCTGAGTTCCCGAAGACATGGTATGTGTCTGTTTCAGGTAATCAGTGAACGAGAGCGTACAATGAGTCTATACGGCGAGGATTCAGAGGAAGAGAGAGAGAGAGAGAGAAGTAGTTATAGTTGATCAGCAGGAGGCGAGCTAGGTCCTAGGAGGGACTAAGTAAGTACAAATAGTGTTGGGTGTAAAGACAAGTGTTGGTTATATTATTGTTGCTTGTACTTCTACACATAATGATGAGCCGTGCGACACCCATGGTGGCCCATGGGGACGGAGCGGACGGTTAGTAAGCGCAGGTGGAGATACGAACGCAATGGGAGAATCGTCAGGATCTGAGCGGTGCAGGTCAAATAGTAACGAGGAAATTAGTAGTATTCGTAGATTATTGGTATTGTTGGGTATAGTCTATAGGTACCAGTACGTGCCTACAGTAATTATATATTATGCGTATGACGGCAGGATGTGCTTAAAAGTCACACAGTCTATGTCAGACCTGCCGTTGCTGTTGCAGGCTGAGGTTACAAGTCACACAGTCAATGCCAGATGTACCGGTGCTGCGGCAGGAAGAACTTACAAGTCACACAGTTAATGCCAAACATACCGTTATTACAGAAGGACGGGATTCCAAGTCACACTGTCAATGCCAGACGTGCCGTTGCTGCGGCAGGATGAGCTTACAAGTCACACAGTTTAATGTCAAACGTGACGTTGCTGTTTAAGGATGATCTTACAAATCACACAGTCTATGCCAAATATACCATTATTACGGCAGGGCGGGATTACAAGTCACACAGTCAATGTTAATCGTGCCGTTGTTGCGGCATACCAAAAACCGTAACAAATAAGACATTTTCGAAATAATGTCTGGAACATGCATTTACACATTGGTTATCTATAACAAAGCGCGGAATAAAAAATGTATATGTTAAGATAGAGCGAACTACGTGTGCAGAAAATGCTACAGGAGGATTTTCAAATGTAGGAAATGTTTTATTTCTTATTACAACAAAATAACAACGGAAAAAGCTGCTAAGGAAGCAGGAACGGAAACCAAAAGAGTAAGAACATATTACAATGGATGGCAACCATGTCATTTCCCTTTGGGTTTGACGTGTAATCTGTTTTCTATTTAATCTTCACAATTGCAGGATATTTATCCTCTATTAATGGTGACTATGTTTGACACCTATATAAGATGTACTTTAAAGTTGTTGTTTATTTACTTTATGAATGACCTAAACTCAGGTCGAAACGTCAGTATGACTTATACTTTTCATATTGAACTACTAAATAAAGTTCTTGACATCTGAACTTAATGGTAATTTATTCGTATCCTACGGGAAATAAGTTTACAATTAACACGTGTCCTTTTGACCGAATAATGAATCTACGATGTATAAGTAATAACAAAATGCAAAAAATTAATTTTGTTTATTTTTTAAAATTTCAGAACTCAAAAACACCAAAGTTAAAAACGGAATCAACCGGATAGTACATGTAATTCCTTTATTGCCGCATGCATTTATTTTAGTTTTTAACTAAACCGTAGAGCAGGGTTCTTCAACCTGGGTTCCGCGGAACCTTCGCAAGAGTTTTAAAGTGTTCCTTTACGTTATACGCGACTTTCTTCACGCTTCAACAAAACCGAAAGAGAGAGAGAAAGAGAGAGAGAGTGTGTGTGTGAGTAGGCGCTGCCAATAAGTGGGCACAGCCATGGGTGACAATTTTCTTCTAAAGTAAACTAAGACTGAGTTCGAATTGCACAATTTAGTACACTGATGTACCACGTGACTGGTTTTGTACCCTAAAATGTACACTAAATGACGCCACGTCTAGCCCCATGGTTTTTCGTGATATGTAAAAAAATGTTTAGTTGGATCTTAAATAGTTTGAAAACACTGTCTTAAATTCTTATTTAAATTGACGGTTCCTTGAAGAATAATGCAAAACTAGAAGGGTTAAAAAGGCTGTGGAAAGTTGAATATCCCTGCCGTAGAGGATGCAAAAACCAATGTACGAGTATAGACATCCTCAGTATGTCAGCGATGGACCACGACGACAATAAGAACGATCTACGTCTAGTTCCACTGGTGGAACACAACGTCGAGAACATGTTTTAATAAAATTTTGGGAAAAATAGCCGTTAGCCAGATCTTTAAGCGTTTTATTTTAATCGGTTTCCAGTTTTGCTACGAACATAGAAAAATGATTCACGTAAAATATTAAATTTTACAATTAATAAACTTTATTATCATGATGTAGTATGGTTACTGCTAAAAACCAGGCTCCTCAGACATCAAACTTCAGGCCATGGACACGTCATACTAGAGGCCTATAGAGCCAAAATACACGCAGCTGCATCCCAAACCCCGGCGCAACGAACCAAGCAACATTTCTTTCTGGATTCTGTAGTGCAGAGAGAGACAATGAGAAGGTATTGTCTATACAATAAATATGTCTAATATGACAGTAGGCAACTCGAAGAACAGAGTTGGGTCGATAAATAAACGTCGACGACGCTAACGAAGGGTATCATTTAGCATTTACTACCAAATGTAGACTGCGCTGTTTTTGAAGCATCAAGGTCACGCGAACACAAATTCCTCAATTTAAGACTTGAAACAATCTGATCACAAAAAGGAGAAAATGAGCTCTCGGGAAAGATCTGCATCACTGATGTGTTTATAGAACACAGAGTGAAGATGTTTCCTCACGTGTCCCTTCATATGCATATCATATGCAGTAGGCATTCGCACAACCCCGACCTTGAGCTGATCAACCATAAGAATATCCTAAAGACGGGTAACACTTCCGCTCTCCGAGCCGCTTGAAATAAAAATGTTCCTTTAACTATTATTATTATCCGTAATCAAAATAAATAATCAAGTTTAGTACAAAAATAATACTGTTTGCTTTGTGCAAAATTTGAAACAAGCGTAATTGTGATTTACTTTCCCGATAAAAAAATCATACTTTACCTTAAATGTCAACATTTTAGATATTCGCGCTACTAATTAAATTAATCTGCAATACATTTTCATTAATTAAGTAGTTAAATGCTCATTCTAGTGTAATAACATTGTGCAGCTCTATACACTTTAAAGAACACTATTACAGAGGTTTCACAAATATAGTGTGATTGTAACATCTGAAAATAGACTTTCTGCTGCTTTCTTGTACATTGATCCACATTCCAGGGCGCGACCGATGGTTCACTGCTGCGATCTTATCACAAAAGGGATAAAAGTCCGTTCTGTGATATATGTTACTCATTGCGTGAGTTGACTACATCGTCTTCATTTAGCTGAGCTCGGTTACCGTATTGTTCACATAATCAAACTAAATAACTTATTTTCTGATAAATAGACTTTTGTATTTATTGCAACAACAAGGCCTAACAAGGTTACAATATTTAATAAAATACTAAATCATTTTAAAAATGGAACATGTCACAATTAAATCATAATTATTTCATAAGTTATACAAATGTTGAAACACCTAAGTGACAGCAACACAAATAAGTTACTTACGATGATACAGTTTGTAAGAAGTGAATTACAGTGAGATCATGAATACAGAAGTAGTAGCGCTGACATGCGGCCAAACGAATGAAACTTGTGCACGGGCCGTAGTCTGTATCTCCTGGAGATGAAACAGGTGCCAAGGAGTCATATGGTGCTAACACGTTTTTAATATTACATATTTCATTCTGACGTATGAGAGACAGCTGGCACACGTTCTATATATGTCCTAGCGTTACGTCCTGGGAATACAGAGAAAGATTTATTTGTTTCGGAATTTATTTTTCTGACTTCAGTAAATCTTTTATTTTATTATTCACTTTTATAAACCCGTATTTTGTGTGTACATGAAAACAGTAAATTATTATTATATATCACAGGCGCATATGTAATTTAATAACATATTGATATTTAATATAAGTAAATATTTATGTAAGGATAGAGGTCGGGAGTATTATTCTGATGTGTGTAATTGCGACCATAGAGTAGAATAATGAGTTATTGTTAGAAACAACTGGGAATAATGGTACGTGCCGGATGTAACAGGCTCCGGGCGGTTAGATAACTCGTGTTAACGTCCCCCTTGACAGTTTATTAGAGCATTAAATCACTTTATTGAAGTTAACAAACTGAGCACCTTTCATAGGTGATGATGTTGCATTCCACTTAACCATATCATATTGTATTTCTATTGCACGGTAGCCTTCCACCAACTATATTTCATGTCTCGAAAAATACATATTGATAGAAATGTTGGAACAATATCTCATTCATTGACTTGAAAACCATATATGTCATTATTAGACCATTTGATCTGTCCCTAACAATAAATACATTTATTCTAATAGAAATCAAGTCCGAGATATATATTTTTAGGAGTTTACGGAGAAGCCATATATAAAAGAATTAACTGTAGTAGCAACGTTCCTGCAATGCTACCAACCCAAACTGCTCGTAAATTACAGGTTCCCACCACTACATTATCTCCTCTATGAAGCCATCTTTGCATGGATTGTGCAATTTGGCGCATTGAATGCAGCTCCCGTGTCCACGAATACTGATATTTATAATCCATAATAGATATTTTAAATATTAAATTAAATATAGTTGCAGTTATTTACATAAATATGTATTAAGATCAATTTCACTAAATAATATTTATTTGCTTATGCATATACTACAGTTATATAGATGTAAGAAAAGTTTTCTAAATCTGTAACTTTGAAAGTATATTGCAATGAATTGTGGTTTTAGGCGTTCTATTTTATATCAACAATAAAAAAATCTGACGTAGCGACCACGCAACTTTCTAATACACATCTAAATCAAAACTTAATTTCATAACCTCGATTAATATTATGTACACATTGTCATACAATTGTTTGTAATTTTGTTTAAATTGCCTATTCCTATTATATAAATTATGCGTTTTCATGAAATTAAATCTGATTGCTAAGTTAGATGCACAAAATTAATTCACTACAACTTTTATTTCAAGTTTTTTTTTGTCTAAAATAATTTGAGGAAGGAAAAATTTACTTCCTATGTTGAACGCCTGTGGCCAATTTTTTAATTAACACGTATATAATTTCACATTCATTCAGGAATAAACTTTCGTATACCTCTAAAAAGTATTTTCTGCTGGAATCCACATTAATTTAAAATTTGGTATAAAAATTGTTGCCAAAATACAATTCAGATAAATATCTAACAAGTCTCTAAAGTCGTCATGCGCAATATTTGAAATGAGCAATTTCTATTAATTTCGTCTTTATAACGTGCAAAGTCGGCAATACATAACCCAAATAACACCTTACAAAACTTTAATGGCAGTTGCAATAGATTCCAATATTTTTATGTAGTCCGAAATTCAAATAATGATGTCTGACCGGTCTGAAACTGAAGGCAGCTAATTGAAAATTACGTAGTATTAACATAAACTCGTATAAATGCTATACATTAGCAAGTCTACTGATATTTAAAAAATACATAATTAAATTATCTATTATCTACGCGCCCAGTAAGAAAAATTATGGTTTTCTAAATACAGATAAAAGATATTAAATCTGTAACTACATAATTTTTTAATTACAATTAAAAAATACAGAAAATGCAAGAAGAATATGATGCCATACTTAATGCTAAGATATATTTCTGTAACGAGTAAATACTGCATGTTAATGACAGATTAGGAGGTCATGAAATAAAAACACTGTGTTTTCAATCTTCATTGTTTTGATTAACAACGAAACCTGCAATTTTCGTTACAAGACCTGATCCAACACCAAAATGTATTATTTTTAAATTGATTTACTCGATATACAAAACTATTTGAGCACTGGATATAACATAATATTATGCAGTTGTATTATGCAATTGTATTGTTCAGAAGTAATCATTATAATTATTTATATTTACATATTAATTTTCTATGTAGCAGATTTCTTGGGACATCCGGTATATATGTACATTTAAAATATTGATTGTCACTGATGAATGATGGATATTCATGTTCATTGTTGAATTTCAAGAAATCGTTTGTTACCGGTAATTTCTACAATACAAAATAATAAAAAATGGTTTACTTCGTTCTACTATTTTATTTTATTTTACAATACACAAAACAAGTCTGTCTTGGTACAAATAATTAAAATAATGGAAATCCCAAATATAAAACTGTTAGAAATTTACTGCTTCCAGAAAATACGAACGTTTATTGCACATATTCCTTAGATCATAACGGTTAACTTTTGAAATTATCCATCGAGGAGAATTAAATAATTTTCGTTTATTGTAGAAACATATATTTATTTCATTATATATACATATAAAACATTGACATAGCTTAATTTACGTATAATAATTCGGAACATTCTAAAATCACATTAGGTTAAATTTTAAACAAACATAATAAAGACCAGTTAAAGATTAACTAAACAAATCTTGCAATTCGAGTGTAACTTGTCACATCGATAATAAGAGAAATGTCTTACTATGCACAGGTATTAAACAACAAAAACATAATCACGCACTGAAATGCACGGGAAAACTTTCCAGCAGCATTACTTATTCAGATCAGTAACTTTTTTAACTCGAGAAGAATTGTAGCTTTATTTTACTAATTGTTTGATTTTGAATTTACGCAAGTTTGTTGGATAACACTGCAGTGCTGACTGATAACACATTCCACAAATTATCACTACAATTAATCACATTTCAACAAATACTCGGTATTTTATCAGGTATTCATTAACATAATATCTACATAATATTCCTTTCTTACTCTGTCAATATGAATAAATTTTTACAATGATTAGACGCAAGGTGCTATTTTAATTGTACTGTACATGCACGAATGCGCCACATGCTATTAAAATGATGAAAATTAACTATATTGTGTGATTAAAAATAGAAAGCATAGCGGTGAGATAATCATCCAGCTTTGAGATGATGGATTGGTTCCAAGGTTTCCTGTAAAGATAATATATTATTTGAGCTATATAAAGTAATTGAATTGTACATTATAGGATGTATTGCACTAATTCTATTTAGATTAAAATTATTTCATTACAATGAACTGCTGAATCGTACATTGCATATCGAGGCAAAGTCAATAATTATAAAATTAATTTACAATACAGAATATATTATATACTCGGACATTTATAATTTTAATTCTGATATGCAATCTATTGTGAACAAGTGTTGAGTACCAGTTTCGAATAATATAGCCAATATAAATGATATAAATATGAATAAGATGTATGTGCAAGTACCTGGATAGAACACAGCTTCTCGTCGTACCGTATAGTTGGCGTCTGGTAGTCGCAACTCGCAGGCGAATTCTACCGGAGCTTCCGGACCCCCGTCTGGCATCGTAGCTATAGCTGAGATGTCGTACAGACCTGTCTCCTTATTGCGATGCGTTTCTACATTCGTACCGTTCAATTCTCTAAACATATTACGAAAACAGACACTTGCTAACAATTCTCGGTGTAGCAATATCCCATTACAAAACAACGCATGCACCATGTGTCAATTATTTACGAACTGTCGCCGAGCACAATAATATGCACTACAGCAGACATTCGTAGCTCGAAACCACCTGTCAACCTATCAGTTATGCCATACTAATAATTCACATATGTATGGATATACATACATACTTACTCATGCGACATGCGAATACTCAACTCGGGCTTAGGAAACACACCCTCGGCAGAGCAAGTAACACTCCACCCGCCTAACGAATTCCTTCCCTGCCGTACGTGCAGATTCTTCTCTGGTACTATGCAACAATCAAATACGTAGTAGATTTCGTAGTTCATAGCTATTGTGCTTTACAAATGTAAAACATGTGCTTCACTCACCAAACACTATCATTTTTTTAGTCATTCTGTCCTCTTCGCTAAAAGTGGACACAACACATGTATACTCTCCAGTTAACTCGGCACCAGTTTCTGGAATGTGCAAAGCCCGATGCATTGTACGTTCATCGTCACTCGCCTTATACTCCAAGTTTAATTTATCTCGGAGCACACCTAGTCCTTGTGGTTTCTTAGTACCCGGAATCCACTGATAGACGGGCCGTGTCTGATTGTTCAAGAACCATTTTATCACTAGACCAGAGTTGTCTGCTGACTCGTTCAAAGTATAATCGCAGTCCAACACCACTGCTGAACCATGGCGAATTACTTCCGGTACACGTAATTCTTTTATCTTCACCATGTCTCCATCTGGTATCATTACTGGGATCAAAACAAAAGCTGAAGTTAACCTATTATATCCAGTAAATACACGTGGTTTAATAACGAAATGCATCTGGAGAGTCAGATTACGTACAAAGTATTATATGTATACTGCACAAGGTTAACATTACTAATACTTGTGGTAGTAGCGCTAACAGAAATAAAAGTAAAATATATTTAATGATTTGACTATGCTTTACATTTACATAAATAGATAAATAACAGAAGTTGAGATTCTCAATGTATTGTTTTCAAAAATAAAAATTTTATTTAGTTTTATAGCAAGATAAAGTTTGCCAAATTGAAATAAGTAATGTATCATGCATTAAATATCTGGCAAATCTCAGTTTTCAGCTCCATTACCAGTATTTTATATATTTTTATATATATAAAATTATGCATGGAACATGGACTAGTTAGTTTTTCAAATTATGTTTGTACATCATTTAAAATGTAGAATTATTTAACTGGATATAATTATGCTGTATAAATTATCATACAGTATTGGAATAAAATGTTCAGTAATATAAAATACACGGTAAATAAATCATATCGAAAACAATGAAGTGTACATGATTTGTATATTAATTCAATTCTCCCGTTTTTTTTTTTCTTTTCTTATTTTCTAATCCCATTGAAAATAGTTCAAGTTTACTCACCTAACATTAATACCCAAAAAAAACGGTTATACACGAACTCACTATTACTTTGAAACATGATAGAGGATATTCAGTACTACTACATTTTTAATTCACACACATTGAATTACATATTTTCTATTATATTTTGCACTACAGCCAGTAGATAAAACGTACAATTTCGCATCGTAAAATAAGTGATGACGAGCACCTTTATGCAACGACGCGAATTCACTGACTGGGGTTATACTGACGTCCCAACGCCACATTTCGAACTTTGTTAGCAGATTCATTGCCTACGCGCGTGCGCTAACATTGTCAAGTGTTAAATGTACCGGCTTATCAGGAAAAACGTTACATCCGACCTCTGCACATTGTACCTATTCCGATATCTAGATTATATTGTACGTAGTTATCAATTTTCCTATTCCTTATACATTTCGCAGTGTGCACTATAATTCTATGTGTCGGTATAAATTTTTGGTAAATACTGTGCTATCCGGACTAATATTAATTTAAGCAATAGTGAAGAGAAACTTAAATGATATTTCAACTCAATGATATTTTGTAAATGTAAATATTTAACGCTGTAACCTGCGCACTGGAATTGTATACTTTAACAGTTATTATAATGCTAACTAGCTATAAGTACCGACCTTTGTGCGTGTATCAAATATGAACTTATATCTTATATACATAGGTACTTCTAGTAGTTCAAAATCTAAATAGAACATATTTTTGTAACGAATTTCACGTAAAGCTGAACAATAGAATTATAATATACTACTTTGCTTCTAGTCTAGTTTTACATATACAGTGGAACCTCTATTTACAGGTGTCCTCACTAATTTTTCGAGATACGAGCAGTCTCTAGGCCGAAGTTACGAGCTAAAATTCGGGTTATCAGCCAGCTTCAGATTAAGGTCGTTAAGAGAAGAGGCGAAATATGGCAATGCAAAAGCCTTGCGTCAAAGGGTTATCAAAAGAAAGACACATGGATTTATTCAATGACCGTTTTTTTCTATGTTTTTACTTTCGTTCATATGCGTATCGCCATTATTATATAGTGCTGTGTCTCCGTTATTTTTAAAGTTTGAATTTTATTTAGTTACTGTACATTTTACTGTACATGAATTGTAATTTTAAAATTTTCCAAGTTGTAATATTAAAATTGGCGCTGTGTTCCTGCTAAGGTACCAAAATGTTTTTATCACTTAAACTTGTATACTGTCTAGTAGGCAAACAAAACTATTGGATGTATAAAACAAATACAGACGAACCCGTTTAATATCTCCTCGGTTAATATCACGACCCGCTTATTATCACTGAAACTTAAAATCCACTTGCCAAACACTATTAACGTAATACATTTTTACTCTGTTAATGTCATCTTGCTTGATATCCATTTCCCGCTTATTATAATGAATATATTTTGTTTTTGACACTTTGAACTCGCTTAATATCATCATTCGAGTCATACAACATACAAAGTTTGTTTTTTTTTTATTTTTATGCCTTTGGTAATATAATGATATTAGATGTAGTAATATCAAAATAATGTTGAGCGAAGTGTGACAAAGGCAAATTGTAGGAGTATTTTTGTAAATTTTTTTGAGGTTAAAGTAATTGTAATTGCTTACATAAATTGGAAAATACAGTTCAGCACACTATTTAAACAAATTCCATCAAAACACATCAATTAACGTTAGAGAAATGGTTCAAATAATTTTATATGCAAATTTAAAATATACATATTGCTTCTTTTCTAGTACATAGAAGATTTTCTTCTTAAATAAATTTCCGGTTATTATCATGAATAATCATAATAAGCGAGTTTTCGGTTAATGTCACGAATTTGGATATTAAGCGGGTTTCGGTTTATATCACGACCCGCTTAATATCATAGTTTTTTCTGGAACCGAGAGCATGATATTAAGCGAGTTCGTCTGTATTAACAAAAAAGAGTTGTTGTCATAATAATCTTGTTCAAACAGATAGTTTCTGAATGTTATTGATACAATACACAACAATAAAACGAGTTAATTACAGTTATTCGTGTCATTCATTACATTCATCCAAAATACATACATAGTGCTTCTGTGGTCCTTTTTTACTTTCTTATACATAGTATAAAGAAAGTATAGGAATCATGAAAAATTTCGATTGCGAGATTTTGATGGAAATACATGTTTTGAGGTCCCCTGAATACGTTTTGACTATTTTCGCCATGACGTCTGTGTGTGTGGATGTGTGGATGTGTGGATGTGTGTCTGTATGTTCATTATCTTCAAAACGAGCAAAGCCAGGACAATGAAACTTCGTATTTAAAAGTTTTTTGATTATATGAAGAGCTGATTAGATTTCTAGCATAATCGCACAACCGGAAGAGGAAGTTTACTGAAGATCAAAATCGAACATTGAGAATTATTAGAGAAACTGAAAGGGATATGGAAAAATTTTTGAAATAAAAGTTATAGAGAACAATAAGCTTAAGAAAAAATGTTCTATGCATTTTTCTTCTATCTTTATCCAATTTTGAGTAAAATGTATTTATATATTGGCATGTATTTAAAATATCATATATGCTATGAAAACAAAACAAAGACAAAATATTTACAGAAATACGCATTTGAAATGTCAAATATGTGCCAATTTAAACTGAGTATAAGAAAGTAGTGTGGTGACCACACCAGATTTTTTCTACAACATATTAAACATTTTGATCCTTCGAGCCGGATCAGCGGTCTATGGATATACAAAGCGATTTTCACAGCTATTTCTGAGTCTAAACATCAATTCCAGAGAACGTGATGATTGTTTGCGTAAACGCAGAACGTAACGTACAGAAGAATTAAGAACTATTACATCGTGAATGATTCTATAGACATTTACTAAAGATATTTTGGAAGTGACTATTTCAAGTTACATAAAATACGTATTAGGCATCATTGTATTTTCATACATAACAATCGTTATTGCAATACACAATAGTCATGACAGAACATAATGAACTATAATTCTTGCAAATACGTAAATCTATCAAAACCAGTCTTACTAGAATCAAACATTTCGTGGATAGTTTTGATATTAATGATAACATTGAACAGTTAAATGTTCGTAATAAGAAAATAGAGGATTTGTGATTGAAATATGAATCAACTCAATCTGCATTGGAAGGCATAGCTTTTGACAAACATGAAGACGATCGAATAACATTTGAAACAAAATATTATGAAACAAATATAAAAAAAAATCATAAATGACACGTCAGTTAATAGGCCCGCAGTGTCACATTTAGTTCAACGACGTTATCGAGTAGTAATTCTCACAGTCAATTACCTAAGGTAAAATTACCTCAAAGAAACTTGCCAATATTTACTGGCAGTCAAGTCATCAAGAATGGCACAGTTTTCATGACATTTGTAAGTCTCTTATACATCAAAACAAAACACTTTCAGATATACAAAAATTATATTATTTGAAAGCATCATTACAAGGTGAAGCACGCAAGGTCATCGAATCAGTAAATGTCACTTCTGAAAATTATCCAATTGCATTAAAACTATTAGTTGATAGATTCGACAATAAACATTACATAATAAGTGCACATTTAAAATCATTATTCAAAATATCAATTGCTCAAAATGATTCAGTTTTAGGATTGAGAAATCTTATTTCAGAAACAAAACAAGATTTACGTATTAAGCTTACCTGTTCTACAATGGCACACAATGATTATACAATGCGAATAACGTATGGCTACACATTGGCGACTTTATTTTAGCTTTAATCAATTTGTCCATGTCAGTAATAATTGAAAATTACAATAACGCTTGTTTTGGTAAATGCCACTGTATTTTTAATATTGTGTTACTAATATCTCACGAGTTTGCGCAATAATTAGTGCAAAAAATGTACATCACAGAAGAAAAGTTTAAGATGTACTCCTGGTATTTAGAAGGGGCGTCTTTGCGAGAAATTTCTGATTATTTCACAGTTGGATTCCCGGGCAGGCCCATCACATGTCATCAAACGGTGGCAAATTTAGTTTTGGAAATGTACTGATACCAAATTCAATTTAAATACTTGAAGTGTACTTTTAATCCAATAGCATGTAATAGATTTAATAAAAAAATGGAATAAACTCTGTAAATGATTTAAATAAAAATAGTAGTCTGTGGACAAGTGTCTAATTTTACATTATTCAACCATAATAAATTGGAGTTTTAGTAAGTAATCACCATGGTATTAAGTAAATGCCCTATGTCTAATTTTAAATTATTCAACGAAACTAGCATAGGCAAATTGATTAAAGCTAAAACAAAGTTGCCAATGTATTGTCTGAAATATTGGTCTCTGCATTCTGTGCTACATCACCGCCAAAGAAGTTGATGATAGTTGAACCCCAGTTACTGGATAGTTGTGCCCCAGGATTGTTAGTGCACGAGCAGTAATGCAAGTTGATAAAAAGGAGACTGTACTTCGAGTAATGAACGTTGCGGCAACTTCAAGGACAATTCCCAAGGACACTGTGTTGGCTCTTTGCGAGCCAGTTGATGCTGTTGGATTGATACGGGCTCGTGATGATAGCTGTAAATCTACAAATTTCTGTAAGGTACCAATACATCTACAAGATCTATTTTTGAGCGCGTCCGAATATTTACAATTTGACCAAAAAAAGAAATTACGAAATCTACTTAATGATTTTCAAGACGTCTTTTGTACGAAACAAGGTAATATTGATCGTTGCAAGCTGGCCAAACATCGTATAGATGTGGGAGATACACAACCAATTAAGCAACCACCTCGACGATTACCCGTCAGTCGGAGACAAGAAGCTGTAGATCTAGTAAAGAACATGGAGCGTGACGGAATTATCGAGCCGTCGACAAGTCCTTGGACATCGCCTGTTGTCTTGGTTAAGAAAAAGGATGGATCAACTCGGTTCTGTGTAGACTACAGACGACTGAATGGGGTAACAAAAAAAGACTCTTACCCATTACCACGCATTCACGATACATTGGACGCAGTTTCTGGATCTCAGTGGTATTCCACCATGGACTTGCAAAGTGGTTATCGGCAAGTGGAAATGGATCCAAGGGATAAAGAAAAGACTGCTTTCACGACTGGTTCAGGATTGTGGCAGTTCCTGGTGATGCCATTCGGATTATGTAACGCACCAGCGACTTTCGAACGACTCGTGGAACTCGTGCTACATGGATTGTCTTGGGATCGATGTCTCGTATATCTGGACGACATCATTGTACATCATGCAAACTTTGAAGGAGAGTTGGAAAATATACGTCTGGTTTTGACTCGCTTACGTGATGCAGGTCTAAAAGTAGCTCCTAAGAAATGTCATCTGTTTCAACGGAAGGTGCGTTATCTAGGACATATTATCTCCAGCAACGGAGTACATACAGATCCCGAAAAGATTGCAGCCGTACGCGAATGGCACATACCCCAAAGAAAACATGATATCCGTAGTTTTCTCGGGTTATGTACATACTATCGCCGTTTTGTACGTGATTTTGCCAAGATTGCTAAACCGTTACACCGCTTTACTGAAGATAAATCATTATTTATATGGACAGAAGAATGTGATGCAGCATTCAATATGTTGAAAAACAGGTTAACGACGGCACCTATTCTAGCATATCCGACGGAAAATGGTCAATTTACTTTAGACACCGATGTTTCACAGTTTGGTATTGGAGGCGTACTGTCACAACTTCAGCAGGGTGAAGAACGAGTCATAGGATATTTCAGTAAAACTCTGGGAAAACCTGAACAAAATTACTGTGTTACTCGCAAAGAGTTGCTCGATGCAGTGAAGTCTATTGTACATTACCACAATTATCTTTACGGCCGTAAATTCTTATTGCGTACAGATCATGCAGCACTTCGCTGGTTGATGTCGTTTCGAGAACCGGAAGGGCAAGTCGCTAGATGGTTGGAACGACTACAACTTTATGATTTCGAAATTATACATCGGTCTGGGAAAATACATGGAAATGCAGATGGATTGTCCAGAAGACCATGCACTGACAATGATTGTAAACATTGTGATAAGTTGGATGTTACGCAAATTGCTCTAATGCCTATTGTTGAAAAGAGTGTCGCAAGAACCACCGTAGAATGTGATGAAAATTCAAGTTCATGGAGCGTGGATGATTTGAGACGTATACAAGAGGAAGATAATGACCTACGGCCAATTATTCAGTAGATCAAGGAGGGCAAACGTCCGGATTGGCAGACAGTAGCACCATACAGCGTTACTGTCAAAGCTTATTGGGCGCTTTGGGACACTTTGCGATTCGATCGCGGCGTGTTATTTCGACAGTGGGAATCTCCTGACGGAGGTCGGATCCATCTGCAACTTATATTACCCAAGGTGCGTATACCAACAGTCTTACAAGAACTTCATAATAGTTTGACAGGAGGACATTACGGCATAAACAAGACATTAGCTAAAATACGACAACGATATTATTGGGTCCGGAGTCGAACAGATGTAGAAAACTGTTGTAAACAATGTAAGGAATGCACGTCCAAAAAAGGACCAACAACTCGAAGTCGTGGCAGTTTACAACAATATAATGTGGGAGCTCCATTTGAAAGAATAGGAATTGATGTTCTGGGACTGTTGCCACGAACAACGAATGGAAATAGATATGTGTTGGTCGCCATGGACTATTTTACAAAGTGGCCAGAAGCCATTCCTATTCCCAATCAAGAAGCTGTCACTGTTGCAGAAGCCCTACTTACTCACGTTGTTAGTCGTCATGGCATACCATTGGAGTTACATTCCGATCAGGGTCGAAACTTCGAGTCTGCGGTATTCACGGAGATGTTAATACGATTAGGCATTAATAAAACTCGAACCACACCTTTACACCCACAGTCCGATGGAATGGTAGAACGAAGTAATAGAACCATCATGCAGTATCTTTCTATGTTTGTGGACGAAAATCAGAGAAATTGGGATCAATTACTTCCGTTATTTCTACTGTCATACCGAACAGCACAACATGAAGCAACGAAACAGACACCAGGTATGATGTTAATGGGTAGAGAATTGAAGTTACCTTTGGACTTACTACGCGGTAAACCACCCCACGAGAGTTTCACAACGAGTACCGACTTCGTCGTGGACTTAGTGACTAGGATGCACAAAATTCATAATTTTGCAAGACAACAAATCAAACTTTCATTGTAGTTGTGTTATTAAGCCAATGGTTAATTGAGGAGTAATATATTGGAGTAAGGCTTAAATGAATCCACGTTGGTATTCACGTTAGTTTATTTTAAAAAACATATAACGTTTCGCTTCAGGTTTGAAGCATCATCAGATCTAAAATATACAAACTTCCTTAATTCTAATACAAAAATAGGTTTGAGAACTGTACTTACAATAACAAGAAAAGCAGAACTACTGTGCATCCTGTTCAATTACGTTGAAAACGCAAAAACACCATGTTTTTTATGTTTTTGCGTTTTCAACGTAATTGAACAGGATGCACAGTAGTTCTGCTTTTCTTGTTATTGTAAGTACAGTTCTCAAACCTATTTTTGTATTAGAATTAAGGAAGTTTGTATATTTTAGATCTGATGATGCTTCAAACCTGAAGCGAAACGTTATATGTTTTTTAAAATAAACTAACGTGAATACCAACGTGGATTCATTTAAGCCTTACTCCAATATATTACTCCTCAACAAATCAAACTGATCAGCGACCGAACTAAGGCACGATATGATGCTCGTGCTCCTAGAGTAGTATATAACCCGGGACAAGCAGTATGGTTATATCAACCCGTACGACGAAAAGGACGCTGCCCAAAACTGCAAAGCGATTGGGAAAGTCCGTATCGAGTGATTAAACGGCTTAGTGATGTGGTATACCGGATCCAGAGGAACCCAAAGACAAAAGCGAAGGTGGTGCATGCAGATAGATTAGCGGAATACCACAAGTAACTTTTGGAAGAACTCTCCTGATCGGGTCGCTCAGGCTTTGGAGTCGGATAGTGTTGCGCTGGTAAAAAGTAGGCTATCTACAGAGAGTTTGTTTTTTGTTAACTGGATAGAAACGAGATAGTTGTTTTTGGTTGTCTTGTTGTTGACGATACTGTCAAAAGTAGTTTTTGATGTGTGTGTTAGCGAATGCTATTACCGTATATTATCTGTATAATCAATTTCTGTATTAGTTGTGATACAATATAATAAATACTTATTATATCAACGGTTGTTGTATATTTTATCAACGCGTAGTGATAAAGGCGTGCAGTACCCACGTAACAATATATTTTATCTTTATTGTTTTATTTGCGGATTTTGGATGTGCGAAAGCATATTTCAATAAATATCAATTTATCCGGACATATGTCGTAAAACTACAGACATGATTACTTATACCCAATCTAATTTTCTTTTTTACTTCTATTACTACAGCCCCACAACCGTAAATTCTTACGAGCTGCCTCTACAGTTAATAATAAAACATAAATGCGTACAATAGAAAAATTTAATTCTATGATTTCCCCATGCACAATGTTAAATCTAGTTGGCTATTCATGCGTACAGCGGACGTGGGAGCGATAATGCGTATAGTGATGAACATTCATACTGGCTTGTTTTACTAGACGTTGTAGTAAATGTGTAATCACTGTAATTATTGAGAGGAATAGTCCAGTTTTACATGTATATTATGTACGTATGACATTAGTCAATATAAAGTTTTAGTCAGATAAAGTAACATTGTCTACTTACACAATTTTGTAATTTTCTCTGACTTTATATATGAGTTCCATACTTTAGCATTTATAAGAACAGAAAATAACAAAGCGAATAATATTGGGATGCAACAGGTGGAAGAATAAAATCTACTTGAGTTATATTATGTCGTTAAACAGAAAATCTGGAGTGATCACATGACTAAATAACGTGCATGTATATTGAATTTATCAATGTCAAGCAAAAAAATGAGTTTATTGAAGTATCGTAGTCAATTTGACGTTTCGTCAAGCTTAAATTATTTACACAAATAATTATCCTTTGTCATTTACTAGAAGTCGCATTTAAAATTGAAGCATTTTTGAGTGTGTCTTTTACATTTTGTTAAACCTCATTAGATCAATTTAGGCATTTATCAGAATTTATTGATGAAAGGAATTGGTCACATACCACACATATCTACACAAACGTCATTTCGAAAACGATTAAATCGTGTTTATTATATCATAAATGGTACATGTAGTCATGTACGTGAAATGGCGAAAGGTAATTTTTCATTAATACAATACTTTCGCGAATGGTAACGTTACAGGTAAAGTAATCAAAATGGATATAAATATGTATTAGGATAATGTGAGATACAGAATTAATATGAATTTACATAAAATAATTTATAAAAAAGGGCAAAATATTGTACAATCAGCTTATAATCAATTTATCCTTTGTATAATTTTAATTAAAACATTTGTGCTGTTACCTCAGTAGTCTTAGGACAACTGATGACAGAAAGAAATTTAATGTAGCAGGATATCATCTTGCTCATGTTATCTCTCGAACTAGGTTCACTCGCCGAATAATGAAAACCACGGCGGACAGTTCATGGGAACAGCTTGCAGTAATTGGAAGATCTCATTAAGAGCAACTCACCGTAGACATACTGATATAATGAACTTCTGTTCATTACATTGCTTCGCCATTTCATCCGCGCGTCCTTAACGTTTGTTGATTTAATTTCAAATTTCTTTGTTGTGAAATTATAAACCAAAGAAATCGAACATATAATGTACTATGAATCAAAATAACCAGTAATTATGTAAAACTTATACTTCAGTTAACAATGAAATTAAATTAGCACAGGAACTAAACAGACTTTCTTTCCATATCAATATTTTACTAAACATTGAAGATTTATTGAAAGAGGATATGACAAACATTACCTAATATGTATGAAAAGTACAATTAGATTATGTCGCGTTTCCTTGAATATTTGTGAATGTACAACCTGTATAAAAGTTTAATTCAGTTCAGTATATTAGGTAGTATGAATAGATGTGCTAACTCCCAACCGCTGGAAAATACGCATATAGTTTATTCTGTTTTTCCACATTGTATTTCTGAACGCTTGTAATCTCACGACGCTCTTCCATTGAAGTTGTTAATTTCTCCTGACACTTACGTAGGTTGGTGCGGTCGAGTCTGTGTCCCTTGTACACGAAATTGACACGGGACTCTCACACGTCGCTCTTAGTGTATCCACTGCTACCGTAATTGAGTTACTTATAAAAGATGTTATCCGATGTTCCCTATTCAGGTTAATTATCAAACTACGTTAATGGGCCCGTTCATTAACCACTCAATCTATTTTATCCGTGCGCATTATTTCATGGATTACATTGTACCAGCACTATCGTCGTAATAATCCTTACCGTTAGGATATATGTACAGAATGCCTGCATGCTCCAATCTAACATTGATCCACGGTAAATATGGTACGTATATTCTCCATATACCTGCATGGCACTCGTTAACTGAAACTTGCGCAGAATCACACTACAGCTGCCTCTCGATTATCCGCGCGCGGTTTAACCGCTTGGTGGCTCAACCGCGGCTATTCTGGAGCACCAAAGCGATTCTCTGTTTTCTGATAAATTGTTGTTACGCAGATTGAGAGCAACCATAAGGAAGAAAGAAGCCATGTCACTGAAACAGAAGTCAATAAAAGACTACTTTTCCTAAACATTCGTAGTTTTGGTTGTTCATTTATTTATCTTCCTCTATTTAGTATATAGTTATACAATTTATACTAGTATAACCATAAGTGTACTTTGTTTATTCGCTGCTTGTGATTATCCGCGCCAATCCTCCCCACCATTACCAGGGATAATCGAGAGTTTACTGTATTTTGATATCTAATGATAAGTTCACTGATTTTAACAAATAATTAGAGGAATTTTATTAATAATTTTGTTTCGGTATTTAAAGTATTTACATGTACAAGCACGTAGCTCTTTGTCTTTGTCTACATATGATATTGTATTCAAGCGTCACTATTTAGCTCTAACCGCCTCCCGGATACTGCAGTCCGCCTCGTACCGTTATGAATAATGCTAATTAAAAGTTTTAATAGCTTTAACTGCTCGTACTCTACAAGTATAAATAATTACTTTGTGTGTTTAGCCCTGGGTGCAGCTATGCATTATATTTCGGATTATCTGGAATGAATATTCATAGAGGATGCGAGAACGAGGGCCGCTACCGCACCAGCGTGTAGCTGGGTAGCACTTCGTCCGACACGATATTAGATTTCACAGATAGGGCGTGGATTATTTCGCAAATTGTGTTGTGTTTAAAATGTTAGTTTATATTCGCAAACACAGCCGAAAATTCACAAAATCACATTTACCTGCTTCACTACAATTCATTTGCATTTAATTCTCTTCATAACATTACGAAGCACGTTACAGTTTCATAACTGTGTTTACGAAGGCATGTAAATATAGAAGTAAGAAGACCGAGAGAATTCAGATATAGTTAGTATGTTATATATATATATATATATATATATATATATATATATATATATATATATATATATATATATATATATATATATATACGAGTATACGCAGAATAAATGATACGTGTATTGTAACCAAAGTGAGCAACGAGATCACGCCAGACGCCAGTAGAGGAAAGCACGGGGTGTGTCGTGCTATTCATCAACACCCTATTTCCTTTAGTAAACGCCTCTTTACCGTACTTTCATCCATATTGTCGTTTACAATTCTAATCTAGGTACTGACCGAACAGGCGAGAAACCATTTATTCAAATATATAGGGTATAAGGTAGTTAATTATTCAACACAATCAAAAGAACCAAATTATTTCAGATAAACTATTGCGCACACATAAAAGAAACATATTTAGCTTGTGGTAGTTTTTATTTGCAATAACACAATATATTTTATTCATTATTGCGAGTGTAAATTCAGGTATTATGTATATTTAGGATTGTCTTGACTCTTTGTTTCGGTCGTCCTCTCGTTAATTATAATTGAATCACGTTGCAGTCCGTGATTCTTTCAACTTACAAACTAATTTCAAGTTTGTTCAAAAAGAAACAACTAGTAGTTTATTAGTAGCGGTAACGAACATCTTAATCAAATTATCTACAACTTTCTTTTTAACTAAATAAATAGCCAATAAAAGAGGATACCTATTCAATATCAAGTTCAATATCTGTGAGTATTACATATTTGATCTTATGGTTTCATTTCTAAGCTTTTCTTGTGATATATAAACTTAGTAAAATAACTTCGTTATGAATTTTAAATCAATGGACTCCGGGGTAAGTGTTTTGTAGCAGTGTCTTATGTAGCATTGTACAATGTAAATATAAAATAAAAGTTTTCCCCTACTTACTTACTTAGCTATGAAAATTTAACCAATTCTTTATAGTGTCGTTTTTATGTTATTCACTTACAATAAACATTACAATTTGATGAAAAAATACAATTTGAGTTCTGCACATCTTTACTCATCAGCCTTTATTCGGCTGACTTATTGGCTGATGATATATTATATTATAGTAGGTAATTATTGACGAATTGGTAATTATACAACAAATTTTAATAGTTCACAAAATAGGAATCGTTAAATTTGCTCTTCCATGATTATTATTCTAATTATTTATTATTAATACTAAGTGAATCTATCCAAAATTATTATAATTTTTTCCGATCAACTCTGCTGTTTTTTCGTGCCGACGTGACTCCTACCTAATTTTGTTTGTTTAGTATCAACTTTATTAATAAAAATACTGCAGCAGCCGTTTATGATGTCAGTTATTACAAATGGAAACATAAATTTAATTTAAATTTTTTCATGAGTTATTTTATTTTTTTAAAACTGATTCTGTTCAAATCAATATGATCCGGTGGAATATATTTAATACATTAACGTATCAAAATATTTATATTTATCATATACATTTAGATACTTTAGTCCAAAAGTTATCATTATTTTTAAGTAGTTGGTTAAAAATTGTACTTGTTTATACAAAAATAGGGTGTTATGCTAGTGTATGTGCATGCACATAAGACGCAGCGCCAATATTATCTACCTCTATGAAAGTACATTCAAGTCTGTTTAGTATTCTGCATATTCGGTAAGTCTTTACTACGTACTGTTACAATAATTACATGACTAAATTGCTGAGAGAAATATTTGCTGAGATGTAGAGCAGTGATGAAGAAATGTCTAAATATGAAAATTATAGAGAGAAGTAAGTGAACATTCTAATGATGAGGCTGAGCTTATCATATTTTCCCTATTTATTCTATCAAAAGATATAAACAATGGAATCTCGAAGCATATCAATAATGTGGCAGACAACAATCAACAAATATAAACAGGACCACACCAGGTGATACAAGGTATGTAGATAGAATTGAATCCAAATGGTTGGAATAAATTACTGTAGTTCAGGTGTTGTGAACTATTTATTGAAATCACATTTCATAAGGAAGAATTAAAAGAATTCAGCGATGTTTCGACCAAAATAATAATATATAATATCAAGCAAACATAAAAATTCTAATATAAATAACACACAATAAAGTAAAATTATTTGAGAATTTCACTAAAAAATTGTGTAAATATAAAAATTGAAATTTAAACACATCATGCACGTGGGGGCGTACATGCGAAAAAATTTAACAAGCAACAATTCAAACAAGCTGAAACCAACCTAATCATTAGATTGGTTTGCCCGCTTGGGCATTTAACACAATAGCATGAGCTAAAAAAGACATCGTCCAAAAACGAAAAAGGAGGGTCAAAAATCTTTTGCGGCTCCCGACTCAAAAACGAAGTTTATACATTAAAAATTGTGCGTCACTGATGCACGATTAGTTGATCGAATGTAGATTGGAACCAAGTATAAATCTTGGCTTTTTATCATTACTATTTCTTATTTCCTTGGTGTTGTGCAGCTCACTCCTTTATAGGTAAATACTACACAACAGTGGTAAACTTGGTAAAGTAAAAGTGTGAACTACGTATCTGTTTATTTGTTTCTACGATAGATAATTCAAGTTTATTTCTCCCATGTACCGCCATGGTAAAATTTATTTTGATGAGCATTTAATCTAACAAATACGGTGTAAAAACATTATTACAAGTCACACGTTCTATTAACTCACAAGTGAGGCCTAATACTACTCGTATTCCTTAATTTCTTTCAAAGGCTTCACCACGCTTGAAATATACTATTTGAAGGAACAATGTCTTCTGAAGTCTTATGAGAGCTATTCACCAACGTAATTTGGCGATTACATTTTATATCAAACCGTAATAAGCAAAATATACAATAAAATCGTTTCAATGACATAGTTACGCACAAAATTGATCTACCTATCGCTACGTTCCATAAACCTTTGATAGATCCTCCGTGTGTTGTATAAAAAACAGCCAACAGTAACAAAACTAGACAAGGCCGTTTTTTAGCCTAGGCCAACGAGGCCGTGATCTAGGTCTAACTTGAAGAGTTTACAATGTGAGTACGAAACTAGTAGCATTTTATAAATATGTGATTCAAAACAAAGTAATTTAGTTATTTTATTTTATTTAAAATGATTAACTATCACAAAGTAAATGAAAATACTATTACATATTTGAAGAACTTTAATGTTTTTATGCCAACAATTTCACAAAAACACGGACCAAAATTGTGCACTGCAACCGAATCAAACTGATTAACCTATTAACTTTTTAATACCTTTGCATGTTACAAGTTTGTAATTGCTCATCGGCCGGCAGAGAATTATAGAGCTAATATTGTATACAACGTTAATAATTCATACCTTTACTGCACACATAACCAAACAAACAAGTTAGTACTTATCGGATTATGTTTTATGAGTATTTGTGCAAGTTTTAAACAACAAATCCTGTAAGATAAATAAAATATTTAATTATTAAAATATCAATAAATTTTTGAGTCCAATAGAGAACGCAGAGAATAGCGATCTTAAAATCATTTTTAAGGTAGTCGATCAATTCGAAACGAAACAAGTGTATAGTAATCAATGATCATCAAATCACATTAATGTCGGTATTTTGTTGCTGTATACAGTCGTATTAGTCACAATTATCGAAACATCTAAATAATTGTCCAACCGTAAAACATATCAAAAAAAATTTCGTACAAAATTTTTTGGTTGTAACTAAGCTATGGTTTAAATATATTTATTTCATCTGATATCGTCATCTACTTTTATCTAATTTAATCGACTTTGTATCTCTTATAGTTTTTTACGTTTCTACTATTTAAAGAAAAATGAAATAATACATGTGAATTGCAAATATGAGTGGATAATAAAAGAATATCTTCATTAATTAATAAAACTGTATTAAATTAAAGCGGCCGCTCAGTTAATAGATATAAGGCAAACGTGGGGTGCGATAAAGTCTTTCACAATTTAAACTTATCGCATGAAAATTTAAATTCTGGCTCTCACGCTGGCCTCACGACCCTCTTGGGAATAATTAATTTTTATATGCGCGGTCACTTCTGACCTCTGCACTTGACTCGGACAATTTATACCGCCGAACAACAGTACGGCTAGCAGAAAATGTGAAGTAAAATAAAACTGCGGAACTCCACAGTCAGATATATCATCGTATAAAACAAATTTCAAGTCATATACATCGTAACGTATTCGACAAATTAATTGATCAGTAATTCACTTTGAAAACAGCTGCAATATATCAATGAAATGACATTATGCATATTAATTAAAGTAAATATTGACTGTAAAGGTGAGCACATTTAACACAAGGCATGCAGACTTGCATTCGTTGTATACATTGACGCTTATCGCATTTCAGATGTGAATAATTTAAGTTGCAATGGACTCTGTATTTGCGTGTAAATGTATCATAAAATAGAAAAAACGGAGAAAATGTCATGCGACCGGTATTTATATTTTAAAATATGAATTTATTCATGTCACGTACATAATCGTGAAGTACTTTCGACACAAATGTTATTGTTCGGTAACTTAGAAGCCCTAATACACAAGCAGCCCTTCACGAAATATAGGCTGAATTGCAATTTTGTATAACACTTATTGCGGAACGTGACATCATAGTGGTCTGGATTTTGAATAATTAAACATTTTTAAATTAAAAATGTATAGTACGAACGTCAGTCAGTATTCTTAAATAATAGAACTGACATAGTATTTGGTTGACATGTTAAATTTGACAAGGAAATATTTCGTAATTGAATTTATCAATGATGAATATCCACCAAAATAGGAATTACCGACAATTGGAGGTTGCAACTTGGCTGTTCCACCTTTCACCATGACAAATTTGCTTTCGGTGATATCGGCAGCATATTAAGCATTCTCCGGTTGCAAACTACTAAATTAACTTAATAGTATACTCCTCGTCGTTTCACACTTCAGTTTATTATATTATCTCGAATTATATATATATATATATATATATATATATATATATATATATATATGAATTTCATATCTACTTTAATACATAACTCAATTAAAAACAAATGGACCGTGTAGATGAGAATGTTATTTTGTTTACCCGCGGATAAAATAAACGAATGTGAAACTGAAATCCCACATAGTCGCTGCTGAAATGTTAAAATGTAAATTTCCTCATACAGTTTTAATCCTCTTTGCATGCAACCCTGTAACATCTCGTTTAGGGTGCGGATGTGACCGCAAGGGCAACCGTGGTTAAATCCGGGAACAGCCGACCTCGCTTAGCCACAGCTTATATAGCTACTATACTCTGTCCATAGATATAAGAATTTGACATGATTCCTTAATAGGTAGGGGAGTACCCTTCACAGCAGGAGAGGCCATAAACTACTAGTAGTGGCGGTATTCAGGTAAATTTGTAATGCTCTTAACGGGAAAGACAAGAGACATTTTGTTTATAATTAAGACGTAATAATAATTTATTGAATATTCCATTCATTTATGTTAATTTGTATTGTTATTGTTAAGATGTATATCATATTCACATTTTTGTTGTTTTTATTTTTCAAAATGTATTTATAAATTTCTGAATACATCTCTGCTTTTTATTCATTTACTATGTCGTATAATCTGGGATAATCCTCTGTTAATAGCATGCTGCGTTTAGTCAAATTCTTATATCTATGGATACACTATACTGCTCACATTGTCCACAAAGCGGTCAAATATACCCGCTCACTACGACCGGCCAACTAGTTCGTTCACTCATCTTCCTCTCACTTGTTTGTGTTATACATGTAATATGCTTGAGCAGAAATAATACTTTCTGCGAACTTGCACCACTCTGTATTAAAAATAGATACATGCACAAATACCTGATCACAAATGGAATGATAACTATATATCAGATATGTCATATTGCTTGTTTCATTTTGCAAATCTCTGTACTTGCAGACAGAAGTTAGTTAAGAAATGAGCAATTCATACAAGGACTTCGGATATAAATGTGAACGGAAGAAAATCGAGATCCGAACGCCTCTATTCACATGGGAATACGAGAGATTAGAAGTGACGTGCGCCTTGTGTAAAAAGCTGAGTACAAAACCACACCTCACTTAAGCCGCAGCGCACACACATCCTCCCGAACAAAAACAAACCACTCGCTCGACCAACGAAAAGGCTTTTAGTCCGCAGACCACAGATTTAGATAAAGGAATGTTCTAGCACCGAGTCTTCACGAATCACCCACTGCAAGTAAGGTATAATAGGATACAGTCGATAACAAAGGGACTTGGAACTTACGTAGCTAAATTAAACCGAATTTAGTTCGAATAACTATATTAATCATAGTAGAGCGACAGCATTATTTAAAAGTGTAAGGAACCGTTTTAATTTCGTTATTTTTATTGCGTGTTATAACACTAGTTATGGGTGACGGTGCATCCGTAACCACTTCATGTAACTTTAATGTCTCCCCATCTAATAACCTGATAAGATTATATTCAGTCTAGCACGAGTATTCCACGGAACAACAACTCTCCTTGGGTGAGTGCAACCTTCTGCTGTTTTGAGTGTGTGACTGGATTGTGCTTGTGTGGATGTTAGTGCTTCCGTTGCATGTGCAGGTGACTCCAGGTGAGGTATGTCATGTTGTTGTATGTGGCCCAATGTGTATAGCTGTGGATCTGGCCGATGTATATAAGATCAGGTAGTTTGATAGTCCAGCGTTGGCCGTAGTGCAGGGACGTGGCTGCGGTGGTCAGCACGTCCCTGGTCTGGTGGTTAGCCGGCACGTCCCTTATCGGGCTGCTGTGTCGCAACGTGGGAAGGGGACGTGGCTGTCGTATCAGTGCGTCCCTGGCAGGGCTGCGTAGTGTCTCACGTGGTCCACCGTTGGACAGGGGCGTGACTGTGGGGTCAGCGCGTCCCTGGATGGCTATGTTGTAAGCACGTGGTCCACCGTGGGATGGCTATGTTGTAGAGCATGTAGTCCACCGTGGGACGGTTATGTTGTTGAGCACGTGGTCCACCGTGGGATTGGCTGTGTTGTCAGCACGCGGTCCAACGTTGGACAGGGACGTGACTGTCGGACCAGTTGCGTCCCTGGCAGGGCTATGTTGTGGCACATAGTCCAGCGTGGGAACAGGGGCTGGCGAGTGTTGCCTTGAGTGAATGATGAGTGTATTCTTTATAGGCTCCCCATCGGTTGAGGTCGTCTCCAAGAAAATGGGTTGACACTCACTGAATATTTATATATTCATAGTTGTTCTGGTTTGCTTACAGGTTCCCTTCGCCACCTCCAGAGTAGCCTACGCGGAAGCAGTTATCCGGGGCAGGATATTTATTATATTTTATTTATGTTTATAGTAGCTTTATATTTTCATTGAAATATATTATTTACTTAATTTTTCCTTTATAGTTGTTTTGTTTGATTACGGAGTGTTTCATGTATCATTAATAAAAGCTTCCTAACAACTTCAGAAGTGGGATACTTATCCATTATGTCTCACCAAGAGCAGGACGTGTCTGTGCAGAATCTATTACATCCTATACTGGATTTCGGGGTTATGCTACAAGCAACGACTTCCTCTACTATGACTAACGAGTTACGTCAAGTCACACATATGATGTTGCAGTTGACGCAGAACGTAAGCATGATGCAACAATTGCAGGCGGTTTCTTCCTCTATCCACTGCTCGCATGCAGATGCCAAAGACGCTATCCCTTCTTTTTATCGTGAAGACAGGACACAAACGATAGAGAAGTGGCTCCAATTTATCGACGATGTTAGCTCGATCGTATGGTTGGGATGATCAAAACACCACCATTAATGCTACTGTTAAACTGGGAGGCTTAGCGAAGACTTGGTATCGTGCTATTCCGAGTCTTAACTATGACTGGCATACCTGGAAGCAAATGTCGAAAACGGCTTTCCCAAGTAGTTTAGACTACTACCAGCAACTGAAAACAACGACACAATCAAGAGAACAAAGTACCATATAGCTATAATCGTTCTACAGTTAGCTAAAAACATGAAACATATGCCAAGAACCTCTCTCTCCCAACGAAATCAAAGGAAACAATCACGCGAGCGAGGAACTGAATAAGAAGACGGAATAATATTGTGGAAGTACCACCTCCATGACTATAGCACCAGGATATACCTTGCCAAATACCTTATCAAGGGGAACTTTTTATTGATAATTGTATCCGCCACAAACCGAGAGCATTGGAGGATGTCATACTGACCAGCAACGTACAAAATGAGAGATCAGAAAAAGCAAAAAGAACACTATGATCTTTGATGGAAAGCTGCAAAAGTCCATGCTGAAGGTGATCTGGTTGCAGTAGCTATGCAAACAATAACTGATGGTACTAGTATTAATTTGGGGCCACGTTACAAGGAACCTTTTGGAGTTACAAAATGGCTACCGCATGATCGTTATGTCGCGAAAGAGGATATTTCTTCACACAGATCATCACAAAGAAAATGTGATAATGTCGTTGCTTGTGATAGAATTAAACCATGGGTACCTTCAGGTAACGTTTCTGATTCTTCTTCGGAGGTGTGTTCAGAAGAAACATAAGAAACCTGCAACCATGCATTCTCGAGGACGAGAATGATTGTCAGGATGGTCGAGCTGTAAGGAACCGTTTTAATTTCGTTATTTTTATTGCGTGTTATAACACTAGTTATGGGTGACGGTGCATCCGTAACCACTTCATGTAACTTTAATGTCTCCCCATCTAATAACCTGATAAGATTATATTCAGTCTAGCACGAGTATTCCACGGAACAACAACTCTCCTTGGGTGAGTGCAACCTTCTGCTGTTTTGAGTGTGTGACTGGATTGTGCTTGTGTGGATGTTAGTGCTTCCGTTGCATGTGCAGGTGACTCCAGGTGAGGTATGTCATGTTGTTGTATGTGGCCCAATGTGTATAGCTGTGGATCTGGCCGATGTATATAAGATCAGGTAGTTTGATAGTCCAGCGTTGGCCGTAGTGCAGGGACGTGGCTGCGGTGGTCAGCACGTCCCTGGTCTGGTGGTTAGCCGGCACGTCCCTTATCGGGCTGCTGTGTCGCAACGTGGGAAGGGGACGTGGCTGTCGTATCAGTGCGTCCCTGGCAGGGCTGCGTAGTGTCTCACGTGGTCCACCGTTGGACAGGGGCGTGACTGTGGGGTCAGCGCGTCCCTGGATGGCTATGTTGTAAGCACGTGGTCCACCGTGGGATGGCTATGTTGTAGAGCATGTAGTCCACCGTGGGACGGCTATGTTGTTGAGCACGTGGTCCACCGTGGGATTGGCTGTGTTGTCAGCACGCGGTCCAACGTTGGACAGGGACGTGACTGTCGGACCAGTTGCGTCCCTGGCAGGGCTATGTTGTGGCACATAGTCCAGCGTGGGAACAGGGGCTGGCGAGTGTTGCCTTGAGTGAATGATGAGTGTATTCTTTATAGGCTCCCCATCGGTTGAGGTCGTCTCCAAGAAAATGGGTTGACACTCACTGAATATTTATATATTCATAGTTGTTCTGGTTTGCTTACAGGTTCCCTTCGCCACCTCCAGAGTAGCCTACGCGGAAGCAGTTATCCGGGGCAGGATATTTATTATATTTTATTTATGTTTATAGTAGCTTTATATTTTCATTGAAATATATTATTTACTTAATTTTTCCTTTATAGTTGTTTTGTTTGATTACGGAGTGTTTCATGTATCATTAATAAAAGCTTCCTAACAAAAGCAAGAATGTTCCTATATTTAAAATCATTAGTTGCATTCAAAGCCATAAGTAGTAGTCAAACGGACAAGTAAGACGTACATACAAAATTCAACAGCGGAAATTGTAGAGACAAGATTGCCTAACAGAAGGGAAATTAGCGAGTGCCTCTAGGCGACAGCGCCGAGCTCTCAAAGGAATTATTAACAGAGAACTGATTAATTATCCGACACTCGCAGTCAAGTGTGCTGCGCCACCACTACAGCTCTGCTCATTAATTCTCTGATAATTGTCCTCTCCAACCAGCTGCAAAGGTTGACCTCCTACGGCCATCTAAATAATAATTGAATCTACAAGTTGGTGTATTAATATTTGTTTGCATGGTTATATGTGATGCCTTAAATAAGGAACGTTATTTTACTGAAAAAGATGTCTGACTGATATATGATTCATTAACTTTTATGTAAGTATTATCGCAGTTATAAAATTTTAAAAGCAGCTCTCATTTCGTGCAACTTAAAGATCTATACTGTAGTTGTATTACGGCCATTTTATAGTTTATTTCTCATAAAAGTCAATAGCAAAGACAACTTAATTACAAAATACATACCAATATATACATATAAGATAAAAAAATATTACAGCAAACACAAAATATTAGATTAAAGCCAATAATTAATTTAATTAACATTAAAAAATTCCAAATATATCTGAAAATCCCACCTATCAAAATGTCTGGGAAAATCGGAACGTCTGGTAATCTACAGTCATTTTTTTGTCTCGATTTACGCCTTCAGAAGCAATTACATCGTGGAAGGATGCACTCTTACATTCATAACGTTGAAGTGACCGAATTTTTAATGAAATTTCACATCAACCAGTGTCTTTCAATAATTAAATTGAAAGTTAATGACTGCGAACTTTGTACCTAACCACTGTGCGAAACAATAGATACCCTTCATAAGATTGCTTCATACTGTATACACTTTATTTCTCTATATTATATTATAAGTCTGGATTATGTGATTAAATTAAAGTTTCTTTTGGATTAAGATTCTAATTATAGTGTTGAAGCATAGTGTAAGAAACTTTTAAGTGTTCGTGTCACACGGACCTTACACCGATCATCATCAGAAACTTTACAGCTTCATCGAAGTATAATATTCTAAGTGGCAATTTATCATTATACGCAATTTATATATAGACTTATTTTGTCAAGAAAAATTAATCCAAAAAAATTCACAGGAATTTTGATAAATTTTTTAAATAATGTTTCCATTATTTCAATATATATTTTGTCACAATTCAAATATATATTATGAAAAATTCGAGTAAATAAAATGGTATTTATATTGTTTATATGATTTAGCTTTTATTAGAACCTGTTAATAAATATTTCAGTCGAAGTGTTCATAATTTTTTTTTTAACATTTTTGTGCAGAAATTTTGAACAGATCCGATGGATGACGAAATAATTAATAATAGTAATAGTATTAATACTTTATACAACAATTTTAGAAGGCAACAATTTATAAAATTATTTACACATATTCATTTTCTAAAACTGATTCTACGATTCGAACTTTTAAATGCAATTAAATAATTCAAAATATTTAACTTTCAATAGAAATTTTTAAATAAAAAAATCCAAATTGTTAAATTATATAAAAACTATTCTATTCTTTTTAAGTGTCTAAATTAAATTTAGTAGGCTTTTGATTTTTCGTTTATTTTTAGTAGGTGCTCGTTGTTTTACGTTTTATTAATTTTTAATTGAATGAAGATGATGTATGAAACATGTGGATTTAAAAAATATAAAATACGTAATAAAACAAAGTACTTTTTATTTATAAATTTATCAAACATTAATTTATAGTGATATATTCACGCTCGAATACTTATACGTCGATGAGCAACAGGTATGACTGTCTGTATCCAATCATCTTTTTTGTAATTATATTGTTCTGACAGAGTAACATAACTGATTTAATATTGTTCTTCACCTATTTTATTACGTCTCTGTGCATCACGTGCAATTCTAACGTTTCAATAAAATGTTTCTATAATGAACTGGATGAGATACGTTCGATTGCCGTAGTATTGAGCACAACATCCGCTAGATTTATTCTTTGCTGTAGCGAAATAGGACTCGAACAACATGTGCAGAAAAAGGACAACGAGTACGACGTGGCATTGTTGGTGCGTTGCGTGCTGAATTGGAATTTGGTCCGCGTAGTACACGGAACCTTGTAATATCTTAGAAATGTAATAAAGCTTGCCGGGTCTCCTTTGCGCTGTTGACAGAAAGCCGGTTTAATACGTATGACATGTTTACAACCCAACCCGTTCTTCCGGCGACAGGCGGCAGTGCGGCGCGTCGCGCCACTACATTGAAGAAATATCGCACAACAGGGAAACATCCATGTGCACCCCATACATACATTTATCATTAGGTTTTCTCACACACCTATACTCAGTTTGCTCTATTGCTTTTTTATCTACCAACCTCGCATGCATGTACCCTATATGGATATCGTGCACATGAATAACCAGATCATATTGCAGATAATATTTTATGCTGTGTTACATACCTAATTAAGTTCTCTCCGTATATCGGTCAATATGTTACTGGTTATAAAATTTTGTTTAGTACTCATAAAATAATATTTGCTACTGCAATTCGTTATTTAGAACACAACCACATGCATTTAATATACAATTTAATAACTGTCCATGCAGTTATGCGTACAGTACCGAAATATAACAAATCTATGTTTTATTACATTCGCACGTACATATTCACCATTGAAGATATGCATTTCTACTACAAACATTCTCGTACTGGAATATTAATTATTTAATGAAAAATATTTAAAAGTACCTGAGTTAGAACAGGCACGTTTTGCAGGTTATAGTATAGAATTTTGCTGCCGACATGCGTTCCTTTTACAAGACGTGTACAAAAGAGAGAAAATTGCTGAGCTTTTTCAACAATATTCCCAACACACTACTTTATCACAGCACAGAGAGTCACAAATCAAGATGATTCATAACTGCTACCATTTAGTGTTGTGCAGAAAACATTTCAACTTTATATCATAGAAAGTCGTAAAACGTAAGAAATGCTTAACACTACTAGGTATAGTTGCATTTAATCTTTGTTTTTCCGACATTGAAACTTGTCGTGCAATTGGCAGGTATATTATCCATCATGAATAATATGCAAACAATGAACTGTGGATTTTAGGGCATTAGCAGCGTAAATTATAGATATCAATGGAATTTACATTAATTAACAATTCGGATTCACCACAAAATCAAGCATATCTAAAACACATGTCATTAATTTTAAATTATAATGATTAACGATTATTCATTTTCTTGGAGAGACAGTATTTGACATGCAGGTATGTATAATTAGTTTACATAATATATTCGTAGATAAGTTGACGATATTTATATTTCTACGAAAACGCAGCGGCAATTCATTATTACTTGCCTTATTGCTACTGTAGTGCTCGGCGCGATCATGGTTCATTTACTCATTTTGTATTTTCTTTTGCTAAATGAATTTTCAAACAGCATAATCAGTAAGTGTGAGTAATAAATTTATATTGTTTATATACGTAGATAATTGTTAATATGTGCAATAATATTACAGTAGAACAAAACTGGATGCAGTCCGATATTCCTGAAGATATTACAAATAATATATCTTTTATGTATTATTACGGGTAATCGAATGATATGCTTTAATTTGTATTAATTATTTATATTGTTATTCTTTGAATTGCTTGATTTCATTTTAGCAAAACAATTGATGACTACATAACAATTCCATATGAAAAAGGCTTAACAATTCTTGACCAGCAAAACTATAATACAAGTTTGAAAACAGTGTTTTATCTGCATGGTTGGTCGGAGCGACCGTCTGTTCACAAAAATTACAGTACTGATATTATAGCAGCAGGTAAGAGTACATATATTATATAATTTACTACATTCATAACTCTAATATGTATTTCGTAACAAATTATTACATATAATTTATGAGTGTATTTCGCATTGAGCATTACATTAAATATGAAACTGTACTGCATATTCTAGCATTTCTGAAAGCACAAACAGCAAATTTAATAATTGTGAATTACGAAAATCTTGTAAAACACTACTATAACATATCTTCTTGGAGCCCGACGCTATTAAACATAGGCGCAGGTTATGTAAATGCCGTGGTCAATGCGACTCTAATAGGAACAGCTCTCGGCAGATTCTTGCAAAATTTCATTGAAGAATGTTCGTGCAACAAATACCTGCATATCATAGGTTTCAGTATCGGTGCACAGATTATGTCGTATGCTGCGGTATATTACGGACAGGGTCGTCTCAAGAGACTCACAGGTTTGTAAAAAGAAAAATAATTAAATGCTCAAAGAAATACACATTTTCTTTTGCAGCGTTAGACGCAGCGGGCCCTATATTTCAAATTCCGACCCATTCAAGTCTTTCACAAGACGACGCTGTATTTGTAGATGTGATACATACAGATGGTGGGAAATTGGGTTATTTGAACAGCATAGGCACAGCTGACTTCTATCCCAATTTAGGAAGCGCCCCTCAGCCGCACTGCACACCAGGAACACACCGTATGTGTGCACACATTTTTTATTAGTGATTGATTATGTGTTTGCTAATTTTAATATATTTTTGTTTACACCGGAATATATAAAAAGTAGATGCTTTAAAAATTTCTCGTCTACGATTCCCGTGATACTGTATAAAGAATGTAAGACGAGGGATGGTCAGCGGAGAGGTAAGAAATATATCACCAGAGTAAAAAATTGCCGATCTTGTTGCTACAACCAAAATAGAAAATCAAATGACTTTTTATGTGTACTGCCTCTACGTAAATCGAACAGGGTGCAACCAGCGAGAGCGGAATGATCGACTATTCTTGAAAGCGTGTGCCAAGTCAAAGGCAGCGACACATGGTAAATTTCAAACGCGGCCAGAAACAAAGAAAAGGTTGGCCAAAAGTACAGCCTTATGTATAAGAATCACTTAATGTATATCATATATAACGCGCCTGCCTGTGACTTGTTACAAGAAATTCAGACTACACAACCGTTTATTGTTAAAATTAATTTATGATTCTAGTAAAATGCAGTCACTATATGTCCGTTGAGTATTATGCTGAATCAATTCTAAATCCTGAAACATTTCTGGCACGTTCTTGTAGCAACCGAATTATGTGGATCTTGAACATGTGTAACAACGACGATGATGTAACTTACATGGGATATTACGTTGACACCAAGTAAAAAATTATAGTTTAGCCTATATTTAATACCTGATCTCTTTTTTTCGTATTTTAGAGCAAAAGGAAATTATTATCTAAATACAAACATCAATTCTCCGTATGGCCAGAACTAAATGAAATAATTAAGCCAGTATATATATATATATATATATATATATATATATATATATATATATATATATATATATATATATTTGTGTATTTGGGAAAAATGAATCAAAGATTAATATTATCTTTTGCGTCGCTATGTTTATGTGTCGAAACATAGTGTATGCTGTGTAATACGCTCTCTACGAGCCTTGGTATAAAATGAAAAGCACAGTATGCAAATGTGAACGTATAGTGAAATCTTATGTAGCAGCTGATGGAAAACCAACATTGCCATTTACCACGAGATACTTGCAATGTTTATTTTATATTTTCTACATGCATAACGCCACCCATTTCTTTAAGATCGTATTCGCCTGCTGCGCCGTGCAATCTATTACAAGGAGCTCCAACAGTAGCTCCTTAAACACTGGCTACAAATTTAATTTCGATGGTTTTAATATTTTACATAATGAACCTAATAAATTTAAAAGATTATTTGTAGAAAGTTGCTACATAAAATTAACTAACAGTGCCGTTAATCACAAAACAGACTTTAATAATTTGGTTTCAAATTACGCGCTTTTGTTGAACAAATTTTAGTTTGTATTTTGTCCACTGGTTTTTTTTTTTTGGCAAGTTGTCCCTGACTTGTACCTAGTTCCGTTTTGACAAAGCAGCGACTTGCATGTCAATGCTTTTTATACATTTTTATTTCTGACGGCCATGGTCAGCGCTGGTAATACGTAAATTATGTACTTGCTTTGTGTTTGTTAATTTTCAAATATGTTTTTCACAATTTCCTACCAAGCCGGTTTGGGGCTTGGAGTTTAAAATAAATCAGATTCCTGTTACTTTTAAGGTAATAATTTTTATATTATTCATTCATTGTTATATTAATGTATATGTTTTTATTATTATTGACTTGTTGTTTTTCATTATTGGTTTTAGTGTCTTGATAATGACCTCTAACCGTAAGATCGAAACATCGACATAACTTTGTACGAGCCTGTTTTAACAATATATTAATTTCCACACCACCAAGAAAGTTTTAAGTCGTCATTCCAACCTCTATGGGGATAAACCTTTTCCATATCAATTATTTGTGACTTAATAAAATAGAATTATCAGCATGTATGTTTTTAACTTAGATAATATTCAAGTATTAAATAAATAAAAAAGTTAGGCTAGCCAAGGGGGATGCATATGCACTGCGGTGCACCACTGTGCTCCAAAGCATAATTTAGAAATTTCATTCCATAGTAGATTATGTATTTGTAAATTAACATCGATGGTTATTAAGTTTTGAATGACTTCCTAATCTCTTTTGAAAAGGTTCGTTTTTTGGATATACAAATACATTTTCCACATTTTACGTATTTTATGATATTTTTTCTACAATGCATAAATACAATGGGCCATAAGTCACAGAAATATGAACATAATAACTGCGAAACCAGAATATTATTCTAAAAAATTTATATCTTAATTATTGCTTGCACAACTAGACCATAACACGTATCTACAGAAAAAATTTCATAAAAATCCGTTGGGTAGTTTAGGAGATCTGGGTGGAACAAAAAATCTCGTACGAGCGAGCGGACGAGCGACATACATACGGACATATGTTGTAATAGTCATTTCGTGATCCAGGGGGTCTGTCCGGGATTTCTGTGCAAAAATTTTTGAAATCGGAAGATGCTACAGCCATCGTATCGAACATTATAGCTCTTCGGCAGGAGGTCGATGAGCTAAAAATCTGGGTATAGGAAATGATCACTTAATTTGTTTAGCATGAATGAAAAACAAAAGTTTCGCGAGTTAAGAACGAAGAAATTACAAGCCAGTACAACATCAAACAGTATTAATTTAGGATACATGTTAACCAGTGTGTTGGATTGTCTATATTTTAGATGGAATGTAGAGATGTGTATCCTAGATTCGTCTATTATATTTCATAAGTTTTGGATGTGGAAGCTAATGAGTCTGGTCGAACTCTCCTGACCCCCATCAAACACTGACCTTATCTAAGTGCACCGCAGGCGTACTCTGTAAGCGATCAATACATCTCTTATTACCTGCCTGCGGCGATCAAAAATGGAACCTTTGCGAGTGACCTATATCTCTTTTACACTTTCTTTGGGCATACCGAAAGTTCTAAAAGTTAGTTGTCTATAAAGTTGTTTACCGTACACTAATTACCACATGCAAATCATGTACTGAAGCACAATTTCAAACTTGAATGGTACTTTTATAATCACGCGTTTCATTATAAAGTTTTGCAAGTGTAATGCATATAACGGTATGTCTTATTGTTTAAATAATGTTACATTACGTTTAAATATTTTCATAACATACATGAGAAATTATTAATTTTCTTATGTTCTATGTAGAAAGACCTGTAATTTCAAATTATTGAATTCATATATTTCTATATGGACCGATGACTAAAACCATGCATCTTACAGTAACAGTGATTAATTAATTAATTAAATAATTTAGCTTTATATAAAATTCGCTTTGTATTCTACATTATTACAATTGCTATTGAAGGTTGTAAGATGATTTATAATACAGTGTCTATTTTCAAAAAGGCCACTACAGAGATCACGGAAAGAGATTCAATGTCTGTTAAATTAAACAAAAGTTGCTTATTTATGTGCCGATGTTATATACAGGATATAACTGTAATAAGATCAGAGTCTTTTAATTAAGAAATATTTTAAAATATAGAACTCAAATACACACCGATACTCGATACTTACTAAAAAGCTAAATAACAAACATTAAAAACGTACTCTCAGTGCTAAATTATTTCTATATACTTTTACACAATAATATCAATTTTTTGCAGCCTAACACTGCGATATATTATTCATGTTTCTAACGAATTAATAACCATTTAAATTTTGCATTTGAACTGGGAACATGTATCCGAATTTTTGTTGGTGAACAAAATGGGCAACCACTACATTTATTTGTTTATGTTCAACTTCGGGAGATTTTTGCCCGTCTTCGAAGGGTTATTATAGTGTGCGAGTTCGTTTATTAGAGCGTCCGTTTGTCAGAGCGTATTTTACATAGGAAAGTGTAGGAAAAAAATCGGAAACAAGAAGTTTATACGTTTAAGAGAGATATTCTCTTATTAAAGCTGTCCGCATGGAGAGCTTTCATTGTATTTGTGTACTTTCTATTTCGTAAATCGCAATTGACGTGTGTATTTCAAATATAAGTATCAATTATATATTTCTACTGAATCTTAGAAGTCTAATTTTCCATTATTTTATAAAGTATATATAATAACAAAAGTTCATTATTAAAAATATCCGTATACTTTCTTCGAGTATTCTTTGTGCTTGATTGCTTGAACTAAAAACTAGGAATCGAGAATAATATCAAGATTTTGTTATGGTTGCGGTTTCCTGATGAGGCTCGTATTAAAAATACATTACTTTCTGCTGAATATTTTCTAGCAGGTAATTGAGATGTTAGATGATAAGCGTGTTAGCACGTCAAGGAGCGTGCACTGCGCGTGCCGCTCATTCTGACGTCTGTGTTACCTATGATGGATCACTTATTTCCATGACTGCTTCGGCATTTATCAATATTAAAATAAGTTATCAACTCGTTCAAAGTTTAGTACAAAGCTACTGCAGTATATTTTATAATCTAAAAATTACTCATTTTCCATATTGCTAATAGCATAGTGTGTTGCGGGATATTTCATTTTTAGCTTACTACAAATATATATTATTACAATTATATATTATTACGAATTAGAGCAAAACAACAAAAGAATTTAGATTTTAATTACTGAAAACCTAACACACAACAATATCGAAAGTTTTTGGAGATATCCTAATACATTCCGAAAACACTCAAACCTACCTAACGTTGTTCATTATACTGATTGCGAAGCAAGTTGTGAGAAGAAAATGTGTAACCTATTTGCGGATTATTTTCAATCAGTTTACGTAAAACCAAATTCTATTAATGATTTCACTGAGTAATTTAAGTTCCATAAGTATAAGCAAGGATGACATACTGCACTTCTTATTAAAAAAAAAATGCGGGCCCTGACCAAATACACTCTAAATGTATAAAAAAAATTGCATACTATCCCTACAAACGAGAGTCTTTCCTGATACCTTGAAAATATCACACGATGTCAGTAATTATCAACCAATTACAAAATTATCGTTTTATGGCAAAATCTTTGAAGCTTTAATAGTTAGGAAAATAACATCAGTAATTTCAAATATAATAATTCCAGAACAACACGGATTTAGCAAAAATAAAAGTGTCCTAATCTATCTTATAACACTAACAGAAAACGTGAAACAGAATATGGATAAACGTATTCAAACAGATGTAATATATACAGATTTTTGCTAAGTCTTCGACCGAGTAAATCACGACATATTGTTAAGGAAACTGTCTCATCACGAAATTCACGGTTCCTTATTAATATGGATTGAATCATATACCGAACGCTTGAGATTAATTGGCCTTGCCGCCTCGTCCTGATTTTTCTGTTTGCCGCATCGTTGTCATACGGACTACGATTGACATATCACATTGGAGTACAGTTATTTTTTTAAATAACGAAATAAAAATAACATTTAAAAAAAATTGTTGTAAATAAATGTTCAAAATACCTTCCTTCGTTCTCAATACCACGACCTTCTAGATTTATACCGGCCTGCTATCTGAAAGATATATAATATAATACATATTTGTGCTGATAAGTACGCCAAATGTCACCGATTTGTCGCTAGTTACAGTAGCTACTTGTCACTGTCAAAATATACTAGTTAATACTGTACAAATTTGTTGCGTAAGAAATATTAATTATAAATACAAAATAAATAGTGAAATAAGTAGAAATTAAAATTATCATGAATTGAAAAAAAAATTGATTTTATTGAAACAAAAATTATAATGTAGGTATGCATTTACTGCAAAAGATATACTTACTTCTATCTTTTATTATCTAATACGCGATTTAACATTGGCGAAAAACTAACATTTAATAATTTACCAGTACCAGTGTGTAAGTAACTCCAAACTCTCAAGTCATTTATATGGCACATTCATGTTTGATTTCACGAAGTAAGTTTGTTCCTTATCGACTGCAGTTCGATAACATTTCTTATAATAAACCATAATTACAGTAATTCGTTATTAATATAACACACCAAACTACACTGCTGTAAAAACAGCTAATAATTTTTAGTATAATGAATAATAATACATTCGATACAGTCACAGACGATCAACAATTTTAACATTATATAAATCTCTGGTTAGACGTCAAGTAGAATTTTTCTCAAATTTGGAATCCGCAATACAGGAAAAATATAAATGTAACGAAAGCATACAAAAACATTTAATTATATCCCAAACAAAAGATTCAAAATTTAAATTATAACGTAGGTCTTGTCACTTTCTCACTAACTTCTTTAGAGACCAGATGAAACTTGGCAGATCAAATTTTGCTCCACAAAATACTGAATGGACAAATCGATACCCAACAGTTTATTCATTACCTAACTTTCCTAATTTCACCGAAAAGCTCTAGATCCGAAAATCTATTTTACTTAGGGCCGGTTTTACAATGTCAGTTTAAGCTTCGGTTTTACTTAAACTACAGTTTATGACGATTGTTGTGTTTATGAAAGTACGTTTATCTCTTAATCGCAAGTGAAGGTGTAGTTTAACTTAAACGGTAGACGAAGTGTTGGTTATTGTCTAAACCATAGGTTATAGTAGTAATAACATAACATTTTATCATCGAAGAAAAGTCATTTATATTATAATATGGATGATATAAATGAAGTGTTAACTGACAGTGAAGATGAAATAAATTTTGTATATAATATAGATGAACCTAGACGTGCTAAGACAGTGCGCGAAAGGAAAAATCATTTTGAAGAATGGGATGAGATTGACTATTTGAATAGATTCCGATTATCCAAAGATACGGCCCGCAGTGTTTTAGAACAAATTAAAAATGCAATATCTAACCCCACAAATAGGTAATTATATATTTACAAAATTATTATCAACTCAGAGTTATCAATGATTTGTTTACAGAAATAGCGCATTGACACCTTCTTCAATGCTCCTATTGACTTTGCGATTTTATGCAACTGGATCCTTTCTGATCGATATAGGAGATTTTGTTGGAGTGCACAAGTCGACTGCTAGCGTTGTAGTAAACAAGGTTTCACGAGCAATAGCTAGATTAGCACCAAGATATATTTATTTTCCAGACAATGAGGAAGATATTAGAAATATTCCAGAAGGATTTTTCCAGAAAGCCCGATTTCCCCGCTGCATAGGTGCTATAGACTGTACCCATGTACGAATACAATCACCTGGTGGAGATTACGCGGAAACATACCGAAATCGAAAACATTTTTTCTCTATGAATGTACAAACTATAGTAGATTCTGATTTGAAAATAAGAGATATTGTAGCCAGATGGCCAGGTTCTACTCACGATTCTACCATTTTCAATAACTCCAGAATAAAATACAGATTTGAGTCCGGAGAAATGGGAAATAATGTATTGGTGGGCGATAGTGGATATCCCATCAAAAAATATTTAATAACACCACTTTTAAATCCACAAACTCCAGCAGAACATTTATTTAATGAATCTCAAATTTGCACTCGAAATTCAGTAGAACGTTCCTATGGAGTATGGAAAAGGAGATTTCCAGTATTATCTTTGGGATTGAGATTAAAATTAGTACGTATTGAGGCTGTTATTATTGCAACAGTAGTACTACATAACATAGCATGTGAAATGAATGAAGCACTTCCACCAATAAACCAGGAGCAAGAAGATGCTATTGAATTTATTGATAATATGCCTAATTATGAAGGCTTTCAAGCAGGTGGTATCAATAATGTAACAAGATATAATTTAATTCATGGATATTTTCAAGGATTGTTAAATAATTAATAGTTACCTATAGTGGATAAATTTTATTTGCTAATAATTATAAAATGGAATTATCAAAATAAAATAACTTTTCTAAAATAATTGTAAACAAAAACAACCTCTATAAAAATAGAAATGTAGTACATACAACTATTTACTTATACTTATTTATATATATAATGATCAAAATATAGGAAATTTAAAATACCAAAAAAATTATAAACATATAATTACAATTTCATTTCATTTTTCTTCATTGCAATTTTCAATTTTAGAAGTTCTATTTTCAGCTCATGTTCTTCAACCATTTGCTTTATTTTTAACTCGTGTTCTTTTTTAATCACATTCAGCTGCAGCATGACGAGTTGTTGTTTGGAATCAGCTAATTCATTCCACTTATTTACATCCGAACTCGAACGATTCAATCGTTGTCTTTTAACTGCTTTCCGCACAGGACTGGGCGATGCAGAATATGTTGTGTCTGCCAAATAAATTTAAATAAATACCTATATTGATTCAGTAATATTATAGATAATAAATACCTTCAGTATTATCTGTTGTCTCGGAATTTTTATCATGTAGACTAACGAGAAGAGGACGAGATCTTTTTTTTTTCAATAACGCCGGTGTATAATCAGACCAACTCTGATTTGAGTTGTCTTTTATATTGTCAGATACTTTGTACGGTATTTCTATTGTCTCGCTACATATACTGCCATCCATTACAATGGCTTCGGCCAATACATTTGTTTCGACCAATTCAACAGTTGTTTCAGCCAATGTGCCATTCGTTTGATCTGTAGTGCTGTCAGAATCAAATTCTGATTGGATTCCATTTATTTGGTTACCCAAAAGATTTTTTATTTGTTCGTCCAGAGACGTAACAGTACTTGTGTGTTCTCTACCACCTCCAGTACATAAACTATAGCTTTTTTCTTCGGCATATTTCTTTCTTGTCACTTTCTTCATATTATCATATTTGCTTCGCAAATTTTTTGAATCGCGGTAAATTCTGCCGCTTATGAAATTAAATTTTTCGGCTACCCATTCCCAAACAGCGTTTTTCTGCTTCCATGTCACACAGTCTGTTTTTTTACATTCTATAATGTCCTTTCTCTCTGCCACAAGGTTAATTAAAATTTGCTCTTCCTCGACAGTAAAATTCGCCAACCGTTTATGCTTGTTTTCCAACTTTTTCTCGTTCGCCATCATTCCAATATATAAATAACCTAGAATAGTATACATTATTCAAAATGTTCTATGCAATATTACACACATAACCAAATTTAAACATTATTTTATTTACCTGTCACACATATCCACACACATCTGAAGTATTGCACAACTGTAAATTTATATACCAACATACGAAAAAAAGCACTAGAACCAAGTTTAATTAAACTGAAGGCAAAACTGAATTGAAAAACGCAAATATGTACCTAGGGGTTTAACTCCGGTTTAAAAAGTAAGTGCGGTTTAGTAAATCGGAAGTTTAAACTGACTTTGTAAAACCGGCCCTTACTACTAATAACAGTAACTGCTACCGAAATTCATGTATTAGTAGGATTATACAATTTAAAATTTAATGATTTATATATATATATATATATATATAGATATATATATATATATATATATATATATATATATATATATATATATATATATATATAATTTATATTTAAATATAAATAACTTTAAGAAACAAATTGTGAGCAAAATAGCGTTATAACATTTGTACATATTTGTATTTCCTTGATGTAAGTAAACCTTGTAACATTTGTACTTAAATTGTGCAAACTTAACATTAGCCTGTGCTGTCAATTTTCCAAATACACAAATATATATATAAAACAATTTTTATATATTTTTTAATTGTTTTGTTGTCACATCACTTGTCAATCAAACAAAGGTAAACTTATTATTCTTAAGTTTTATTTTTTTTTTTTATTTTTTTTTTTTTTTTTATAATAAATATTTGTTATTACAACTGGCCCGTTAGACCAACAAGCAAATCTGATACATTAATTATGACATGCGTGAGGGCCACTCTCATCAGAGTTACCTCTTTGTGTTTAAAATTTTTATGTGTGTATTGTGTTTACATAAATCTAAGATCTAGAGGTTTGTTTCTTTTTAGTCTTCTGGTGTCTTTTTCGTTATTTAGTAGGTTGATGGCTAGTTCGTTTGGATGATTGTTTAGTTTGTCTTCGTGGGAGATGGCAAACTTTTTGATTTGTTCATGGATGTATTTTATATTGAAGTCTTTGTGTATTGTGTGATTGTTCACGTACCATGGGGCTCTAATAATCATTCGTAGGGTTTTGTTTTGAAATCGTTGTATGATGTTTACATTTGATTTTTTTGCGCATCCCCATAGTTGAATCCCATAAGTCCAGATTGGGATAAGTGTCACTTTATACAGAAGGAGTTTATTTTCTAGGGATAGTTGTGACTTGTGTCCGAGTAACCAGTACATTTGTTTAACTTTTATGTCTAAATGTTTACGTTTTGCTTTGATATGGTTTTGCCATGTAAGCCGTTTGTCCAAATGTATTCCTAAATATTTCACGTCTTCTTTTGTTTCGAGCGTTTTACCATTTATTCTAACTGCCGGGCATGTTACTTTTTTGGTTGTGAAGGCTATGTGCGTGGATTTATCTTCGTTAATTTTTATCCTCCATTTCTTGGTCCACTCCTGTATTTTGTCTAGTGAATTTTGTAGACGTCTGGTGACTTCAACTGGGTCTTCATGTGTCGCAAGTATTGCGGTGTCATCTGCAAATGTAGCCATTGTTACTTCTTCTGAACAGGGCAGGTCTGATGTGTACAGTTGATAAAGAATAGGTCCTAGGACGCTCCCTTGTGGCACACCGGCTGTGATTGGGTGTAGCCGGGACGTGCTGTCCTCGTAGCAGACTTGGAAGTATCTTTCATTTAAGTAAGATTTTAAGAGGAGGAAGTAATTGTGTGGAAGCAGAGATTTTATTTTATATAGTAAACCGATGTGCCATACTCGGTCAAACGCTTGGCTGATATCGATGAAGGCAGCTGAACAGATTTGCTTTTGTTGTAAGCATTCTTCTATCTCGTTTACTACTCGGTGAACTTGTTGGATCGTTGAATGTTGTTTTCGAAATCCAAATTGATGTTGTGGAATTACGTTATTTTCTTCCATGGTTATTTTCAATCTCTTAAGCAATAGTTTTTCGAATAATTTTGACAAGAGTGGCAGTAAAGATATTGGTCTGTATGATGATGTTTCTTGGGTGGGTTTACCTGCTTTGTGTATTAGGATAATCTGTGCGAATTTCCATTGAGTTGGGAAGTACGACAATCTTAGCATGGCGTTAAATATATGTGTGACGAGAACAATGGTCTTCTTTGGGACTTCTTTTAATACTGTTCCATTTATCAGGTCGTATCCAGGTGCTTTTTTGGTATTTATGTATTTTATTTCGTTTTTTATTTCAGATGGAGTTATAGGTCTAATTGGAAGTGCTAGCTGTAATGGCGACGTTAGGAACTCTTTTATCAGTTTTTCTTCGTCAGATGTTAGTGATGATGGATTAGGCTGAAATGTTTTTGCTAGATGTTTCGCGAATGTTTCTACTTTGGCTATGTCATCTCTAGCCCATGTTCCGTCCTCCTTTTTTATTGGGGGTATGTGTTTTGTTGGCCTTTTTAGCTTGCTTGTAGCTTTCCACAAGGAGTAGTCGTCTTCTGGGTGCGCGGAAAGGTTTCTCAGGTAGTCTTGAAATGTTTCGTTTTTAAATTCTCGTATCAGTTTCTTTATTTCTCGAGAAATGTGATTTAATCTGTTTTTGTCGCTAGGGTGTCTTGTTCGATGCCACATTTGTCTTATAATTCTTTTTTCTGCTATTTTGTCCTTCAAGTATTTAGGATAATTTGTTATGTTTTCTGTGTTGTTGTTGATAGTTGGAGTGGAATGCCACGCAGCAGTCTGAATGAGTTTAGTTATGTATTCTGCAGCTTCGTCGATGTCGTCAGTAGAAGCAAGAAGCATTTGCAAATTTGTGTTTTTATTTAGATATGTTCTAAAAGTTTCCCAGTTTGTTGCTTTATTGTATAAAGTTGGTTTCCTTTTTTTCCTCATGACAGTGGCACTAATTGTGATTATGACTGGAGAGTGGTCTGATGACAGTTCGTAGCTCGCTTCTATATCAATATAGTTTTGGGATAAGCCTTTTGTTATGAAGAAATCCAATAAATCAGGAAGTTTATTAGTGTCTGCAGGCCAGTAAGTGGGCTTGCCTGTACTGATGCAGTTGTATTTATTTGCCGTTAGTGTTTTTTGCAGTTCTCTTCCTTTCGGGTTTATTAATCTGGAACCCCATTGTGGGTGTTTTGAATTGTAGTCACCCCCTGCAATGAATCTGTTCCCTAGAGTATCGAAGTATTCTTGAAATTGGTTTTGTTTAATTGGGTGCCTAGGTGGGCAGTACACTGCTGATATGGTGAGGGTACCGTGAGCTTCTTGGATTTTTATGTTTGTTGCTTGTAGATGTTCTTTATCGTACTTCTCCACTTCGAAGTGTTTAAGATTTTCATTAATTAGGATTGCGGTTCCTCCGTGCGCCGTTCCATCCGGATGGTTTGTGTGGTAGGTTTTATATCTGGGAATATGGAAGTAGTTTCTATCTGTAAAGTGCGTTTCAGATACAAGAAGAATATCTATTTTTTGCTCATTTAGAAATAGTTCTACTTCTTGGCGATGCTGTGCCAATCCGTTAGCGTTCCATAATGTAATCCTGATTGAGTTAGCCATTGTTTTTATTAACGAGAGTGGTGAGAAGACTGATTATCATTGTGTTTTGCTGCATGAGTTGTTTAAACATTGATTCGAATCTAACGAGAAGCTGTGAAAGTGGCGGTTCGTTTACAGGTTTATTTGTTTGACTTGTGTTATGTGGTGTTTCGTCTTCATTGTTGTTGGTTTGACTGGGGTTAGGTGAAGCATAGTTTGCATAGTTGCTTCGACTTGTTATTGTGGCGTAACTTACAGTTTGGTTTTCTCTTTGGTATTGGTTGTTATTATTGGAGTTATTAGCTTGTTTGGATCTAGTTTGTGTTGTTTGTTTTTTCAAGTTTTGTAGCTTTTTGTAAATTGTGCAACCCTTGTAGTTGGCTGGGTGAGGACCTGAACAGAGGACACATAGTGCTGGTTCATTGACGTCTTTTTTGCACTTGTTTGTAGGGTGATTATCTGCGCATTTTACGCAATAGTATGGTTTGGTGCAATAGGTCTTTGTATGTCCGTATTCTTGGCATCGCATGCATTGAGGGATGTCTCTTTTTTTCCTTGGTGGTTCTACTGAGATTTTTGTTCCAAGTATTTGTTTTATTTCGAATATTTTTTTATTGTCCTTGCCTGGTTCTTGGTCGACGAAGAACATTGGTAAAGGTTCTTTAGTTTTCCAGTTTCGAATGTTGGAGACGTTCCTGATTTGGAAGCCTTCATCTTCAAGGGCTTCTTGTATCTCTTCTATCGGAGCTGTATGGTGTATGTTTTTGATTACGACTCTGTAAGCACGCTCTTGTCTGGGTTGATAAGTATGAAATGCTATGTTATTACTTTTTAATAGATGTATAAGCTTTCTGTACGCATCTGATGTGCTAGTGTTTATTTTGACATCTTTGCCTGCGACTGTTTTACAAGTAAACTCCTGTGTCCTTAATATGGTTTTAAGGCTAACTAGCATCAGACTGTAGTTTGTGACGTTTTGAACAAAGACTGGTGGTGGTTTTGGATCTGTATTTGTTTCCATGTTGCTGGACTCATTACTCAGGACCGTGAATCTATTTGTGTCAGTTATGTCTGGTACGGTAGGAGATTTGTTTGTATTGCATCGTTTTTTGTTTATATCTTGAGAGAAACTTGTTTCTCTTTCTCTTGCTCTTTTGTGTTGTCTTTTAGGAATCGTTTGCCAGCAACTCAGTTCTTCTATTCCATAGAGTGGATTATTTGAGCCATTGACTGAGCTAGGTGTCGTAGATGTGAATATGTCTCTTTCGGTATTTGTATAAGTAGGGATGCTTGCATATGGAGAAGTTATAGGTGAGGTTTGGCTAACTACTGATTGTGTACAATAGGTAGATGTAGCTACAGTTGTAATATTTGTAGTAGTATTAGTTGTAATGTTGAATCCCCCGCTTGTTTGATATGCGGTTATGCTTGATTGGTTCGGGTTAATGGTTAATGTGGTAGTGTTGGGTGTTATTGTTGGGTTTGTCGAATTTGTTTGCATATTTGTGGCGTAGACAAGACGTCCCCCGCTTGTTGTCTGCATATTTGCTGCAGTTATTATTTTTTCTTTCGCTAGTGTTTATATTTCTGCTATAGTTGGCAACACTGTTGCTCGGAGTGGAGCGCAAACGCGACGAGCGGAGCTCCACGTGTTGTTTGAGGTTATATTACAGCACTAACTGGCACTTTTGATGACATTCACTTATTTGTTGTAATTATTGTTATATAGTGTCACTATATTGTCGCTGATTTCAGTTTTTAACGCAATTGGTATTATTTTCTATTCGATATATGAAAAAATTTAATTTTTTTCTAACACAATATCTATTCGTACCGCATTTTATCACTGTTGCCAATGAAAAAAAGTTTTATTTAAATACAATAAATTTAAACCTATTTTTCTTAAAAAATTGATCATGTAACCTATCAAAATTTTTGTACTACCGGAAGTTAAATGTCTTTCTGATTCCAGCACAGCGTAAAGCCGGCCTCAGACGACTGGTGTACTTGGCCAATATTTGTTACTGGTGTACACTTGCCATGTCGTGAGAGTGGTTTACTTGTACAATTATTTGTCACTGGTGTGTACTGGTCAGTTTCCCATCTTCTGTCGGTAAAAATGGCACAAGTCAAAAGGATCACAATTGTTGGTACACTTGACAAGTCTTAACTTGTCTATTATTTGTGGTTGCGCTCACACGAGTTGTACATATATTGTACAACTACTATTCATTCTGTGTCAATAAGCGGATGATAAAGGTTGTGTGTTTTGAACTTTTCTATTTTATTATTAAATTAAAATGTGTGAGTGGTCAAATGAAGTGGTATTAGAGTTTATTGATTTATACGAAAATGAACTTGTTATAATGGTGCGCAAAACATTTGGATCATAAAAACCGGAATGAAGTTAATGATGCTTGGAAGAGAATAGAACAGAAAATAAGTATTCAGTATTTTATAAAAGAATTAAGAACTAAGTGAAACGTTCTGTAGGTAAAGGAAAAGGTACTTAAGTACCTATCGCGATTTAAATTCAAAGATACCATCCTCTCTCATTATTATTTTTTTAATTTTTTAATAACATCCACTCATTGCCACAAATACTATGCCTGCGATGACTTTTTCAGGACGACCGCTATTCATGATGGTGAACACTCATAGTGCACTCCAGCCAATATTGTACCAATATGCTGGCGTATTTTTAAAATAATTGTACAAGTCGTGTGAGCGCCTTGGCTTGTTAATGGTCTACATGAGCTGATACACTTGCCAAGTATACCAATATTGGTGCATTCGTCAAGTACACCAGTCGTCTGAGCCCGGCTTAACACATGCGCGTAATGGCTTAAGAGAATTTCAAGGTCACAAAAATATAAAGTACTTTTTACCATGTAACTTTTGTCTGAAGCATTTTTGTCTCAATTCCATAATAACAAAAAAAAAGATATGTTGCATTACTTTCTCTACAGCCTGTATATACATATATATATATATATATATATATATATATATATATATATACATATATTGTAACGGGGAAAATGCGGGTGGCCTACGGCGTACTCAGCGGAGTGGGGAGTGGGCCAGAGGCAGAGAAGTAAGCTATTCCTTCAACTAGCACAAATATATTTACAGCAAAATGATTTGATCCTAACTAGGCTTTGGACGCCTCCAACACTCTAAGCTACTTCTTTAGAACTAAATAAGTACAACTTAAGGGCAAAACGATACATAAACTACGGCTTATTTTAAATACAATCATGGGTTAAACTAAATGATACTCAGCCACGTGGTTGACCGCAATGCTCGTGATGCTGCATCGGTGGACAGGTCTGTCTCGTCTCCTCAAGATTTGTTTGTTAGGGCGCCAGTCCTGCGTCGACAGGACTCCTGAGGAAGAGTAGACTTCCTGGTGGTTCGGGCCGTAGTTTCCACGTGGTCACCGTAGTATGTGAACAAACAAATCGTTATAAAATATGATATCTATTCCAAACCTTACATCTAAGTTCGCTCTGTATATTTATTTTTAATTTCTAGCCTAACTTGTATACTAATTTAAATCTTACCAGCTACTTAATAACTAACCTAAATTTACAAGCTCTGTAAGTAACTATTTTATTAGAAAAAAGAACAGGTAAATGTAAGTAGAAGAAAGGGCAGTTTTAGCCCGCCACCCGCTGGCGCCAGACTTAATGAGGTAATTAGAAAGTATCGATTTCTAATGGGGTAATTAGAAAGTATCGATTTCTAATGACATTTTTGGAATTTGTGTTTTTCTCTAATTATATCTTGTATACGTATACGAGGGGTATTTGTAGGTAATTAGAAAGTATCGATTTCTAATGACATTTTTGGAATTTGTGCTTTTCTTTACTTATATCTTGTATACGTATACGAGGGGTATTTGTATATATAACTTTGCAGAGTGCAAGGGTAAGTCAAATTAAAACCAATCTCACTAAGAACAACAACAACAGTACGCTGCACTAATCCAAGTAAGTATTATTCTATTGTGTTAATGCTAAGCTGTTATTATTCTATTATGTTAATACTAAATATTTTTCTGTTGTGTAGAAATGAATCTTGAAGCATTGAACACCATCGGTGGATTGACGAGTGAGAAGCCTGTCATGAAAATCAAGGAATTGACACTTAACGAAAACTATCATATGTTATGTATGAAACGCATCACAACAAGCTACGGGAAACGCATACTTGTTGAACTTGAAGAATTTGTTGTATTTCTTCCTGCCCGATTCGCCCATATTACGGAGGATGATTGCGAGAAGTTCAACACTGATCAAAATAAATATGCTTTGGTGTACAAAGGGGAGAAGGCCTGCTCAAATAAAAATAAAACTGTGTTAGTTGAATTTATTAAAATGGAATAATTGTGGCTAAATAAATAATGATAATATGAAATTCTTATGTTATGTCTTATTCATGTCCCCCATCACAGCATTATCTTTATATAGTATGTATCGCGTAAATAACTTGTTGTTGTCATTTATGAAATTATGAAGTTGAAAATAAAAATAATAATGATACTATGAAATTATGTCTTATTCCTCTCTCTCTCTCTCTCTAGTCCATCACAACATTGTCTGTAAAATACTATGTAAAAATATATATATAAGGAAGATTATGAAAACTTGCTGCTGCGGTCATTTATGATTTGTTAAAAGTTACGTGATTATTCCTAAGAAGGAGAACCATTTGCGGTTATATGGAATAGAAGTATTTAGTATATCGCTTTTAAAAATATTCATGTAATGTATATTTCAAGTAATCGTACAAGTTTGTATGGAGTGGAATTATTGCCAAGTATTTAATACAGAGTGAGACAATGTCAATCATTTGTGTATGGGATAGAATTATTCTCAAGTGCTATGAAATTGTCTTATTTCTTATCCGATTAAATGTAATCTGCAAGAATAAACTGAATTTTCAGTCAGTGTACCGAGAAAATTAAACTGTCTTGGGAATATGACTGTTACTAAGTAAATGACTACCTGAGTTGAATTTTGATGTAGAATTAAACTGTCATGGAAATATGACTGTAATTAGCCAAATGAGGGTTAATTACTATTACAGCTTTCACATTGGTGATTCTAAGAAAAAAAACCCCCACGCTAGGGCTCATAGGATGTATATATATATACACTCGATGTCCAGGACATAATCAGTACAGTTTTACACTTACATTTTAACGCAACATGAATTCTATTCCGATCATCGTGAGTGACGCAGAAGAGGAAGTAGTACTTGCTACTTCGAGGCAGGCAGTGATGAAGAGAAGAAGAGTACGAGAAATATTCGGCTCCGATTGTGAGGACGAGTTCGTTACTACTCCTCGTAGGAAGAGGTCGAGGATCGAGGCCCCGAAAATAGAAGTACGTAAAGTAGAAATTATCAGGCCAGCACGTCCGACTGTGGCAGCGCCAGCATCCACGGCACCATCGCCAGTAGCACCAGCCAAGGTACCAACGCCGGAGACAGCAGTAGCAGGACCATCCAGGCCTCCCTCACCACCACCACCATCAGCCGCCCAGTATTTCGAGGAGTTTTGTGCCCTAGACTACTGTGTACCCACCCCGGAACGAGCTGTCACACCAGGTCTCACTAAGGCTGAGCTCCTGGACTATGACCAGGACGCACAGCCACAGTTCGACGCTGACGAAGTGGCGTTGATGGGTGACGACCGAGTTTTTGCGGAATTGCCCTCATTTAACGTTCTTTGTGATGCGGCGGTGGTGAGTAACGGATTCAAATTACAGGAAGAATATTATTCTCCAAAAGATAACAACAACAGACTATTAAAGTGCGCGTACGCTGTGGTAGACGTGAATTCTCGAAAATTTCTGTCGGTAGGATTCAATCCTCTGAAGAGGTTTAGGCCAACAGTATGTTTAACTTTCGAAAAGGCATCACTAGAGGTAAACGATCACCTAAAAATGATGCATGATCTACGCGTAATAAAACGTATGCTAGTCAAAACGGTTGGACGTAACGATCGTATGCTCTTGACGTGTGCTAACCTACAAGCGACGTTGGTCGCTAATAAACAAGTAAGAATATCGGTGAACAACATCAGCCCGAGGAGTTTAAAGCCTCATCAACTTGTTATATTAGCGGGGGACGAGATAGACCGCATACTGGAGAGTGAGGATTTTATAACATCAAAAATAAAATATTTGCGAGAAAATAGCGATCTCCAAAGGAAATATCTGCAACTACTGCAGAGCTGTGCGGTGCGAGTAGTAAAAACATATTTAGCTGATTCTATGCTTAAGGAAACACTCCGTCAAGAGATTTTAAGTGTGAAGGATAATTTTTTGAGTGATTGCTGGTGGGAGATGTTTATATATTATAGTTTTAAGTTGCAATTTGATGCACGAAATGTATTAATGCATATAAAGAGGAAAGATGAATTAGTAGTAGATGTTCAATAAAAACATATTTATATAAAAAAAAAAATTTATCTGTTTTATTCATGTAAAATAATGTTGATACATCACCTTTACATTCCGGTCATTTAAGATGAAATTATTATTACTAAATAAATTTACAAATTCATACATTGCATATCCATTTATCCTAAACCAAAGAAATACTAAACAGTATTGTCCGCAGACTGTAGAAAAGTAATTCTGTAACTGTGTGGTGTTATATGTCCATCTTTGTGTGTTTCTACACATGAAATGTAAGTGGTGGAGACTACATTTCTGTGGCGGTCTTCCGTATGAGTCAAAATATTCCCCATAACCGTTCCGGTCAATGAAGATGGCTGTCCAATGTGCCCCGGGTTTTGTATGTACATCCGTATTGGTTACAATTATACAGGGGTAGTTTACACGCAGCGGTAGTGTGTCGGCAGCATACACTCCGTAATGGCCGCTTTTGAATTCTGTGCGAAGTATTTTTTCAATAGTTGTAGAATTCATTGTACCAAGTTTTTAAAATGACGACGTTTTCACTGGCACATGCCATACGCGAATGAGCGTACGGTATACGACACTTGTGATTTCCAGTCTGTAGTTTACTTATTGATGGGCACCCCAAATCACTTAAATCTTGTACGTCATTCCTCAGTAGTAGATTCTGCAGTCGCTTCTTCTTTTCAGCGCCCTTTACAAATATTTTTTCTATATCTGTAGTAATAATACTGTGTATTATCTTAGTTAAATCCTTGTATTCTACGAAGCCATGGTCCCAGTCCAAACCATGGTGATAATCTCGTAGCCAGGTCACTTGAGCGCGCACGGAAGACGACAAGTACTCTCTAGCGAATGGTGGTTTGAACAGGAAGTTATGAAAATACTCACTATTCAACGATATTATAGCTAGTTCTTTAATTATAAACTCTCTACCACTACCATAAAAGCCTTGAATATCGATGATTACCATTTTCGTTGAAAGTTTAAATAAAACTAACAATTTTCCATAAACTCATTTATTTATATTAACTGCTAAAATCTACAATAACATTCCTATTTTTATCTATTTCTATTATATTATCAAATTCAGCGTAAATAAGACAATTAACGGTTTGAGAAAGTGCTTCCTCAAAATGAACTTCAAGTCGTAGAGATCCATGACGTGTTAAATTCCAGTGGGACATCATGTTGGCAGATAAGTCGGGTGTCAGGTCAAATGCCGCCAGACAAAAGCCGTCAGGGTAATTTTCCCTCTCAATCTGGTTACCCTCGTTGGAGAAGTGTATACCAAGCCCCGAGAATAATGTATTGTACATTTGTACATAAGACTTTTTGGAAAAATTCGGCTGTAGCGGTTTGGCCGGTAACTGTTGTCCATTCACGCATAGTGCAAGATAATTAATTTTATAGTGATGAAAATTGAACGGATTACTACTATAATCCCCATTGAATGCTTTATTTGAGACGAATCCTATAATACATCTCTTTGGAAGCTGACCCAGATAGATATTATCCATGCACTTGTTTTGAATTCCCGACGCAATAGTAATGGCCTTACATTCGACTCTAGTAATCGGATATTTGGCGGTTGTCGTTGCTAGCGCAGAATTATGCGCTAACAGGACGCTAGGGTTAATTTTCATTCTACGCACCATTAGTGTAGCTTCTTTTATTTGAACTTTAAAATTCGCCGAATCAGCCTGTAAACTGAAACTGTCTCTTGAACGGACAAGACGGAGTCTCATCTCAACACCGTTTATTAAAAATTTTTCTTGATTAAACAAATCAACGTGTAAGTGGCCCAGCATATCAATATCGCTACTTAGTTCACTGTACGCTTTTCGCTTTACGAGCCCCTTATTTGCACCACCAGTAAGATCGTCAAGTTTACCGGCCGTATCAACATACCATAAGCCAGCTGTTAGATGGGATTTTTTAGCATCACCGCCATAGTTTAACAATGTTTCAATGTAAGCTCGATAGGCGTATGTGTTGTTTGGTGGTGAAACTAGCTTCTGATTCATATAAATATCAATTTGACTGAAGAGCGAATGAAGTAAGTTATTTATCGGTGCTACGTTTTCATTCTCCTTCAGCGGGGTGTTGTCAGCGTGAATTACGCAAGCCTTCAGGTACAACATAGTTTGAGATAAGTCAAGATAATCATCTCCTTGACCGGGGATTACAAATTCTATGGGTGCATCGTCGGTGAGAGAAGAAAGAGGTTTATAATTAACCCATTGACCACTTTCGATACTAGTCTGTGTTGGAGGTATAGCGAATAAGTCGAGCTCTGATTTGACACATTCACACGATTGAGGATGTAGGAAAGCCATGTTAATCGAATATATCACTACGCTTCTTCTTCTTCTTCTTGCTGCGTGTACGCGACTGAACGCGTTTAACTGTTTTACGCCCCTTTTTATAGCCTGACCCCGTTAATAGTGTATCAATTTTATTCTCGGCTTTTCGCTTCAGATTCCCTCCCGCTTCAGTGAGGCGCGATTTAAAAATTTCCTTAACCGGACGGTCTTGATGTAGATCCCCCAGAATGTTAACGCCTGTACGCATTGCCTCTTTCCCCACTGTACTAACACCTCTCTTGATTAACGGCATGATACTTCTGAATAATCCACTAAAGAAACTACCGACACCATGGCCCCGTTGATGAGCGGCTCCTCTGAATACCACGCCGCCTATACCAGAGCCTGCTTGGCCGTTGTAATATGTTAAATACGGACACGGTTTCATTGTATGCGTCTCCGTCTAAAGTGAAGTTTAACGCATAGAGTCCCAAACTGGAATGGTATTGCATGGCCCTTATCATCCCTTATATCTATTTCCACGTTTTGAAATTCGCGTTTCAGCACGGGGATGTAATGTGGTGCTGTATATGTAACCATTTTATTCGTCCCATAGAGATATTTTGTCGTATCTACATGTACCACTCTCAATAGGGGAGTTATGACGTCACCTACAAGTTGTGGCATAACAATGTCGCAGTAAACGAACATTTGATGTGGTATACCGAGTAATAGGTGGTGTGGATTACGTGCTAGCTCGTTTTTAAATAAATTAGTTTGCGGCTCGTAACCCAGTTGAAGGGATAATTTAGGCGATAGTTTCAATGAAAATATTTTGAAAATATAATTTTTGATGTCCTTAATTTTCACCGTAACCCGGTTCAATTCCGTATCATAAGTGAAAGATGTATAAATATCTAAATCTTTATTCTCGTTCAACTCACGTATCACATCGTTTATGCTGTCGTAATTCCCAGCGGGGATTCGTGTTTTCTTCTTAACAGTTGTTGAACTATTTTCATCCTTCAGCGTATAATAAATAATATTTTCGTGGTCGTTTACGGTGTAGAATGAGTTGGGATATTGAATTTCGACTAGAGCCGCTTCCCATTGGCCATCCAGTTTTAATTGTTGTGGTAATTGTGTAATAAAATTGGTAGTCTTATTATCGGGAAAATATTGCATCGAGCTATTACTTGGTAACGTAATGTAAAAAGCGTCCTCTTCCACGTTCATGATTAAATATAATTTATATTGCTCGCGGGAATCCAGGTATCGAATTTTTTGCTATATCCTCTCCAGCGGACGAGCACCTGCTTTCTACGACCGCAACCACGTGTGTCAACTATTTTATCTATTTTATACGTGGTATCAGGCTTCACGAGTACTTTCTGTAGTTCCTGCGTATAAAAAACTCCGTCGATTTCTTCCTCATTCAAATCTTGTAGTTTAAACACTGGTGGAGTTCTCCTCAGTACGGCTGTAATTTTGAATATTTCCTCAGACCAGTTCGCTTCGTACCCCTTTTTAAATACATGTTTCTCTCTTGATATACGAACGAGATCTCCTTGTTTAAAACTTACACGATGCGATTTTGCTGTTTCTTCTGCCCCATACTGATTTCGCCATACTTGCAATACATTTGTATCACGCACATTCTTTGGAGCAAAACTTGTTGATGAATGTATAGTACTATTGTATGCTGATACAAGATTCTGTAGCACGTCGATATAACGAAATGTATTATTCCGCGTAAAATATCGATACATTCTTGTTTTTAAAGTTCTATTTAGACGTTCTACGAAGCAGGCTTTAACATCGGGGTTTTTCGTAACATAATATTTTATATCATTCTTCTTTAAAAATTCTTGTACACTGTTTGCAATAAATTCTGATCCCTTATCCGTTTGTAAATATACAGGTTTACGTTTACTCTCGTTAAACATCTTATCAAATGCAGAAATAACTGTTACAGGCTTCTTATCCATTAGTGGTTCTGCCCAGGCAAAACGGCTAAACACGTCAATTACCGTCAATATATATTTATAACCATCATTATGACGGGCTAGACTTCGCATGTCATTAAGGTCTGCCTGGAATAGATCATTAATGTTGGACACTCGGTATTTATTTCGGGGAAATCTTTTTCTAACCGGCTTATGTAATGTATATGCATCTTGAGCACTTAACCACTGTTTAACGCTTCTGCCACTAATGCTACCCTTCACAGCCTTTATAAGATTAGAGGCTCCAGAAAAACTGGCAGCATGTTTAGGATTAAAGTAAATGCCTGTCAATTTATTATTATTATTCTCTTGTTTAGAAGCGGAATTTTCTCCATTTATTTTTGACTGCTGATATTGATGTTTCCGCCTCGTCATTATGTCTCCGCTGTTTGCGACTGTATATTTTATATGATATAGTCGGTCGCATGAATTCCCTTCTACGTGGATTCCCTATTAATTCCTCCGGGATGTTGATATTTTTCAAAGCGGTCGAGAACTTTTGCCACCCTACAGGACTTGAATGTTTACGCGGTCTCAACACATCACCGATTAAGTCTGTAATGTTTGAGTGCGGCATTTCAACATTATTAATACTAACACGGCCGAGTTTATTCCATGTGACACTCTTGTTGGCCAATAATCGCTGCAACAAAAGTTTTGCTTTGGATCGATATGTTTTCGGGAGCGTATTTATAATACCCGATGTATCATCATCATCTTCGATTTCTACTTCTTCTTCGTCAGGAGTGAGGTTCTCTTCAGTTATTGGCAATTGTAAGGGGGCACGTTGTTGACTCTTAAAATGTAAATAACGTTGCAGTGTTTGTTGATATAACATCCATTTTTCATGATCGGGGATTCTAGAATTTAACACCTTTTTCATATCGTTATCTAGCTGTGAAGTTATATCACCGGTTTCTATATTACTTTGTTTAAGTCGTTCTATTGCCTCAGGGGCTATTAAAACCATTTTTCTAGCATGCTCCATCACTGTTTAAACAAACTACTCAACACACCCGTGAGTAATGGGGCCAATAGAAACGGTAAGAATGCTCCGCCGGATTGAACCAAGATTTGCTTCTTCTTCTTCCAACCCTCGCCACTTTTCGCAATGTTTCTCAAGGTCTTCTTATAACGTAAAAGACGAGCTCGCTGGATTTTATTAATACGAACTTTACCGCTTAAAATATTATATGTACACTCGCATATACAGCGTACAGTATTAGAATCAGCACTTTTCAGCAGAGCGTTTCGATGTTGTGGTTTAAGTTTTAGTAGCGCGTGAAGTAATGCGGCGTTCTTAATGACAGTACTAGACATGTTTAGAACAGCAGTGTTTACGTAATAATCTGGGGCAGATGTTTGTCACCGTATTTATATGCTTTTTTAGGGATATATACATACATAAGTCCCCCGTGTGATGTTCTAAAGCGCGCCCACTCGGGTGTTGATTGTTTCAAATCAAAGATTAAATAACCATGTGGATCTGATGTAGCATCATTATAAGCCTCTTGAATAAATTTTGTATTTTCCGGACAAATTTGACGTGACAAATGTGATATTTGTGCTTTATCACGTGGATTTTTAAAATAAATAATATAATTGGCATTAAGTGATATATCTCTCTGTCCTTTGCCTTGGTGAAATAAATTCTGCGTTATAAAGAAAACCGACATATTTCTATGATGACTATCCTTTGTAAATATATCAACTATTCGTGAATCGGCTTCGCGCATTAAATCGTCAATTATAATTAATTGTGCAGTTTTCCCGTCAAAATTTTCCATATCAGGAAGACCTTCAACAAATTTCACGTTAGGTATTTTACTGTATAAGTCTTGCCATACCCCATAACACCATGTTATTTGTGGAAATACAGTATCGCATAATTCATTTATGTTGCGAAGGAAGTCCGTAACGAAATATGATTTTCCACTTCCGGATGGACCGGCCACGATTGCACTAAAAGGATGCTGGAATTTCATGTTTAACCACAATGAAGAGTAAAACTCGAATGTAAGAATTTACTAAAGCATGTTTATTTTATATATATAAAAAAAAAAAAAGAAAAAAGAAAAAAAAAAGTATGTATGTACACATACGTACATACATACACACACACACACATACCTTATATTACTTATTCTACTTACATACAAAAATATACACATACATAAACTTATTCTATTTACACATATTTACTCTATTCTAATCTTAACCGTTTGTATCCATAAGGTAGTGAATCTAACGAACCCACACGCCGACGTTTAGTAAAACAAATGTTAAATTTTTTACTTTCGCGACGTGTCACTACATTATGGTCTTCACTACACCTAATATTGTCGGCTGTTATCACTGGCACTGGTAGCGGATCCTCACTTAGAATTATATCTCTCATCGAGTTAAAGTTTATAATTTTCGAGTTTGCATAATTTAAAGTGAATCCCTTCACTTTACACACATACTTATACTCGTTTTGGGACGGAGAATACACTTTGTATGCATAGTTTTTTGGACCACCACAGACAAATTCAGTAATATAGCTACCTGATCCATAACACTCCAGCTCATCTGTTAAATCCCCGAGATAATTTCCGACAGGAGGTTCATATTGACCCGGAGCATGCTTGTATATTACTGAATCTGTGTCGTAATACAAAACTTGTTTACCAAGGGGCTGTAGATGGTCCAGTAGACGCAGACGAGCTTGTGCGGTGGTATATGCCGCAATAGCAACATTTACTGTGGCTAACGGTTCCATTGAATCCTCCAAATACCGCCAGTTCACGTACATCACCTTGTCGCCGGCAGGTACCAGATGGTTCACGACTACGGCAGGGTTCTCCAACAGCTCAAACAATTCAACGGGCTCAGCTACTACCGTCGTGCGGATCTTGTTCTCCGATTGAGCAAATTTACCTGCAATGAAATCAATTAGAAACATATAAACGTATGAAAGAATGAATATACATACCCCAAAACGAGTTAAGCATAAGCTTCGCCAAAGACCGTCGTCCGGCATTTTTCTCGATCCGACTAGGGTCCAACTCGACTCCCTCATTCGTCAGATACTCAGTCACGTATCTCTGTCTATCCTCAGCACTAATACAGACCGACGGGTAACCAGTGGCTTCCTGCTTCATCTTCAAAAAAGCATTTATGTACTCGACAAAGAGACCTCCGGTTTTGTTCTCTTTGTCGTACACACTAATGTCATAGCGCCACACTTCAAACACTTCCAGCACTCGGTACCCTGACTGAACTGCCCTCCGCAGTTCATCAGCTACCCAGGTACCCGTAAAACGGCGCTCGTCATCGGTATGTGTGCACTCTGTTTGACGTAATTCGTCACAACACCTGCGACACAGTACAAACATTAGTTTTCCATGAGCTCGACGTGGAAGAATCGGGTGTAGCAAGCGGGTTGGCGGCAGCACTAGACATTTAATAAGCCCCTCAACATTGTCTATGTTGTTGTTAGAGCCTAACAACGCGTTACAATCAGCACCGACAAAAATTTCCGGGTGACCAACTGGAAATTTACCATACTTGCACACCCATGGATAGAGCGAGCATACGTCCACATACTTGATCTTCTCTCCACGGGGTGCCTTATGGTAAAGTGTACAATTTCCAGTTCGGCCTCCGAAAAACGCATCACGGGGTTCCAGTGGAGAATAGTTTATAAGGAAGTGATTTTCTACAAACTCGCATAGCTCGGGATTACACTTCTTTTCTTTCAAAAAGTCGCACTCCCACTTTTCCACGACGGTGTAGCCGAGCTCCCGTAACTTCTTTGTTTTAGCAGCTGTCCTCTGGAATCGAGAGTTTATTGTCTCCTGAGGGTTATTCATTATGGCCTGGTCACGGTTTGTTCGGAAGCATACATCATGACCGTGGTAATAGCACCCGTGAAACTCAAAGACTGTTTTATCGGGAGCAAAAAATCCGTCTACCGTCATATTAGGCCCTAAAACAGCCTCACCACCGCGCGCCGAATGTTGAATTTGGATCTCTCTGATCTTCTCCTCCCAGAGTAACCATTCAAGGGCGATTTTAGACTGATTGTCACGTAGTCGATAGCCGCGCTCAGGGATCAAACCTATAGTCTTTGACCGCAAGAATCGTCGGCGGAACACTTTGTTACACGCTGACGCTATAGTAACGGCTTCTGTAAAGGGGCACACTTCACAATCTTTAATAAAGGTCTTTCTGAATTTTATACACGCCCTACGTAAAATATCTACGTCCGATATGCAGTATTCCACTATCTCTTTCTGCATATTGAACACGTAATTATCGCGCACTTTCTCCTCATACCATCGCATGAACTGCTCGCGCGGCTCGCTGTGCATGGTATCGGCACCGTAAAGATTCGTATGCGGAATTGGCCCTACGTACGAGCTGTTTTCCGTCGTATTAAAAAAATGTGGAAAATACCCTTTCTTTGAAGAAGCCGGTAAATCCAAAGCTTTCACCAAGCTACTCAGTGACATTGGCAGAAAGTTTATCGAATCAATAAATCTTACATTATCCACTTCCAGTAGCATGATTTTCGTCCCATTCATGATAAGCTTTGGTCTGATTGTACGCGTTTCCGTGAGATAACGCAAAACAAATTGAAAATCAAAACCTTTGCCATTATGGGCTATACATGTTACTGTCTTAAACGACCGGCGTGGTAGAGTAGCATATTCAACAAAGTTCTGCACACTGCTTTTACTGAACACATGCTGCCGGATCCCACAATTATCGCACATTGTTTTCATATTATTATTGTCCGTACACTTGGGACATGACTGCTGCGCTACACACAAATTTACTTCATGCAGCTTATCAGTTCCAACACTTTTTTCCTGCCTCGTCTCAAAGTCAAAATATATAAACAAGTGCTGTTCCTCATCGGCCGCGGTCTTCTTCACACTTTTTTTAATGTAACACTCGTGTCCTATACCCTTGTACTCATCGCACGTTTTGCAATACACGGTGTTGCATATGTGCGCTCTATTTGATTGTACCACATAAGTTTTAAAGCACTGTGTACACTTTTTAAGTTTTTGACAAAGCGAGTTTATATGGTTCTTTAAACACTGATCTCCACGGAACTCGCGATCACAATTTTTACATAATACCTCAATAACACCGCGTGGACATGGTGGCGCGCGTTGACAACACGGACAGGTATTTTCACACCTGTGTTGCCCTATTTGATTATACCCAGTATGACACGGCTCGCAAAAGTATGACTTGGAAAAAGCAGCCGTTAAGCTTTTGATCACTGAATAGTGGGAACCATGATGTAGAAGATTTAAGCGTGGCAAATCTTTATTTTTATTCCCCTCGAAAATTACCGTCCCGTGACTGTCGTATTGATAAACAACAATATTAAAGTCTGTAAGATGCTTTTGAAATTCCGAGAGCTCGGGGATTCCACATCCTTCCCGGGGTATATTTACTTGGGCCTCAGCTATAAGGTTGCGACATTCTCGATCCTGAAGGGAATTGCTATTTTTCACAAGTTGTTTTAATTCAATGTTCTTCTCTGTCACAGCTTTCGCGATTACCAACGCGCGAGGTAGGCATAAATTGTCAGTATTGTTTATATCTATTACCCCGTATTTCCTCCGGCAGAAATCGGCGTATTTCACTCCGCGACACGATAGTTTTTTCCCATTGCCCGAACCCACGGGCACACTCACTCGCGTCATCACAACCTGCATGTTTCCACTGGCAAATAGTTCAGAATTACTCTGCAGTATTTTTGATATCGCGTCCCACACTACATCGATATGCATCTGATCTGCACGACGGAAACTAATCCACGCAGGACCTAACTCGCACTGAGGAGTATACATGGCTAGTCCGACCTGATCCGATGCTGGCACAGTTTTTAAAATATATGTCAACAATTCTTCCATACCCTCTTTGAACCACTCCACTGGATTCACGTCTGCAGGCGGGTCTGACATACGGAAGGTTACACGGCGTCCTACCATTTTGAACCGTTTAACATGGCACGACTCGTCAGCAGCAATATTGAAACGTAGCGGCATTTCAACATCTTCGTCGTCGTCCGTGGCTCCGCGCTGTTGAACTCTTGGATTAAAACCGCATCCTAGCTGAGAAATCCCGGTAACAGCTGGTAACGCGTCCAGCTCATCTTGTAATAACTTCTCGCAATGTGTGAAAAACGCATTGAAATTGTCATCCGTTCCGTCACTTTCAACTGGCTTCGACTCATCTGAATTCAACGCATCACTCAGTATATTTTCACATTCATTAAAAAATGCATGAAAATCTTCATCTGAAGGCTGATACACAAACTCTTGAGACATGGTTACTTTGACACTCACAGTAAACTAAGTATCGCAGTCACAGTTCCGCTTGTTTAAATACTAACTCAGGTACATATTGAAAAGGATAGGTGTATCTCTCGTTCCTTGTTAATTATCACCCTAAATCAAAGTTTCTGAGAAATAGAAATTTTGTTTAGAACGTATTATCATTAGCTAAATGACAATTTTAAGCCCAGTACCGATCTTTACATAACGAAGGTAGGAGGTAAGGAATGACTAGGTACAAATGACAAGAATATACAATTTCATATTATTTAGTTCCATTCTATCCAAGCAATAATTCCACTCCATTTAAACCTGTTAGATTACAGACACTTGGAATGTACATTACAGTGGCTTACAATTATAACATAAACGGGGTATTCTTCAGTATATACAGATACTTAGCAGTAATATTTCAAAATAATAACACATAAATTTAAACCGAGTAAATATAAATAATATTCAGCAGGTTGGATGTCAGTGTTTCTACATAGCACATACGCTGATGAATGTCTCTCTCTCTCTCTCTCTCTCTCTCTCTCTCTCTGTACTATAGTTACAGAAATTCAACAAATATGAATAGCATTGTCCCTCTTTCTCTCTCTCTTTCTTAGCAAATAATTCTAACCCAAATGGCTTACAATTCTACCCAGGTAACGAATACACATAAGAATGTAAAATTCATATTATTTTTTTTTTTTTTTTTTCAACTTTATCCCACAAGAAGCTTCGACTTAATATTAAGTACAGTGAATACAAACGTGGTATAATCTAAATACATCAACGAATATAAATTCCATATTATGTTCAACTTTATTCTACAGAAAATGACAGCAAGTTTCCACTTAATGTTAAGTACAATGAAGGTCATTACCTTCATTAAATACTTAGCAATAATTCCACGACATACAAATGAGGTATACTTTAACGAATACACATAAGAATATAAATTTCATGTTCAACTTTATTCTTACATACATAATATGCCTACAACAAGTTTCCATACTCATTTACTCAATACATATTATGTACAGCGACAATGTTGTGAAGGGGGAGACAGAGAGAGAGAGAGAGGAATAAGACATAACATAAGAATTTCATATTATCATTATTTATTTAGTCGGTATAGAATATACAGTTATTCCATTTAATAAACTTAACTAACACAGTTTATACACTATTATTATTTATCACAAAATAATAGGAATATACATTTACTCAGTTTTACATTTGACAATTTCTACCATTACAGTTTTATCAATGTCCGAGCCGGCCTTCAACCTTTCCCCCATGTATATCAATGCATATTTATTTTCCCCGTTGAAATGTTCACATTCTTTTTCGGAAATATAGGTGGTATACCGTTTGGGAAGGATCACGACATAGTCTTCTAGCTCAACAAGAATTCGCTCCCCGTAGCTTGTTGCAACATACTCCATTCTTGATAGCGGATAGATTTTTTCATGCTGCAGGTCTTTGATTTCCATGAAAGGTTTGTCACTTGTTACATCCTCGACGGTGTTCAATGCTTCAAGATTCATTTCTGCACAACGCAATAGAATAATAATAATTAAACACAATAGAATAATAATAATTAAACACAATAGAATAATACTTACTTGGATTAGTGCAGCGTACTGTTGTTGTTGTTCTTAGTGAGATTGGTTTTAATTTGACTTACCCTTGCACTCTGCAAAGTTATATATACAAATACCCCTCGTATACGTATACAAGATATAATTAAAGAAAAGCACAAATTCCAAAAATGTCATTAGAAATCGATACTTTCTAATTACCTACAAATACCCCTCGTATACGTATACAAGATATAATTAGAGAAAAACACAAATTCCAAAAATGTCATTAGAAATCGATACTTTCTAATTACCCCATTAGAAATCGATACTTTCTAATTACCTCATTAAGTCTGGCGCCAGCGGGTGGCGGGCTAAAACTGCCCTTTCTTCTACTAATGTACTATACATTTACGAGAACGATATACTTAACTTTTCCTTCTCTAGGCCAGAATTACTCTCCGAATAAAGAAAACACAACTCTCTGAAAAAATGTACGCACAACGTGTTTTGCACTGTTTCTTCACTGATCATAAAAAAAACCCGTCCGCACCGGACTATCACCAAGCGTCAGGCCCGGATTTGGTTACAAAGGGCGGGGAGCGTTACAATATATATATATATATATATATATATATATATATATATATATATATATATATACAGTGTGTCCCAGCGACTACCATACATAGGGAAATTAACATTGGGAAATTATATAAGGATCAACTATTGCCTTGAGCTATATGTATATTCTTTCTGAGTGAGAAAAACAAAAGATTTAAAATAAAGAAATTTACTTCTGTCAAATAATTTTATATTACATAATTATTTAAAGGAATTTTATTTAAATTAGGAAATTGGGTACGCCAATTGCCTTCGCAAAAGTAATAGAAATGGAAACCAGAATGTTAACAACGAAGTAGATATTTTGGCAGCTGTCGAAGTGTGAGGGAAATTACAAATAATCTCAGTGAATCACCGCACTCATAAAAAACACAAATATTTTACTGTTATTAGCAGCAGATAGTGAAAAACGAATCACTTTTTGTGAATTAATGTTTAATAAATGTCATGCTTTAGAAAATATTTGTTTCATTGACGAGCACACATTTACCTTAAATGAGGGACACAATTTTGTGACAGATTAAGCCACTGTCTGCTAGTCAATGGGAATACGTTTGAACATTTCATTGATTAGTACCTGCTAGTGATATTGAATTTAGTGCTTAACTGTTATGTTTTGTTCGTTTTTCCATTACAAAATGCAAAAAATGCTTTCTGTTGTAGGTATGTATTACTGAAAATCATCCAAATTTGTTTCTACACAAACTTTATTATAAAATAATAAATATAACCATATTATTTATTTCTAAATATTATTTATTTGCAAGAATATTGATAATTAAATTGTAATAATTGTACTGTGTCAGCAAATTCTAAAAATAACAGCAACCTGACAGTTTTAAATTTGATTAATTCAACTACCTACTGTTTAATTTGTGCCAATCACATGTTTAGATACAGACACAGCAATACTTGATCCTTACATAATTTCCCAATGTTAATTTTCCTATGTATGGTAGTCGGTGGGACACACTGTATATATATATATATATATATATATATATATATATATATATATATATATATATATATATATATATATATATACTGGGTGTTAATAAAAGGGTAAAAAAATTTTTATGGTATATACATTTCGATGTAATGATTCACAATCAAAAAGAATTTTTTCAGAATTCGCAAAATTATGGACATGCTTCTAGAACAGTACATTTTTAGTGCCACTGGTAGTAGACAAATGAGTACGGGTATTCAATATAAGTTTGTTACCACGTAACTGATGTTGAATAACAAATGAATTAATTTTATTCTGACGTTTTGTAATAATGTACTGTCACCAGTGGCACTAGAAATATAGTCTTCTAGAAGCAAGTCCGTAATTTTGCGAATTTTTAAAAAATTCTTTTTGATTCTGAATCAGCACATCGAAATGTATATACCTTGAAATTTTTTACCCTTTTTTTAACAGCCTGTATATATATATATATATATATATTTATATATATATATATATATATATATATATATATATATATATATATATATATATATATACATGCTGGCTTAATTATTTCATTTAGTTCTGGCCATATGGAGAATTGATGTTTGTATTTAGATAACAATTTCCCTTTGCTCTAAAATATGAAAAAAAAAAAGAGATCAAGTATTAAATATAGGCTAAACTATAATTTTTTACTTGGTGTCAACGTAATATCCCATGTAAGCTATGTCATCGTCGTTGTTACACATGTTCATGATCCACATAATTCGGTTGCTACAAGAACGTGCCAGAAATGTTTCAGGATGTAGAATTGATTCAGCATAATACTCAACGGACATATAGTGACTGCATTTTACTAGAATCATAAATTAATTTTAACAATAAACGGTTGTGTAGTCTGAATTTCTTGTAACAAGTCACAGGCAGGCGCGTTACATATGATATACATTAAGTGATTCTTATACATAAGGCCGTACTTTTGGCCAACCTTTTCTTTGTTTCTGGCCGCGTTTGAAATTTACCATGTGTCGCTGCCTTTGACTTGGCACACGCTTTCAAGAATAGTCGATCATTCCGCCCTCGCTGGTTGCACCCTGTTCGATTTACGTAGAGGCAGTACACATAAAAAGTCATTTGATTTTCTATTTTGGTTGTAGCAACAAGATCGTCTATATTTTTACTCTGGTGATATATTTCTTACCTCTCCGCTGACCATCCCTCGTCTTACATTCTTTATACAGTATCGCGGGAATCGTAGACGCCAAATTTTTAAAGCATCTAATTTTTATATATTCCGGTGTAAACAAAAATATATTAAAATTAGCAAACACATAATCAATCACTAATAAAAAATTTGTGCACACATACGGTGTGTTCCTGGTGTGCAGTGCGGGTGAGGGGCGCTTCCTAAATTGGAATAGAAGTCAGCTGTGCCTATGCTGTTCAAATAACCCAATTTCCCACCATCTGTATGTATCACATCTACAAATACAGCGTCGTCTTGTGATAGACTTGAATGACTCGGAATTTGAAATATAGGGCCCGCTCCGTCTAACACTGCAAAATAAAATGTGTATTTCTTTGAGCATTTAATTATTTTTCTTTTTACAAACCTGTGAGTCTCTTGAGACGACCCTGTCCGTAATATACCGCAGCATACGACATAATCTGTGCACCGATATTGAAACCTATGATATGCAGGTATTTGTTGCACGAACATCCTTCAATGAAATTTTGCAAGAATCTGCCCAGAGCTGTTCCTATTAGAGTCGCATTGACCACGGCATCTACATAACCTGCGCCTATGTTTAATAGCGTCGGGTTCCAAGAAGATATGTTATAGTACTGTTTTACAAGATTTTCGTAATTCACAACTATTAAATTTGCTGTCTGTGCTTTCACAAATGCTAGAATATACAGTACTGTTTCATATTTAGTGTAATGCTCAATGCAAAATACAATATCAATTGCTATTCACAAACGGCCGTTTAGTCAATAAACGTCACAGAACAAATCCTCTCACCCGGTTGATTTCAGCTCAATATTTACTGAGAGCCATTCCGTGTAACCGAGCCGCATTCTGTGAATTAATCACCACTCGAATTACAATGTAAACACAATGCGAATGGCGATCAACTATACAAACATTCAATCAATTGAGATTAAATACCTAGCCAAGTAGCGTAGAGAAGCGAGTTCCACGCGGCCGCACAATATGTACAAATATAAATTACTACATTACGTTTATATATTTTACTGTTGTACAACTGACACTCACTCTGACTCCCGTTACCAGTGAAACAATCAAATTTAATGTGGTTACAAGTAAACAACGCAGTTCAATTTCTGACTCATCCGAGAGAAATGTTATGCATATATAACTTACCACTTCAACACGCGATTCGAGAGTATTCTGTTATCTTGCGGCCTCGGCGGGCGATAATATAATGTAGATCAGGATCTCCTTGCGACATCTACATATCTACATGTTTGTTTATCTAACTCTTTACGGTTAAATATCATAGACAAGCATCCTATACATACTGAGGTTGTAAAATGTTACATGCAACATTAGTGAGCTTGGAATAATATTATTTGCTATACAATTAACAGAAAATATTTGTTAGCTCCAGTCCATCAGCATAAACGAGAGTTGCTGAATCAGCTTGCCTATAACTGCATCAGGCAATAACATCGTGTCGTCGGGTACGTGACGCTCAACATTATTAAACTTTTTACTGCGCTTCATTCTATTTCACTTACCTCCTGGATTGCACCTAATGAAAATAAACCGCAGGGGTATTTTCATTTCGCTATATTGATAGCCTAATCTTCTCGGCAGCTACCAGTTTCTTTATATGCTACTCTCACCCGCACTCTGTCCACTATCTACACTTCTTTCTTTCTTCTTGTTTAGGTACATATTTGAAAACGTACAAATATAACTTGCGTCAGATGTTTTATTTTATACCGGATGTAGAATTGATTTACGCAATATAGGATATACAATTATATATTTAGAGCAAATGTAGTAATACAAATGTTGTGCAGAATCGTAAATTACAACGAATACGCTCAAGTTTATTTAAAAGTACAACAAATATAATAACTTAATCGACGTATCTACACAACAATTATAACTATTACAATTTTTGCTATAAATACAATTAGGAACCTTATACCGACAAGTAAAAAAATAACGATATATTTCCTATATCGCAACTATTGCGAGTCAATTCTACTTGGGTATACACAATTCATATACAATAGTTATTTGAAATGCGTATATTACTTTGTAAGTTAACTTACAGCGATTCTTTTTTCGTTTTGAATTAAATGATACGTATTGTTGATGTACGTTTTCGATAGACATACTCTGACCTGAGGTCATTGTACTGAATATGACCGGGTCACAGCTGCAGATGGAAATCTATTCCAAAAGAGAACAGCCATGAATTCAAATTGGTTGGCTGTCGAGATTTTAATGAGACCACACTCGCACATACGTAACGAGCAATGACGTACTTTGGCAGCCTCGCATAACGTAACGATCTAATGATAACTGGCAGATTTGCAGAGTTACAGTACAGACGCTCTATATACATTTATGAATAGTGGTGGTGTTGTAGGGCAGTACTGAACTGTACATGTGTTTACCAATGGACCAAAGTACTGCTTGTATGTATAAAATATGAATATACTCTTACATATGTAATGATAGTTTTCATAGTGTTGACGTGGTATATACTCATCCATAGATATTAGAACTTGACATGATTCCTTAATAGGTAGGGGGTACCCTTCACAGCAGGAGAGACCATAAACTACTAGTAGTGGCGGTATTCAGGTAAATTTGTAATGCTCTAACCGGGAAAGACAAGAAACATTTTGTTTATAATTAAGACGTAATAATAATTTATTGAATATTACATTTATTTATGTTAATTTATATTATTATTGTTAAGATGTATATCATATTCATATTTTTGTTGTTTTTATTTTTCAAAATGTATTTATAAATTTCTGAATACATCTCTGCTTTTTATGCATTTACTATGTCGTATAATCTGGGATAATCCTCTGTTAATAGCATGCTGCGTTTAGTCAAATTCTAATATCTATGGATGAACTATAACATAATACTAAATATATAGAAATTCTCCCAAAGTTAGCGCAACATTGAAATGTAAATTTTCTCACAATTTAATCCCCTTTGCATACGTAAATAGTAGTACTTTACTATTTCCAGTTCTGACTCTCGTAAATCTGTAAATATGTTGACTTAGTATTTCCTATAAAGTATCCACGCTTCCCTGTTCACGTTTCGCTAGACATATATATATATATATATATATATATATATATATATATATATATATATAAACGGGCGGCGAGAGCAGTATTGTAAATCGCTAGACATAAAGACGGTCACTTACCTTGACAAATCCCAATTGGCTGCTGGGCGATGCCGTCCCTGGAGACTTGGTTCTCTCTGCCAACACCACTCTCACCACGCAACGTTGACACTCAAAAAATGAATACTTTATTCTATATATGTGAGTACAGTTTCACCATAAGACGAAGATTACACTGCGATTTCATATGACAAAATATTTTGCGAAGGTACGAGTTACTTTTTCGTGATTGGCTTATGACTTCGTTCACCAGGAGGTTACTAAATGTTCAGACAGTTGCTATTTATGACAGCGTTGCGGGATAATTGTGACTTCTATTGTTTAACAACTGTAATTGAATTTAACTTAACAAATTAACTAGGCGAATGGCGGAGAGATGAGACGTATTGCTGCCAGTCACAGGTCAAAACGGGCGTTGGGTGTTTAAAGAATTATCAAACGTCATATATGTCCTCTCTTTTACTAATTAGTGCAGATATCCCCATCAAGCTCTAAGACAGAGCAGCGGGTATTCGGATAATAACATCACCATGGTTCGTGTGAGTGGGGAGAGTTACTTAAAAGGGATGCACAGCCTCAGTTCGACGTTTAATCTTTTTGAACCGAAGACCACGGACCACATCGAAGAAGGTATTCCAGCTACCTCTACCGCTCTGCAGTGGTCTTGATCAAACCAAGTGAGTTGGGGTCCACGCCGAACCGGCTCTTCCTGTCTGTCGTATGTGAGTGGATTCACAGAGTCAGTCAAAGGCAACGGCGAGGAGGGATTCCGCTGCAGTTACAATCAGAGTTTACTTGATCGTTCCTGACGCGCGCGACCTCCTCCGTCTTGTTTTTCAAGCTTATGCCGCAGCAGGGCGCATGTGGTTCACTCTGAATACTGTGACTATATTAAAGACAGTGTGGACAGACGTCAAAACGCCGCCATGTTCCTGCCAATGTCATTAGTAACAAAAGAAGGATTAATCTTTATAGCTGGCTTTGCTCATGTTAGCAATAAAAAATAAGCGTTTTGACGAAACTAAAGGAATATATTATTTAATATACATGTATACATATATTAGATAAATTAAATTATCAATTAACATTATAACAATTATATGTTAGCCATAGATTTACTACTGTAATTTTTTATAATCATTTTTTACTAGCTATTTTCAGTCTAAATGTTACGTACATAGATATAATTTTTTTTAAATTGTGGCAAGGAGCTATGAATTTCAAGTATTTTATCCATTTTCTAAATATAAAATAATTTTAAATTAGTATTTTGTAAACGTATAATTTCGAAAGTATTTTTTGGTTAATATAAATTGAATGTAATTTAAATTTAGATGTACGTCAACAAACTTCAGACAGTTATCCAATTTAGTTAATCATAGTGTAATTGCATAAGAATCCTACTGAAATATTTATAATAACACATTGTTACGATTATTTTGTAGCTATTGTGTTTTGCTTTCTTCTTGACGTTTTGTGTTCTTGTTATTTTTCGTATCTGTCATTTTCGCCTTTTGTTATTAATCTGAAACACATGTTGTTTAGTTCGAGTCCATATGATTATGTAGAAATATTTATAAATAATTTAGAGTCACATTTTAATAGTTTTCATTCTACTTACAGTTTTATTAAATTCAGTATAGATGTTTTTCAATTCTATAATATAAGGTTATCATCACCCGTTAATTTGACAACAATATGAATTTTGACTAGCTTGTTTAATTATGATAGTTTAATGACACACCGGTTTACACCTAGTCACTAGCGTGAAGAATTCTATTTATTGTTTTATATTGTCACTAGTAATTTTATTAGAAGCATTCGGAAAGTTTTATTTCATTTACTTGTGTAATTAATATCATTAATTTTTGGCTGACCCATATTTTGTCCCGTATTTCAGATTATTCTTCCGTGTAAAATATTCGTTATCGTCACCTTGACTAGGTCATAGTTTTGGCGTGAGTTTTTATCTATCTTTCCTCTTCTTTCTTACTTAAGTATAATGTTCTCTCTTGATGAACAAGCTGAAGGGCGTCGTTTCTGGTTTTTTGTTTTCACTTCTTTTGTTAAAAAAAGATAAGTCAAGTCTTGACCTTAAAGTGAGTCATACGTAAAAAGGTTGACCGAGTGTATTTTGCGGATATTATAATATTTCAGAATCACATATAGTTTTGTGATTCACCCTTGACGGGGATCATATTTTACATTTTCCTCCGTGCGGAGATCATATTTTACATTTTCCTCCGTGCGGAGATCGTGTGTATTTTTCCGACGGGCTACCCATTTTGGGGATTTTGTGCACCACGGACAACCCTGACCACGTGTTGGCTAAGGACGTCAGGACCCTCCGACTGAGCCACGTGAGGACGTTTTCCGTTCCTGTCAAGGTCCTGGGCAGGCAGTCAGACGTTTCGAGGACGAGTCCACCACCTTATCGTCCCGGCAGAACCAGCGTCGTGTGGGAGAGCTAAGTTCTAAACTTGTTACTGTATTTCCAATCTTCTTCGTGCTTAGCCCCCTTCCCTCCTTCTACCGACGTTCTATCTGTACAAGTGCGGACATTTGTAGTCACTATATTTATTCTCTTTATTATTCTCTTCCCTAATTTTTCATAGTTGTGTACTCGATGTGCAGGTACGTGTATATATGTATGCTTAAGTGAATGCATGCATCCCTGTAGGCGCACATTTTGCTATTTTGCCTATTGTAACCGCTTTTTGAACGGTTATACTTATTTTTGTTAAATCTTGTTGTTTTCGTGAATTCATTGTTGTTAATTTAAGTTAGTTAATAATTAGTTTTAATCCCGTGTGGATGAGCCACGTTCAATTGTTCAATTTTCCACCTTTGTCTTTTGCGCTTGTGCCATGTCGCATTCGGTCCCCCACCACCCGTTTTTGTGAATCGAAACTGATCAGCGTAGGGCCCCTACTGTTTGTATTACGTAGTACGACGTGGCCGAGCGCGTGCGTCACGCACATTCGGCGCCCGTCGACAATTTTCGGACATCCACGCGTTTATATTTACTATTTACCATTTTGTTTAAATTTAGACTTGCCATTTGTATTTGGCTACATTTATGTATTTATTACTTCTACTGGCTACATGTTGGTAGTATTTGCGTTATACTCTATTTTGTTACTTACTTTTATTTTACTTATTACTTATGTTTAACTTCAATAACTACTACTTGTTTTAATTACTTATCATCTTGTTTATTAATTTTTTTTCTTAGTCATTCTTATTAATAAATTCAGTTTTCAATTCTAATTTATCATTGCTGTGTTTCTTTTAAGTCTCACCCTTCCTCCCCCCCCCCCCCCACCATCGTTGCGATTTCAGGTGCCGAACTGCTTCTTGTTGTCCCGTCCACCATTGCAATTTGGCGAGGTGTAGGTACTAAATTAATTGCGTGGCGCCCATTATTTATATCTAGAACCACCCCGCCTCCACTGAGAGGCCGGCAACCTCACCTTTTGGCGAGGGCAATTGTTCGTGTCCCATCTAAGCACGTAACAAATTTGGCGTCCAACGTGGGGCCTCAACGACTCGATCCAGACCCGACGTATCGCGAATTTAGATTGTGCGTTCCTGAGATAAGGATCTGAGGAAGGGATAATTTCGATTATTGACGTGCTTTTGTAAATTTGTGAACCGTTCATCTTTATTTTCTTTTCGTTTCTTCTTTTTTGTGTTATTGTCGCGATCAAGTATAGTAAACATGGACATAAAAATGGACCCTCACAGACTACTGTCCGACGAGCTCTCCTACGAGCTCATGATTCGAGGAATCCCCGGTACCGTTATGAAAAATCGCGTCAGTCTCCGCAATTGCCTTAGGGCTGGACGCGAGGGTAATCCACCTTCGCCCCCAGACTGTCCACTTCTTTCTGAAGCCGAACTCGACATCTGCCAGAAAAAACTCGCTCAATTAAAAAACATGGTCGACAATTTTGACAATACGAATTACCAGAATGAATACATACGCATAGGTAGTCGTTTGACTGTGCGTAAGCGACTGGAATACGTGACCGACTCAACAGTGTTGAACGAACGTGCCGCTCTTAGTCGAGAGTGCGAACGATACATCCGCGACCTGCGATTCAGGTTCACGGCTGAGGCATCCGCCACTCTGTTGGCCGAACAAGAGACCACTCAGACGGCAGAGGACGATAACGCCACCACCGAAGCGACCGTGGACGAATCCGTAGAGCAGAATTTGGCAGCACCGACGGAGACTATTGAAGTGCGCTTGGAGCAGATCTCGTGCAACCTGGCTTGCACACCTGCACGCACTGCACCCCCTCGAACATCTTTCCCAATTCACAAGTGGAATGTCACTTATGATGGCGGACCGGGTTTGTCAAATTTTCTGGAGAGAATTGATGAATTAGGCGCTGCTCGTGGAGTCCCTCGCCCGCAACTATTTGCATCGGCAGTAGAATTCTTTTCTGGATCCGAACTAACATGGTTCCGTGCTAATAAGGCAACTATGCATAGTTGGAGTGAGTTAACCACCGCCTTAAAGAACACCTTCCTCCCCGTGGACTATGATTTTAGTCTGTGGGACGAAATCCGCAGCCGCACCCAGGGTTTCGAGGAAAAAGTTTCCATATTCATCGCCAACATGGAGAGGCTGTTCAACAGGCTGAGTGACCGACCGACCGAGCTGGAAAGATTGACATATATACGGCGAAATCTGCAACCTTACTTGCAGCAGCGTTGAGGCTTCCAGTCAATACCAACGGTAAGGGAGTTAGACCATACCTGTAGACAATTGGAAGACATCCAGCAAAGGACACAATAGTTCCGAGCACCCCCGTCAGCGAACCAAGCGATCGAGCCAGACCTCGCTTATCACCGACCGCGTTCTTCGCCACGAATTGCCGTGGTAGAATCCGACGTCAACATTGCAGATGTCGATGTGGAACTGCCAAGGCCAAGGACATTGGTCTGCAAATTGTTCGGAACCCCGCCGTAAGCACTGTCATCGTTGCGGAAGACCAAACGTCACTACTCGAGATTGTCCACGATGCTGTGGAAACGCAAATGCGAGGCACTAGGTGATCGTGCTGTATCTTGCAAACACCAGAAGTCAGCGATCAAGGACAATTCTCAATTAGGACATAATATCGCCATCGTTAATTACATTATATCGCACCTAGAGGGCGACCAACGACCTTATCTTGAGCTCTTGATTTTCGGCATAAAATTATCCGGACTCCTGGACTCTGGCACATCACGATCCGTTATCGGTTCACCAGGATGGAATGCGTTACGAACTCTGAACCTCCCACTGGATGCAACAGACAAACCATACATCAAAGTAGCGAATGGAGAGTGTTGTACAAGTTTAGGCTCAGTTGTTGTTCCGGTCCACTTGGTAGATCGAATTAAGCTGATAAAGTTTCTCGTGGTCCCGGATGTTTCTAATGCTCTCATCTTCGGTATGGACTTCTGGAGAGCAATGGGAATTGTACCTGATCTGAAACGAGACGAATGAAAATTCTCACTAGCAGCTCCAATTCACGTAGCATCAGGTGTGACGTCACAGTCCGACCTCAGTACAGAGCAACAACAGAATCTAGGTAAATTTTTAGACAATAACTGGAAGCGTATGAGTACCTCTCTCGGCTGTACTACGCTCGTCCGACATGAGATAGTTGCAGATTCCCCACCCATCAAACAGCGATATTATCCGGAGTCACCTGCTATGCAAAAACATGGAACTGGACATCATGCTCCAGGGTGACATCACAGAGCGCTCCAACAGTCCCTGGTCATCCCCGATATTGATGGTACCGAAAAAGGATGGAACATTTCGTTTCTGCGTCGACTACCGCCGACTAAATAAAGTTACCAAGAAAGACGCCTATCCCATACCTTTTGTCTCCGCCATATTAGACCGCCTACGAGGAGCAAGATATCTCAGTTCCCTTGACATAAAATCCGCTTATTGGCAGATCCCGGTGAGTCCATCCAGCCGCGATTACACTGTTTTCACTGTTCCGGGCCGCGGGTTATTCAATTTCAAACGGATGCCGTTTGGTCTGACTAACGCACTCGCCACATGGCAGCGTTCAATCGATCGTGTCTTGTGGAACCGCACGTGTTATTTAGGCTACGTCGGGGACAAACAAGGACTGAAAGTAGATCCGGAAAATGGCACGGCCATATTAAATATTCCCACACCATCCTGCATCGGAGATATCCAGACATTCTTAGGAATGGCGTCGTGGTACCGACGTTTCGCTAAAAACTCTACCATAAGTTCACCTCTCACGGATATCCTCCGTAAGAATAGAAAATGGATCTGGACAGAAGATTGCGAGCTATGATTTCAACGTCTGAAAGAATGCCTCGTAATTGCACCGATACTGACCTGCCATGACTTCAACCGATCATTTGTAGTGCAGACAGATGCTAGTGCTTATGGGTGGGGAGCGGTGTTGACTCAGACGTTCGATGACGGTGAGCATGTCATCTGTTTTCTGAGCCGTTCCTTGAACAAAGCCGAGCGAAATTACACCACCACAGAAAGGGAATTGCTCGCAGTTGTTTGGACACTAGAAAAACTTCGACCTTACGTGGAAGGAACGCACTTCGTGGTGATCACTGACCACCATTCCTTGGTTTGGCTGAACAATTTGAAGGATCCGTCAGGGAGATTATGCCGATGGGCTGTGAAATTACAGCAACATGACTATGATATCACTCATCGTAAAGGCAAAGAACATCTAGTACCCGATTGTCTGTCCCATTCCGTTACAGTTACTTCCGCTGTCCAAACTGGATTCCTGAATGCGGTTAAACTGTATATGAAGATGATTCCGAACGTTCAATGTAAAATGAGGTGGTGCTCCATCGTGTAGAAACCAAATGTCGCATCTAACAATAAAATCTAACGGCAAGTGTTCCACTAAATCGGATAAGGTATTTATTTACTTTTTATAAGGAAGTTTAAATAATTGCACTAATAAATATAATTTCGTCATTTATTTCTTAGAATACCAGACTGCTAGATTACATTTTTTTTATGAAATGCAGTGCGCGGTCCGTCAGATTTAATTTTTTTGTGTCTAAGCCTTAACAGATATCAGTGCAGGCAACAATAACAAAAAAATTACTATTGAATGTTTCTTTCTGAAACTATTTTTTTTAGTTATTGGTCTTAACATTAAAAAGTTTTTAACTGGTTTATGCCGGGTTACCTGTGTTTCGTACACTAATGGTCCACTGATAATAACTAATATCACCGTAAACGGTGACCTACATCTATTAGAAGTACAGTACCGAATATTAACCAAATCGATCCACGCGTTCTGTCGTTATGGATAAAATAACTTTTTCTTGAAAGAACTTTGACTAGCTAAACGAAACGTAATTGCATATAGATAAGTTTAGTTAAATCGTCTTATTTTCGAACCAGGAATCTGTGGTTAAGTGATGTCCACACATTTTAGTGACAACTGTATATGTAAGAATAATAATAACATATGCTTACCAAATAATTATATGGATTACTTTATGAGGACAAATATATAATAAATGTTTATAAAGTTTTTAAGCATAAAACAATACGAAATACACGAAAATATCTCAGAAAACAACGGAACAGATCACAGCTATCTTTCAATTCCAAGTAGTTTGGCAGGAATATGGCGGACAATCTCATCGACCAATCAGCATGAATACACTGGTATCCACACTGTCTTTAATATAGTCACTGTAGCTCTGAACATGACGTAGTGGGAACCCGCAGTCATTGACCGGATGGTTCACCTTCGATTGGTGTCCTCGTTTTCCGTGAAGGCCTTTGCTGTGGCTTACGCCTGTGCTGAAACTTCAACATCGGTCCCGCTGATGCCTCTGCGGCCTAGGTGTCTAAGCTTGGAAACAGCCTGCAGCACTGGATGCTTCCTGCCTTTCTGGTCCGTTAGATTCCTTGGTCCATTCCACGTTCTACTAACCACTACACGCACTACACGTCCGGGTGTAGAAGTCGGTTACTATGGCGGTAAAATAGGAGTTTTTATTATAACAAAGGTTTTTGTAAACAAATGTCTGTTGTCATGGTACGCGGTGCATGGAAATATTTCCAAAGGTTTCTAAATATTGCAATTTCGCTCCGATTTATTATAGGAGTAATTCATAATTTATGAAATTAAGTGTTTCTATTGCCGAACGTGGAAAAAATAGTATATAAACCTCGGGAGAGACCATTTTTCCCTCGATGTATTTGCGGCACTTTGGTTTCGTCCTCGGGCTTCAAATTACACCTCCGAAAAAATAAGAGGTTTCTCTCTTTTCATGTATAATGTACTATTAAATTAATTATTTAATAAGGAAATTGGATTTTAATATTTATACATCCAGGAATGTTCATACAAATAATGACGAATATAGACCACCAGAGTATAAGAATGTCTATTCAATTAGACCTCAGAAAAAATAAGAGGTTTCTTTCCCTTGATGTATAATGTACTATAATATCATTCATGTACTACAGATATTACTCAGGTGGAAAACCGAGTCTCTTCTGTTTCCAGGAGTGAAGCAAGGAATAGGTTTTAGGTCTAAGCTATATACCGTCACTGTTACCAGAGAAGGGGCATATCATGATAACACTACTTCCGTCTGTTTCACCATAGAGATGGGCACTGTTTCCGTATGTTTCACCGAATAACAGGCATATGACAACGCTTCCATCTGTTTCACCGTATAGCGAATAAATATTGTTGGACACTGTTTCCGTCTGTTTCGCCGAACAACAGGCCAATGACAACGCTTCCGTCTGTTTCACAGTATAGCGAGTCACTATCGTTGGGCATTGTTTCCGTATGTTTAACCGAACAACAGGCCTATGAGAACACTTCCGTCTGATTCACCGTATAGCGAGTCAATATCGTTGGGCACTGGTTCTGTTTCTTTCACCGAAAAACAGGCCTATGATATAGCGGCTCACTATCGTTGCGCATTACTTCTGTCTGTTTCACCGTACAGCAAGCCTTTAGCACTGCTTCCGCCTGTTTTACCGTATACCATGCCATGCATACACAAACATATATATATATATATATATATATATATATATATATATATATATATATATATATATATATATATATATATATATACCGGGTGTCCCAAGAAATCTGGGACATAGGGAATTAACATGTAAATATAGAAATATTGAGACTACTTCTGAACAATACATTTTAGAGCAAAAGTGTAAATAAAAAAGTTATTCAGAATTAAAAACTGCATAATTTGACGACATATTCAGTGCTCAAATACATTTGTATATCGTTTAAATCAAGTTTGAAATATCGCATTTTGTTGACAGATCAGGAGGTCATGGAACAAAAATGGCATGTATTTTTGTTAGTTACAACAACAAATAATCAAACCACAGCATTTTTGTTTCACGACCACCTAATCTGTCATTAAAATGCAGTATTTCAAAATTGATTTACGAATTATAGAAACATATCTGAGCATTAAATATGGCATCTTATCATGGAGTTTTTAATTCTGAACAACTTTTTTATTTACAGTTTTGTTCTAAAATATATTGTTCAGAAGTAATCACAATATTTCTATATTTACATGTTAATTCCCTATGTCCCAGATTTCTTGGGACACCCGGTATATATATATACAGTTGCGAGATGCTGTCAAATTTAAATCCAAACACCACCAAATATTTAGTTTTAATTCCTTTTTTATTGTAGAATAAAGTCCAACACATGAAAATATTCGGTAATATTAAATTAAAGGGAAATACTAAACAAACTTAAACAAACTGATTCGGTGCAGTTTTGCTCGTAACAAAATGTATGTTTTTTAGCCAAATTTTTCAATATTTTATCCACAGGCCTTTAGGTTTAATGACACTTTTTACACGTCTTGGCATACTTTCAACTAAATTTTCTATGATTTTCTTTGGAATGCTTTTCCATTCGAATTGAACTCTGCTCCATAGCTCATCCATGTTGCTAGGCTCTGTCCGGTAATTCCCCAATCTTTTTTTAACAATAGCCCACACATTTTCGATCGGGTTGAGATCGAGGCTTTCTGCTGGCCATTGGAGTACCTGGTAACGTTGGCTATGCAACCAGCGAGTGACAATTTTTGCTGTATGCTTTGGGTCGTTATCCTGTTGGAAAATGACCTCTTCTTCTGGATAAGCATTTCTGTCTACAAAGTCTGGTAAATTGGTTTGAAGAATGTCTAGATAATTTTATTTCTTCATAATTCCACAAATTTTAACCATGGCCCTACGTGCCACCAAGTAAAGCATCCCCGCACCATTCGGCTGCCTCTACAATGCTTCACTGTTTGCTTAACTTCATGCTTTTGAATTGTTTCATGTGGGCGATGCCAATAATATTGCTTGCCATCCGAATTGAAACGATTAATGTTTGTTTCATCTGACCAAATAACTCTCTTCCAGTCTCCAACGCTCCGATTCTTATGTGTTTGGCAAAATTTAAAACGCGCCGTTTTTTTTTTTTTTTGTTCTAGAAAGCCGGTTTCCTCTGTTTGACGACGGACACAAACCCAAGTTTTCTAAACCCTCTTCCAGCGGTACACTCGCTAACGTCTTTATTTATTGGGATAGCAGCCTGCTTAGGTGTTTAATATCGTCTTTTGCTAATCTTCTCACCATTTAGCTAGCATCCGCGTTCGTCAACAACCGTGGACGTCCTCCAACGTTCAAGACAGGAATCACTTTTCGCCGATTTCTTATAGCCACAATAGTACTTACTGCTACTTTTAATTGCTTAGCAATTTTACGCGTCGAAACAGCATTTTTTGTCAAAATCACGATCTTTTCTTCGACTTCGGATGATACCTTACGCATTTTTATATAAAAGACAGGATCACTTTATGCAAAATGCTTTCAGAAACAACAATCAACTTAAAATCACAAAACTAACTAACTGTACCAAATGAGTTTGTGTTTACTATTTCTCTTTTGTTTAATATTACCTAGATTTTGCGTGAACGTGCAGTTGTTCGCTTAAAAATAATAAATAAGTAATAACAGCCAAATAACCTTTCATTTGTCCGATGTTAAATATAACCTAAAAGTGACAGCACAGACTACTCTATGAGTGGGAAGAGAGACAGAGAACATAACAGTAGTACAGAAGAAGAACTTGTAGCCTCAAATAAAAGCAGGAGAGTAACTCAAAGAACGAAAACGTGCCAGACAAAATCAGAGGAAACCATAAACATCACAAATATGGACGAAAGGAATGAAATAAAATTAGCGAAACAAGAAATGTTAGCGGAATTAAGGGAAAACACTAAAAAAATACGGGACCTGCGAGAGGATATGAAAAAGAGAGACGAAAAATGGCAAAAAGAAAAAGAACATCTGGTAAGCAGAATCGAGATACTGGAGAACGAGATGGAGAAAAAGGAAAAAAGAAGAAACAATATTAAGGAGCAATGAGCAATAGAATGGAAGACGAGAACACAGTACGCGAATTTCTTCAAAGCAGCTTGAACATAGTACCAAAAATTAAGAAAGTAATTCTACTCAATAAGGATAAGAGGACGAAAATAACATTGGTGGAATTAGAAAGTTGGAACGAGAAAAGAGATATAATGGAAAAGAAAAGAGAGCTGAAAAACAGTCAGAGAGAAATATACATAGAAAATGAGTGGACACCAAAAAAAAAAAAAGGATTAACAGACGAGAGGCACAATAAGAAGGCGAATGCAATGGACATGGACAAGAAGAACGTAATAAATCAAAAAACAGTAAGAAACGTGGAACATAAGAAGCATAAACGGGAAGAAATATGAATTAATAGAAGAGATGGAATGCATGAAATTGGATATGCTGGGGATAACATAAACAAAAAATCTGGTGTGGTCACCACACTACTTTCTTATACTCAATTTAAATTGGCACATATTTGACATTTCAAATGCGTATTTCTGTAAATATTTTGTCTTTGTTTTGTTGTCATAGCATATATGATATTTTAAATACGTGCCAATATATAAATACATTTTACTCAAAAATGGGTAAAGATAGAACAAAAATGCATAGAACATTTTTTCTTAAGCTTATTGTTTCCTATAACTTTTATTTCAAAACTTTTCCCATATCTCTTTTATTTTCTCCAATAATTCGCAATGTTTGATTTTGATGTTCAGTAAACTTCCTCTTCCGGTTGTGCGATTATGCTGGAAATCTAATCAGCTCTTCATATTATCAATATACTTTTAAATACGAAGTTTCATTGTCCTGTCTTTGCTCGTTTTGAAGATAATGAATATACAGACACACATCCACACACACAGACGTCATGGCGAAAATAGTCAAAACGTATTCAGGGGACCTCAAAACATATATTTCCATCAAAATCTCGCAATCGAAATTTTTCATGATTCCTATACTTCCTTTATACTATGTATAAGAAAGTAAAAAGAAAAGGAAAGGGCGGACACAACTAACAGACAAGTATTGGATGTACTGGTCAGGTGTGGAAGAGCAGGACAGAGCAGCAGCAGGCGTAGGGATAATAGTGAAAAATGACATAATGAACGATAAAATAGAAAGCAAAGAAATTTTTTCAAGAAAATTCAAAAAATCATCGATGGCTCAAACAAAAATACAATTATCATGGGGGACTTAAACGGTAGAGTGGGGAACAATAATAAGAGACTAGACAGATATATGGGTAAAGAGGAAGAAAAACACAAAAATAGCAACGGTAATAAAATCATCGATCTATGCATAGAAAATGATCTAATAATAGGAAATACTTTCCACACACACAATGATATACATAAATTCACAAGAGAACAGCCATCAAGAAAAGAGAAATCTATCATAGATTATTTTCTACTGAACAAAAACCACCAACACTTAGTAAAAGACGTAACGGTTTATAGAGGACCAGAAATATACAGCGACCATTATTTAGTCATACTGAAACTAAAAGCCGAAAGAAAAAAGGAACAAGAAGCCTGAAACACTATAATTAAAGAGAAAATAAGAAGACATAGACTATCAGAGGAAAAATGCAGAAAATAATACCAGGAAAAACTAGAAGAAAAACTTAGAAAGCCAAACAAGCCTTAATGCAATGTGGACAGTTTTTAAAAAAGCATGTCTGGAAAGAGCAAAAGAAACTTGTGGAACATCAAAAATATATAAGAATAAGAGTTATTGGGCATTTAGGTCTCGGAGTAAAACGTACGTGAGTTAAGGCTGTCGTTTACCTAAATGAAAAAGCGTTAAATTTTAAGAAATCGGCTGAAAATTATTTACCCCGTTCTGACCTTAATAATAGAACGTTTTTGGTGGACGATATCTCAATGAATTCGTTTTTTTATACGCTATGGACAAGTCTTTTTATTTTTTATATATTATTTATAATTTCCAGGAAATTTTAGTTTTTCTCTAAAAAACGAAAGGTTTGTAACATGAAAACCGTAACATATATAAAAAAATTACAAAGACTTGTCCATAGCGTAGAACAAAACGAATTCATTAACATATTGACAGGAAAAACAGTCAGTTGGTATTTGTAAAACGGAGCTAAAACCATTTTGATATCAGAAGTTTTTAAATATATTTTTTCTATTTTCATTTTTTTACCTTATGAGATGCAACCAACATTACAGTTTTATACCTGCTTCGAAAGGTTTTGAGTGTTTATGAAGTTATGATAATAAAACTTAGATATTCAATGGAATTGTATAATATACTTTTGGGTCAGGATTTACACTGTTGCATTCATGTAATTTTTAGTAAAACGAGTTTTCCGATATCTCTTCTACCGCAATATTCTTTATCTGATTGTTTCAACAAATTTGCTCAATCATATATATATATATATATATATATATATATATATATATATATATATATATATATATATATTCATGTATTTATTTGACGAGGAAATTCAACAGTTACCCAATGACAGGTTTCCACATATGTACACATGAATAGAGCATAATGATACATATTACAATTATTTATAAATAATTATATAGTACAACAATTAAATATCAATAACTGGTTTCGAAAAAGCTAAGTTTACAAGTTTTTTATATTGAAATAACGACAAATAAAATATGTCCAAGTGCTGGAAATTATTGTTATAGTTAGACATAATTAATAGGGGAGAATAATCTATCCTAAGACAAAAATACATTTCTCACTTCCAACCCACGTGATTTTCTGGGATCAACTAATTCTGGGAGTAAACATTTTAAATAAAACATTTTTAATTTATCTTCCATGTTTTCCCAAAATTTTCTGTCTCTTTGTATAACTTGTACGCAGGTTTCTTTTGGTGTATATACTATAAAATAACACAGATCTCGACCAGTAATCTCTAATTGACCCTGTATTTGATGCATATAAGCATGATTAATATTTAATGATAATTTGCCATTTACTATTTTACACCATGTAATTTTCTTTTGTAGAATAGAATCTGCAATAGTTGAATTTCTTATGGAATATGGACATTTTATTTCAATTATTGCATTTTTCTCGACAAGTCCATCCGGTGTTGCTGCAAAATATGGAATTGTCGGATGAACGAACATTCCGCAACTGCCAACTTTTTCTTGAACATTGCTTCAAAAATACATCTAGCATTAGACTCGTTTCTCACTCCATATTGCGTGGCTTTGTTTCCAGAAAAATCGGAATACAGTAACGAATTGACTGTGTTTGCTGTTGATAAATCAGGGCGCTCTTCTGCAGCATTTTGTTCATATTCCCGATCCTCTCCTTGTAATGGTTGTTTTCTTTTGTTTCGTCGAGCATGTATTTTACCTTTTCCTCTACGAGTTTTTATCCTTCGTTCTTCAGATTTGCAATAATTCTGTGTGTAATATCCTGGTGCAGTTCCCATATATGCGTGATGTATTTTTGACAATAGTTGTCCATCACTGTTATGTGCTAAAACAGCTGCCTCACATCTTGTTTGGTATGAACCGCGCAAAGAATAATTTATTCGTTTTCCTCCCACGAACTTGGCAACGTGTGAGTTATATAATTCTGCCATATTGTTGTCAAAATCTTCTATCAAACTATTGGCATGATCGGCAGGTCGTTTTAGAGCAGCTTCGATATCTGAGAAAACACCGCTTTCTCTATATTCTTGAACTCGATTGGGTTCCTCCTTCAAACCACTACAAAAATATTCGTCGCAATTTTTGTGCTCTCCTAGTATATGGTAGGGTATATTGATAATATCATTTTTTAAATTGTTACTTTTTATATTGATTGATTCATTTTTATTTTTTCTATATTTAATTGCACAGGTAACTGCAATTCGAAAACGCATAATATTTTTTGAAATGAATATTCGCTGAACAACCGGTATAATTGTTTTTTTGTTTATATCTCTTAATTTATTACACATATTGCCATTTTACACAAACAAACCGAAATAATAAAACGCACAAGTCGATGAATACAATACAAATGATACAATACAAAGACTGAGCATCTTTTATATACCTGTGTACTATTTAATTACCGTTTTACTTTTCAAAGAATACCATAAGTCATTAGATAATCCAGGAATTTTCAGTGTTTCTCGAAAGTATGCTATTATATATTTTCTGGTAATTAGTGGATATTCCGAAAGAAGATAATCAGTATGATTTCCAATAATCTTGTATTTATTTTCAAAATGCCCTAATTCCTAATATTTGCCGAAAATTTAATCTTATATTTCCAAGTACATATATAATTTTGTGAATATTACGCAGAAAGGTAATTAGTTCGAAATCTAATAGTTTTTAAAATATTTTAAAAATCGTGTTCATTTGATACAGTTTACTATTGTAATTTGTATAAGAACCTTTCGAAAAGTGTGTACCGAATAATCAGGCAACGTTGCAGAGAGAATTATTCCTTCGATGTATTGTCAGAGTATTTGTATGGACCTGTTTTATAAACAGCCATGTTTAAATGATTTATGATGGGGTAAGGGTCTACTCGGAATTGAAAAAAGTGTTACTTGGGTTGCGTTCATTTGAAATTTAGGCGCTTTAAAATATTTCAGATACGAAATAAAATTTAGGTAAACGACAGCCTTAATATATGTATATTTCGTCAAATATATTGACATCATCAGCAAAGCTGTGGATAAATGAGAAAAAATGCAGGTCAGTAAAACAATGTAAAACCGTAACAGACGGTGAAACAAATCAACACAGTGTGATTACTTACATGTTTAAAGATACATAGTTAAAATATGAAACAATATCAAAAAAATAGTGATAATATAAGACACGACACAGCGGCGGCCATGTTGACTGTGCGATGACGCTGGAAATTTTGTGTTGTGCACGTGGTGTGGTCATGTGTTGTAATGGCTGGTGCAGGAGGCGGACACGCAGTGTTAAATTTTGTGACCGTAGTCTGCAACTTATCTTACATGTATGTAATGCATATTTCATAGTTCCGAGTGAAAAAGTCAGATGTCACTAAGAGTATTCTTGCTAGGTCAGCGAATACAGCGGTATATTTAAATTGATTTAAATTTTGTATTTAGGGAATTATTAACAAAATTTAATTTTTGTGTACAAATTTTGTATTTACTAGTTAGTAGATAGGACTAGCTGATTCTGGCTCACAAGTTCTGATTATCGACACCAGTCGCTGATTTGGCGCTAGTGTCGCTGGCGGGAGATTCAAATTTTGTTTGCGCTACTGGGTGCGGGGCGGGGGTTTGTGTCCCGGCTAATGATTACACTTTTGGCCGCTAGATGGCGGGAAATTCAAATCGGGTTTGTGTCCCGACTAATGATTACACTTTTGGCCGCTACATGGCGCTAGTGTCGCTGGCGGGAAATTCAAATTTTTTTTTGGTTGGTGGGAAATTCAAATTCTGTCACACACACGAATGAGTATAGGCTCAAACCACCGATTTTAAGGTTATATGTGTGTGTGTGTGTGTGTGTGTGCGTGCGTGTGTGTGTGTGCGTGCGTGTGTGTGTGTGTGTAGGATCTTGACTGGTGTTTTTAACCATCAGTTATTGCGCATGCGCAATATTCAAATTTTTATTTATTTTTATATATAATAGTAATACATAAAACAATGAGTCAGAGAATATAACATTATATAAATGATTGTAAGTTTTTACATAATTAAACAAGTATTATGAGTAAATATTATTTATTTTATATACAACATGAAACAATGAGTCATACAGTAGAACAGATGAACTATATATAAATTATTTTTTAAGTTTTACATATCAAACAGCTATTATGTGGGAATATTAGAGTTATCTCACTGCTACAATAACAACATCTGAGTAAATTCTCAGTAACATTTAATTTTGAAATTATTGAATGATTGCTAAATAAACTCCATGTGGAAGTTGAATGTAAATTATGGCAAATAACACAAGCGTAGATTTCATTAAGTTTAATCGTTGAACTACCGTCACTGTACGTAATTCTTGATCGTTCTTGTTTTGTGTATCCACTTGAAAGCATGCATACTGTATTGTAAGATTGTTCTTCATCTTCATGCCTACGTGTGTGGAAAACATCTGCACAGTATCCACTCCCCGCACTATCGGTTGCATAATCACTATCAATATAATTTATATTCTCATCACTGTCACTGCTGCTATATTCAAAGTTTTCATGTGCATCCATATCTTCATCGGATGAACTCATTTTTCACAATGTTTTATACTAGTCAATTTTCATGAATTTAACAGAACTACAATTTCCATCCATCCCCGTGAATATCATAGCATATTTGCCAGTGTTGAATTCCACCATCTGCTCATCTGCGAGGTCGGCGAAGCGTTTTGGTAAGAATGTCACAGACTTCGCAAGTTCTACCAATATGGTAGGAACGAATTTTATCGTCACTCTTTTCACCGAAATAATCTGATGCTGGACACCAACTATGAACTCCGTAAGTTTGATCACAGGTTTCTTGTTCTCCACTGGAGAATCTCCAGTTGACCAATGTGATTCAGCGCATCTAGATCCATTTTTATTTCTATATAATACATATATTTGAGAACAATACAAATTAAGATATATATTACCGTTGGGGCGTACTCTTTAAACTGCTGCTTACTCAGTAGCGGTCCCGTGTTGCGGTCGTAATAGGATTACTCCGTAAGTTTGATCACAGGTTTCTCGGATGCCAGTTGAGCAATGTGATTCAGCGCATCTAAATCCATTTTTATTTCTATATAATACGTACATTTGAGAAAAATATAAATTAAGATATACATTACCGTTGTTAAGCTGCACGATGGTGAAATAACAACAATGATGATGAACTAACTATGTCTTTATTGCTGTAAGACTGATGAGCGATTGCCTTGACAATGCTTCTGTTATATGACTAAAGAAGGGAGTATTTTAAAATTGCTCAGTTAGCAAAAAAAAAGAAATATACAGGTTGATTCGCGAAGAGCGTAAAATATTTTAACACAACGTTGGGGAGGTCATTTTCAGTAAAAAAATGTCATCTGAAGATGGGTCTTATTATATTTGGTTATGTTACTACAAGAGAAAAGATATTTATGTTATCACACTTTTTAATTAGGCTAAAATTAACTATTATTCCTATTTAAAAAAATCAAATATACCTACTGTATCTCCAGACATATCAAATATACAAAAAATTAGTAATAATTTTTCAAAAGGCTTTTTATCCATGCTAAAATAATTATATGAAACATTTTTCTACATTTCAAACCTGTATGAAATTATAGTCGAACATAAAACACTGGGAAAATCAAATTCTTGCTCACATCTAGTAAGCCAAGCAAAATTAAAAAAAAAAAATAGAAATCTTGACTAACATGGCTTGTAAATGCTCAACTTTCGTCTAAATTAACCAATTTTATATCTTTTATAGTTCTAAGATTTCTTAATGGTAATATGCTGAATTTACCTACTATATCTCCAGACATATCAAATATATAAAAAATTAGTAATAATTTTTCAAAAGGCTTGTTATCCATGCTAAAATAATTATATGAAACATTTTTCAACATTTCAAACCTGTATGAAATTATAGTCGAACATAAAACATTGGGAAAATCAAATTTTTGCTCACACCTAGTCAGCCAAGCAAAATAAAAAAAAATAGAAATCTTGACTAACATGGCTTGTAAATGCTCAACTTTCGTCTAATTTAACCAATTTTATATCTTTTATAGTTCTAAGATTTCTTAATGGTAATATGCTGAATTTATTAGTACATTCATCAAACTTTGGTCTCTTGTAGTTACTTAATCAAATAGAATGGGATCCATCTTCATATGACATTTTTTTACTAAAAATATCATGCTAAAAAATTTTACACTCATCGTTAATCATTCTGTATATCAGCTGTTGTTTACTTCTAAGAAAATGATGAAATAAAATTGAGATTTTGCTAAGTTAGCAAAAAGTTATGAGATACATGTACTCTATTGTGTAGTTAACATTGAATGATAACATATGAGATGTTGCTAAGTTAACGCGAAATTGAAATATATGTATGTGGTCTGCTGCATAGTTAACAACGAATGACGAGTTATAAATATGATCTACTCGCTAGTTAACAAAAATGCAGAGATAAAAAATTATCTATTGCATAAAAAATATGACATAACCATGGCGAAGTGGAATACATCGTTGAACAATGAAATTAAACACAATTACGTATAAATGTAAAAATATTACTGAATAGCAAATCAGAAACATTTTTGCAGTGATTGAATACACACACAACGTCTGTTGAGGTAAGTTAACGATATACAGTGCACGCCGCTTATTGGAATTACGGATAATGTTATCAATCGGTTATTATTATCACTTTCGCAAAGAACGGTCCGGACGTATCCAACTACATTAAAAAAATTTCGGTTATAGTAATCAAGACATCGGTTTATGTTATCAATTTTTTCTTAGGAATGTTTTTGTCTCGAGAAATTTTCAAAGCAACAGTACAATAAAGTAGTTTTTACAAAGAACTTTGTAAAATCTGATTGTCTAGTTTATTATACGTATTATACCCGGCTGGTTGACAGTAAACACAAATAAACTCGGACAATGCGTTTGTATAATGTATAGTCTTAACTCAACTAAGTTTTGTGGCAAGGTGTGCAGCAGAGTTCATCTGATTTTCAATAGCATTACGCGTATGAAATTTTTATTAATAATTTGCTCCGCGAACATCAGACCAAGAAATTGAATAATTTTTTTTTAAATTTGAATTTTCTTAAACACATATACATATTATACATGTACAAAATAATTACATACCGGGTGTCTACTTTTTTTTCCGAACATAGGAAATTCAATGTTAAAATTTTGATTTGGCGATAACTTTTTACCTATTAATTTTAGAGCAAAAGTGTAATGAAGAAAAATGTTCAGAATTAAATACTGCACCAACGAGTACTAAGTTTGTTGTTCAATTGCTTCTTATGTACGAGTTAGAAGCAAAAGAAAATACACGATTAAAGGCAATTATCAGAGTGCCATGAGAAATAAAACAATAATTTATATCTGTTGTTTCTGACAGATTTGACATTTCGTTTGATTTTATTAGTATTAGAATCGGTGATTAGAAGTAGAATTATGGAAAGAATTAATCTTGAAGAAAAAATTCAGCGTTTTACTGGAACCAAAATTAAAACTGACTGACAATAAAATAAAACAAATTAGATAACTTATCAATATTTATTTATTTAGCTTATGCACAAAAAGAAAATAATACTTTGCTATATTAGTTTTCTTGTTAAATTAAATGCTCGTATAAATCACCATTAACTGCTAGGCAATGGCCTAATCTATCGTATAATTCTCGCCGAACGTTACTTAATTGTCTTTGATTAATATTGTTGCACTCTTGTACAATGGCATTTCTTAAGGATGCAATGTCATTGTATGTATGTTGGTACACTTTTTCTTTTAAGTATGGCCACAAAAAGAAATCACAAGGAGTCAAATCTGGAGATCTAGCTGGCCAATGAATTGTACCTCCCCGGCCAATCCACGCATCAGGAAAACACTGGTTCAAAAATATTTTAATATTTTGTCCGTTGTGTGCCGGACAGCCATCATGCTGGTACCAGACTATGCTGTTTTCATTGGAGTATGTTTCCAATTCTGGTCCAATATTATTCTCCAGTAATTCTAAATATGTATTAGAGTTTAGTGAACCGTTGATAAAAAATGGTCCAACAATATGTGAACCAAAAATTCCAGCCCACACATTTACTTTTTGTGGATATTGCGAATGTGTGTTTACCATTACATGTGGATTGTCCTTGCTCCAATATCTATAATTTTGATGATTTGGTGCGCCATGTATTGTAAAAGTAGATTCATCAGTGAAACAAATATTTTTAAAAAAATATCTTTCTGTGTTTGCCTTTTCTATCATTATTTCACAAAATTCACTTCGAGCTATTTTATCTATTTCAAATATTTCTTGATGGTTTGAATATTTATACGAATAATACTTTTCTTCTTTTAAAATTTTGTGCACGGTAGCTGGATGTATATTTAATTCACGACCAATTTCACGAACACTTAAATTTGGATTCTCCGTTATACACAAGAGTACATTATATTTATTTTCGTGAATCCTCCCATCTTCTTCATTCTCTTCAATATCTTCATTTTTACAATTCTTGCAAAGTTTCACAACACTACCGGTTTCGTTAAATTGTCTTATCAAACTTTGAATTGTACTAATAGATGGAATGTGATGGTTGGGGTAATATGCGCTAATTAAGTCTCTAATGTGTCTGATAGAGTTTCCAGCAAAATACCACTTCAAACACTGAATTTTTTCTTCAAGATTAATTCTTTCCATAATTCTACTTCTAATCACCGATTCTAATACTAATAAAATCAAACGAAGCGTCAAATCTGTCAGAAACAACAGATATAAATTATTGTTTTATTTCTCATGGCACTCTGATAATTGCCTTTAATCGTGTATTTTCTTTTGCTTCTAACTCGTACATAAGAAGCAATTGAACAACAAACTTAGTACTCATTGGTGCAGTATTTAATTCTGAACATTTTTCTTCATTACACTTTTGCTCTAAAATTAATAGGTAAAAAGTTATCGCCAAATCAAAATTTTAACATTGAATTTCCTATGTTCGGAAAAAAAAGTAGACACCCGGTATATGAATGTACTACACACATTTCTACACATTTTCAAATTTAAATGCAAAAATGTTATATTTATTTTAAATTTTTTAGTTAAATTCATTCTTTATTTATTGTTACATATGTATACCGTGTGTCTCATGACGATCTACACACAGGAACGTAGTGCGTTCATTTTATTTTTAAAATAAAAATATTAATTTTTTTGTAATTTTAATTGTCAACTTGATGTATAAATTATTTGAAAATGTAGTATTACATCAAATATGTTACAAAATTATACTAGAATATCAAAGGAAATGAAATAGTATGCATAAAATTTACAATTATACTGTCTAGATTGTAAAAAAACTAAAACAATCAAATTAATATTTCAAGAGCGTACGAAACTAACCTATGTGTATGACGACATAAGACGCACGGTATATATATATATATATATATATATATATATATATGTATATAACATTCAGGCATGTATAATAATCCTGAAAAAGTGATAATATACTCAAGAAACACATTCTTAATGAACTTAGACTTTATTCGTTTCAACCTCGTTTCTGCACTAATTGCATACATTTTATCTTTTAATCCAACAAATTCAATCATAATTTTACCATTGTTTTCATCTTTCATTATACTGGGAATACGGATGCTGATAGTTTAATTTATTCAATTCATTGTCAAGACAGTTATAATGTAATGAAAAGTGATACTCATAAATTAGATACAAGCGATTATCCGAAATAAAATAATATTTTTAATATTCCAATAGTTATTAAAAAAAAAAGTCCAGGTCTAATGAAAGATGAAAACAATGGTATAATTTTGATCGAATTTGTTGGATTAAAATCTAAAATGTATGCAATTAGAATAGAAAATGAGGTTGAAACAAAAAAAAAAATTCAAGGGTATTTAAAAATGTTTTTTTTTTTCCAAATAATATCACTCTTCAGGATTATTATATATGCCTATTTAAGATATAGCGTAAACAATTAACCAAAATAATAGTATCTGTAAGAACATACTGTATATAGGATAGGTCAAACGAAAATAACATTAAGTGATGTTTACAGTTATATCAAACTGATCAATTACCATGGGGACATTGTAGTTTGAAATCATAAAAATGGTTTTATTATCATGTAAATAATATATATTTTTTAATTAAAATATTTATAATACATTTTATACTACATCTTTTATATTTACCCATTAATCGCATGTACTATCATTATTTCACGTTTCCATCATCAGAGATTGGAACATCGTGAATTTCTTCTGCATGACATCGCTGACCTATATAATATCCTATAAATTGTCTTACCATTTTCTAATCATCATATGGTAAAACTGCTGTGTATCTGCGTTATTATCTTCACGCAGTTCATTAAGCTGCTGTGCGATTAATATATGCTAGCATTGCATTTATGTACTGTGACTTCTATATTTAGACTGCGCGGTATAATTATTACACTGATATACCGGTAGATACAGTTAATATATCGGTTAATACAGTCCATATACCGGTTAATACAGTTAATATTCTTATTAATACAGTTGATATACTGGTTAATACTGCTAAAAACGGGTTATAGCGTTGTATGAGGTACTATCACCTCTGATTAAGAAGTATAATAACATGAATCAATGAACTATTAAAATGAAACTTGTTCAAATAATGAAGAAAAAAAGTGGTTAACTGAACTATTTCCTATACGTAAAGTATGACGTACTAACCCCATTACGCATGAACTGATAGTATTCCAAGATTGCTGAAAATGTAATTATACACTTTTAATAACATTTTCTCCGATTTCGTAACATACATATGCGTATGAAAAAAGTGTAATGTGGTTGTAGAATTATTATTTTACTCTGAATTGGTTAATACGTTGCTCTGGAAATTAAATATCTTTTTAAGTTGCTACATCCGGTAGTGCAGGGTTGTATTGCGGGGATAAATAGTTTATAAATTATTATTGGTAAAAGATTTATTCTACCATCAATAATGTTTACTAATTTCTTTATGAAGAAATGTGCATCATATCCTGATAGATTATTAATAATTACTGGAATGTATGCAGGTATTCTATATAGTAAATTACATAATATATGAGCAGAACTCCTATATTTCCCCGTTAAATGACAATGATCTTTCTAACTCGAATATCAGCAGGTACAACAAATTCCTTTTCACATATATGACAGATGCTTGAATTATCGAAGTCTAATAGATGAGCAGAACTCCCATATTTCCCCGTTAAATGACAATGATCTTTCTAACACGAATATCAGCAGTTACAACAAATTCCTTTTCATATATATGACATGCTTGAATTATCGAAGTCTAATTGTTCCTGATACGTTAAACTATTCATTGGTACAGTTACCCAAAATATAGGTTCAACACCTTCAAAAATTTGCTGCAATTTGTATATAAACCAAGTTTGGCAATCAGATCCAGTGTAAACAATTAATATAATATCCAATGCTGTATGGTATATGTTCTTGATAAATTTGACCTTTTCGTAACATTTCTGTATTAGTTATCTTCTTAAGAATAGCTTTAAAATCAGCATAAATACAAAACCATACAATTTCCTTATTATAGAAATTTGTGAAGCGGAAAATAGTTTCACCCGGTTGTGGTAACTTAATTTTACAATTATTCATCGTACTACTAACCAGTTCATGTTCGTGTAATGCATATCGTGAATAAAAAATAATTGAAATGAAATTATATTTCCATGTTTATTCGCAGGATGTAGGGCGGAAATTATAGCCCAGGCAAAACATTGATTACGAGTATCATTATTTTTTCACATTAACAATAGCACGCTTATATTTAATTTCTACTGGTAAGGCAATGTAAGATGAGACACATAATGGAGCATACTTATTTATATTTACAGCCAAGTTTATAATCTTATTTAGCGCCCAACCGCTATCTCTCACTTGAAATTCTTCCATCTTCTTCAGTTGCACTTGTCTCACATTCATCTCAAACCACTCCTTTAAATCTGTTTATTACAGAATAAGTGCATTTTTTTGTGTTGAAGAATTTATCTTCTACTACAGGGGGTATGGGGGCCAGTATTGCGGGTGCTTATCGTGTTGCAGGTTGCCTACTCAGTATTAGGAACAGCCACCGTGACAGTAACCTGTATCATTGAACAGCCAGCCTAACAGTAACCTGTAAGACTGAACAGCCACCCTAACAGTACCCGGTATGACTGAACCGCTAACCTGTATGACTGAACAGCCACCTGTATGACTGAACCGCAGACTACTCTCACGTACAAGCAGTCTGGGAAAAGTTTGAACATGGGGGTGGCGGTTCAGTCATATACAGGTTAGGTTTAGGCCGCCACCCCCATGTTCAAACTTTTCCTGCAACACGATAAGCACCCGCAATACTGGCCCCCATACCCCCTGTAGTAGAAGATAAATTCTTCAACACAAAAAAAATGCACTTATTCTGTAATAAACAGATTTAAAGGAGTGGTTTGAGATGAATGTGAGACAAGTGCAACTGAAGAAGATGGAAGAATTTCAAGTGAGAGATAGCGGTTGGGCGCTAAATAAGATTATAAACTTGGCTGTAAATATAAATAAGTATGCTCCATTATGTGTCTCATCTTACATTGCCTTACCAGTAGAAATTAAATATAAGCGTGCTATTGTTAATGTGAAAAAATAATGATACTCGTAATCAATGTTTTGCCTGGGCTATAATTTCCGCCCTACATCCTGCGAATAAACATGGAAATATAATTTCATTTCAATTATTTTTTATTCACGATATGCATTACACGAACATGAACTGGTTAGTAGTACGATGAATAATTGTAAAATTAAGTTACCACAACCGGGTGAAACTATTTTCCGCTTCACAAATTTCTATAATAAGGAAATTGTATGGTTTTGTATTTATGCTGATTTTAAAGCTATTCTTAAGAAGATAACTAATACAGAAATGTTACCAAAAGGTCAAATTTATCAAGAACATATACCATACAGCATTGGATATTATATTAATTGTTTACACTGGATCTGATTGCCAAACTTGGTTTATATACAAATTGCAGCAAATTTTTGAAGGTGTTGAACCTATATTTTGGGTAACTGTACCAATGAATAGGTTAACGTATCAGGAACAATTAGACTTCGATAATTCAAGCATGTCATATATATGAAAAGGAATTTGTTGTAACTGCTGATATTCGTGTTAGAAAGATCATTGTCATTTAACGGGGAAATATGGGAGTTCTGCTCATCTATTAGACTTCGATAATTCAAGCATCTGTCATATATGTGAAAAGGAATTTGTTGTACCTGCTGATATTCGAGTTAGAAAGATCATTGTCATTTAACGGGGAAATATAGGAGTTCTGCTCATATATTATGTAATTTACTATATAGAATACCTGCATACATTCCAGTAATTATTAATAATCTATCAGGATATGATGCACATTTCTTCATAAAGAAATTAGTAAACATTATTGATGGTAGAATAAATCTTTTACCAATAATAATTTATAAACTATTTATCCCCGCAATACAACCCTGCACTACCGGATGTAGCAACTTAAAAAGATATTTAATTTCCAGAGCAACGTATTAACCAATTCAGAGTAAAATAATAATTCTACAACCACATTACACTTTTTTCATACGCATATGTATGTTACGAAATCGGAGAAAATGTTATTAAAAGTGTATAATTACATTTTCAGCAATCTTGGAATACTATCAGTTCATGCGTAATGGGGTTAGTACGTCATACTTTACGTATAGGAAATAGTTCAGTTAACCACTTTTTTTCTTCATTATTTGAACAAGTTTCATTTTAATAGTTCATTGATTCATGTTATTATACTTCTTAATCAGAGGTGATAGTACCTCATACAACGCTATAACCCGTTTTTAGCAGTATTAACCAGTATATCAACTGTATTAATAAGAATATTAACTGTATTAACCGGTATATGGACTGTATTAACCGATATATTAACTGTATCTACCGGTATATCAGTGTAATAATTATACCGCGCAGTCTAAATATAGAAGTCACAGTACATAAATGCAATGCTAGCATATATTAATCGCACAGCAGCTTAATGAACTGCGTGAAGATAATAACGCAGATACACAGCAGTTTTACCATATGATGATTAGAAAATGGTAAGACAATTTATAGGATATTATATAGGTCAGCGATGTCATGCAGAAGAAATTCACGATGTTCCAATCTCTGATGATGGAAACGTGAAATAATGATAGTACATGCGATTAATGGGTAAATATAAAAGATGTAGTATAAAATGTATTATAAATATTTTAATTAAAAAATATATATTATTTACATGATAATAAAACCATTTTTATGATTTCAAACTACAATGTCCCCATGGTAATTGATCAGTTTGATATAACTGTAAACATCACTTAATGTTATTTTCGTTTGACCTATCCTATATACAGTATGTTCTTACAGATACTATTATTTTGGTTAATTGTTTACGCTATATCTTAAATAGGCATATATAATAATCCTGAAGAGTGATATTATTTGGAAAAAAAAAAACATTTTTAAAAACCCTTGAATTTTTTTTTTTTTTGTTTCAACCTCATTTTCTATTCTAATTGCATACATTTTAGATTTTAATCCAACAAATTCGATCAAAATTATACCATTGTTTTCATCTTTCATTAGACCTGGACTTTTTTTTTAATAACTATTGGAATATTAAAAATATTATTTTATTTCGGATAATCGCTTGTATCTAATTTATGAGTATCACTTTTCATTACATTATAACTGTCTTGACAATGAATTGAATAAATTAAACTATCAGCATCCGTATTCCCAGTATAATGAAAGATGAAAACAATGGTAAAATTATGATTGAATTTGTTGGATTAAAAGATAAAATGTATGCAATTAGTGCAGAAACGAGGTTGAAACGAATAAAGTCTAAGTTCATTAAGAATGTGTTTCTTGAGTCTATTATCACTTTTTCAGGATTATTATACATGCCTGAATGTTATATACATATATATATATATATATATATATATATATATATATATATATATATATATATATATATATATATACCGTGCGTCTTATGTCGTCATACACATAGGTTAGTTTCGTACGCTCTTGAAATATTAATTTGATTGTTTTAGTTTTTTTACAATCTAGACAGTATAATTGTAAATTTTATGCATACTATTTCATTTCCTTTGATATTCTAGTATAATTTTGTAACATATTTGATGTAATACTACATTTTCAAATAATTTATACATCAAGTTGACAATTAAAATTACAAAAAAAAAACACTCAGATTAATATTTTTATTTTATAAATAAAATGAACGCACTACGTTCCTGTGTGTAGATCGTCATGAGACACACGGTATACATATGTAACAATAAATAAAGAATGAATTTAACTAAAAAATTTAAAATAAATATAACATTTTTGCATTTAAATTTGAAAATGTGTAGAAATGTGTGTAGTACATTCATATATGTAATTATTTTGTACATGTATAATATGTATATGTGTTTAAGAAATTCAAATTTAAAAAAAATTATTCAATTTCTTGGTCTGATGTTCGCGGAGCAAATTATTAATAAAAATTTCACACGCGTAATGCTATTGAAAATCAGATGAACTCTGCTGCACACCTTGCCACAAAACTTAGTTGAGTTAAGACTATACATTATACAAACGCATTGTCCGAGTTTATTTGTGTTTACTGTCAACCAGCCGGGTATAATACGTATAATAAACTAGACAATCAGATTTTACAAAGTTCTTTGTAAAAACTACTTTATTGTACTGTTGCTTTGAAAATTTCTCGAGACAAAAACATTCCTAAGAAAAAATTGATAACATAAACCGATGTCTTGATTACTATAACCGAAATTTTTTTAATGTAGTTGGATACGTCCGGACCGTTCTTTGCGAAAGTGATAATAATAACCGATTGATAACATTATCCGTAATTCCAATAAGCGGCGTGCACTGTATATCGTTAACTTACCTCAACAGACGTTGTGTGTGTATTCAATCACTGCAAAAATGTTTCTGATTTGCTATTCAGTAATATTTTTACATTTATACGTAATTGTGTTTAATTTCATTGTTCAACGATGTATTCCACTTCGCCAGGGTTATGTCATATTTTTTATGCAATAGATAATTTTTTATCTCTGCATTTTTGTTAACTAGCGAGTAGATCATATTTATAACTCGTCATTCGTTGTTAACTATGCAGCAGACCACATACATATATTTCAATTTCGCGTTAACTTAGCAACATCTCATATGTTATCATTCAATGTTAACTACGCAATAGAGTACATGTATCTCATAACTTTTTGCTAACTTAGCAAAATCTCAATTTTATTTCATCATTTTCTTAGAAGTAAACAACAGCTGATATACAGAATGATTAACGATGAGTGTAAAATTTTTTAGCATGATATTTTTAGTAAAAAAATGTCATATGAAGATGGATCCCATTCTATTTGATTAAGTAACTACAAGAGACCAAAGTTTGATGAATGTACTAATAAATTCAGCATATTACCATTAAGAAATCTTAGAACTATAAAAGATATAAAATTGGTTAAATTAGACGAAAGTTGAGCATTTACAAGCCATGTTAGTCAAGATTTCTATTTTTTTTTATTTTGCTTGGCTGACTAGGTGTGAGCAAAAATTTGATTTTCCCAATGTTTTATGTTCGACTATAATTTCATACAGGTTTGAAATGTTGAAAAATGTTTCATATAATTATTTTAGCATGGATAACAAGCCTTTTGAAAAATTATTACTAATTTTTTATATATTTGATATGTCTGGAGATATAGTAGGTAAATTCAGCATATTACCATTAAGAAATCTTAGAACTATAAAAGATATAAAATTGGTTAATTTAGACGAAAGTTGAGCATTTACAAGCCATGTTAGTCAAGATTTCTATTTTTTTTTTTTTTAATTTTGCTTGGCTTACTAGATGTGAGCAAGAATTTGATTTTCCCAGTGTTTTATGTTCGACTATAATTTCATACAGGTTTGAAATGTAGAAAAATGTTTCATATAATTATTTTAGCATGGATAAGAAGCCTTTTGAAAAATTATTACTAATTTTTTGTATATTTGATATGTCTGGAGATACAGTAGGTATATTTGATTTTTTTAAATAGGAATAATAGTTAATTTTAGCCTAATTAAAAAGTGTGATAACATAAATATCTTTTCTCTTGTAGCAACATAACCAAATATAATAAGACCCATCTTCAGATGACATTTTTTTACTGAAAATGACCTCCCCAACGTTGTGTTAAAATATTTTACGCTCTTCGCGAATCAACCTGTATATTTCTTTTTTTTTGCTAACTGAGCAATTTTAAAATACTCCCTTCTTTAGTCATATAACAGAAGCATTGTCAAGGCAATCGCTCATCAGTCTTACAGCAATAAAGACATAGTTAGTTCATCATCATTGTTGTTATTTCACCATCGTGCAGCTTAACAACGGTAATGTATATCTTAATTTATATTTTTCTCAAATGTACGTATTATATAGAAATAAAAATGGATTTAGATGCGCTGAATCACATTGCTCAACTGGCATCCGAGAAACCTGTGATCAAACTTACGGAGTAATCCTATTACGACCGCAACACGGGACCGCTACTGAGTAAGCAGCAGTTTAAAGAGTACGCCCCAACGGTAATATATATCTTAATTTGTATTGTTCTCAAATATATGTATTATATAGAAATAAAAATGGATCTAGATGCGCTGAATCACATTGGTCAACTGGAGATTCTCCAGTGGAGAACAAGAAACCTGTGATCAAACTTACGGAGTTCATAGTTGGTGTCCAGCATCAGATTATTTCGGTGAAAAGAGTGACGATAAAATTCGTTCCTACCATATTGGTAGAACTTGCGAAGTCTGTGACATTCTTACCAAAACGCTTCGCCGACCTCGCAGATGAGCAGATGGTGGAATTCAACACTGGCAAATATGCTATGATATTCACGGGGATGGATGGAAATTGTAGTTCTGTTAAATTCATGAAAATTGACTAGTATAAAACATTGTGAAAAATGAGTTCATCCGATGAAGATATGGATGCACATGAAAACTTTGAATATAGCAGCAGTGACAGTGATGAGAATATAAATTATATTGATAGTGATTATGCAACCGATAGTGCGGGGAGTGGATACTGTGCAGATGTTTTCCACACACGTAGGCATGAAGATGAAGAACAATCTTACAATACAGTATGCATGCTTTCAAGTGGATACACAAAACAAGAACGATCAAGAATTACGTACAGTGACGGTAGTTCAACGATTAAACTTAATGAAATCTACGCTTGTGTTATTTGCCATAATTTACATTCAACTTCCACATGGAGTTTATTTAGCAATCATTCAATAATTTCAAAATTAAATGTTACTGAGAATTTACTCAGATGTTGTTATTGTAGCAGTGAGATAACTCTAATATTCCCACATAATAGCTGTTTGATATGTAAAACTTTAAAAATAATTTATATATAGTTCATCTGTTCTACTGTATGACTCATTGTTTCATGTTGCATATAAAATAAATATATTTACTCATAATACTTGTTTAATTATGTAAAAACTTACAATCATTTATATAATGTTATATTCTCTGACTCATTGTTTTATGTATTACTATTATATATAAAAATAAATAAAAATTTGAATATTGCGCATGCGCAGTAACTGATGGTTAAAAACACCAGTCAAGATCCTACACACACACACACACACACACACACGCACACACACACACACACACACACACACACACACACACACACACACACACACACACACACACACACATAATCTTAAAATCGGTGGTTTGAGCCTATACTCATTCGTGTGTGTGACAGAATTTGAATTTCCCACCAACCAAAAAAAATTTTGAATTTCCCGCCAGCGACACTAGCGCCATATAGCGGCCAAAAGTGTAATCATTAGGCGGGACACAAACCCGATTTGAATTTCCCGCCATCTAGCGGCCAAAAGTGTAATCATTAGCCGGGACACAAACCCCCCACCGCCCCGCACCCAGTAGCGCAAACAAAATTTGAATCTCCCGCCAGCGACACTAGCGCCAAATCAGCGACTGGTGTCGATAATCAGAACTTGTGAGCCAGAATCAGCTAGTCCTATCTACTCTAGTTGCTAATAATGATTTCCTATTTACAACATTAATAAAATAATTAAAACTAAACATATATACAATATTTACAATAGTTGGTATTCCTCGAACTCTGGAGTTTCAATTACTGCTGTAGGTACCGTTAAATCTGGATATTCACCTAATCCTGTTCACAGAACGATATATTTGTGAATAATCTTCTTTAAATCGAATGTCTGGTTTGTTCCTGGTAATTCTGAAATTTAAAAATGGAAAGGTGTTAGCAACATAATTCTATTCTACCATGTCATGTAATTAAGTATATATATATATATATATATATATATATATATATATATATATATATATATATATATATATTATTTATAATGTTGATATGTACTCACCAATAGTTGGAATTGCTTCAATATTTAACTTTTTGGTCAACGGACTTCTGTACTGGTCTCTGCCATGTCTAATCTTCCTATGTTTTCCAACCATTTCGTACGACGTTCATCAGACAATAGCAAATGGTGATGGTCCAAATCAGGATTCTCTGTTGGATTCTTGGAGCAGCCAGGAACACAACATCTTGAACGTACCATTTTGCTGAATAACATTAATAGTATTAACATAACAGTTGCCATGCTATTTATGTATACATATATGTATAACAAATACTACATGCAAAATATCAGCATCATATTCACATGCTTCATATAAAATAAATACATTTTTAAAAGCTTACTTTTTCAAATTTCACAAACAGCACTTTACTTGAAATGTCACTAATCGCCCTGCATCGTAATGTATTCGTAATGACTGTATATAGTTTAGAGACTGATACACAACTGAAAATATATTCTCATATCTCTTTAAAGGTAAACTTAATCCGATTTAATAGCACTTCGAAACATTCAAATAACTGTCAACTGCTGTCAACAGACAACAATTGCTAGTCACGTGATCATATTTTTCAAACGGGCTGACCTAAGCTGTTTTTCAGCGATGCACCAGTTTGAACCGTAACGTCATAGTTTTTAAAACTATTTCATAGCTGACGTCATTAAATTTAACTGCGCTAAAATGCACCGTTTGCACCCGGTTGAACTGCACGCCAACTGTCACATTCAGAGTTTTAACCTAGAACTTGAATTTTCAGCTTAAGATGAATCCGGACGCATTAAATACTATTAATTTAATTAACGATATCTATGAAAACAACTTAAATCAGTTAATTATACTTGCAACATTACATAATAATGATGACAATATTGTCATGTTGCTATTATTAAATCATAGACTATCACATTTAAGAATTGAAGGATATTTTGAAGATTGGATTAATAGATATTTGGAATACGACTTTTTTGCTTTATTCAGAATGAATAGAGTAACGTTTTACAAGCTATTAAACAAAATTGATTGTGAAGATTTACATAAAAATTATATGGGTGGCGAGTTCCAAATTACGGCCGAAAAGCAGTTAATGATCACTCTTTGGTGGTTAGGAAAAGGAGAAGTTTTGTTATCTGCATCAGACAGATTTAACATTTCTTTAGCAAGTGTGTTTCGGTGTACTAATTTTATATTAAGTAGAATTTTATTATTAATAAATGACTACATAGCATGGCCGGACAGGACAGAAGTAGTGGTAGTTGAAAATAATTTCAGAAGACGTAGTGAATATCCTGGTAAGTAATTTATTAAGAATCTTAACTGAATCCATTCTCCTCGTTTTTTCTACGTTTATTATCTGTTGTAGGTGTAATTGGAGCAATTGATGTTTGCAACATTCCTTTTAAGGCCCCAGCGGAAATGCAAGAAAGTTACATCGATAGAAAATTGCAGCATTCAATCAAATTGCAGGCAATAACAACCGCCGACAAAATATTTATAAATATATTTGTAGGGTTTCCTGGTTCTGCTCACGATACTCGGGTACGTATTTTAGCATATTTTAATTTGTACCTACTACTCTACAAATAACTCTATTGTAGGTACTTAGAAACTCGGATATTTACTTGGAAGTGGAGCAAAATGGAAATTATAGGAAATATTTTTACAGCAATCGACATCACATTGTCGGTGACTCTGCATATCCTTTGTCGAATTGGTTAATTACCCCTTACAGGTATGTAGTTAATTATAATGAGATCATACAAATGCGTTTTTATTTATACAACTGTACATTATTAACGAACAATAATGTTGCAGGGATAATGGTAACCTAACTGAAAGACAACGTCTTCATAATACAAAACACAGTATGACAAGAATTGTAGTGGAACACACCTTTGGAATTCTTAAATCACGATGGCGAATCTTAAAATACGTAAATGTAAATTCAATAGAAAAAGCTGTTAATAAAATAGCAGCTTGTTGCATACTTCATAACTTTTGTTACGCAAATATAGATTTTTGGGAAGAATATGAAGTAGCAGAAAATGACATAGTATATAATAATGAAATTGCAAGAAACATCAACGTTAATGGAGTAAATAAACGGAATACAATAGCAGAATTATTTTGAAACATTGGTATAAGCAAATATCATGTTCGTTAAACGATAGTAATAAAGATTTTGTTTTTATAATATATTTTATTATTTTTACCTCATATGAGAAAACGAAAATACAAAGAACACTAATACAAAAAAAAAATAAATAATTCAGTTTTATAATAATAATACATATACATTTTATTTTAATTTTCATCACTAGACGACCTGGATCTTTTTTTCCCTTTGTTGGTCTTAGGGGTCATGTTAGAAATTAAAGCCATTATTTGCTCGTATCTACGTTCATTTTGAACTTTCATGAGATTCAGCAACTCTTGGAATTCTGTTCTTCGATTCTCTTGGTTTCTGTCATTTATATTTTTTATAGTTTCCAGTACTGAGTCCTTCCTTGGCAGCACTGATTTTTTAATATTATTAAATCTATTATTACTAGTCGTTGGTGTATTGGCAATAGAACTTTCAACGCCACTTGTACTTTGAGGACTACTGGCATCACAGTTATTGTTTATTTTACTTGTACTGGCGCCGTAGATAGTGTTTGTATTACTTGAATTGTCACTTGTATCTGAGTGGAAATCTACTACTAATTTTTCTTTTGACTTGCATTTATTTTCTTTTTTTCCCCCAAATGTTGAATCAAGTAGAACTAGGAATGTATACAGACATACATGCCTGCAGCTCATCGACGTATGTGCAAGTCTGAATATATCACAAATTATTATTTATCAAGATTCACTTTTAAAATCCTAGGTGCCTAGGTCGCAAACAAAACAACAAATTTAAAACAAGTGTAAATACATTTTTTTCTGTTGACAAAAGCAAAGCAAACTAAGCCGACTATAAATGCATTAATCTTCTTTTGTTCAATTTTTAATTAAAAAATATTTTTTTCTCCAATGGCCTTACATAATTTTTCAAAATAAAAAATATGGAAAAATATTGTTCCATTTCCTGCATATGCATGAAAATTTTGAATACAATTGAATAAAAAATAACGCGGAAAAAAAATAAAAACTGAAAAAATATTGGAAAATATTTTTTTTCTCAAGTAAGAAGGAAAATTTTGAAAAATAAAATGTACCTTGCACAACTAGACCATAACACGTATCTGCAGAAAAAATTTCATAAAAATCCGTTGGGTAGTTTAGGAGATCTAGGTGGAACAAAAAATCTCGTACGAGAGAGCGAGCGAGCGAGCGGACGAGCGACATACATACGGACATATGTTGTAATAGTCATTTCGTGGTCCAGGGGGTCTGTCCGGGATTTCTGTGCAAAAATTTTTTAAATCGGAAGATGCTACAGACATCGTACCGAACACTATAGCTCTTCGACAGGAGGTCGATGAGCTAAAAACGGGTTGCACCTTATGTTTATCGCCCAATATATCGTTGAGCTCATCAAAATACGGTGGATTTCGTACATGTCCTTCACCAGTTTGCCTTCGTTTATCGAGAGTTTTCATGTATGTATTTTGCATATTGGCAAATTTTTGCCTGCATTTTTCTCTTCCTTCTGCGCCTTCTCCCACATAATATCCCATTTCATTCATTGCTGCTACTATTTTCCCCCAAATAATATTTTTTGATGTTTTCTTATCAGCAAACTCTCTATCAAATTGTTTCCTTAGTGCTAAAAATGCTACAGTAGCTTTGTGATCCTGTTCTGTCGGATTTTTCGCTGAGTTCCGCAGATTGCACTGTTTGGGTTGGTTTTGTGTTGAAAGTAAATCGCCCGACGTGTCCTGCGATAATTGCTGTCTGGCCATAGAAACATATCTCGTCGCTAAACTTGCATCTACAATAAAGCAAAATATAAATATGTACATTTAACACTAGTTAAAATTCTTAACATACCATTTTCTATTGCATTTGCGGTTTCTTCATGAACTTGAAGTATGAGACCTTCAATTTCTATATTTACAAGTTTAATATCCATAATAATTAAATAATACTTATTATAAACAATAATAAACAACAAAATATATACCATAAACAACAAAATAAACCTTTCAACTGCGTTTTGCTGCCTTTAACCAAACTTAAAATGACAGCTATGTTCCCCCACTTTTCAAAGAAACAGTTTTAAACCGCCGAGTCAGAATGGTTTGAAACGGGTTTAAGCAGTTACGTAAGTGATGTCATCGTTGCGTCGCTAAAATGAACTGGTTTGAAATGTGTTCAACCGTTTTTAAACCGGTGAATCGCTGAAAAACAGCTCTAAATAACTTATTTGCTAGTGACCAGCTAGTGCCATCTGACTTTTTCCCTCATAAGTATGATGGTTAGGCAACGCAGTTTTACAGTACTGAAAAGTATGCTGTATCTAACGTGGTCACAGGCGCGTCCATAAGCGTGACTACCCCCTGGGCTGGTGGCAGCGGGAAATATGAACTGTACTATATTGCGATTTTTTGTAAAAGATTTTTGTAGGCGATTGAAAGGTGTTGCGTGTCGGTTTTTAAGTTAATGCTGTTCTTGTCGGTTTGAATATATGTGGATTCCAGGAAAATTCTGTTCTTGAAATTTGGTTCATTGTCAATGATGGTGGTGTTGGCGAACTCGAAATCGTGGCTGTTGTTGACGGCATGTTGTGTTAAGGCGGTTTGATGGGTAAGGGTTGGATCGTGTGTATTAGTTCGGTATTTGTTAGATGTGTATTTGTGCTGTTGTATGCGTTTGTGTAAATATTGTTTGGTTTGTCCTATGTAGGTTGCAGGGCAGTCGTTGCAATTGATTTTGTATATAACGTTTGATTTGAACAGGATGTGTGTCTGGGTTTTGTGTTTATTGTACATGTGTTCTGTGAGATGGAATGGTTTATGTGCGACGATGATATTGTAGGGTTGTAAGGTGTGAGAGATTTTTTCTGATAGGCGTGGTGTGTAGGGTAGTGAGATGTAAGACTGTATGGAGTTGTTTATGGTAGGGGTTGGATGATGGTTGTGTAATATTTCATGAAGTATGTGGGTGGGGTAGTTATTTTGTCTGAGTTCTTGGTATATGAGACTGATGTTATTAGGAAAAAATTGAGGGTGGCTCAGTGCCATCATGCGGGATTTTAAGTTTTTGATTAAATTAATTTTGTGTCCAGTCGGATGATTAGATAAAAAGTTTAGATACCTGCCAGTATGAGTTGGTTTTCTGTACCAGTTGGTTATAATTGAGCCATTATCTTGTTTTAATATTGACAGGTCAAGGAAACTTATTGTGTTGTTTTGTTCTATTTCGTGGGTGAACTGTAGTTTGGGGTGGTGATCATTGAATAAAGCTAATATGTTGTTAATATCTGAGGTGGGGACTGTTGTGATTATATCATCAACATAGCGTTGTTTGTGTATAGGGATTTAACATCCAGGGATATTATCTTGTGAGACGTTGGTATGTTGACAGAGGTAATAAAATCAGCAATTGAATTTTTCCACCCTCAATTTTTTCCTAATAACATCAGTCTCATATACCAAGAACTCAGACAAAATAACTACCCCACCCACATACTTCATGAAATATTACACAACCATCATCCAACCCCTACCATAAACAACTCCATACAGTCTTACATCTCACTACCCTACACACCACGCCTATCAGAAAAAATCTCTCACACCTTACATCCCTACAATATCATTGTCGCACATAAACCATTCCATCTCACAGAACACATGTACAATAAACACAAAATCCAGACACACATCCTGTTCAAATCAAACGTTATATACAAAATCAATTGCAACGACTGCCCTGCAACCTACATAGGACAAACCAAACAATATTTACACAAACGCATACAACAGCACAAATACACATGTAACAAATACCGAACTAATACACACGATCCAACCCTTACCCATCAAACCGCATTAACACAACATTCCGTCAACAACAGCCATGATTTCGAGTTCGCCAACACCACCATCATTGACAATGAACCAAATTTCAAGAACAGAATTTTCCTGGAATCCACATATATTCAAACCAACAAGAACAGCATTAACTTAAAAACCGACACGCAACACCTTTCAATCGCCTACAAAAATCTTTTACAAAAAATCGCAATATAGTACAGTTCATATTTCCCGCTGCCACCAGCCATTACAACACATGACCACACCACGTGCACAACACCAAATTTCCAGCGTCATCGCACAGTCAACATGGCCGCCGCTGTGTCGTGTCTTATATTATCACTATTTTTTTGATATTGTTTCATATTTTAACTATGTATCTTTAAACATGTAAGTAATCACACTGTGTTGATTTGTTTCACCGTCTGTTACGGTTTTACATTGTTTTACTGACCTGTATTTTTCTCATTTATCCACAGCTTTGCTGATGATGCCAGTATATTTGACGAAATATACATATATTAACTCACGTCCGTTTTACTCCGAGACCTAAAAGCCCAATAACTCTTATTCATATTAACCAAAGGTCATGACAGAGAGGCTCGAACAAAAATATATAATAAACAAATGAAGAAAAGCTCATGGTGGACACATGAAATAAGAGGCATAGTTAGACAGAAGAAAGAAGCATGGAAAAAATACATAACAACGAGAAACGCCTCAAACTATGAAGCATACAAGAAGGCAAGAACCGAAGCCAAAAAAGAAGTCATAAAAGCAAAGGAAGAAGAATGGATAAAATTCGGCAACGAACTCAAGGAATCCTACAGAGACAACCAAAAACTTTTCTACGGCGCAATCAAGAATATGAGAAAGGAAAAAACCACAACGCTACAGAACATCCGGTATAAAAACGTGAACTCTCCTAAACACAGAGGAAGAAATTATGAAAAGATGGAGAGAATATTTTATGGATTTGCTCAAAGATGGGTATAAACAAGATGAAGAACCGAGAAAGAACGAAGAACAAAGATCATCGAGCAGTGGCGGACAATGTACGAGAATCTTCACTATGGAAGAATTAAAGAAAGCACGGAATAAGCTAAAATCAGGAAAGGCGCCAGGACATGATTCTATCACAGCTGAAATGCTATGGAAGAAGCGGCACAAGAATATCTATTAAAAATATTCCACAAGGTATCTAAAGCCAATACAGCACCGAATGACTGGCAAACCGGCATAATAACACCAATAAATAAGAAGGAGGATAGCAAGGAATATCAGAATTACAGCGGCATAACAGTACTAAGCGTCCTGGGCAAATTATTTACAAGCGTACTCGAAGCAAGAATCAGATAAACAGTAGAAGAAAGTTTAGGAGGATCACAAAGCGGGTTCCGCTCAAATAGAAGGGTACAAGACCACATATCCACAATGAGAATGCTAATAGAGAAAGGAAAAATAACGAACAGAGAAATTCATGTATATTTCGTTGATTTGGAAAAAGCGTTCGACAAGGTAATAAGACAGAAGGTGTGGGCGTTTCTGGAAGCAAGAGGTATTGATAAGCAAACACTACAGTGTGTAAAGAGTATGTACAAAATTAACAAAAACTATGTCTGAACAAGAAACAATGTCTCAAAAACATTTTACACGCAGTTAGGCCTTAGATAGGGCTGTATTCCCAGCCCACTTCTTTTCATCATTTACTTGGACGAAATATTTAAAAACATCAGAAATAAAATGAAAACATGCAGGGTAGGATACTGGAAAATGAAGATGATCCAGATAACAGATATGTGTTACGCGGACGACATGATTATTGTTGCAGAGAACAAAGAGGATCTACAAGACAATATAAAACATTCGAAGCGCAGAATTGTTAAGATGGAACATGTCCATAAACAAATTGAAAACAAAGATAATGATAATCAACGGAAAAGACAAACTCCACAGCATCCAAATAGAAGGTCATATAATCGAACAAGTAAAAGCTTTTACATACCTGGGAATGGTAATTGAGGAGAAAGGGTCCCTGGACGACGAAATAGCACAAAGAGTAGGGAAGACCGGAAGATTGTTCAACGCACTAAAGAATAAATTATTAGGAAAAAAAGGAGTGCCAAAGGAGACAAAAGTGGAGGTATACAAAAGAGTAGCCGTACCAGTACTAACGTATGGAAGCAAATCCTGGACTACCCGGGAAAAGCACAGAAGCCAATTAAGAAACGTGGAAATGAGGTTCTTGAGAAAGATAGAAGGAAGGACAAAAAGAGACAAAATCAGGAACGAAGTGTTTAGAACCAATTTAAACACAAAACCCGTAGACCATACGATAAAAAAAGGACAACTGAGATGAGCAAGCCACCTACACAGAATGACTGACAACAGACTATTTAAACAAATACACTAAGCAAGACCGAATCACAAAAGGAAGAGCGGAAGGCCGGGGAAAACTTGGGAGGAAGAAGTGAAAAGAGCCACAGAAAACAGGGGGTTTACGCGGGAAGAAGCCAAAGAGACGATGTAAGACCGACAAGCATGGAGAGAAGTTAGGAAAAGGAATCCCGATGCGAACACTGCACATAAATAGGCAGAAACGCCTTACACCGAAAGGTAGAAAGGCAAAGGATTAAGTAAGTAAGTAAATATAACGAGCAAAACTGTACTGGATTAGTTTGTTTAGAATTTGTCTTTTATTTAATATTATCGAGTTTTTACCACACGATGTGGATATAGTTTAAGAATCAAGCAAGCATTCAATGAAGTTAGTGTACCTCGACATGTAATCTGTTCGAATCCAGTAGAACTCTAGCTTCCCCGCTTCCAAAATCGCATATGGTACATGTATTTATCTTAGGACAACAGATCAATCGGGATACCATTCAATCTGATTGGTAACTCCTATGTTTAGAGTAACATCATTAAAGTGTATTTCACTTCCTCGACAAGAATTGTGTGGAGTGCTATTACTCGCACAATTAGAAAGTCGAATCAGCAAGCACATTGACGAGTATTTTAATTGAAGCGATTCAACTATAACGTTATCATGCATAACTGGAATATCAAATCAATTCAAAACGTTCATTGCCTACCGGGTAACAGAAATATAAGAACTCATCAATGAAAGTCAGTGGCTACAGGTTTGCACACTTAAGAATCCAGCAGACATTATTTCGTGAGGTATTCACAAGACTCACAGTTGGCAGAGCGAGCCATAAGCAGAATTGGCCAAAAGCAGAGAAAAAGCAATTGCAGAAATGTAATTTAACATTCTAAAGCAATGATATAGATCGAATATTAGTTCTAGGAAACTGCGTAAAATGATTTCTAGTTAAACCTCAAGAAATCGTACCACTAATAGGCAATTTACTTGAACACATATCGCAGTTCTTTTTAGCTCATCGACCTCCTGTCGAAGAGCTATAGTGTTCGGTACGATGTCTGTAGCATCTTCCGATTTCAAAAATTTTTGCACAGAAATCCCGGACAGACCCCCTGGACCACGAAATGACTATTACAACATATGTCCGTATGTATGTCGCTCGTCCGCTCGCTCGTACGAGATTTTTTGTTCCACTCAGATCTCCTAAACTACCCAACGGATTTTTATGAAATTTTTTCTGCAGATACTTGTTATGGTCTAGTTGTGCAAGGTACATTTTATTTTTCAAAATTTTCCTTCGCACTTGAGAAAAAAAATATTTTGCAACTTTTTTTCAGTTTTTATTTTTTTTCTCCTTTATTTTTCACTCAATTGTATTCAAAATTTTCTTGCATATGCAGGAAATGGAACAATATTTTTCCATATTTTTTATTTTGAAAAATTATGTAAGACCATTGGAGAAAAAAATATTTTTTAATTAAAAATTGAACAAAAGAAGATCAATGCATTTATAGTCGGCTTAGTTTGCTTTGCTTTTGTCAAGAGAAGAAAATGTATTCACACTTGTTTTAAATTTGTTGTTTTATTTGCGACCTAGGCACCTACGATTTTAAAAGTGAATTTAGATAAATAATAATTTGTGATATATTCAGACTTGCACATACGTCGATGAGCTGCAGGCATGGGTGACTAACCCATTCTTTGAATACTAGTTTATATAAAAGAAGGCAGAACCAGAGCACAGAATTTTGTTAAAGCATACATTTGTGTGTTCGTATGTTTCGCAATTAAAGCAGTGTATATTAAACTAGTTAACGAATTAACTACGAACGCCTCCTTGGCTGCACTAAAACGATTTACATTGTGACATGGGAAATTCTTGAATATCTACTCTGACAAAGCGACTAATTTCGTTGGTGCAAACAACGTGCTACGTCAAATCATAAATAATGACACAAACATACAAAAAATTCAAAATAGTTCATCAATAGAGCATCAATTTTCATTTTATCTCAGCGCGATCACCGCATTTACGCGGTTTATGGGAGATAGCAATCAAATCGACTAGGATACACTTAAGGAAAGTTATGACTAACCCAACACTCATATTTCAGGAATTTTATAAAAATAGAAGCATGCTTAACTCTTTCATCCAAGGATCCCAACGACCTTTTTGCTCTAACTCCTGGTTATTTCCTCATTGGATATTCCCTGACAGCAATTCCACAGCAAGATGTCAAAAAATACAAAACAACAGACTCTCGCACTATGAACGTCTGTAGCAGTTATTTCAACACCCTCTAAAGTGACAACTGAGAAGAATACTACATCTGCGAAACATCTCGGCAATGACGGCATAGTTCGAGTACAGCACGTTTTGCATTCGCGCGCATCTTTTTATATTTAAGCAAACATGCGGATGTCACCATATAAATCTCTAATATCCAAATAACACAGATATACTTCTTTCTTTAAGCATAATATTGTTTCCTTCACTTTATCATTGCATCAATCATCTTTCATTCGTAAATCTACTTTCGATACACCGTATGATTCACTCGCACACGTTACTACACAATCTTTGAAAATATTCTATTTACTAACTACATCTTCAAAATTGTCTGTACAAATGGGTAAAATGTTATTTAATTTATTAATATATTGCGTTCTAACTTCTTCATTCTGCAATCTGTATGATCAAATACGTGTTATTCTTTCAGATTTCTTCACCCTCATTTTCCACCCTCGAGTTAATTTTACACGGGATACAATCAAATAATGATCACTTGTTCCCTAATCTGTACCACGTTTTATTTGGGTATCCAAACAAGGTGTTTCTTAATCTTTCATTTGCGAAAACTTATGTTTAAAGAAAGTATTCGATATGAAAAGACCATATTCTATACTAGAGGCAACAATCTTTTTTCCATTGTCATTTACCCTTGTATCACCAAATCTTCCCAAACTATTTTCACTTCTCTTTACGCTAACCCATTTAAATCACCAGAAACTCTTATCTTCTCACCAGGCTCACAAGTATCAAGCACTTTATTTAGTTCATTCCAAAAACATTCCTTCTTAAAGTCATTTTCATATTCAATCGGTCCAAAAACACATACGAGAAATATTCTATGGAACCCAATTTTCATTCTTACGAATAAAACACGGGAAGAAACACGTTTATACTCACGAACACGCGGTTTCATTCTTTCGCTTATAAGCACACCAACTCCAGGCTTTGCATGAATGTTTTCACTGACACCAGACCATAAACAAAATACACCATTTATTTCATTTTCAATGTATCCCTTACTTTTCGTTTCAAATACTGTTAATATGTCTATTCCACTATCATCCATACCTCATTTTCCTTTCTATGTATTCCTCTCACATTCCACAGAGCAAATCTTCTCACCTACATACCTTGTTACGTGTTACAACATTTCATATTTGTATTTGCTGTTTGGTTATGCAGTGCCAAGCCAGCTAGTTTGGTATTAATTTTTTTTTATAGGCCGGCTTGGTTTTCGGATCATAAAGATTGTCACCGAGTTACACTACAAAACATTCATTATATAGTCTTTCAACATTCTGTCAATATACATATTCGTTCAATGTTCTTTAAATTATAAACATTCATACTGTGTTCAATCATTCATTTAAATACACAAATTTACTTCAATATTAACGTGTTATTATTTTGAATATAATTACATCTTAATCATTTTGTGTTATGCGTTTAGGAACTACGGTTTATCAATGAAATAAAGAGAAGTGTGGTTTTGAAGAAGAATATTAAAAAAACTATCAACGTACGAACATACCTACACATTTTATTTTTGGTTTGTTAATCTTTTGTCTATTACAAATTATTAAATTCCAATTGCTTTGTATATGCATAACCTATTTATATGTAAATATATTTTTATAATTTCTAGTGATATTGAATGGATAACGTTAATTAGTTGTTTGGAGGAATATAGTATAGCTACAATTGTTTTGTATCAAATTTTCATGAAATTATCATATTGTTCAGTTTTTCTTCGGAAATAAACAAAATATTTTTATAAACGATAACATCATTGTAAAGATAAAAAATAGCACCTTTAGCCAAGGCGTTCATTAAAAAAATAAGATATACATAACGAACTCCTGAAGGCATCAAGCAAAAAAAAAATTAATGAATTCCTTGAAAATCTTCTTATCTATGCCGATAATTTATTTGTAACATTTTTCCATAATATGATTTTCTAGTCTATAAAGGATAATTAAAAATCGTGAAAATTAAACTCTTGTCATTTTCCAGTAAGCCATGCAATATTTTCAAAATACAATATCGGCCCGTAATTGCACAACTTTTGTCTAAATAAACGGACTTTCTATTTCTAAGTTTCGGAGATCCGAAGGATGAAAATTTAAACTTGGGTCAGTTTTATGTTTAAGTAGAAATCAGTTTATGTTAATGTGATGTTGTTCCATAACTCAATAAGAAAATTAATTAGTTAAACAACCACCACTACCATCGCAATTTAGCATAGTGCCCATTAAACAGAACCACCCCTTCTGCACTGAGAATCGGCATTGCTGGTATTTTCAATAGTTCCCACGACCAAGACTAATCAAGTGATTAGAATTCGGTCCCTCGGCTTGCTCAAGTTATAAAAGATGTGCTTTACTCGCCCTTTTGTTCGCTATTGAATTGAGTCATGTACGCTAGTGCATACGCAAGGTCAAGTTGAGTATCTCCAACTAAGTATAGCAGTCTTCCAATCATCTGTCGATAGTTTCAAACGCGAATTTTTCAATAGTTATCAGTTCCTTTAGAGTCAACAGGAAGTCGTCCACGTTCATTGCAATAATAAACTGTCTTTCCTGATTAAAATACACACAAGGGTCTGCTTGTCATTTCTTTAACCGAGTCGGTTTCAGAAATTCGTCAAGTTTGAGGTTCTACTTTCTACCGGACGGTATATCCCCTTTCAGAAGTAAGATATGTTCTTGCCTTCCCTTATTATGGAATTGTGTTGGTTATTTTTTTTCCTGTGTGTTTCAAGATTTCATTCAGGTAGGCTGCGATTATATTCAGTTGATGTTTTAAGCAATTTCGTTGGATAGACAAGGCCATTAACGTTCCGATGAACTTCGGCCTCTCGACTGGCGAACGCATCTCCTGAGAATTGATTATTTCAACATAAATGTAACCACACGCAACTAATCTGGCATTGTCTTTTCAGGAAACCTTATACTTTACAATCCTTTGAGTACGTGGTATTGGAACTACTGTCCAGGTTTAATTTTGTTGCGAATGATCTAATTCTTCCAGCATCGCCGTGCTTCGTTCATCGTGGCTATAACTTACTTGCTTGCAAAAGGATGCTTCTTCTAAAATTATGATCTTACTACAATTCTTTCAAATCGTTTCAAGGGTGGGACTACCTCTACTAATGGTGGTAGTTCTCCGACATTCTTTTGAAAACTTTGCATCGGAATATTTCCATACCCTGGGTTTTGTTTCTTGTCTTTTATCTCTGTCCGGGCATCTTAAAGTCAACTCCCATTTTGCATGAAAAACATGTCAAAGATAACGTCTCGGATTACTAGTAACTCATCATCAACTAGATTTCACAGTTTATATTATTTTACTCCATTAGGGTAACCGATTAGAATATATGTTTCGTTGTCGTTTGTGGACTCACATTACGTTTTAAGGCTTACATTCAAAGACTTTCAAAGTGATAAATTTCAATTTCCATACCTGATCACCAAGTCTATGGTATGCAATAGTGGTGACATTAGTTTTGAATGTAGTATGCGATGTGGACAGCATCTTCCTGCAATGTATTTGGTAATCTCGATGCAAGTAATAAACATTGGTCATGTCTAACAGAGTCTGGTTCATTCTTTCTGCCACTCCGATTTGTTGAAGTGTACCAGATACCGTCATCTGTCTCTAGATTCCGATCGTTTTTAATTATTAGTCAAACTGTACTCTCCTGTAGCTTTTCGTCTTTATCCATGACTTCAACAAATTTCTCAAGGATATTACATTTCTTTTTTGAGAACAGCTTTGTATTTGGAGTAAACAATAATGGGAGCCGGGAAATAATTTGAGATAATTGAGTTCATTCAATAATTCTCTCAACGTTCAAGTTGATTAGCTCCGGGGGCTGCGTCTCCTGGCTGGCACTATCAGTTGAGAAAATGCTGCGTTTTCTTCTAAACCTTCTCCGGTCCATTTTTGCAGCTCCTTCAAAATTTTATGATTAAGATAACTTAGGCGTCGATGTCACAGGGAGCTTCCTGTTTATTTCACCAAGTTTAAAAACTTTTTGTACTTATTTTCGTCCATGAAACATAAAGAGAATTATTGGACTACCTCATATCTATACCACAAACTAATATCTAAAATGTACGGTTCTCAGAACCGCCCTTCTAATAAATAAACATTTCCTTTCCTGCAGTGGCGTGCGCTGCTCGCCACCGGCCTGTTAATCTTCATAACTGCATAGAAAATGAACTTTACTTCACTTTTGCATCTTTTTCACGTTTTTATGATTAAGATGGCCAAGGCGTCGATGTCACAAGGCATTTTCTTAGCCACATATACTCGCTACAATTTGCCACTGCGCACTAAGTTGGTATAATTTTGCCTTCACTATCCGACACAACTGTGTTTCCTCCGCCAATGTTAATAAAGGTCTCCATTTTATCCAATAGAAGGTAAGTTGTTATCCAAGTTTAATACATGCAATACATCCCCCAACGTAATGCTTACTTTACTTATTACCTTGTTTCAGACGTCGTGTGATCCGTTGCTCCTCTGTCCAAATATCAAGTACGTTCGACTATGATATTGAAAGGCTCTGTACGCCACTTTCTTTACTTGTGTGTTGAATCCTGCTTTGCGTCCATACGTCGCGACGTGTCGTTCTTGCGTTCTGTACTCGATTTCTTGCAAATTAGCACGTTTTAGTATTTTACCTGTCGTTTCTCATAGGTACTAGTATTTTCTTCCCTGCTTTTGTTGATCCTTTCTCACTATGGTACTTTTCGTCTTATTAGCGAGCATTACTTCGGGACCGTCCTCGTCATTTCCTTTTTCATCTTCACGTCAACTTTTTCTTTTCTCTTCAACAAAAATGTCGCTTACGCAGTTTGTTCTTGTAGAAGCCTTTCCGTCTTACATCGGCATTACCAAGGTAAGTTCTCTGTCAGTGAATCGACATTCACCACTTGACATCTTTCGATGAAGTTTCATCAGTCGACCAAGAAAGTCTGCCATGTTTTCGTCTTTCTTCAATTTCACACAATGAGAGAAACAAACAGAATTATACGAAAACCTACAATAATTTCACCAATCGACAAAGATAACTTGACACTATACAGTGACGCTGAAAAATGCGAAACGTTCGCAGATCACTTTGAGAAAGTTTTCTCACTGAAAATTAATGCTAACCAAACCCAAGATATCAATATCGAATATATTGAAACGAACAATATTAATATAAAACCAGACCAGTAACGCCGTCGGAACTAAAAACCTGTATAGACGCACTTAAAATTAAAAAAACACCTGGACATGACCTAATTCCTAACATAATTTTAAAACACTTCACGCAAAAAGCATTGGCCTTTCTCTGCACAATCATGAACTCATGCCTAAAGAACGGATACTTTCCAAATACGTGGAAACACGCGGAAATTATTGTATTTCATAAACCAGGGAAAGAAAAAATAGTATTACAAGCTATAGACCGATAAGCTTCCTTCCAACCCTATCCAAGCTATTCGAAAAAATCATCTTAACCTGACTGCAGAAACGTATAACTAACAATGACATTATACCACACCATCAGTTTGGATTCCGCCAGCATTAATCAACAAGTCATCAATTACTGAGAATAACAAAACTTATAACCAGGGGCTTCGAAGATAAAATGTTTACTACAACAATATTTTTAGATTTGGCACAGGCTTTCGACAAAGACTTAAATCAATTAATCTACCAACTCAGATATTTAACATTTTAAAGTCTTTTAGCAAGAGCGGAACTTTTAGTATTGAAATAAACAGTACATTATCAATAAAGAGACAAATCAAATTGGGGGTTCCACAATGATCACTGCTAGGCCCGACATTATTCAACATATACATGTACGATTTTCCACATCCGCCAAATAGTACGATAGCCATGTATGCTGATGACACGACCATCATAACACAAAATAAACAATTAAATACCGCCATACAGAATCAACAAACAGCCACTGACGAAATCGCAACATGGTTCACAACATGGAAGATGACACTGAATCCGCAAAAATGCGAAGCAAAAATATTCACACAAAGGATTTATGAGGATCCACAAAAAATCTAGGTCAACAATACAGAAGTCGACTAGAATCCGAATGACTCGGCTGTGAAATACCTGGAAGTGTATTTAGACAGCCGGCTCACGTAGAAAATTCACATCGAATTAAAATTAAAAGATACAAATTTCCGCCTCCGACTGCTATATCCTATGATTAATAAGAAATCCTCACTCAAACAAAAAGCTCCCTAATAATATACAAAGCTCTCTTACGACCACTACTAACTTACGGGTGCTCAATATAGAGATTCCAAAACAAGGCTCTTCGCATAGCAAGCAGTGCACCCTGTTTCATAAGAAATTCTCAACTCCATAGAGAACTTGGAGTACTTCTGTTACAAGACCAAATAAAAAAAAAATGCAAACAGATTCTTCAACAAACACCAAGAATACCCGGGAACAGACTTCTCGGGAATGGGCCAAATAAGAGATTTAAAAGATTGCTACCACAAGAAGCACTACTTAGTGACAGTTAAAACAATTGAAACGCCACGGAGGAACTGTCAGGCAGCCGACCTCTCTCACGTTACACATTAAAATACAGTGCACGCCGCTTATTAGAATCACGGATAATGATATCAATCGGATATTGTTATCACTTTCGCGAAGAACGAGCCGGACGTATACAACTACTTTAAAAAAAATACGTTTATAGTTATCATAATATCGGTTAATGTTATCAATTTTTTATTGAGATTGTTTTCGTTCCGAGCAATTTTAAAAGCAACATTACAATATAGTGGTTTTTACAAAGAACCTTACAGATATTTTCTTTGCTAATAAATACATACATATTGAATATGTACACAATAATTACATGTATGTATGTACTACATATGTAGATATCTACATACTTTCAATTTCATACTTTATTTATTGTTATATATTTATTTTAAATTAATTAATAAAATTTGGTGTTTATATGTTTTTCGGATATTGTTATCAATCGGTTATTGTTATCAAAAACCTCGAGTCCCGATGTGATCACATTAAGCGGCGTGCACTGTATATACTTTTGTCACCACTGCCATGTATAACATGTAAATATGTTGATCTGGTAATAATTAATTTAAAAAAAATATCACACAAATATGAATATCAGTACTTTATTTTTTACCATCCTATCATCATCATTCATCATATTGTAAAATTCGGGTCAATAGCCTTTCAACTGCTTTTATAAACGAATACTGTGCGGAGTGATCGGGCATGATAGTTAACTGTTTTATGCCCGGTTTCTCAGTCGAGGTTTAAACCGAGAATCAACTGATCTCCGCTCAATTTGATTCTCGATTTAAACTTCCGTTGCGTTTCTAGGACGCAAATCAGCGGCGAATCAGTTGATGCGGATCAAGCGCCTTACAAATGTAAAACGCTCTCTGATTGGTTGAAACTTTTCAAACATCTGACATCTAATAATTCTACAGTGCTTTGTAAATAATTCTAAAGCAGTTTGAATGCTTACGGTGAAGTGTCAGAGCAGTAATTATTTAAACAATTCTGAACAATATTATTATTTTCATTTTAGTAAGTATGAAATATATTATTCGTGAGTAACATTAATATTGTTTAACATACGTAATGTATAAATAACATGTAATATTTAATAACATACTTATAGCCTTAAAATGTACATTTATTTTATGATAGCATTCCTTGAATTATAAATTAATTTTATCCTCTTTCAGATTTCACAACCCATTCCATTCCTTTCCAAACTTTCCATTTTGGTAAGTATGTACAAATTGCTATATAGACCATAAATGAATATATTAGCTCTTTTTTAGAAATATGAGTTCCAAAAGAGGTACAAATTATACGGAAAGAGACAAATTTGAACTTTTTTCCTTGATAGATAATTATAAAAACATAGTGGAACAAAAGAAAACGGACGTAACTTCCATCAAACAGAAAAAAGAAACCTGGTTAAAAATAATCGAACAATTTAATGCACTTACCGGAAGTCAGAGAACTGCGGATCAACTTAATGCGTTTTATAAAAACTTAAAACAACGTACTAAGCAACAAATTAACAACGATAAAGTATAATTATTATGTTTAAATTTTAGAATTATGTAGAATTAATAATCGATATTTAGGTGGAATCGTACAAAACTGGAGGTGGCACTTACACGCCGTCTCTAACTGCAGTTGGAGAACAATTAATGGCAATAGTGGGCCAACAATTTGAGCCGTTGGCAAATATGTATGATAGTTCCAGTCATTATTATGGAGACTTGCCAGGTATTGCTTGTCAAATACTTTATAACAGTAACAGTAATTTATGATTGTGTAGTAAGTAATATGTTCAGCGTATTCATTCATCAATACAAGTTATTATTGACATTTGTAGTGAGATGCTAATGTAAAGCACTCATTTTAGAATTACTCGTTAGTGAAAATATTGTGGAGGCTCCTATACCAGCAGAACCTATCCCCGAAGAACCTATTCCAGGCCCTAGTGCACCATCTCCTGATTCCCCAGCAAAAAGGAATCGAAAACGAAAGGCGGATTTTGCAGAAAGGAAAAATAATTTAGTATTAGAAAATCTTAGACTAGACGCTGAAATCAAAAAGATAAAATTAGTATTATTAGATTTAGAAATAGAGTTAAAAAAAGAATTAATTAATAAATAAAAGTTTTAAAATACGATTTTATTATAAAATTTAATTAAAAATCTGGTTTATTATAGTAGTCCTAACTACAGTATTTTGTTGTTGTTGTTGTCCGTTATAATTCGGCAATTCAATGTTGTCTATTGGCGCCTCCACTTCTTCCAAAACATCTACTTTTTTGCGACGTTATACAGGTGGCCCTAAAATGCGTGGACATCGCTTAACCACAGATTCCTGGGTCGAAAATAAGACGATTTAACTAAACTTACCTATATGCAATTACGTTTCGTTTAGCTAGTATTCTGCTTCAAAGTTCTTTCAAGAAAAAGTTATTTTATTCATAACGACAGAACGCTTGGATCGATTTTGATAATATTCGGTACTGTACTTCTTACAGATGTACCAGTATACCAGTACCAGTATACCAGTACCAGTATACCAGTACCAGTATACCAGTACCAGTACCAGTATACCAGTACCAGTATACCAGTACCAGTATACCAGTACCAGTATACCAGTACCAGTATACCAGTACCAGTATACCAGTACCAGTATACCAGTACCAGTATACCAGTACCAGTATACCAGTACCAGTATACCAGTACCAGTACCAGTATACCAGTACCAGTATACCAGTACCAGTATACCAGTATACCAGTATACCAGTACCAGTATACCAGTACCAGTACCAGTATACCAGTACCAGTATACCAGTACCAGTATACCAGTACCAGTATACCAGTACCAGTATACCAGTACCAGTATACCAGTACCAGTATACCAGTACCAGTATACCAGTACCAGTATACCAGTACCAGTATACCAGTACCAGTATACCAGTACCAGTATACCAGTACCAGTATACCAGTACCAGTATACCAGTACCAGTATACCAGTACCAGTATACCAGTACCAGTATACCAGTACCAGTATACCAGTACCAGTATACCAGTACCAGTATACCAGTACCAGTATACCAGTACCAGTATACCAGTACCAGTATACCAGTACCAGTATACCAGTACCAGTATACCAGTACCAGTATACCAGTACCAGTATACCAGTACCAGTATACCAGTACCAGTATACCAGTACCAGTATACCAGTACCAGTATACCAGTACCAGTATACCAGTACCAGTATACCAGTACCAGTATACCAGTACCAGTATACCAGTACCAGTATACCAGTACCAGTATACCAGTACCAGTATACCAGTACCAGTATACCAGTACCAGTATACCAGTACCAGTATACCAGTACCAGTATACCAGTACCAGTATACCAGTACCAGTATACCAGTACCAGTATACCAGTACCAGTATACCAGTACCAGTATACCAGTACCAGTATACCAGTACCAGTATACCAGTACCAGTATACCAGTACCAGTATACCAGTACCAGTATACCAGTACCAGTATACCAGTACCAGTATACCAGTACCAGTATACCAGTACCAGTATACCAGTACCAGTATACCAGTACCAGTATACCAGTACCAGTATACCAGTACCAGTATACCAGTACCAGTATACCAGTACCAGTATACCAGTACCAGTATACCAGTACCAGTATACCAGTACCAGTATACCAGTACCAGTATACCAGTACCAGTATACCAGTACCAGTATACCAGTACCAGTATACCAGTACCAGTATACCAGTACCAGTATACCAGTACCAGTATACCAGTACCAGTATACCAGTACCAGTATACCAGTACCAGTATACCAGTACCAGTATACCAGTACCAGTATACCAGTACCAGTATACCAGTACCAGTATACCAGTACCAGTATACCAGTACCAGTATACCAGTACCAGTATACCAGTACCAGTATACCAGTACCAGTATACCAGTACCAGTATACCAGTACCAGTATACCAGTACCAGTATACCAGTACCAGTATACCAGTACCAGTATACCAGTACCAGTATACCAGTACCAGTATACCAGTACCAGTATACCAGTACCAGTATACCAGTACCAGTATACCAGTACCAGTATACCAGTACCAGTATACCAGTACCAGTATACCAGTACCAGTATACCAGTACCAGTATACCAGTACCAGTATACCAGTACCAGTATACCAGTACCAGTATACCAGTATACCAGTACCAGTATACCAGTACCAGTATACCAGTACCAGTATACCAGTACCAGTATACCAGTACCAGTATACCAGTACCAGTATACCAGTACCAGTATACCAGTACCAGTATACCAGTACCAGTATACCAGTACCAGTATACCAGTACCAGTATACCAGTACCAGTATACCAGTACCAGTATACCAGTACCAGTATACCAGTACCAGTATACCAGTACCAGTATACCAGTACCAGTATACCAGTACCAGTATACCAGTACCAGTATACCAGTACCAGTATACCAGTACCAGTATACCAGTACCAGTATACCAGTACCAGTATACCAGTACCAGTATACCAGTACCAGTATACCAGTACCAGTATACCAGTACCAGTATACCAGTACCAGTATACCAGTACCAGTATACCAGTACCAGTATACCAGTACCAGTATACCAGTACCAGTATACCAGTACCAGTATACCAGTACCAGTATACCAGTACCAGTATACCAGTACCAGTATACAGGTGACCTATTTAAACGGGACACTACAGGGATCTCGGAAACTATAAAAAATACAAGGTCGGTTAAATTAGACAAAAGTTACACATTTATGGGCCAATGTTAATGGCGATTTCATATTTTGAAAATATTGCATGGCTCACTAGATAATGTAAAAAATGTGATTTTTTTTATTTTAATTTTCTATTATAACTCAGAAGGCACTTAAAATATTGAAAACTGTTTCAAATAAATATTTGAGCATAGATAACAGACTTTTTGAAGAATTGGATGAAATTTTTTTTACTTTATTATTTTGGAGATACAGCATGCAAGGTCAATTTTTAAATAAGAACCATATTTAATTTTAGTTTAGTTAAAAAGAGCTATTTTTCCTCTTTACGTTGATGTATTTGTTTATATAAATATCTTTTTAGTTTCGAAGAAAAACTAACAAGTATGATAAAAAGAAAGATTTTTGTAGTGTGCCATGAAAATTTGATATAAAATAATTGCATCTAAACATGTTTAGTACATGCAAAACAAATGAAATTCAATAACATTTGACAAACGAGACAAAATTCGTTGTGTAAACTGAAAATTATTACACAGATTTTCGTATAGATAATCTTTTGTTTACCAAATATTATTGAATTTCAAATGTTTTGCATGTACATAACACATTTAGGTGCAGTTTTTTATACCAAATTTTCATGGCACACTACGAAGATCATTCTATTTGCCACACTTTTTAATTTTTCTTAAAAACTAAAAAATAGTACATTATACACCAAGGGAGAGAAAGCACTTATTTTTCCTGAGGTGTAGTTTGAAGCCCGAGGGCCAGGCCAGAGGGCTACAAATACATCGAGGGAAAAATGGTGGTCTCTCCCGAGGTGTATATACTATTTTTTCCACGTTCGGGAGTAGAAACACCTAATTTCATAAATAATGAATTATATTAAATCGGAACGAAATTGCAATATTTAGAAGCCTTTGGAAATGTTTCCATGCAACGCGTACCATGACAACACACATTTATTTACAAAAACATTTGTTATAATAAAAACTCCCTTATGAAAAGTGTTTTCGTCCCTAGGGAGTAAATGCTTCATTTCTGTCCCGCGTTTGACGCCATAGAAACCGACTTCTACTCCCGGACGTGTAGAAAGATATTTATACGGAGAGAGCAATAATGACTGAAGCGTGCCGCTCTATTGCAATTGTCAAGTTGCCGCTTCACTATAGTAGTAACTATAGTGACCATAGTAACGATTTGAAACAAACACAATGCATAGGCGTGCCTACGACCTTGGTTTATATCGGCCTGTGACATATAATACTTTTATAATAAAAATATATTAGATCAGTTAAAGTTGGAAATAATTTTATACCATGAAAGGAAAATATTTTTTATTTTTATGTATTTAGAATATTGACGTTACGTTATAACATTATTTATGAGATCAGTACATTTCCAAGTCACCCAAGAAGTAGTACTGTAGGGTAGTGCTGTATAAATTGTTCATAGCAACATTGAATAGAATACTTCCATTCGTTTTCATTTCGAACGCCAGAACTAAAATAAGCTTCTAAAATAAACTTATCGTGCTCTTCATCAAACATTGTAACCTAAAATATTCATAAAACTATTGTTTAGAAATACAAGAAAATATTACTTAATTATATAGGACTTACGTTATTATTAAACACAGATAAAGGTATTTGTCTTAAAAGAGACTGATTATACAAGAAAATATGAAATAAGTAAAACACAATCACAAAGAAATAACGGCAAAATATACACGACGCTACTGAATGACAACTGAATGCTCGGTCGGTAAACGTCAAAAATTACTAAATATTGATCTTATTTTTATTCCGTGGAAGGTAGTTTCGACTACAATGCGAACTTTGTTTGGTCACGTGAGCTACAGTTAATTTTGATCGCTGTGTATAAACGAATACATTATTGTAAACAGAAAAAATAGCGCTTTCTTGCTAGAAAAAATTCAACTTGCATGCTGTATCTCCAGAAACATCTATTAAAAAAATATTTTCAGGAATTCATCGAAAAGTTTCTTATGTATGTTAAAATATTTATTACAAACTTTTTTTCTATATTTTTTATGTTTAGTGCTTTATATTATTATATTTACGCTACAACCTTATTAGGTTGTAGCGTGAAGTATTGTTTACCGCATCAATAATTCTAAAATTTTGATTCCAGCCACAATTTTCTTGCAGTAAAAGAAAACGACATTTTTTTCAATTTTAGTACCTATGTTTACTTGATTAATTACTTTCGAAAAAACGCATCATGATTTTAAAGTTTCTGAATGTGATTTTGCCTTGTTACTTTTTAACTTAAAATAGTGGAAAGAAAGCAGTTTTCGACTAGACTTTTTTACTGTAAGTGACTTGGTCGCAACCATAATTTTCTCGTATACATCGGAATTTCACTGTACATATCATTATAATATTGACAATGAACCAATATCAGCCATCTTTTTTAACTATAGAATTGATCCTAATTTCCAAAGTAGCGTGTAGTATCGTTGTTCATCTAATCTAACTTAATAAGAGTCAGAGCAAATATTAAAAATATAAATATTGAAAGAGAAATTGTTTCAAAAGTAAAGCATAAGTCACGAATATGCTCACAATGAAATAAATCATGATCCGAAATAGTGTAGTTGAGGAGTAAAGGAAATTAAATTATTAAGTTATTTAACAATTTCTCATCAAATACAAAACTAGTTGTTTCCTGAAAATCTATGTGCTGCCTAATTGATGCAAGCACACAGACCACTCTCATCAATTGCTTTCATCTACGATATTTCATTATTGGTATACTGTGGCCATAATGGGCAGTAATAATGAACAAACTGTTTTAATTTTCCCCGCATACATCAATGAATTTCCTAATAGCATTATTTATGTATAATTCAGTTATTTATACATATTTGAACCTTAGTTGAAAACTGAAATCGACATATATTGTATTAATCGATTCACTGAATGAAATTAACACTTATTATCTATCGTACATAAAATACAAGTGTATGATACAGTAAAAGATAAAAATATTTAATGTATTCAGTTACTACGCATACACATCTGATTTGTAAAATTCGTGTATTCACAACAAATCAAATGTCAAAGATTGACTAGTAGGTATGTACAAAATGAAGAGGCGGGAATCTGAGTGTATACTTTAAATAGTAAATAGTGAATGTATGCATGACATACCAAAATTCTCATGTATTTACTGCATGCCCCGTGGCTCAATTTGTTCCCGCCATACTCGACTCTGCATAACGGAATTTATAACAAAAACATCTATTATCCAAAAGAAAGGTACAATGAGAAGAGACACGAGAAGCGAGTCGAATAAAAATTTTGATTATTTATTTGTATTGTTTCCGTCGTACTAATGGTGAGATTATTGGTTGTATAAAGATAATAGTATACACTTTTTTATTGTATTGATACTTTTATCATGTCACGATTTAATAAATAAATGTAGTACAGCAAAGTAACAGATTTGTAGTATTGTATTTAAAATGAACTACTACAAAGCTAATGAAAAAACTATTTTTCTATTTAATTCTAGTTTTTTTTTCTGTACTATACTCGTATTCAACGTTTCGCTGCTATTATAAATAATTATAAAAAGGAAATGTAATGGATAATCTGAAAATCGCATAATTTCCGCGTATTTTCAGCAATAAAAATAACATATCTTAATTGCGGTAAATGAAGATTTATGATTTCCTGCGAAATTGGTGGATCGCAAACAAGTGATAAACACGGTAGATGTACGTGCGCGCAACGTTTCATAGCTGGATTATAGAAAATTAGTATTTACGAGGACTAGAAACTGCCGGTTGCTCACTGTGACCGATTATTTTATATTGGATAGGCCGATTTAATTTTAATGCCACAATGCACAATTACTATCAGATTAATGCCAACGTTTCCGTATTACATATGTTGTAATAGCGAAATAAATAATTCATTTTGTAATTTATAGAAATTGCATGTTTCTTCCAGTGTTCCAGAAAACTGTATTTCCTGAAATAAATTTTATTTTGCTGATGATTTAAAGATTTTTACTGGGTTTCTTCTATTGACGATTGTGTTTCTCTTCAAACTGATTTTCATAACTTCAATAAATGTTCTTTTTTATTTACTTTTGATATGAAACTCATTTCAATGTGCACGAAATATTGTTCATTTCCTTGATATAACTATTTCCTCTTACTATTCCAGATATTGCAAACCAGTTTATCTAACCTATCCGCCTACGAATATGTTCAATCCTTTATTGGAATTAACAGTTAAAAGGTACATGAATTTAAAATTAACAAAAAATATTTGTGTGCAACACAAAGAAAAAACACGAGGTGTATATAGTGTGAGTGACCCACTTTGTGTTGCACACAAATATTTTTTGTTAATTTTAAATTTATGTAATCTTTAACTTCAATTTCACCACAGAAACTTATTTATTATTGGTGTGTTTAATATTACATTGTTGGCTTCTTATTTATATTAGTTCTTATATTGTTCTCATTTACTGGTTCTGATGATGATCAAAACCCTTGATCGAAACGTCAAATAAAGTTTTACATTTAATCTACTTAGAATGAACTTCTGAACACCAAGAAATTTTAAGCCTCAAGATTCCTTTTCCGTAAGGATATACTTTCCATCTTTATAAAAGAGAATTATTGGACTATCCCATATTTATAACACAAATTAATGTCTGAAATGTAGGGTTCTTAGAACCGCCCTACTCATAAATAAACATTCCCCTTCCTGCGGTAGCGTGCGCTGCTCGCCGCCGTCCTGTTATTCTTCACACCTGCACCGGAAATGAAAAGGATGGATCTTTTCATCGACACGTAAGAGTAACGCATACAAACACTCACATAGATCTTTCTACCTAATAAATGCGTTCCTTTCTTCTAACAGTGTTGCGATAAACTCGACATTTCAGGTCACACAGTTTGACATTTATATTCCACCAAGAGGTTACACGAACGGCAAACAACTAACCTAGCCCCAGTCAGTTAGCTACCCTAGAGGGGTGGATGTATTGACACGCCAGTAGCACCCTGACATAATTCACTTGTGATGGATCACTGCCTGCCGTGCCGTAGGCTTCGTGCTCATGTGACTGCTATAGGCACAACTCATTGTGTACTTGTGCGCAAATTTACCAAAATGACGTATAAAACACTCTTTTCTCTACATCACCAGTATTTCATGCAATATTACAGTTTATCACACATGCACTCGTATATCTCTTCATATAAGATTATTCAGGGTCTATTCTCAAACATAAGCGTTGTGACAGATTCTATACCTTTTTGAATAATCACCATATATGCTACTTTATATTGCCACGAATTTTTCTACAATAAGAAATGTTTGTCTGAAACTGGCATGGACTGAATTCGCTCAGTGGAGGTGGGGGTGGACAGTAAATGACGACACGATGTTAGCAGTACAAAATTATAAATAACGGGGCGCCACGTATTTTAAAATTGACACGAAATACTAGTACCGGTGTATTACAATCCTGAAAATAGTGTGGGGAATATTCACGACAAAATAAAACAGAATTCTTATTACTAATTACCCTATAATTTAAATAGCACAAAAGAAACCAAAAAGGTCTGGTTCTTACACAGAATCCCTCACCCTAAATGCAAGTAAAATGAGATGAATATGTATGATACTTATCCTAAATAACCCTGAACAGTTTTTTTAAACAAGGGGGTTAAATATTAAATTTTACATGAAATAACTTTAAATTACTAATCAATTCTTCAACAAAGAGAACAATGTTAAGGCTGTCGTTTACCTTAATTTTATTTCCTATCTGAAATATTTTAAAACGCTTAAATTTCAAAAGGAAGCAATCCAAGTTATACTTTTTTCAATTCCGAGTAGACTCTTACCCCATCATAAATCATTTAAACATGGCTGTTTACAACACAGGTCCATAAAAATATTATAATATATAAAAAAATAAAAGGTCTTGTCTATTGTGCATAAAAAAACCAATTCATTAAGATATCGTGCACCAAAAACGTTCTATTATTAAGGTCAAAACGAGATTAATAATTTTCAACCGATTTCTTAAAATTTAACGCATTTTCATTTAGGTAAACGAGAGCCTTGACTGTTCTGTAGCAAAATAGCACAGAAGGCAAGCAAAAGCTTGTGAATACTACGCTGTCTCTTTGTTTCGCCAGTGACGTAGCACCAGAGCTCGATACAATTACAAGTGGAAGAATAAGAGTTTACTCATCCAAATGGCCACATCAATGATGCAGGGCACCTCGCGGAACAGCACCAGATGGCGGGGTTGGAACTGCGGTGGTAAATTCCGGATATAGATGAGTCAAACTGGATACAAGGGTCTAAGATTGAACTCGGCGGCAGTTGGGGACTCCGAAGATAGTTCTCTGCGTGGTGGCACTCAATAGCTCCCCAAAATACGGGTTACGACCACGTGCACTTTGCTTGTATGCAACTATGATCACGCTTTATCGTTAAATTCATGGTTAAACTGATTGCACTGACTCCCCTACGGGGTAAATTAAATTCTTTGTCTCGATAAGATATTTGGAAGCCATTCCGCGATAAAAGACACAGAATTTTCTCAAAACTATCAATTTTACACCGTCGCCACACGCAAAACTCTCTTCGTCCGAGTCTTCCACACGTCTCTCTTTTTTCTCGTTTCATTTCCAAACTATTTCGCCCAATTAATGATTAGTAGGACAGCGTATACGTGGTAATACCGCACGTTACAACCCCAATTTAATATTTGTATACCTACGTTAAATTATATCGTTACAATATTACAGAGCCTTCGCGTTTTACTAAAATGACTATGAATATTTGAGTTGTTTATCTCATTTATGTATCTTAACGGATTTAATATAATGAAATTATCCCTAGCGTTTTAATTAATCCCTACTGAAAGATACACATCCGTAAATTATGTTAACTAATTCTACAATTCCTATTTTGTTCCGTTTGAAATTTTACATCCGATTTTAATTTAAAAAACTTCAACACGAATATTTCATTATCAAATAGCCATGTTCCTGACGTGCATAAGAATAATGTAAATTTACGTTGAAGTATTAAGCCGCCTGAAAACGTATATATGTTTATCGAGAGGAAGCACGTCGCCCTTTCGCGTGTTCTCTCGTCATTAAGATAAGTGCATTCATAATGCACGCTTACTACAAGTTTATTATTTATATTTCATATCCACGCTTGCTATTTATTAATATTTAAGCTAATATTTCTTCTTTGAAGACGCCTTTCAGCACCCAGCACTTTTTTACAAATTAATATTTGTGAAAGGGTTATAGTGAGCGCTACTTTTCTAGATGAACGTAGGGAATACAGTTCCCAAACCTTTTTTGACAATGATTTCAAAGAGTAATTTAATCGTTCCCAAACGTTTGCCACAGCAACAAATAGTCTTATTTATAGCGTTCTCGAAAAAAGAATATTATAACAAGACGAAGACATTATCGATGTACAAACATATAAGTATAAGGTACTGATATGGGATGGGAGTACTCATTTATTTTATTAAAATTTCTCATTCTGTGAATGCATCTCGTACATCGTTTCATTACATGATAATTCAAAATTCAAAAATAATCATAATATATGTGAAATGTAGGCAATTTGCGTTCAATACGTAAACATCGAAAAACCTGTAATGTTTTTATAATAACGAATAATTGATTTAATTCGTGTGGTTGGTGTTTTGTAATTAATTTAATTAAACTGAAAGCTTAAAACTTCAAATAATATGATTACAGCGTAGTGTTACACACTGACCAATAGATCACACTATTATACTATCAGCACATTTGTCTTGTACAAGAATTCTTAATTATAATGGTACGAACATCTATATTTTCACCCTTAATTACTATACATGTAGTATAATTTTATCCAATATTGTTTAATTAAGGAGATTTTATGAATACGTATCTAGGGAATGCCCACAAAAGACCTTCTTCCAACCAACTGCTCATATTCAGCAACAGCATTAACGATGTCAGCTCCAGTAAACTTCAGCAATAGAGCCTGTATATCTTCAGGCCAGCTTCCCGCGGCTCTCATTTAGCACATAATTGCGATTCAATTCTGCCTGACATTGAACGTGGTAATACACAGGGACGTCTCTGAGCTAAATGGGGTAATGTTCAAAACACTGCAGAACGAATATAAAATATATGCTATGCAACGGAAAAATATTGGGCAATCATACCTTTACTGTGTTTAATTTAATACAAGAAATAATAAATTTAAACAAATCAAATATAAGAAATCGGATATTAAAAACAAATCTACTTCCCACTATTTATACCGTAACCCTAAAGGTTAGAAATACACTTGAGATTACCCCGGTTACAGTATAAGCTGACACGGAGGTGCGTATGGTACAACAGTACCATAGTAATAATGTTGATTCAGGCAACTCGCACTACAATTAACATGTGATACAAATGGATGAGGCACTCTATTCTCCTTAGTATTGTTTTATTTAGAAATTTGTTCCATATAACGTTCTACGCCAATTCCAGTTGTAATTCAGAATAGTCAACTGCAATTCAGAAAGCGTCAATTGTATGAGTAATTCAGAATATTCAAGTGAAATTTAGAAAACATCAATTGTAAAAATTTTGATCGAAATGTACGTTTTGGAGGTCCCTGCATATGATCCCACTATTTTCTCAATGATAGTTGAATGGATATGTATCCGTATATTCTATAATTCAAAAACGGATACTGCATTTTTTGAATCGACGAGGAGTTAATACAATTTTCATTGTAGTTGTGTTATTAAGCCAATGGTTAATTGAGGAATAATTATATTGGAGTAAGGCTTAAATGAATCCACGTTGGTATTCACGTTAGTTTATTTTAAAAAACATATAACGTTTCGCTTCAGGTTTGAAGCATCATCAGATCTAAAATATACAAACTTCCTTAATTCTAATACAAAAATAGGTTTGAGAACTGTACTTACAATAACAAGAAAAGCAGAACTACTGTGCATCCTTTTCAATTACGTTGAAAACGCAAAAACATAAAAAACATGAGGAAATAACTTCAGTAAAATTTTTTGTTACATTATAATACAAAATGGTTACCACGAGTACAAAACGTGGTGAGTGTACATGACAAAACTAGTTGTAACGATAGCAATAAACTCAATCACTACGTCCTCTATAAGTGAAAATCTGAATTGAAATATGAAATAAACAACCAGAATGAAACAGAAAACTGTCATTTCTTAGTTAGTAATTGAAAAAGCGAAGCGAAAGATGCGACACTATTATTAAAATCCGTTTTTTGATTAACAGCAGTATTACCCTCTAGTTGTATATAACAGCTTTCCAACATTAACCGTTTATATTTATTCTGTTCAAAATGTAAAATAGTGTAATTATTGTAATTTAAACCGTGTTTTTCATTGATGCTATGTTCTATCATGGCGCTGTGGTTACTATTGAAATTTTTTGCATTATTTATATGTTGTTGTATTCTTGTTTGTACGTATTGAGAAGTTTCGCCTATATATTTACGATTGCAATCCGGACACTGTATTGAATAAACTAGATTACTCGAATGTTCTTTCTTGATTTTAGCTTTAAGTTTACTGAAAAGAGTGTTAGTGCTATTGGTTACTGTGTATACTATTTTAAATTGAAATGGTTTAAGTAAATTTACGATTGACGTACTTAAGTTTTTTAGAAAAGGTATTGAAAGGTAAATGATGTTTTGAGAATGATCCGAATTATTGTTATAACTAATTATTCTGGTGTTATTGTTATTCTGTTGTTTAATTAATCAACAGAATAACAATAACACCAGAATAATTAGTTATAACAATAATTCGGATCATTCTCAAAACATCATTTACCTTTCAATACCTTTTCTAAAAAACTTAAGTACGTCAATCGTAAATTTACTTAAACCATTTCAATTTAAAATAGTATACACAGTAACCAATAGCACTAACACTCTTTTCAGTAAACTTAAAGCTAAAATCAAGAAAGAACATTCGAGTAATCTAGTTTATTCAATACAGTGTCCGGATTGCAATCGTAAATATATAGGCAAAACTTCTCAATACGTACAAACAAGAATACAACAACATATAAATAATGCAAAAAATTTCAATAGTAACCACAGCGCCATGATAGAACATAGCATCAATGAAAAACACGGTTTAAATTACAATAATTACACTATTTTACATTTTGAACAGAATAAATATAAACGGTTAATGTTGGAAAGCTGTTATATACAACTAGAGGGTAATACTGCTGTTAATCAAAAAACGGATTTTAATAATAGTGTCGCATCTTTCGCTTCGCTTTTTCAATTACTAACTAAGAAATGACAGTTTTCTGTTTCATTCTGGTTGTTTATTTCATATTTCAATTCAGATTTTCACTTATAGAGGACGTAGTGATTGAGTTTATTGCTATCGTTACAACTAGTTTTGTCATGTACACTCACCACGTTTTGTACTCGTGGTAACCATTTTGTATTATAATGTAACAAAAAATTTTACTGAAGTTATTTCCTCATGTTTTTTATGTTTTTGCGTTTTCAACGCAATTGAAAAGGATGCACAGTAGTTCTGCTTTTCTTGTTATTGTAAGTACAGTTCTCAAACCTATTTTTGTATTAGAATTAAGGAAGTTTGTATATTTTAGATCTGATGATGCTTCAAACCTGAAGCGAAACGTTATATGTTTTTTAAAATAAACTAACGTGAATACCAACGTGGATTCATTTAAGCCTTACTCCAATATAATTATTCCTCAATTAATACAATTTTATAATCGAAAGAGATAATTTACTAAACACAAAAATAGAGAATTCGAATTATTTTATACACGAACAGAAATATAGGAGAATTTTCCATTTTAAAATAGTAGAAAATAAAATTTTGAAGCAACAACTGACATATTTCTGAATTACAATTGACGCTTTTTAAATTACGATTTCAAAATGTATGGTATTTGTCAATACGTAGATATCGAAATATACATACAATAAATGCAATTCATAATTAACATAATATATAAATGTGTTTTAGAGACGTACATGTACAGGAGCCCAATTCTTGAACCTTTATGTCCATCTCTTCTGTACGCTCCAAGTATAAAACTGCAATCTTCACGCACGTTTACTGATTGTATACTCGAATATTTTGAAAGAGCAGTCCATAGCCACTCGTGTCAAGCTGTTCGTTTTTTCATTGGGTTCACTGAGTTTGACCGATATGTTGATGATTTTATTATGTTTAATACGACAAATGTTAATTAGAATTTGTTGATGGAATAATTTAATTATTGTAAATAAATTTTATGTAAACGTACAAAAAAATATAAAATGTCGCATTGTGGTAGGATAGAGTAGTGTAGTCATATTTTTTGGTTATCAGCACATCAAGAGATTAGAGAATATTTAAGAACTGAAAATGCTTTCTCGCGCCACAGGTTAGAAACACTGTTCTATAATATAGAATCCATATTATAAAGGTGGACCTGATTCTATCTTTCTATTTACCATAAGTCACAATATTACTAGAAGTATGAAAAGGAGTGAAAGAGATACATCGTGTATATTTAAAAAAAAATCTGATGTGGGCACCACACGACTTTCTTATATACTTGTATACTGTATTCAGCCAAACAACCAATTTACGTCATCGATTAGGGAAAACCTCCCAAGCATAACTATCACTACGTATATGTAAATATAAATTTAAACGAATTTCTATTGGTTTTTAATTATTAATATACACGAAATATAATTAATATAACCCAGGGGCGGACTGGTCATATGGAGCATGCGGAAATTTCCGCATGGGCCGCTCTAATCACGGGCCGGTCAAATTTTTTTTTTCGTACAATTAACCACATATACGCAAGAACCGCAGTTAATGCGAACATATTAATTTCACAAAGTAATTCATTTACGAAAGCTGCCAACGGGCCGGGTAAAAAATAAATTGCACACTAGATTATTTAAACCAGTGATGTACAAGTATATTTGTATAAAGGGCCACATATAACTTTGTTTTTGAGTCGGGGGCCGCAAACATTTTTGTCCTTCTTTTTTTCGTTTTTGACTGAAGTTTTCATTCTTTAGCTGATTTTGTATTGCGAAAATTGAAAGCGGGCCGCACGCGAATTTTTAAAATAACAATCTGTAGCTCTTTATTTAACTTTGTTCTCTCTCTACATAGAAAGTTACAGAAAGCATGGAATTTCGCATTCGCGTCGTTAATTTAACTGTTGGACGAAATCGAAGAAGGCCGCTACTAAATATTTCTCTGTATTTTAGCACCGAAAGACGTTAACAACAAATTCACCTTAACTACAATTTCTTAAGAACCAATATAATATTTGTTTACATGAAAAATAGCCTTAAAATTGCAACATATAATGCGGTTTTTTAAAATTTTCTTTCCGGTGGAGTACCTCCGAACCCTCCTCTCAAAGGTATTCATTTAGGATTGCTCAACATATTCATTTATTGCAAGAAAATCTGCTATGATAATACTTTGCTTTCAATTATAAATATGGATCATTACCATTACTAAGAACTTTGTTTTTATTTTATTTTTAATCTGGGGCCGCTTGCTGTACGAGCCGGTCAAAATATTTCCGCATATAAATTTTGGAGCCAGTCCGCCCCTGATATAACCAATAAGTTAATAAATATTTTCATTAATTTTTTATCAAATTATTTAAATAACGACAACGCTTAAAACAATTATTACGCATGTAACAGTCACGTGCATGGATTGCACATTTGTACGCGAACGCAAGCGGTTGCAGCAATAAGCTGACTCCGCCGGGCCACTAACCGAGTGAAGCAACACCCTAAATCTAGTGCAACGGGCAATGACTGTTCGTTTTGCCATCGTCAGTAGATTGAACCAGCTATAAGACGACGCGTAAAGCGCGAAGCGGATTTTCCCGAATAGTACGCGGTCGCGACGAGGTGTGGTTGTAATCGAGCATAAGTAGTCAATAAAGTATTTAGTTTAAACCTTATACACGTTTTGTGATTCACGAGTGTTTCCAACCTCTATCGAATCCCACCTTGCAGTCTGGACAGGGTGCCGGCAACGAGGTAAGTATAACTTTCTTACATTCCCCATCTTAAACGCCCTGCAGTAAACGGCACGCACAATAGCGGTGTTCGTTGCCACGCTATCTGTTACACGCATTTATAGTAGACGATGTGTTTATGTTACACTTGCCTAATTATTAGCTTTTTTCACCTGGGATACGAAATATGAAAACAAGCTCATTATGTCTTAGGGCATAATGATCGGGCATAATGACTTTTACGGTTATTTTCCTTTATTTTAAAACTGCTAGTCACCAAATATTTTAAAGATTTTTCCATAAATTGCCTTCCATTTCGTGGGTAATAAATCTTCAATAGCTTTCTTCGCTCTGGTTAAAATATTTTCTGACATAAGTATCATAAAACACGTAATGCAGTCGGCGCGATTTTCAAGAATAAACCAATTGAATAGGTAAATAAATAAATAAATATAAATCAAAGTCCTTGGCAACGTATATGTCATAATTATTTTGAACTGTCACACGCAATTTATTTTTGATAATAATAAAAAGAAACTGTAATATAAAGTCTTGTATGCACCACGGGTGTTACTAGATGGTTATGCTCATCGGGCTAGAACATTGTCATCCTCCCTGCATAATCATCGGCATAACACGCTTGGTACATAAAAAAGTTTTTCGTGTAGCAGAACATTGTTTTAATCCTTTTTAGAACTCGTGTAAACGTTATCGAACACGTCATAATCTCTAGTGATATTGCATTGGTGACGTGATTGGTTGTTTGGCTGAATGCAGTATAAATCGAAACTCAATTTAAATTGATACATATTTGACATTTCAACTGCGTATTTCTATTAATATTTTGTATTCATGGCATGTACGATATAAATATATTTGACTCTAATTTAAAAAAAGACGCAAAAATGAATAGACATTTTTTTTTCGCATCCGGGTATAGAAGCCGGATTCTATGGCATCAAACATCATTGCGAAAATAGTCAAAACCTATTTAGGGGACCTCATAACATGTATTTCCATCAAAATCTCGCAATCGAAATTTTTCATAATTCCTGTACTTTCTTTATACTAAGTATAAGAAAGTAAAAAGTATAGGTTCAAAGTAAACTTTAAACCGTGTAAATCGAACCAAAAGCTATATTTGAAAGTCGTAGATACGTTCATAATAATCGAATGGAATGAGGCAAGGATTGTAATATAAAAATTTGAGATTGGTAATACTGAGTGCTAAGTTTAGAATCGTAGGATCAGTGAACCAGTGATTATTGAAAGAAACGTTTTTCAAGCTATAAATTTCTTTTTTTTTTCCAACGAAATTGTTTGTCTTCGTTTTGAAATAATCTTTATATTACGCTTGCCTATTGTTAGCGTTTTTTACTTTTGATACGAAAAATGTAAACAAACTTGAAACGGATTAATTTCAATGGGGGAAATTGATTCCACATGCGAGTAGTGCGAGTTACGAAGTCAGGCACGGAACGAATTAAGCTCGTAAATAGAGGTTCTACTGTATAATATAGCGGTGGAAAACTATCGATAGTGACTATCGATAGTTTCGATAGTTTTATTTTTTTCGATATATCGATAGTTTTGATCACTATCGATAGTAAGTATTTCATAAAAATTCTTTTTTTTTTATTTCCGAATATAATTTTTTTTTAATTCGATCACGTATATCGTTTCTCCATCTGTTGAGCTGTTTATAAACTTCGGTTCGTGTAGTTGTGCAGTGGTAATGCCTATTGCCAAATGAATATTGGACTTTTAACAATGTTGCAATTGATTGCAGTCAAGCAAGTGATAAGTGAAGTATTAACTGTCAGTTAGTTAAGTTAATTACAATCAGAACGTATATTTTCGAAAGCTGGGCAAATAATTTCAAATCGCCGAGCGAATTTAAAATCTCAAAATGTTGACTAATTACTATTTATTAATCAAAATTCTTGGTTTCTTATAGTCTAACTTTTACATGTAACATCATACATAAAATAATCAAAATTTTTTGTTAACCCAAGACGTTGTCTTTAGACAGTACGTCGAGTTTCGAACATTCTTATGAATTTATAATTTAATGAGTGATATAGTCAGTTTTATGCAGGGTTGGTTTTTCAATCTCCTGGTAAAATTGTAACAGTTCGGTAAATAAACATATATCGCATCGAAATGAACTGGCAAATGACAAACTTATTTACTGTGAAAAATTTGATTACATGTTTTATTTATCTCTTATAAATAAAATGCTACCAGGAAATTGAAAAACCTGCCTTTAATAATTTTTATTGTTTTCAGTATACATTTGTTATGAAATATGTGCTACAAATATCTGTAGAATAAATATTTATTTACAACCTTTGTCTATTTGTTTTTCATTTGAATGTCATTTAGTGCAATTAGATGCGAACTAATATAAATTATAATAGCATTTAAAAACTATCGATAGTACTATCGATAGTAGCGATAGTTTTTTAGAGCGCTATCGTACTATCGATAGTTTTGACTATCGATATTTGTCCACCTCTAGTATAACTAGTATTCAAAGAATGGGTTAGTCACCCATGCCTGCAGCTCATCGACGTATGTGCAAGTCTGAATATATCACAAATTATTATTTATCTAAATTCACTTTTAAAATCGTAGGTGCCTAGGTCGCAAATAAAACAACAAATTTAAAACAAGTGTGAATACATTTTCTTCTCTTGACAAAAGCAAAGCAAACTAAGCCGACTATAAATGCATTGATCTTCTTTTGTTCAATTTTTAATTAAAAAATATTTGTTGTTTTATTTGCGACCTAGGCACCTACGATTTTAAAAGTGAATTTAGATAAATAATAATTTGTGATATATTCAGACTTGCACATACGTCGATGAGCTGCAGGCATGGGTGACTAACCCATTCTTTGAATACTAGTTTTTTTAGATAATTTCAAAATTCTGAACCTAACAAATTTAAAAGATTGTTTCTTGAAAGTATTTACATTAACTTTTTAATTTTTCTCACTTAGATAAAATTCCTCGATCTTCATAGTTAACCTAGTTGGTGGCTGTTAGCTGAATAACGTATAATTTATTTACATTAACCTTAAGAACAACACTGTAAATCACATTACCGATTTTTGTAATGTAAGTTCAAATTATGGCGCGTTATTTACTTTAGTTTCACAAAATGGACGGTAGGGGGATAAATAGAATAACTTCTTGTCAGTGTTTATTGTGATTTCATTACTCGTCACCATTTTACTAGTCTCGACTCATGTTGAATCGCAGCAAGACCTTGCAGGGTCATTTCAGATGTTAAATTTTATTTTTTCATGATAATTGTGATACTTAGGATAGGTAACTGTTGATATTTATTTTGTTTTACTAGTTGTAAGTAAGAATTTTAATGTTATTATTATTATTATACACGTAATATTCAGATGTCTTTTAATTTTTCGCCGCTTTGGTAATGGCCACAAACCACATGGCCGAAACGTCAGCATATTAGATACGTTTATATAATACCAGTTCTGCATATCTAGAACCTATGTCATTGCAACCTTCACTGGATTAATTTTCCTTAATTGAATTCAAAAATTATTTTTATTAAAAAAATTAATCAAACACTGCGATTGACGTTTGTGAAATGGGTGCATTCAATAATATTCAGTCTGTGTTAATCTCTTCCACTATCGGCCGTTTATTCTAACGTCATCGTTTGCTATACCAGTCGCCACGCCGCTATTTTACACACTTTCCTGCCGTTACCGATCAAACATGTTCGAGATGATCAGTCCCTAGGGTTGGGAAGAATATAAAACCGGACAAAAAAATAATTTGTATAGTGTATAGCAAAATTCTTACCCCAGCGAAAAAATCTCCTCAAAAAAGTCTCCTTAATCAAGATTTATCGTATGAAACAAAAATCACCAGACAAACAGAACGTCGGAACTTTATTTTTTCCCATGTCATCGCTGAATTTTATTAGCCATGGTTTAAACATATCATATGACAAGTTTTGACAGTTTAAACATTACATTCACAAATCTACTTTATCTGTAACACAATTAACACACGTTAAATACGCAGTCTGTCCATCTCAGGGCCACTTAGCGCGTCGTTTGAACGTGAAATTGTTAAACATACAATAAGGACTCAAGTTTAATTTAAATTATCAAATACTAAATCGTATAAAAATTGCTAAAATCGGACATGAAATGTGCTTTACCGGACACCGGACAAAATTGTTTAAAAACTGAAGGAACGGTTCAAAACCGGACGGTTGGCAACGCTACCAGTCCCTGAGATATAGTCTATCCATAGATATAAGAACTTGACATGATTCCTTAATAGGTAGGGTGGTACCCTTCACAGCAGGAGAGGCCATAAACTACTAGTAGTGGCGGTATTCAGGTACATTTGTAATGCTCTTAGCGGGAAAGACAAGAGACATTTTGTCTATAATTAAGACGTAATAATAATTTATTGAATATTACATTTATTTATGTTAATTTGTATTATTATTGTTAAGATGTATATCATATTTTTGTTGTTATTTTTCAAAATGTATTTATAAATTTCTGAATACAGCTCTGCTTTTTATTCATTTACTGTGTCGTATAATTTGGGATAATCCTCTGTTAATAGCATGCTGCGTTTAGTCAAGTTCTTATATCTATGGATACACTATACTCATCACTAAATACAACAGATGAGTACCTGTACACTTTTATTACTAAATTGCGCATAGCACTGTGTCACGAGTGCGTCGGCTGATTTGTCAACCAGTGTCGTTCGTACTTTGACAGACGACATTCGGTTATAGTCTATGCCACGATCATATTCCTGACTTCTAGATTTGTAATAATTAGTTTATTGAGGTAACTATATCTTTATATCCTAACAATACAAATTCTGTGAAACTAGAATGGATACAGACACCCATGCGCGCGCAGCCCATCGACGAATGTTCAAGTCATAGGTATATCGCAAAGTAATATTTTCTTAAATACACTTTCAAAATCCTAAACATTAGTTCGTAAATGAAACAATAAATTTTAAATAGGTTTCAAAACATTTTCTTTTGTTGACAATAGCAAAGCGGACTATGCCTAACATTTGCCAAAGTACCGTCAAAATTTATAGTCTTTAATATCTTTTCAAAGTAAAAAATATGGAAAAATTCTGAATAATTTCCCGCATATGAAAGAATTATTTTAGGTAGAAAATATCAATTTTTTACTCGTCCGAGAGTATAAGTCGGTTTCTATGGCGTCAAAATCGGGACAGAAGTAAAGCATTTACTCCTTAGGGACGAAAACACTTTCCGTAAGGGAGTTTTTATTATAACAAAAGTTTTTATAAATAAATGTCTGTTGTCATGGTACGCGTTACATGGAAACATTTCCAAAGGCTTCTAAATGTTGCAATTTCGCTCCGATTTATTATAATTCATTAGTTATAAAATTAAGTGTTTCTACTCCCGATCGTGGAAAAAATAGTATATACACCTCGGGAGAGCCCACCATTTTTCCCTCGATGTATTTACAGTACGCTAACTTCGTCCTCGGGCTTCAAATTACACCTCAGGAAAAATAAGAGATTTCTTTCCCTTGATGTATAATGTACTATTAAATTACTTATTTAATAAGGTAATTGGATTTTAATATTTATACTTCCAGGAATGTTCATACAAATGATGACGTATATAGACCACCATAATATAAGAATGTTTATTCAATTAGTTTGCAAAAGACCACACATAATTATAAAATATCTATAAATCAAGACCATACATAAAAGTCCATGAAAATAGTTTTAAATATGAAACACACGAATACAAATATTTTCCAAACGGTAACCCTTCTTTTGTGTTCCACATACTGTTACTACATCAATTTCATAATCTTTCATAACATTCAATACCTCATTTTCCTTTCCATGTATTCCTCTCAGGTTCCACGTAGCAAATATTCTTTGTTCATCATAAACTCTTAAAAGCAGATAAAACCGCTTATAAATCCTAAGATCGAGCACACCTTTTTCAGTATAAAATTTTCATGTGATGAATAACGTTCTAAACTAGACAACTCTTTCGAAATAAAAGCTTCATTCATAAAATATAGGTGCAACACACAAACTTGTTTAAAAATTTTCGTAGTTGGTGAAGATTGTAAATATTCGTAAAGTAACTATGCATTAATATATAATTCTCTGAAAATGTTTACCTTAAGCTGGTATTGTAGACAATATTCATAGACAGGCCCGTTTCGGGGGTATGTGCCGCTCTTGGGCAAACTTTTTAACGCTGCCCACTTGCCGAGTATGCTAAGAAACAAAGTATACATTGTAATTTTGCCGCCCCTGTGACGGGCCGTCCACAGGCGATTCTAGGCCCTAAATCGAACTAATGTCACCTCTGGTGTACGTCATGTGACAAGTAGATAGAGGGGCCAATGGCAGCCACAAAAGGCATACAAATGAAACAATACAACACATAGGATAGGTATACTGATAGGTACACTGCACTACACTGACGCATACACTCTGAAGAGGCTCAGGCCTATAGCAGAGCACCACCATAAATCAATCCACAGGCGATGGCTGAGTCCCAGCGCCCTAGCGACGGGCCTGTTCATATATGATAATGGACAATTAGCTACATATGTTGTCGATAAATAAAGTGCAAGAATGAAAATATAGTAAGAACAATTAGTGGATATTCACACGTATGCACTGGAATATAAAGTGAAATGATGATAGCTTTTTCGTTGCAACGTGCAAACTTTTACTTCACGTGTTATGTCTCCATTGGACAGTTGATTGATTCCTTTATTTCGTGACAACAAACCAATTATCGATTTATTTATTTATTTCAGTATATGTTAAGCTATAATTATTTAAATTAAATATTTAAAAAATGAAATGTCGTACAACCGAAATCAAAAATTGAAGGATACAAGTAAATAATGCAGGATTTAATTAAGAAATACAAACATTGGACAGTACCATCGACGAAGCCAAGGGGGGTGTTTGGTTATATCCTCAGTCGCCATTTGAAACAAGGTGTCGTAAAACTCTAATATGTAAAATTCTAATTTTAAAACTAATCATTGAAAATGTGGCGGCAATACGAGTAGAGGTATTAATATACGTGGTAAAGCCTGATTATAATTTAATAGTTATTTATGTACCAAGGATGTTATGACGATGATTATGCATGGTGGGTGACGATGTTCCAGCCCGAGGGAAGGAAGTCGCCCGGTGCATCCCCCTCTTTCATGGGAAATAGTTCCAGATCTCCCAGTTAATATCTAAATCCATTGCTGTTCTAATATCCGGAAAGGCATTGACAATATGGAATGTATATACCTAATATAATACTCCTAATTTATTATAAATGCATATACAGTGGAATCCAGTTATAGCTTCTAAATATTGAAATTTCGCTCCGATTTATTATAATTCATTATTTATGAAATTACGTGTTTCTACTCCCGAACGTGGAAAAAATAGTATGTACACCTCCAGAGTGACCACCATTTTTCCCTCGATGTTTTTGTGGGTATGAAGTGTATGAAGTAAAATCTCTAATTTTTTTATATTATAAACGATACATTTGATGGATTCCTGGTGCGCGCATGTCATTGAAAATGCAATTCCTCCACAGTCATTTGGACTCTTTTCCTCCGAATTTGGGAACTGACAGCGATAAACAAGGCGAGAGAGGCTTTCGGTATGAAGGCATGATGAGTGACTACTGCTGGATGCAACTTCGTGACGATTCAATGCAACATAAACGGAGGAGCTTAAGTGAAAAAACTTATTTTCGACCAAAAGTATGAACATGTTCCTGAAAAACTAAAATTGTCTGACTTCACTTAATGTGTCATAACTTCTGTATTTTTCCGATTTGAGCAAACTTAAGCTTCGCTTTATCGCTATAAAATTATCTTTCATATGCAATCTTGAAAGTATGTGAAATAATTTTTTTTATTTGGAACATCTGAAAGTGAGTGATTTAAAAAAAGTCGAAAAATACCCTTTTTTCTACTTTTATCGCCTGTAACCGAAAGAATTTTAATCCGATATACAAAAATAAGATACCGTCGGAAAGTGGAAGAATATACCTTTCGAACGATATACAGTTTATGTTAATTGGATAAACCGTTATCAATATTTAAGCCTTTATATGAAGAATGAGCCAAAAAACACGTTATTTGCAAATATCTCGAAAACTATTCTTTGGAAAAGTAAATGACTTTCATTTTCGTTTTCCCTGACCCCAAATTAGTCTAAAAAACACTTCCTTTTTTAGGTACACGCCGTGAACCAAACATTTGTAAACTAGTGTTATTCGCTTTATTCATCTTGGATACAAAACATGAAAACAATCTAATTATGCCCCGGGGCATAATGAGCTTAGATAATGACTTTTAGGCCCTCTAACCATTACCTTTATTTTAGAACTTCTAGTCCTGATTATACCCATCAGGCGACATCCGTCTTTCGGGCCAGCAGCCCTCGAGATTGAACATCCTTTTACAAAAATCCTGGCTACACCACTGAACAATACAATCGATTGTAATTAACAAATTACTGTTTTATAGTAATTTTTAATTTTATACATATTCCCTTTTCCTCTTGAATTGGACACTCGATATATACATATCCTTGAACTTATTGGTAAATATGTAAATCAGGAGTCGGCAACCATTTTTGCATGCGGGTCAAAATCAACCAAAATGTGCGCTTTTAAACTTTAAACATAAAAATTCAGAGTTATAATTCTAATTATTATAAAAAACATAGTTGAATGAACATTATTTATAAACGTTGAACTTCAGTTTTTGATTGGAGTTAGGGCTTAACAGAATCGCTGTTGTTGATTCAGGATATGTATAATAATTTTATTATAAATAAATAAATATAATAAAATTATTATACATATCCTGAATCAACAACAGCGATTCTGTTAAGCCCTAACTCCAATCAAAAACTGAAGTTCAACTATCATTGACTGGCTTAATAATTTGAAAATGAATTATTTATAAACGTTCTCTTCGATATCAATGATGCTGAACTTGTGACGTCAATTTAGTCAAGTCTGGTTTATAGTTAGACGTTTTAAGACGAATACAAACATCTGAATTTTCGGTTGATATTCTGTTCCTGTTCTTACTTAAAATAAATTTCATATGTGAAAATATTTGCTCACATTTATAAGTTGAACCGAATGTGGACAAAATGGCAAAGCCAATTTTTTTCAAAGATGAAAACTTCATGGGAAGTGATGCCCAACACGTTGATATCATGAGAAGATGATTATCTTCTGTTTTTTTCCAATTCTACTACACGTCACTGCTACAACTGAGAGAACAATACGCGCGTCTAGTAGGCTCCGGGCGAGACAAGAGCCTAGTTTGCAGACCCACGCAAATAACCGAGCTGGTACGAACATATAAGTCTGAAATTTACGGAATCAGGATATCGTGGAACTGCATTAATTATTATTACATTTAGGATTGGGTAGGGTACGGTAGGCTAAGGTAGGTTAGCCTGAGGGTAGAGTAGAGGAGTGTATTATTAAGTAGGGTAGGGTAAAGTTGCCAAATCTATAAATTGCACTAACAGCAAATGTATTGCACGCAACTTTAGCACAACGTTACGAACTAAGAACAGCCATGTTCGTATCAAATCGTATTATTTCGTAAGCAGACATCGTGTATCTTCGTGCTAGCGTGAGTCTGCAAACTAGACTCTTGTCCGTGCGAACAAACGTATTTCCCTATTCTAACCATGTTATTTGTCGATGTTATTTTAAGTATTTTAAGGAAAAATATTTTATTTAAATGATCCCAAATAAACGTGAGAGTTCTATCAATTGTTGTGTGACGATATGCTATAATAATTATTATAATTGTTCGTTTTATGTTTATGCTTTATAAGTTATTTTTATATTTTATACTTTATTTTCTGAGCCCAAGTGGGTCACTTGAAATTATCAAATGGGTCACTCGGTACCCGCGGGTCTTAGGTTGCCGACCACTGATGTAAATGGTTATAGATTATTTTTTGAAAAAATGCATACTAGTAAAAATGTGATAGAATGGCAAGCGGAAAAACATATTTAGAACACTAAAATCGATATATGTAGCTGTGAAGAATTAATTGACATTATCTCGTTTACTATCATTTTTAATTAATATTATGCATGTCAAACTAAACGTAATAATGATAAACACATTTGGTCCGCGACGTAATTGTGATTAAATGATTCATTACAGACGAAAAAATATTCTGATCTGGTTAGTTTCATCTGTAATTTGCTCTTTTCATTCCGTCCATAACACTTGAATTTGAATAACTCGAAAAATTAATATGCTTTTAACCGCGTTCCTTTTGAAAATGGAAAAATTAAGAAATTTTATAAAGACTATAAATTTTTTATTATGATAATCGATATATTAATTGAAAGAATTTTCAAATAAAAGTTGTATGAAATAGTATTTTTAATACATGTTCACTGCCTTTTGTCACAGCAACCCTAGTTACGTTACAATAAGCAAAATGTACAATTATTAATAGTTGAACATAATTAAGTGTTCCTACTTGCAACATTTTAAGCCCACCCCTGAACATATGTGTGTATAAACAAATAAATTATTCCTTAGAGAACAATAACGCCATTCATTGTGATAAGACCACATTAAAACACAAATTGTTTTATCGCACGGAACTGCGACCAAAATGGTCATTATGTTCTAAGCCAAATTGCAAATTAATTAGAATTTATATACGTAATAAAATTGTGAAACTGGAGGAAAAGTAACGTTGATATTAACATAATAAATGAGTATATATTTTATGATGAATAAAACCCTTCTTACTATGCCAGACAATTTTTAAGCTAAATAAATACATTACGTTCCAGAAGAGTAATCTACTGATTTTCCAATATTTAGCAAAGTTGTTGGGTATTACATAGAAACTGTAACTGCGTAATAAGAAACATTAACCGCTGTGGAAGGCCGTAATCGGAAGCACTGGATGATAATGACGGAAAGGCGAGATCGCACAACCCTCGTAGCGGGTGATCCAATAAGTCACGTGCGGCGCTCCGGGTGACACGTCCGGGGCAGCAACATGAAATATCGCGTTTAAATTAAATTACGACGTATCACGAACACATTCACACATCACAAAGTTACACACGAAGCTCTACAAAGCCTGGAACAGAAAAGAAAAACACTTCACCCTGGGTGCTTACTTTACAAACTCTATCATTGATCATTTATTGTATTTGACACTTTTCTCAATCATAATTTGATAGTGTCCTACGTTATTTTTTCGTTCATATGCATTAAAAAACAATGGAAAAGAGTCAAATTAACAAATTCTTCTTTTTTGAGCTCAAATGGAGAGTCGATTACTAGAATCTGCTTTTATTGTACTCGCGCCGGCGTGTTTTTACTGCCTTAGTGTAGCTGTCGGAAAACTGGTTGTGGTCTTTTAGCGCAAAGAGGTCGCACACTTCAAAAATAAACCAAAAAGGCTTCCAGGGCCGAAGTATCGTGCCCACCATTTGGTACTCCGAAACCATAACAGATAGAAAGTCGGTTAAATTACACAAAAGTAGCGTATTTAGCGGGCGATGCTGATGGTGATTTCGTTTTTCCAAAATATTGCGTAACTCACTACATAATTCATGTTGATATATTTTTTTGTCAAACTTTGTAATCTTGAGACAAGTAATGATTTAATCCTGAACAGGTTGGAATAATGACAAGGTTCTTGATGTGTAGAACAGATATAAATATATTAAAAGCAATAATAAAATGCTGACGTTTCGGCCATGCGGTTTGTGGCCATTATCAAAGCGGCGAAATATAATTCAAAAGACATCTAAAGATATCATAAGTAAGATAAGTAAAAGTATAACAAAACTTACTCTACTACTAATTTAAATATATGTGTTCTACACATCAAGAACCTTGTCATTATTCCAACCTGTCCAGGATTAAATCATGTCTCTACACTACATAATGACAAAAATGTGATTTTCTCGAAATTTCATTTCCGTTGTTATTCAGAAGGTACTGAAAATATTGAAAAAAACTTTAAATAAATATTTTAATTTTTTTTCGACGAAAATTTTTTGGTATACAGTGCACTCCGCATAATGTGATCACATCGGGACTCGAGGTTTTTGATAGCAATAACCGATTGATAATAATAAACGAAAAAAATATATACACAAAATTTTATAAATTAATTAAAAATACATGTGTGAAACAGTAATAAACAGTAAATAAATTATGAAATGAACTAATAAATATAACAATTTTTAATTGTGCTGCTGCATTCCGCTGACTCATTTTCGGCAACTTATCATATTGTTCTAAAATATTAATTTTTTTCTTTTAAGCTAAAATCACGTTCCTTTTTTACGTCAGCCATTACAAACGGTTAGAATTAAACTGAATTTGTTTTAGTAGTGAAGACCATACAATCGCATTGTCCGAGTTTATTTGTGTTTACAATAAACTAGACAATCAAATTTCTATAAGGTTCTTTGTAAAAACTATTTTATTGTACTGTTGCTTTTAAAATTGCTCGGGACGAAAACAATCCTAAGAAAAAATTCATAACATAAACCGATGTCATGATTACTATAACCGAAATTTTTTTAATGTCGTTATATACGTCCGAGCCGTTCTTTGCAAAGGCGATAATAATAACCTATTGATAACATTATTCGTGATTCTAATAAGCGGCGTGCACTGCATATTTCTTGAGGAACAGCATTCAAGCTGAATTTTTAAAACCATAGTTAATTTTATGTGCTATTTTTCTCTTTACAACGATATCTTCGTTACATGCATAAATACCTTTTTTGATTTCGAAAAAAAAATCTAAAAAATATGATAAAAACAATGACTTTCGCTGTGTGCCATGCAAATTTGATATAAAACAATTGCATTTAAATATGTTCAGTACATACAAAACAATTAGAATTCAATAACATTTGTAAACAAAACAAACTTCATTCAGTAAAAAAAATATCTTTGGTCTCTAATCTTTTGTTTATCACATATTATTGAATTTCAATTGTTTTGCATGAACATAGCCTATTTAAATGCACTTGTTTTGCATAAATTTTTCTTATTAATTTTTATTCAAATCTCAAAAAGATATTTATGTAAATGAGTCAATGAAAAGAGAAAAATAACATTTTTTAACTAGATTAAAATTAATAAAGGTGCCCATTTAAAATATACAACTTCCATGCAATATCTCTAAAAATATCTAGTCCATTTTTTTCATCGAAAAGAGTCTAAGAGTAACTGATGCAGGCATGGCTTCATATTGTGCTGATTCTTTAAGACTTGTTACTAATTTCTTCGTTTCATAACTTTTATCTGTATTGCATAAGATACAAGACCACCCTATGTTTATTATGTTATTAAATAATTTATACTCCACATTGTCATTCATGATTTACGCAATGTGCAACGCACCGCAGAATTGCAAATTGAATAGAACAGCTGTTGAAAATATTTGAACATTACTAGCACCTAAGTCACTTTATAATTAAGTATAATTAGTAATTCTCACTTTCCTGTGCACGAACGAGTTAACTGGTACGAGTTAAAACTATTTGTCGATTAATAAAGAAAAAAGATGTTCAAATACTAATTTTAAACTTTTTTTTGTTTTTTGTTTTCATGAAGTACTTTATAACACCTTGATATTCAAGTGATATCACAACACTACTGCATTCGATATTTGAGATGATGCATGTGGCCATCAAAAGAAAAATCAAAGATATAAGGCAACTAAAACCAAATATAATTTGCAAGAGCACAAGTCGACACGTTTCTACACTTTTACACATTTCTCTATAAATCTTAAAATATTCCTGCGGACCCTAGTTTGTAGAAACATACTAATCATTAAGAAAATAGTGATTGCATTTACTGATTATAGTGGTATTCAGACAAGCGTTAAGAATCGCTAGTGCAGAGTATTGTAATCTTATTAATTTCGTCCTTCAATTCTCAATTTATTATTATTTATTCAAATTCATTTGTATATTTAGTTGAAACTTGTACTACTCTGTCGTAGGAAATATATGCATTGTCTGTATATTTACTAGTAATAGTAAATATGTTTATATTGAGTTTATACTTTTAACACGACCTTGGGTAAATGTATGCACTAGTATACTCGTCTAATATATATATATATATATATATATATATATATATATATATATATATATATATATATATATATATATATATATACATATATATGTATTATATATATATATATATATATATATATATATATATATATATATACATATATATGTATTATATATATATATATATATATATATATATATATATATATATACAGGGTGTAACACGTACACCGACCACCGCCATTATTACCTTTATTATTATATTTACAAAAAAATACTATAGAACAAAGTTGTAGGGGACCAAGGGGGACATTCTTTCAGAGAAGAAAATATTTTTTTAAACCAGTGGTTCTCAAGTTACAACACAAATTTTTTTTTTCCAAATGGGATTCTACATATTTCTTATGCCTATTCGATAGCATATTTTTTCTGAATTCAACCATGTATCAGTTTTATATCCTTACATAATAAATATATTGCAAAAAATTCGATTGAAATTTAAATAAATTTTTATTTTTAATATTATTGTACAGTAGGCTACGGATGAGAAACAAGAGTGATAAATTTAAATTGAAAATTAATAATTGTTAATTACTCCTTATAAATAATGTTCTATTTGATTTCCATTATTTTCTAAGCACAATTCTATTCTATTTTAAACAGAAGAAGTAGCTTTTATTACAGTTTCTGGTGTCAAAGCAGCGCAAACTTCTCTAACTCTGTCCATCAAATTTTGTTTCGTTGTTACTGGTTTTGAATATACTCTATCTTTAAGATATCCCCATAAAAAAAATCAAAGGGCGTCAAGTCCGGGGAACGAGCGGGCCATTTGTATAGCCCATTTGTTGCTATCCACCGACCTTGAAACATTTCGTGGAGCCGTTCGTACACTCGACGGCCCACTCGTTCTTAATTATTAATTTTCAATTTAAATTTATCACTCTTGTTTCTCATCCATAGCCTACTGTACAATAATATTAAAAATAAAAATTTATTTAAATTTCAATCGAATTTTTTGCAATATTTTTATTATGTAAGGATATAAAACTAATACATGGTTGAATTCAGAAAAAAATATGCTATCGAATAGGCATAAGAAATATGTAGAATCCCATTTGGAAAAAAAAAATTTGTGTTGTAACTTGAGAACCACTGGTTTAAAAAAAATTATCTTCTCTGAAAGAATGTCCCCCTTGGTCCCCTACAACTTTGTTCTATGGTATTTTTTTGTAAATATAATAATAAAGGTAATAATGGCGGTGGTCGGTGTACGTGTTACAGCCTGTATATATATATATATATATATATATATATATATATATATATATATATATATATATATATATATATATATATATATATATACAGGGTGGTGACTCGCTCAGCCGGTCATAGGGATTTAACATGGGAAATCAGTTTTTTGCAATTTCCTGCTTCCCTAATTATTTTAGGAAAAAACGCGTCAAATAAAAGTTTTAGGGCATCAAATTCTGCATCTAAATCAATAAACAGAATTACTTTTACGTGCTTTGTAACGGCAGAAATTAAATATAAAAATGGCGAAAATTACGTTGAAAATATTGATAGCCATGGAATTGAACAAAAAATAAAAATAAATGCATGACGTTTTATCTGTCAAAACATCAACGTTTGACGTTGGACCTGCAGGAGAAAATATTTATATTTCATAAAACATTCATAATTAAGTATGCAAGTAAACAGTTTTAATATCAGAATAAAAATTTATTTATAACAAAATTAAGCTATAATGGACATAATAAATATATATTCTAATCTAGAGCATATGCTCAAATACATCTCCATTGTTCGCTAAGCAAAACCCAAGTCGTTCGTAAAAATTACGGCGCATATTTGATAGCTGCCGGGCTGTAATATTCCTGCATTCCTCTGCAATTCTTTGTTTGAGAGAATTCACATTTGGGTGCCTAGTCTTGTAAATTTTATTTTTTAAATGGCCCCACAGAAAGAAGTCATTAGGTGACAAGTCCGGTGATCGAGCTGGCCAATTTATTGGTCCACCGCGTCCTATCCAACAATTTGAGAAAACTTCATTCAAATATAATGTGACTGGGTTTGTAAAATGTGCTGGACAGCCGTCCTGCTGAAACCAAACAATATTTTCTCCTGCAACATTGTCTATGGCAGGTCCAACTTCGGTTTGGAGCAATTCTAAATATTTATCGCCATTCATTTTTCCTTCAATAAAAAATGGCCCTATTACATTACGGCCCAATAATCCTACCCAAACATTAACTGTCCCATGATATTGCGAATGATTAGTTAGTGCTAAATTTTTATTTTTCTGGTGCCAATTACGGAAGTTTTGAACATTTGGCTCTCCATTTATAGTAAAGGTAGACTCATCAGAAAAGCAAATATTGTTTATAAAATTTTCGTCCACATTAGCCATGTCCATAATTGTTTCGCAAAAGGTCATCCGTTGAAACTTATCATTTTCAAAAATTTCTTGGTGTACGGAGAATTTATATGACTTGAACTTATGTTTTCTTAATATTTTTAGGGCAGTTGTATGGTGTATTCCAAAATCAGATGAAATTTGTCGCAAACTAATATTTGGATTATTAATTACAGCTGCGAGTATATTTATTTCGTTTGCGTTTTCTTCCGCTTCATCTTCCGCCGGTGCAACATTTCTTTGCTTTTTATCGCATTTCTGACACGGAACGTATACTGACCCAAATTTGTCTTGATTTTTAATAACTTTTTGTATTGTTGACTTTGTTGGAATTGGTCTATCAGGATATAATCCCGCAAATATATCTCGTACCCTGATAATGCTATTTCCACTATAGTACAATTTTAAAAATAGATTTTTTTCGCTGATTGTGTAAGTCATATTTCTTCAAACGTTGATTTTTTATGTCACAAGATCAAACGTTGATGTTTTGACAGATAAAACGTCATGCATTTATTTTTATTTTTTGTTCAATTCCATGGCTATCAATATTTTCAACGTAATTTTCGCCATTTTTATATTTAATTTTTGCCGTTACAAAGCACGTAAAAGTAATTCTGTTTATTGATTTAGATGCAGAATTTGATGCCCTAAAACTTTTATTTGACGCGTTTTTTCCTAAAATAATTAGGGAAGCAGGAAATTGCAAAAAACTGATTTCCCATGTTAAATCCCTATGACCGGCTGAGCGAGTCACCACCCTGTATATACAGGATTAGTCAAAATTACCGGAACACCTAAATAATTCTCCTACCGTAAAGAATTTTAAAAAATTTTTCGTACAAAAGTTCTTTGGTTATAAACAGGCTATCGTTTACTTATTTTTTTAACATACAGAGTGTTCATTTTATTGTAGAAATTAGGTCAAGTTTCTTTTTTCAAATGGAACACCTGTATATTTTTTTTAATTCCGAGATTAATTCTAAGTATTTTTTGTAGGAAATTTTTTTTTTTATAAAATGCATAATTTTTGAGTTATAAGCAATTAATCCAAACTCCTGAACTTCGAATTAAGAGTATTTTCATACATACATATCGTTTATTTTAACCAAAGGAATAAAAAAAATTGAAAAATAAAAAAAAATAACAAATTAAATAAATAAAATTAAAGTAAATGTAAATTAAAGTTCATGTGTCTGCTTGGTAATGCTACACAACTTCATGAAACAATTGACAAATAGTCAATCAATTGACATTTAAACGACAGATTAATTGCTTATATCTAAAAAATGATGCATTTTATAAAAAAATGAGTCCTACAAAAAATACTAAGAATTAATCATAGAATTAAAAAAGTAAAAAAATATAGGGTGTTCCATTTGAAAAATGAAAGTTTACCTAATTTCCGCAATAAAATGAACACCCTGCATATTAAAAAAATACTTACACGGTAGCTTGTTTACAAACAAAAAACTTTTGTACGAAACATTTTTTAAAAATTCTTTACGGTAGGAGAATTATTTAGGTGTTCCGGTAATTTTGACTAATCCTGTATATATATTGTTTAGACGACAGCTGATTTAGCAGGAACAAACCGTCGAGAGCGGCTTTGGGTTTGGCCGGCGAGGGGAGGTCACTACCAAGCTGCAAGTCACAGAACGTTGTATTGTATTGCTTCGAAAACTTGATTTTCTTGTATATAATTTTCGGTTGATATTTTTTGTTAAAAACGTCGTGCGTTTCTATTGCGGCATTAAATATTTCATTTATATATTTTGCTTTGTATGTATGCAAGTGCGAATCCTCGCTTCTCTAGTTTTCGCATGAGATTTTGTTGTGTATGTAAACGGTGCGTGGTGAGAGCGGTAAACCTGGAGAACCCGGACTACAGAGTTGGCTTCGCCCAGCAGCCATTTTTGGGATCAAAGGTAAGTGACCGTCTTATTTCCGGCCATTCACGGAGCTGCTCTCTCCCCATTGTTCAAATCAATACAGTCCATTATTATCGAAAGCAAATTCGTATAGTATTCGTACGAGATAGGTAGTTTACCTTAGTCAAATTTCGTGACAACGATCCTGTGCTATCATAATTTGGTCCTTCGAGCCGGATTTAACTTCCTGCACTGCCAACTAATAGATAGACACGCTTCTTAATCAGATTCGTGACTACAGCCCTGTACTATCAAAATTGTTGCTTATTTCTTGTGTAGTTTCATGCAAATACCGGCTCATCGTGTCGTTCGGTGCTGTTCGTTGCACAATAAATTGGTTTATTGACCTTTGAGATGTCATAGGCTCTCATACAACCGGTGATACAGAATCGCTGTGCTGGTTGCATTATTGTTATTGTCCTTAAAATTAATTATCTGATACAATGCCGATCATAGATGACTTGAACTTTCTGGCAAAGAGCTTGATAGAGAAGCTAGTGCGTTTAGAAGAAGTCGCGGTTCGGGTTGAGCAAGGGAAACATCCGAACGATATCAAGAAACAGTTATGAAAATTGCTGCATACAACGCGAGGCAGACACCGCGTATCGAGGAGGATTGGCAAGACGAAATTGTACAATTCGAAACTCTCTTTTATAATACCAAGGCAATTGCTAGCATTGCATTCCCAGACTCAGACAAATTAAACATTAATGTGACACCAGGTCAAACTATGCACGCAAATCCATCATATGTTCATGACGTTTCCTTACCTAAATTAAAACTTGTTGAATTTAGTGGAGAGGTAAAATTGTAGAACAATTTCTCGAATTTATATCTGGCAACGGTGAACAATAATACGCAACTGTTTAATGTACAGAAACATATGTATCTACGGTCGGTCGTAAAAGGTTACGCGTTATCTTTGATATCGTCCTTACCTCTGACGGCAGATAATTATCAAGTCGCGTGGAATACGCTTCAAACTCGCTATAATAATACGATCCTGTTGACAAATGCCTATCTCGAGGCACTGTTCGGGGTTCCAAATGCAACTCGCCAACCACAATCCACACGGGCACTCGCGACGTCTCTAGCAGAGTACCTGGGGGCGGTGCATGCGTTGGGCCACACAGTAGCAGGGTGGGCAGTACCGCTGATCATCATATTCAGCGACAAGTTAAATGTTACTTTGAGAGAACATTGGGAAAAGTATGTCGTAGATCATCCTATGCCTACGCTAAAACAGTTCCTAAATTTCTTAAATGAGGAAGCTAGAATCATGGAAGCAGTGCAAGCTACTGGTACTGCGTTTGGACAAGCAATTCCAAGGCAATCCCTTGCTTCAAACACCGAAAAGGGACACAAGTCAATGCGAGCATCAAATACATTTATTGTGAACACCGATGCAGAATCAGAACCGCGTTGCGCTGCGTGCGAAGGTAAACATTGGTTGGGCCAATGTGGGAACTTCCGAAAACGAATGGTAACCGATCGGTTGCAGATGGCCAACGCGAATCGGTTGTGTTTAAACTGTTTAATGTCGGGTCACTTCCTAAGAGACTGTTCGAAAGGGAATGCATGTAAACATTGCTCCTCCGCGCACCATTCGTTATTGCATTTCGGCAATAAACCAACCGTGCACGGATCCGCTAAGTTGCAGTCAGTCGCCACGACGTCCAAGGGAGAACCAATAAATGCTAGTTCAATTGACGACAAACATACTGAACATTCAGTCGATACTCTTCAAACAACCGCGTTTAATTCAACGGTGACAATCTTATTAGCAACCGCGCAAACTTACATTCAAGATCACAAAGGTGATTATCAATCTGTAAAGATTCTGATTGACAGCGCCAGTCAAGGAACGTTCATTACAAATTCGTGTGTTTACAGGTCCGAAACTGCAAGCAGACATTGTAAAACTATTGGTTAGCTTTAGAAAGCACGAAGTAGTGCTAGTCGCTGACATTCGGCAAATGTATCGAAACATTAAAGTCAGTGAGAAACACCAAGATTATCAGAGAATTTTTTGGAGATTTGCTCCGGAAGAACCGTTACTGGAGTATTGCTTGACCACTGTGACATATGGCGTATCGGCGTCACCGTTTCTGGCCATTCGTACCCTCCAGCAACTAGTTTCGGATGAAGGGACAAATTTCAATCAGGCTTCGCAGGTCATCAAGAAGTATAGAAAAAAGAAAAAATATATTAACAGACAGAATAGAGAAACTGGAAAGAAGATCAGAGCTAGAAGAAAAAACTAAAAAGAAAAACAATATAGTAATAAAAGGACTAAAGTATAAACAAAACCCAGACGTGGAAGTCAAGAAGCTATTTGAGGAACAAATGCAAGTCAAAGCGGATACGAATAAGATAGTATCAATAAACAGTGGCAAAAGCAACGAGATATTATTAGTAGAGATGCGAAACTGGGAATAGAAACAATAGGACGTGGCAGTGAAAAGCAAGCTGAAGACCACAAAAATATATATCGAAAACGATCTAACATGGGAAGAGAGGAACATTCAGAGAGAAAACAGAACCATCGCAAGGGTAGAGAAGACGGAGGGGAAAAGGGTCAAAATTGGATACCAGAAATTAATAATAAATGAAGAAGTCTACTTATGTGATAAACAAGGAAACGAGATCATCCTAAAAGGAATAAATTATACAAAAGAACCAAAAAAACTAGCAGAAATCAAAAAGTTGAAGACGGTTAAGACGGAAACGATAAAACGTTTGGAAATGATAATACAATTAGGAACGTGAAATATAAGAAGCCTGAACGGGAAGGAAATAGAGCTAGTGGAAAAATTTGAAAAAGAAGATAGACATGCTAGCGATAACTGAAACAAAAAAGAAAAGAAGGAGGATAATAAAAACAAAGAATAGCCATATTATGATTTATAGTGGAGTGGAAAGTAATGAGAGAGCAAAGGCACGAATAGGGTGCATTATAAACAGTAACTTGGGACAGTCTATAACTAATTGGAACTGTATCAACGAAAGACTTATGACAGTAAAAGTAGACGATCATGATAAGTTGTCAGTAAGCCTTATGATAGTATACGGCTCAAACGAAGACGCAAACAATACAATTAAGGAGGAATTCCTGGATGCAGTGCAAAAAAAGAAGAATCTCAACCAAAAACGAAAAAAATAGGGTAAAAAAATCTTTTTTACACGTCCGGGAGTAGAAGTCGGTTTCTATGGCGTCAAACGCGGGACAAAAATGAAGCATTTACTCCCTAGGGACGAAAACACTTTTCGGAAGGAAGTTTTTATTATAACAAAGGTTTTTGTAAATAAATGTCTGTTGCCATGGTACGCGTTGCATGGAAACATTTCCAAAGGCTCCTAAATATTGCAATTTCGCTCCGATTTATTATAATTAATTATTTATGAAATTAAGTGTTTCTATTCCCGAACGTGGAAAAAATAGTATATACACCTCGGGAGAGACCACCATTTTTCCCTCGATGTATTTGTACAACTACAAACTACACCTCAGGAAAAATAAGTGGTTTCTCTCCCTTGGTGTATAATGTACTATTATTATTATGTTCTGGAAACGTGAAAAAAAGTTAATAAAAACGTGAGACGTATTGAAATGACCCTTTTACATAAATATTTATTTATATTACACTTGCCTGTTATTAGCTGTTTTCACTTTGGATACGAAATACGGAAACAAGCCCATAACAACCTAAGGCATAATAAGCGGGCATTCTTATCATTACGCTCGCTTATTATGCCCGATAATCACTAACTTTATTTTCCAACTTTCAGTCAACAAATAATTTGAAGACTTTTTCATAAATTGCTTTCGATTTCATGGGTAATAAATCTTCAATAGCTTTCTTCGCGCTGGTTAAAAGATATTCCGAAGTATTATCAAAAACACGTAATGCAATGGACGCGATTTTCAAGAATAAACCAATTGTATGGATAAATAAATAAACAAAGTCCTTGGCAACGCATATGTAATTATTTTGAACTGTCACAGGCAATTTATTTTTGATAAATAATAGGAAAGAAAATAAAATCTTGTATGCATCACGGGTGTTACTAGATGATTATGTCCATCGGATGACATCCTTCCTTTGGGCCGGAACATAACGTCATAACGTCCTTGGTACATAAATTACTATTTATTGTTCTATATCAAATGTTTACGCTCATGCTTCTATTTATTTATGTTATTTTTCCTTTTTAGTACATTTTCATGTACATTTGTAAAATAGTTTTTTATATAGTTTATCCTTTTAGTCTTTCGGAATTGTGTAACTGGAATCACAACTGATGGGCAAACAGACAGGCTCTCTGACCAGGGAGGAATGCGGCTGCATCTCCAAGTCATAACTATCATATTATTACTCACCATATTGACAACCACTTCTCTATATCTCAAAACAACTACACCACTATCAATAACCCCCAGTTACAAGAGTATCACTAACTTTTTTCCTGGACGTCGTGACCATCGTAACACTATCCCCCTTCTTAGTTCTCCTCGTCCGGAGCAAGGAATTCCTCTTACAGCTTCTATTGGAAAGGATTATGGCCCCAATATTTTGCCAGGTGATCAACATAGATAAGCTTCATTCCAAATCTGGCACTTTTCTGTATTCGATACTGCACGTCGCTTGAACGATTCACAACTAGGAATGGACCGACACTGTTTAGCTGTAGTTTTGAACGAAGTCCTTCCCGTCATGCCGATTGGTATAACCAAACAACAACATCAAATCGAACACCACATTCGCTTCCTCGCGAATTCTTAAAAAGTTTCTATATCATTCATCAGTTTGGTACATAATTCCCAAGTTCGGCAGTATCTTCATCATCTTATGGTATTCCTCTTAGTGAATATTTTGGTCTTACTTTAGCATGGCTTTTATATCCCAGTCTACCATTAATTTTCTTCTAAGATCTCCCGGTAGACCGGTAACCTTCTTCATCTTTGACCATAGTTCTACCGTATTGTTCTTAGTGTCCATTCTGTCCTTTAATTTCAGGAACTCTCATCTCCCGGTAAACCGCGTGGATACTTTGCTCCAGGTTCCGGTTTGTTTTGTGCATCCGGTGAGTATATCAGCTCACTATCAATACCCTTCTGTCCTTGTTCAGCCGCCATATCAATCGTGATTATATATATATATATATATATATATATATATATATATATATATATATATATATAATATATATATATATATATATATATATATATATATATATATATATCTCATGATTGCTTGTGATTGTTATATCTCGAAGAAAATCAGATGTATATGACATACGAGTAATAAGTAAATAAAAATTTTACATGTAGTTATTAAAATTTTTTTTTTTTTATTTTATTCCTATACATTATTGGTATTATAGTTTATCAAAATATAAAGCCGATTAATCGGTCTTTTTGCCGACTAGTCGCCCATTATTCGTTGACTAGAAAAGTGACCGGATAGTCGACTTAGGCGATTAATATTCGATAGTATGTACATCTCTACTAATCACCAATAGTTTATTAAATGAATCGGAATAACAATAGCATAACACTAAACCAACCAAACAAACAAACCAAATATACCAAAGAACAAAATTTCGTTTAATAACTATTGCACTCTATCACTGCACTATGATTACCGCGAAATCTCTGACGATATGCCAGCCTAAATCCCTCGTTCGCCCTCACATGAATCGTGAAACACCTAAACAATAAAACACATTGATGTCAATTATGTACTACAAGTATTATTCAGATAGAGAACCTTGTCTCTCCCGCTTCCACGGATGGATCAAGGAATAGGTTTTAGGTATCATACGATGGGCACTGTTTCCGTCTGTTTCACCGTATAACAGGCCTATGACAACGCTACGGTCTGTTTCACCGTATAGCAAGTAGGGTTGGTAAAAAACATGTTTTTTTTTTAAAAAAAAGCAAAAAATTTTCTTTTATTTCAATCATATTTTTAAAATTTTAAACGTGTTTTAAACAAATTTCAATAAAACATGTTTAAATCATATTTTAAACACAAACACATTGGTTCTGCCATCTATCAACTTCGTTTGTTAATGACCTACGATTGGTGGCTGCGCATGCGCGTATATAGTTCACACAGAACTTATTTTCCTGAAAAGTTGCTAAAAAAATTAAAACATTATTATTTTCATCTTTTGGTTTGATACACAGTAAACTATGTAACAGACTGAGCATAGAAAAAGCTGCAAAATTAATTAGCATTATCAGACCTTTTAATTCAAATAAGATATGTAATGATGAGGATTTGTAAATAATAGTACATTACACACCAAGGGAGAGAAATCACTTATTTTTACTGAGGTGTAGTTTGAAGCCCGAGGGCGAAGCCAGAGGGCTACAAATACATCGAGGGAAAAATTGTGGTTTCTCCCGAGGTGTATATACTATTTTTTCCACGTTCGGGAGTAGAAACACTTAATTTCATAAATAATGAATTATAATAAATCGGAACGAAATTGCAATATTTAGAAGCCTTTGGAAATGTTTCCATGCAACGCGTACCATGACAACACACATTTATTTGCAAAAACCTTTGTTATAATAAAAACTCCCTTATGAAAAGTGTTTTCGTACCTAGGGAGTAAATGCTTCATTTCTGTCCCGCATTTGACGCTATAGAAACCGACTTCTACTCTCGGACGTGTAAAAATTTATTTATATTTTTAGTGTTTTAATTTTTGTATATTCTTTTATCAAAATTTAGAATAAAATTTTTCCTAATTTAAAGTGAAAATTTGTAATTTAATTAATACCTAAAAATCTGTTTTAAACATGAAAAAAAAAATATATATTTTAAACAAATGTTTAAAATATATTTAAAACTAGTGTTTTAAACAATGGTCTATGTTTAAAATATGTTTTATACATTTGTTTCAAACATGCCAACCCTGATTAGCAAGTCACTATCGTTGGGCAATACTTGCGTCGGTTTCACCGTTTAGCGTGCCATACATACACAAACATTCAATAAAAGAATAAGTAATACAGACGAACCCGTTTAATATCCTCTCGGTTAATATCATGACCCGCTTAATATCACTGAAACTGAAAATCCACTAGCCAAACATGATTGAAGTAATACATTTTTACTCTGTTAATATCATCTTGCTTAATATCCATTTCCCGCTTATTATAATGAATATTTTTGTGTTTTTGACACTTCGAACTCGCTTAATATCATCATTCAGGTTGTACAACATAAAATTTTATTTTTATGTCGTTGGTAACAAAATGACATTTGATGTGGTTATGTTGAACAAGGTGTCCAAATAATGTGCAATAAAGTGTCAGAAAGGTAAATTTCAAAGTTTTCTTAAATTTTTAGAGTTTAAAGTTATTTTAGTATGTATGAATGTAATTTCTTACAGGAGCTATATAAAAAATGAACAAAGAACTGAAAAGGAAACGAACAGAATTAACTGCAAAAAAAAATTGGATATTATAGCTGCTTGCGATGGTCCACCAAAACAAAAATATGCAGCAGTTGCTAAGAAATTCAATATTAATTCATCAACTGTAAGCAAAATTTATAAAAATAAAAGTGCATTGTCTGTTGCAAATTTAAACAACAATAGGAAAAGAAAACGGCATAGCAGAGCTGAAAGTGTGGATAAAGCATTGTATAAATGGTTTGTGGGCGCGTTAGCTACTAACATTAGCATTAGCGGTGAAATACTGCGTGTTAAAGCCGAAACATTTGCTAAAGAACTTAATATTGAAAATTTTGTGGCCACTAACGGATGGTCACATAGATGGAAGAAAAGATTTGCAATCGTATATAAAAAAGCACATGGGGAAAAAGTGGATGTAAATATTCCAGCAGCAGAAAAATGGTTATCTACTACTTTGGTCGATGTATTCCGCCGCTATCAACCAAAAGATATTTTCAACGCCGACGAAACGGTCCTTTTGTGGCGTGCAATGCCTAGTGGTTCTCATGTCTTTAAAGCAACCAAACTTTCTGGCAATAAAACATCAAAGGAAAGACTTGCTATTCTAGTTTATTATTATTATTATTTATGGTGGTGCTCTGCTATAGGCCTGAGCCTCTTCAGAGTGTATGCGTCAGTGTAGTGCAGTGTACCTATCAGTATACCTATCCTATGTGTTGTATTGTTTCATTTGTATGCCTTTTTGTGGCTGCCATTGGCCCCTCTATCTACTTGTCACATGACGTACGCCAGAGGTGACATTAGTTCGATTTAGGGCCTAGCGTGTTTTAAGTACTAGTGTACCTAGGCAGGGGAAACCGGAGTACCCGGAGAAAACCATACAGTTTGTAAGATTTCTTAATGGCAATATGCTGTTTAGCATCGGAATTTATCAATACATTTGATCTCTAGTAGTTACGTAACCAAATGGAATAGGACACATGTTCATATGACATTTTTACTCAAAATGACCTCCCCAATATCAAATTACATTTTTCACGCTCTTCGTAAATCACCCTCTATATGATTTTGTATTTTTGGCTACGAATTTAATGGGGAGGATTGTAACTCACTATACTTTTCTTTACAGTACATATATAATTTCATAGCTTATTGATCATCCGGCATTATCCACTTAACACTGTCCCAAATAAATCTTGTCAGGTCACCAAACGACTTTCTTTTTTTATAAGATAGCTGACTATCTATTAATAATAACAAATTTAGTTCCAACATGTAAAAGCACTTCTAAAGTTATATACCACAAATGACTCATTATGAATTTGTAAAAAAAAAACATACAATACGTTATAAATACAGGCTACTTTTACGTGCAAGCAGATAGAAATATATACAGTTCTTGCTCATACAATTTGTATTTACGTTTTATTTCGTTTTCAGATATTTTAGCTAATGAATGAACTTACCAAAATTCAAGAATTCTCTCGTGAATCACCCTCTGTATGATTTTGTATCTCTGTCTACAAATTTAATGAGGAAGATTATAACTGTCACTATAATGTTATTTATAGTACATATAAGATTTAATTGCCTATTCATCATCTGCCATTATCCACTTAACACTGTCCCTAATAAATCTTGTGAGGTCACCACACGACTTTCTTTTTTTGTAAGACAGCTGATTATTAATAATAACAAATTTAGTTCCAACATGTAAAAGCACTTCTAAAGTTATATATAAATCACTCATTATGAATTCGTAAAAAAACCATACAATACGTTATCAATACAGACCAATTTTACGTGTAATTAGATAGAAATATATAGAGTTCTTGCTCTTACAATTTCTGTTTATTTATGTTTTATTTCGTTTTCAGACATTTTAGATAATGAATCAACTTACCAAAATTCAAGAGTTCTTTCAGGGAAAAACCGTCTTTGTAACAGGGGCTACAGGATTCCTAGGAAAGTGCTTAGTTGAACATCTCTTGCGGTCTTGTCCTATAAAATCATTATTTCTTCTTATTCGATCAAAAAGAAATAAAACCTACGAAGATCGAAAGAATGAATATTTCGATGATGTGGTAAGACTATTATTATAGGTATGTATATCGTAGAGGATATTTATACGAAAATTATATTGCAGTTGTTTGCTACAATCAAGTCACACAATACTAAAGTTAACAGGTAACAGGTTTACACCTCGGAAGCAACGTGGTGTTTTAGACTTGCCAATTACTAAAACTGGTTGCTTTTCACCATCCATGCTAGTAGTATAGTAAGGGGAGTTCTGCGACACCGTTGCGGGTTGCCTACCTCGCGCCTGTACTGTAGTACGGTGTTGCGGGTTGGGGGGCGCGGGGGTCACGTGATCTATCTCTTTCTCTCTCTCTCTCTCTTTCTCTCTCTCTCTCTCTCTCTCTCTTTCTGTGACCTGGCTGATGTCATCCAGGAGGCCAGGCTGTATCGTTGTAGGGCCTCTTCTTTCAAGGTCATGTACCTGGAGGTTAGGGAGTTACGTTATCAAGGTCTGGATCAAGATACTGGATGACGTCATCCAGGGGGCAGGCTGTATCGTTGTATGACCTCTTCTTTCATAGACTTGGAGGTTTTCTTCGGGCAGGATGTACCGTTAAATTTGTCCTTCAAGGTCATGTACCTGGAAGTCAGGGGGTGAACTTGGGGGAGTCACGTTATCAGGGTGTGGATCAAGATATTGGATGACGTTATCCACGGGACCAGGCTGTATCGCTGTATGACCTCTTCTTTTATAGACTTGGAGGTCTTCTTCAAGCAGCATGTACCTTGTCTTCTTTCAAGGTGGTCAGGGGGTGAACTCGGGGGAGTCACGGGGCCTGGATCAAGGGTCACGTGGTCGAGTAAGCCAGGTCGTACCGGAGGTCTTCTTCAATCAGGGTCTTCTTTCAAGGTCACGTACCTGAAGGTCTTCTTCAGGGGTAAATTCGGCGGAATCACGGGGTCTGGATCAAGGGTTACGTGGTCCAGTGAGCCAGGTCGTACCTGGGAGTTTTTCTTTAGATAGAGTACGAACTTGGTGGCGCATGCGCAACTCGGACACACTACGAACTTGTTCCAACTTGTTTCCTGGAATTGGTTACGTCATAGCTATTTCTGTGATTCCCCCGTTTCCTGGAATTGATATGATAGCGAACCTGATCAAACCTGTTTCATAATTCCAGGAATTGATTGCGCAACTATTGCGTCATTATTTAGCAAAGTTGCAAAATTTCTAGGATTCCCCTTCGCTTACGGACTCGTTTAAACCTGTTTCATATAATTCCTGGAATTGATTACGCAATATATGTCTATTTTAGCAAGGTTGCAAAATTTCTAGGATTCCCCTTCGCTTACGGACTTGTTCCAACCTGTTCCTGAATAATTCCATAGCCAAGGGCGGCATTAGGATATTTTGGAGAGGGCGCGCGCGATCCTTGTTTAAATTCGTTTTTATAAAGGAACTATCAAACTGCTCCCAAGGTGTGAATAATGTTGGTACCTGCGAATCAGAAGGTAGGTTCCAAACATAATACGTTACGTTCTGAACGTAATACGTTATGTTACGTTTGAAACGCGATACGTTACGTTACGTTTGAAACGTGATACGTTACGTTACGTTTGAAACGCGATACGTTACGTTACGTTTAAAACGCGATACGTTACGTTATAAACGTGATACGTCACGTTGTAAACGGAACGAGTATTTAACCAGTAAAGAAAATTTATTTCCTAGTACGGACCTGGTGGCGCAGGAAGCATGAGCCGGCACTGGCAGTGCTAGATCGGCATAAGTAAATGACGTATAGAAATTTATCGATATAGAAAAACAAATAGTCTCTTATACATTCATCAGCTGAATATTATATGTATATACCTCAACACTTTTACTATACAGAAGAACAGACATTACAAGTTCGCAACAGCTCTTCAAGTTGTACAGTACCTGTTTTAAATATGGTGAAATTGTTGAAAATTGTATTGAGGATACACATTACAGTCAGTCCTATGCAGAAGACTACAGAAACTTTGCAGGTACATAGCTAAATAACCATGAAGTTTTAATCGCATTCTTGATAGAGGAAGTTCGCTTATACACAGCAATATTATCAAAATTTGGAGGGGCCGAAAACTGTTATGAGGTAATTTGCATGACACCGACTCGCGAACCTTCTTATTCACCGCTACGTGCATGACCCACAACTAAGAAACGCGCAGACAAATTCTGATTGAAACATTTAGTACATAATCAATTTATATAGTGACTATTTATGATAAACAAATATACCTAGCTAAACCAATTCCTTAATCGTTTACATCTAGTTGGCGTTCTGTGTGTACCTTAGACCATGTATAACGGTAGCATGCAGTGATACAGCACGGACAGTGAGGCTGATTAATCTACCTCAAGCTTGGATGTTGATAGTTACGAACTTATTCATAGCGAACTGTATGTGTGTGTGTGTGTGTGTGTGTGCTGCAAAGTAATAGACACTAGCGTATGTATGTTTGTATGTATATTGTAGGCTAGGAAATATATGTCATGCTTCCTGTGGCACCAGGTCCGTACTAGGAAATAAATTTTCTTTACTGGTTTAATACTCGTTCCGTTTAAAACGTGACGTATCATGATTAGAACGACGTATCAAACGTAACGTAACGTATTAAGTTCAGAACTGAACGTATTACGTTTAGAACGTACCTTCTTATTCGCTGGTACCAGCATTATTCACACCTTGGGAGCATTATTTTGAATTAGGAACAGGAAAATTTGTCATACGGACTTAAATAATTGAACAATGATATTAATTGTGTATACATATTTATTTTAAACTGTAATGTTCACATGTTAACGTATCTGTTTTATAAAGTTTTATACATCCTTCCTTATTGACTTACGCTATATAAATTTTATTTCTTATATATATATATATTATATATATATATATATATATATATATATAATTGTGCGGGTCTAAATATTTATTTATTATAAATTATGTAATCTTCACTTGTATCACTATATACATTATGTTTTATTTAATCTAAACTATACATTATGATTTATTAAATATAATTTAATTTATTTTAAGCTATAATGTCCCCATGGTAATGTATCTGTTTCATCAGGTTTTACACAGCGTTTGTTATCATGGGGACTTAGAGCTATTTTGGTCTGACTTACACTATATACATTATGTTTTTTAAATATAATATTATTTTGTACAATTGAATGCTCTATATTACTAAATAGACACGAGTGATAATCCTGGAAAGAGATCTTATTCTTAAGAAATACATTTTTAATGCCTTTAGACTTTTTTGTTTCATTTTCATTTTCTATTTTAAAAGTATACATTTTTGCTCGTAATCCAATAAATTCAATCATAATTTTACCATTGTTTTCTTCTTTCATTAGGCCAGGAATTTTTTTATTAACTAAAGGAAAGTTAAAAATGGTATTTTCAGGATAATCACTAGTGTCAAATTTATGTATATCACGTTTCATTATAGCATAAATGTCATCACAATTTATAGAATAAATTAAACTATCAGTATCTGTATACAATAACTTACATTCATTACCTAAAGTTTCTTGCATATAGTTATAATGAAAATCATATACGCATACTTTAGATATATCTAAAATACTCATTCCAACATAAATTGGTTTATTAAAGTAAATATCAGTTTTTAACATTTCTACAGCTACAGAATTAGCGGAAAAAATGGTCCTTTTTTAAAATTTGGTCTTGCAATTAATTTTTTTAGACTCCACCTTCCTTTCCATTTGGAAACTAATCGAATATTAACTTGCTTTCGAACATTTTCCATAGTTTTCCCAAAAACTGCATTATTCATTAATTTGTATAAATTTTTATCAAACTCATTTGTAGCTTTCTTTCTTAGTTCCGTATTTAAATTAATGTATCCTTTTAGCCATGGAGATTGATCAAATGATAGTACTCGAAGAATTTTATTTAAAATTAGTCCTTGAGCCAAACATTGTTTTAGATTTCTATAATGAATGATATAATTGTTTTTATTTTCTAAGGTAGTTAATAATTTCTCAGTTTTTGAGCTAGACTCTGGTGGAATTTTTCGCTTAGGACACATGGGAAAATCTTTATGTTTATCATGTAAATTATTAGGATAAATAATATCTACTTCTAAGATGTAACCAGTAGGCGAATTGTCATCAATATTTTCTAAATTTAAATTGGAAATTTCATTTTCTGAAAGCCATCTAAAATTTCCTTGCGGTAGATATTGGGACATAGCCCAACCATATAAATTGTTAACATCAAAATATTGTAGATATACAGAAGGTTTTTCAGGGTCATACGAATCAGTCATATATCGATTATTTGCTTTCGCATATCTATTCGAACACTGACTCACGCCGCCACGAATTCCTCTTTCTATAAACATCAACATGTCTATATCCGTCAGTAATTCTAGTTCCACTCTAGTGAATTTTAACATCGCATCCCAAGTTAAACCTGGTGTTGTTACGTAATGTAGTGGATCTAAGTCGTAAGGAATTTTACATTTTTTTCTAAAATTTTCAAATATATCTGCTAAAAGCAATACATCAATTTTAAGGTAGAGATTAGAATATTCTCCCAAATTTTTACATTTGAATTGACTCCAAACGTTTTTCGCATGTTCATAATCTGTTTCGGATATATCAGTATCATTTAATTGATTATAGAATTGGTCTCTTGTCGGCAATTCAGATTCTTCCAATTTTTGAGCATTATCTAAATAATCGTAAGGAAAAACACCTTTCCTTAAAATTAAATTTAAGTTTGATTCTGATAAATTCGGAAATTCAGACTGTAATATTATTTTATCATTTTTTCCCAGATTTTCGGATAAGTTATCAAGACTGGTATTTAAAAACCGGAATGAATCTATAAATTTAAATGAAATATTACTGTCTGCAATAAATTTCGTAAAAGATATATATCTTTCCTTATTAATAGGCAAAAGATTTATTCTACCCTCAATTATGTTTGATAGTTCCTTTATAAAAAAATGTGCATCATATCCTGACAAATTATGGAAAATTACCGGTATGTACATAGGTATCCTATATAATAAATTACATAATTGATGAGCAGGCCCCCTAAATTTTCCAGTTAAATGACAGTGATCTCTAACACGAGTATCATTAGGTGCAAATTCCGTTTCACATATATGGCATATCCTAGAGTTTTCGAAGTCTAATTGTTCCTGATTTGTTAAATTATCCATTGGTACACAAACCGAAAATACAGGTTCAACATCTTCAACAATTTGTTGTAATTCATTGATAAACCAAGTTTGACAATCAGAACCTGTGTAAGATTTGTAATATGATAATGAACTATCATAGGAACAATTAAAATAATATCCAATACTGAATGGTACGTGTTCTTGAAATGTCTGCGTCTTTGTTCGCATTTCCGTATTAGTCACCCTTTGAAGAATAGCTTCAAAATCAGCATAAATACAAAAAGGTACCATTTCCTTGTTGTAAAAATTTTTAAAGCTTAATATATTTTCACCAGGTTTTGGTAACTTAATTTTACAATTATTCATCTTATTGCAGATCTGTTCATGTTCTTCTAGTGAATATTTTAATTGAAAATAATTCAAGCATCTATCGCAAATATGTATCTTTCCATGATGTTTCACAATACTTGTATGCACTAAACGAGACAAGTCCTTTATCCAGCAATAATGGAACTTTTTTTCGAATAATTCATTGATCACATTTTCATCATCACTATCGCTGTTTTCTTCTTCTTCTTCTCTATTAATCTCTTCTTCAACTTCATTTTCGCAGTAATACGTTTCTTCCACAATTAGTAAGTTCACATGATTTATTTTCTTCTCATTCGTTAAATACACAGGCACTGTATTAAAATATTCCCGTTTCCATAACTTAGATTTATATTTTTTTAATATGAAAACATTTATAGATATATCTATATTTTGTTTCTCAAATTTTGGAATTTGATCTAAAGTTACGGGAAAGCTAATATATTGTAAATTTAAGTGATTTTCATAGTGTGGATATGCTGAAATTCTAGCAGAATTTTTTTCACGCGAATTCACTGGATGTAGGGCGGAAATTATAGCCCACGCAAAACATGCGTTATCGTTATTTTTCACATTAACAATAGCATGCTTATATTTAATTTGTGCCGGCAAGTCAATGTAAGATGAGGCACATAACGGGGCATATTTATTTATATTCACAACCAAGTTTATTATCTTATTTAGTGTCCAACCACTGTCTCTTTCTTGAAATTCTTCAATCTTCTTTAGCAGCACTTCTCTCACGTTTGTTTTAAACCACTGGTTTAAATCAGTGCATTGTAATATCACTGAGTTTTTAGTGTTGAAGTATTTGTCTTCTATTATGTCTTTCGTAACAAATTCCGCGCACAATATTACATTCACTTTTAATGACACATGTTTTTTTAACGCATTTTTAATTCTTGATTTAAATAAATAAAATGCGTCGTCTAGAAACTTATTAATATCTTTATGCACGATATTAATTATAACGCCTGTTCTTAACCGGCTGGAAAAAGCTGAATCTACGTCTTCCCACGATACACGATCACTTCTATTCTCTTTCCGATTCGGGAGTGATCCTCCATATATTGATTTCTTTTTCTTCTTACACAATAAAGTTTTAATTCCTTTAATTTGGCATATATTATTTTTTAAATGTTTCTTCGCACCAAAACTTAACTTTGTTTTATGTAAAGCACTTCCAATTAATTTCACATTTTTATTGGAGTTATTAATCCAAGTAGTAAGTTCAGCAGATTTATTTGTTAGGTGTGTAAATGCTTGCTTCAAATTAGCAACGAACAAAGAACTGGTATCACTTATCTGCTTCTCCATCACGATTACTGTTTATAGAGTGACGAGAGCTGATACAACACTAAGCAAATGCGGGTTTTCTAACTCAATTTATACTAAAATTTTACAACGTTGCTAATAATAATAAATATGACCAGGGGCGTCGTTAGGATTTTTATAAATCAAAATAGTACATGATACACCAAGGGAGAGAAACCACTTATTTTTCCTGAGGTGTAGTTTGAAGCCCGAGGGCGAAGCCAGAGGGCTACAAATACATCGAGTGAAAAATAGTGGTCTCTCCCGAGGTGTGTATACTATTTTTTTCACGTTCGGGAGTAGAAACACTTAATTTCATAAATAATGAATTATAATAAATCGGAGCGAAACTGCAATATTTAGAAGCCTTTGGAAATGTTTCCATGCAACGCTTACCATGACAACAGACATTTAGTCCTTTCCGAAAAGTGTTTTCGTCCCTAGGGAGTAAATGCCTCATTTCTGTAACGCATTTGACGTCATAGAAACCGACTTCTACTCCCGGACGTGTAAAAACATTATTAAATATATTACCATGAAATATAAATTGCCTTAACAAAGATAATAATAATTTTTAAATTTATGCGTTACTAGATAATATTAAATCATTTCTTCTTTTCATTATCTCGGCAAATTACCTTCATAAAGGTACACATGTTCAAAGGTTTGGGAGATATATTTGATATATTTGATATATTTGATATATTTGATATATTTGATATATATATATATATATATATATATATATATATATATATATATATATATATATATATATATATATATAATTTTCAGCTACAATGCATTCGTATGATATTATCTCGGAAATTATAATGTTTAATTGAAGGAATTAGAGAATCATAATTGAGAAATGATCCGAGATAGGATATAAAGCATAAATTGCTAGATAAATATGTCAGTTTCCATTTGAAAATCGTTTTTCTAGTTCAAATAATAAATGAATAGTTATTTAGTATGCCTGAAATTGTATGACAAAAACATAAGATTCTTAATTATTTTATAAACAGGACGAGGCAAATTCAAAAAAGGGGGCGCGCGCCCTCTCCAAAATATCCTAATGCCGCCCCTGGCTATGACGCAATTGTTGTGTAATCATGAAAAAATTCCTGGAATTATTCAGGAACAGGTTGGAACAAGTCCGTAAGCGAAGGGGAATCCTAGAAATTTTGCAACCTTGCTAAAATAGACATATATTGCGTAATCAATTCCAGGAATTATATGAAACAGGTTTAAACGAGTCCGTAAGCGAAGGGGAATCCTAGAAATTTTGCAACTTTGCTAAATAATGACGCAATAGTTGCGCAATCAATTCCTGGAATTATGAAACAGGTTTGATCAGGTTCGCTATCATATCAATTCCAGGAAACGGGGGAATCACAGAAATAGCTATGACGTAACCAATTCCAGGAAACAAGTTGGAACAAGTTCGTAGTGTGTCCGAGTTGCGCATGCGCCACCAAGTTCGTACTCTATCTAAAGAAAAACTCCCAGGTACGACCTGGCTCACTGGACCACGTAACCCTTGATCCAGACCCCGTGATTCCGCCGAATTTACCCCTGAAGAAGACCTTCAGGTACGTGACCTTGAAAGAAGACCCTGATTGAAGAAGACCTCCGGTACGACCTGGCTTACTCGACCACGTGACCCTTGATCCAGGCCCCGTGACTCCCCCGAGTTCACCCCCTGACCACCTTGAAAGAAGACAAGGTACATGCTGCTTGAAGAAGACCTCCAAGTCTATAAAAGAAGAGGTCATACAGCGATACAGCCTGGCCCCGTGGATAACGTCATCCAATATCTTGATCCACACCCTGATAACGTGACTCCCCCAAGTTCACCCCCTGACTTCCAGGTACATGACCTTGAAGGACAAATTTAACGGTACATCCTGCCCGAAGAAAACCTCCAAGTCTATGAAAGAAGAGGTCATACAACGATACAGCCTGCCCCCTGGACGACGTCATCCAGTATCTTGATCCAGACCTTGATAACGTAACTCCCTAACCTCCAGGTACATGACCTTGAAAGAAGAGGCCCTACAACGATACAGCCTGGCCTCCTGGATGACATCAGCCAGGTCACAGAAAGAGAGAGAGAGAGAGAGAGAGAGAGAGAAAGAGAGAGAGAGAGAGAGAAAGAGAGAGAGAGAGAGAGATCACGTGACCCCCGCGCCCCCCAACCCGCAACACCGTACTACAGTACAGGCGCGAGGTAGGCAACCCGCAACGGTGTCGCAGAACTCCCCTTACTATACTACTAGCATGGATGGTGAAAAGCAACCAGTTTTAGTAATTGGCAAGTCTAAAACACCACGTTGCTTCCGAGGTGTAAACCTGTTACCTGTAAACTATAAAAGCAATAATAATGCATGGATGACATCCTCTATATTCCAAGAATGGCTCCGTCAATGGGACAAAGCACTGTTTTCTAAAAATCGCAAAATTGCATTAGTCTTAGACAATTGTTCTGCACATCCAAAGTTAAAATTGAATAACATCGAAATAATTTTCCTACCACCAAATGTAACAGCACTAGCTCAACCATGTGATCAAGGTATTATTCGTAACTTTAAGTTTCATTATCGTCGTTTACTTGTATTGAAATTGCTAGCAGCAATTGAATCTTCCACTGACGAAATATCAGCTACACAAATATTAAAGAAAATTAATCTATTAACTGCGGTAGTTTTAATTAAAAAAGTTTGGGACAAGGTAACCAGTTCTACTATAAAAAATTGTTTCAAAAAAGCAAAATTTTGTAATGATGATTCAAACCTAATTGAAAATGAGGAACTTATTACAAATATAGATGAACTGGACTTTGATTTTAATGAATATGTAGATATTGATAGCAATCAAGAATGCAATCAACCTTTGAATGATAAAGTAATTGTGGAATCCATCATCGAAGAAGAAAAACAATATGAAATTATTAATGGGCTAAGTGATGATAGCGATGATGAAACAGAATCCAATGAAACAATTATAACCAAAAGTGTTGCTTTAGAATCTTTAAAAAAGATAGAATTGTTTTTAACTAACAACAATGTTGCAGCTTGGGACTGCTTACATGAATTGGAAAAACTAGTTCAACACACGATTTTAACAAATTCCACTAAAACACGTCAATTAACATTGGAAAAATGGTTCAAATAAATTCATACTCCAACGAACATATAGAAGAATTCGGCCCAACATATTACGGAGAAGTCTTGTTTTTAGTTCAAAAGTAAAATTATATACATAATTATACTTATTCGTATAAGTTTTGTGCTAAATATACATAATTAATTATATACAAATTTAGTAATTTATGAATGCATATTGAATGCTGTAGAGGTCTTTAAACTTTTCTCATACGTGGAACCGTTGAAACTAAATTGATTTTGTCCTGAGGTTCCGTAGAATATCGCTGTAATATCTATATATATATATATATATATATATATATATATATATATATATATATATATATATATATATATATATACTGGGTGTCCCAAGAAATCTGGGACATAGGGAATTAACATGTAAAATTAAAAAAGTTGCGATTACTTCTGTATTATACATTTTAGAGCTCTGAAATTTGGTAAACGTGTAGGGATAGCTTATTCGCATTGATTGATATTAATTAAAATGATATTAATGCTCACATTTCTAATAAAAATGCTTTTAAAAAGTAATAATTAAAAGATGTATCTTAAATATCATTTTTGCAAAATATTATTTATAGCGTTGCTAGCACAACGGTAAGATGCTTATTTGGTAATTTAAATAATTGATAAATGTAATGGTTCGAATCTCCAATATACTTTACAGTTTTTTTTTTAAATTTAAAATAATTACTCCTATTTTTAAATAAATGAAATTCTATGTAAATTATTTTAAAATTTAAAAAAAAACTCTAAAGTGTATTGGAGATTCGAACCATAACATTTATAAATTATTTAAATTACCAAATAAGCTTCTTACCGTTGTGCTAGAAACGCCGTAAACAATTTTTTGCAAAAATGTTATATAAGCTACATATCTTAATTATTACTTTTTAAAAGCATTTTTATTAGAAATGTGAGCCTTAATATCATTTTAATTAATACCAATTAATGCGAATAACCTATCCCTACACCTGTACTAAATTTCATAGCTCTAAAATATATAATACAGAAGTAATCGCTACTTTTTCAATTTTACATGTTAATTCCCTATGTCCCAGATTTCTTGGGACACCCGGTATATATATATATATATATATATATATATATATATATATATATATATATATATATACCGGGTGTCCCAAGAAATCTGGGACATAGGGAATTAATATGTAAATATAGAAATATCGTGATTACTTCTGAACAATACATTTTAGAGTAAAAGTATAAATTAAAAAGTTGTTCAGAATTAAAAACTGCATAATATGACGACACATTCAGTGCTCAAATACATTTGTACATCGTGTAAATCATGTTTGAAATATTGCATTTTGATGACAGATCAGGAGGTCATGGAACAAAAATTGCAGGTATTCTTGTTAGTTACAACAACAAATAATCAAACCATAGCATTTTTGTTTCACGACCTCCTAATCTGTCATTAAAATGTAGTATTTCAAAATTGATTTCCCCATTATAGAAACATATCTGAGCATTAAATATAGCATCTTATCATGCAGTTTTTAATTCTGAACAATTTTTTTATTTACACCTTTACTCTAAAATGTATTGTTCAGAAGTAATTACAATATTTCTAAATTTACATGTTAATTCCGTAAGTCCCAGATTTCTTGGGACACCCGGTATATATATACAATGTAATAAATAAATGATTTGTGCTAATCAAAATATTGCGTATTTTTTTCTAATACATATGTACAAACAGAAGATTCTCTATTGAAATAAATTTCCGGATATTATCATGAATAGTTATAATAAGCGAGTTTTCGGTTAATGTCACGAATTTGGATATTAAGCGGGTTTCGGTTTATATCATGACCCGCTTAATATCATAGTTTTTTCAGGAACCGAGTGCATGATATTAAGCGGGTCCGTCTGTAATTACATAATGACAGCGCCACTCAGCAATACTCCTTTGGCTGCATCCATATGAGGGTTCTTCACGGGTCTAGCTCCAATCATTCTCTACTGTGGTTAGTTATCAACTGTCCACACTTTTAAATTATTACCTACGTAATTAGGTTCGCGTAACTTACTCGAGGTACACGCTATTAAGTTACAAACTGTTTTATTTGTTATCCATCAAATTTAAACTATTTGTTACATTCGGCCAATTCTGACATTTCCTCCCTGAGGAATATTATATAAACAGAAAAGATTCATCACTATGAGATGATAAACCACCTAGTAGTGTCCATGGTTTCATTTTGTCTACAGCGAATACGTTGCTGTATTGTGCTTTTGCACTTCGGCTTGATCCAGGCAGATCTGCCTCTACGTACCGGTCATTCGGTAATACGTGTTTGATCTTCATTCGTCCTGCATAAGTTGGTTGAAGCTTTCGGCTTGTTCCAATACTTGGATTTTGTTTTTCAATTACCACAAGATCGCCTTTGGAATATGTACGCCCTTGGCATGTTTTGTAGTCATTTTTTTATTAACCCGAATAGATTCAGCAACCGTCACACGCACTTCATGAACATCTCTTACTAAAGGACGTTCTTCTTGAACTTCAATTGTAATAACGGCGTCGCTGGGACCTCGTAGTTTATATCCAAATAATTCTTCGCTTGGTGTTTTACCTGTTGCGTTGTTTACCATATTATTAATTCCGAATTGAACTTTACTTATTTCTTCGTCCCATTTGCCATCTCTAGTGCTTGTTTTTATTGCTGACATTCGTTCCACGTGTCCATTAGCTCTCGGCGTTGCGACTGCGTTAAGCACGTGTTTTATACTAAGTGTTTGACAAAACTCTTTGAACGAATTCGATGTGAAAGCTGTGCCTCTATCACTGATAATTCTGTTCGGTGCACCATATGTGTCAAAAATTTAGGTCAAAAAACAAGTACTGAGGTCGTTGTTTCAACAGGTACAATGAGGTCAAATTTAGTAAATCCGTCTACCGCTACAATTAGATAAACGTTCCCACGAGGTGTCTTTGGAAATGGACCACGATGGTCTATGTGAATTGTATGGAAAGGTATCGCAACTTTCCCAATGGGATTTAGAAATCCAGGCATTCTTCCGGATTGCTTTTTATGCATTACGCATGGTATACAGCAACTTATATATTTTTGTACATACTCTCTTATCTTAGGAAACCAATACGTCTCGCATAACTTGTTTAATGTTTTTTTGAAGTTATAAGTGTCCCATGTCATCATGAGACGCTCTGACCATTTGAGCTCGCATCCCCTTGGATATGCCCATTGTTCTCCATGTGTTGTTTTACGATAAACTCTTTCATTTTTCAGGGTGTACGTATCGTGTATTGTTCTGTCGTACTCAATTTCTGGTGGTTTAGAAAGTATGTCACGAATTTCATGGATATTTTCATCTGTAAATTGTGCAGAGAGCCCAATCAGCTGCCTTGATGTGTAAAATATTGTTCTGCCACAGTATTTTCTTCTCGTACCGGATTTCTGCTCAAAGCATCTACATGGTTCATACGCAGTCCAGGATGGTATTCTACCGTAAAGATATATTCCTGGAGATCCAACCACCAACGCGCAATCCTTGGGATTAAATCCTTTTTGGTACCAACAGTTTTTATGGCGTTGTAGTCGGTGACAACTTTAAATGTTACAAATATACTCTGAATTTCATCATAATTTATTAGTCCCAGGAATTGTCGGACTTGATGTACATTTGTGGGTGTTAGAAAGTTAGCAAAAGCAAGGATTTTGCGATTACTTGGTTGAACACTATTGTTGCTTATTTCGAATCCGAGATAAGTTATTTCTTGCTAGAAGAAGTTTCAGCGTAAGACTCTCTGTTCGCAGAAATTCGTGTATGGTTTGCAAATTTTTCATTCCTTCCTCGATGGTTTGTGATGGAATTAGCACATCGTCAATATATGCTAAGGTAATTTTATTCTTTAATGGTCCTAGAATGGTATCCTTACCTACCCCAGGTAATTTGGAGGGATTACGCTAGCTTCTTTAGCCTATAGCGTAACTTTAGGTGGTGGCAATTCACCAACCTTGACATCACTCTTATTCATTATTTATAAATTTCCGTCGCCTATAATAACAATAATATTTTTAAGATCAGCCAGTAATTGTCCTATCAACAATGGAATAGACTGTGCTGTATCGGGAACTACACAAAATGACAGGTCTGCAGTTACGTGTCCAATTTTCAATGTGGCTGTAGCTTCTCCTATGTTGTGCACCACTCCTGATCTGAAACCTTGAATTTTAACACAGGTACTTCAAGTTGATTCGTTTAGTTTCCGAATAACGTATGGCATTACAACTGTTCCCAGGTCTACATATGCCCTGGTTGAGTGATTATTAATCTTAACATCCATGAAATACTTTTCACTTTCCTGTTATCTCTGCGCTATCATAACATTTTTCATCGGTTCCTTTGAAGGACAATCGTGACTAGTATAGGGGCGATGGCATTTCATATATGGCTTAGGGCATGCAGTAGAATAATGCCCTTGCTTTCCATACCAGAAACAAGTTACTGGCTTCATTGAGAACGTTTCCGAATTGTTCGATGTATTATAATGTGTTCACTTCAAACCATGTTTATTTCCAGTTTTCGAAAAGTTTATTGTCGTAATCTCTTTAGCATAAAACGCTTTAAGGAACATCAGCAAATCCTCAGGGTTTGTGTATCCTCCAGTTCTAGCTGCCGATTGTATTGTAAAGTATTTTATACCGCCTATCAAGCAGGAAACTGCATCTTCCCCGTGGATTTTGCACACATTGAGGTACGCTAGTTTTTCATAAAAATAGCGTGCCATGGATTCCTTTGGATCTTTTATTCGCCGTATCATTTCCTCGAGTTTTCCATAGTACTCGTATTTACTAGGAAATGATCGACGTAGAAGCGCCTTCCATTCTTCCCACGTATAATTTAATATCGTTTAATATCTCTTGCACTCTATCACTGCAATAAGATTACCGCGAAATCTCCGACTCGCGATGTGCTAGCCTAAATCCCTCGTTCGCCCTCACATGGATATGCCCTTTTTAATTCGTGAAACACCTAAACAATAAAGCACATTGATGTCATTCAAGTACTAGAAGTATTACTCAGATAGAGAACCTAGTCTCTCCCGCTTCCACGGGTGGATCAAGGAATAGGTTTTAGGTATCGTACGATAGGCACTGTTTCCTTCTGTTTCACCGTATAATAGGCCTATGAGAACGCTTTCATCAGTTTCACCGCATAGCGAGTCACTGTCGTTTGGCAACAATTGCGTCTGTTTCACCGTATAGCATGCCTATGACACCGCTTCCGTCTGTTTCACCGAATAGCGAGACACTATCGTTGGACAATACTTGCGTCAGTTTCACCGTATAGCATGCCGATGACAACGCTACCGTCTGTTTCACCGTACACGAGTTGGGCAATACTTGCGTCTGTTTCACCGTATAGCATGCCTATGAAACGCTTCCGTCTGTTTCACAGTATAACGTGCCATACATACACAAACATTCAATAAAAGAATAAGTAATAATTACATAATGACAGGAGTAAGCACTTACTAAAAGCGCCACTCACCAATACACCTTTGGCTGCATCTTCACGGGTCTTTGTTCCATTCGTTCACTACTGTGGTTAGTTATAAGATTACATTCGATTGTGACGAAACATGTGATTCATGGACCATGTAGACCCTATAAATTAAATACACCATGCATGGTTGACGGGAAATGTTCGAAGAATTATTCTAAAGAATTTCAGAATGAAACATTGGCGAATTTAGATGGTTATCCCAAATATCGCCGTCGAAATATGGGTAATGAAATAATTGTTAATGGAAGAACTATTGATTACACTTGGATTGTTCCATATAATGGGGAGAGTTGTGCCACAATTAAAAGTGTTAAATACCTGTTTAAATACATGTACATTGTACTAACGTAGCAATTCAACTGCAAGGTTTAAATTGAATATGGAAGATGAAAATGCTCGAAACCATTTATATATTAATATACCTCCCTATTATGTATTTGACGATATAAATCGAAAATGAAAATCTCGACAAAGAGCTGTAGATAAAACTATTGGTCGTATGTACTCAGTAAGTTTGAGTGCAGATATACATAGAGAGATTTTGCTTGCGCCTTCTTTTGCTGCATATTACAGGAGCAAAATCATTCGATGATTTGAAGACTGTTGATGGCGTATTATATCCTTCGTTTAAAGAAGCAGCACAGAAGCGCTGTTTATTTAATAGTGATGAAATGTGGGATGAGACATTATCCGAAGCAGTGTCCGTGAACATGCCGCTACAACTGCGAGAAATTTTTGCATATATTTGTATACTCGCCGTGCCACCAAAAGTGCCTCAACTTTTTTCAAAATACAAGGTAGATTTGTGTGAAGACATTGTAAGGCAACATGAAGGTCATGCAGAAAATTGTACAAATTGTGAAAATTTTCTTCTCAGAGAAATTCAAAATATTTTTATAATTTGTGGAAAAAAATTTCTGATTTTGGTTTTACTAGATACCCCATTGAACATTCCAATAATTCCTGTCTGTTCATATAATATACGTTAAGACAAAAAACGCAGTGAAGCTATGCTAACTACTTTGAATGACCAACAAAAGGAAGTGTATGGCAAAATAATGGCTGCCATTCATGATGAAGCTAGGCAATGCAGATGTTTTTTCCTTGATGGTCCGGGCGGCAGTGGTAAAATATATATGTACAAATTGCTGCTTAGTACTGTACGTGGCGCAGGAGACGTATCACTAGCAACAGCGTCGACAGGAATTGCTGCAAATCTCTTTGATGGTGGCAGAACGTATTATTCTCAATTCAAAGTGCCCATTCCTGTATTTGAAGACTCTGTATCATTACTCAAGATGATAGACGTTAACACTCAACGAATAAGCGAGGCAAAAATCATAATACTGGATGAAGCTACAATGGCGCCCAAGAATGCTATAAGTTGCATTGACAAACTCCTTCGGGAGATAATGAAAAATGAGAAGCCTTTCGGCAATAAAGTTATAATTCTTGGTGGAGATTTCAGACAAACATTACCTGTCGTGCCTCATGGAAGCAGATCAGCCATTGTACAAACCTGCATTAAATTTAGTAATCTCTGATGTAAAATGTGTTACAAATTCGATAGAAAATTATCCCGTTGAATTTATGAATAGCCTCTGTCCAAAAGTAATGTCTCTCAACAAATTAGATTTGAAAGTTGGCAGTATAATTATTCTACTGAGGAATTTAAATACTAAACGCGGTCTATAAAATGGAACCCGATTAGCAGTCAAAGACTTAAAACTAAATTTAATAATCGCGGAAGTATTGACAGGCACTGCTGTCAACGAAACAGTATGTATTCCTAAAATTGATTTGGCCCCGACTACCACAGAACTACCGTTTATTCTAAAGAGTCGAAAATTTCCTGTTAAATTAGCCTTTTCTATGAGTATCAATAAGGCCCAGGGTCAAACATTAGAAAAGGTAGGAGTGTATCTGACAGAACCAGTCTTCGGCCACGGACAACTTTATGTGGCAATTTCCACAGTCCGGGAACCTAAAAATAAATATTGAGAGAGGAAAAGAACAAGAAAAATTAATTACCAATTCTGATACATTTTATAAAAAATTTCATATATAAGGAAGTTTTATAGTCCTGTTGTAAGCGAGTCATGTTGCCAGATCGTGGTGGAAAGAGTGTTAATAGATAGCCAGTAATTAACAAAAGTTATCAGGTAGCGGTAAAAAATGTTTATAAATAGCCAGTGAAAACGCATCGTCATGTTTTAAAAAATATATAAATGAAATTTCACCAAAAAATACAAAATTTGCTATACACCCCTCGTGCAGTGCACGCCGCTTATTGGAATCACGGATAATGTTATCAATCGGTTATTATTATCACTTTCGCAAAGAACGGCCCGGACGTATGCAACTACAATAAAAAAATTCGTTTTTCATGGTCATCAAGACATCGGTTTATGTTATCAATTTCTACTTAGGATTGTTTTTGTTCCGAGCAATTTTAAAAGCCACAGTACAATAAAATAGTTTTTACAAAGAACCTTATAGAAATTTGATTGTCTAGTATCTAGTTTATTGTATTATACCGAGCTGGTTGGCAGTAAACACAAACACGCTCGGACAATGCGTTTGTATGGTCTTATTTACTAAAACAAATTCAGTTTAATTCTAACCTTTTGCAATGGTTGGCGTAAAAAAACACGTGATCTTAGCTTAAAAGAAAAAATTAACATTTTAGAGCAGTATGATAACTTGCCGAAAATGAGTCAGTGGAATGCAGCAGCACAATTAAAATTGTTTTTAGTTCAATTTTACAATTTATTTACTGTTTATTACTGTTTCACATATGTATTTTTAATTAATTAATAAAATTTTGTGTTCATATTTTTTTTCGTTTTTTATTTTCAATCGATTATTGTTATCAAAAACCTCGAGTCCCGATGTGATCACATTAAGCGGCGTGCACTGTATATATAGGGATCTTGGAAACTATAGGAGTTACGATGTCTGTTAAACTAGACAAAAGTTGCCAATTTATGGCATAAATAAATTATTTTTTGTCTCTTTTGTTATCAAATATTATTGAATTTCAATTGTTTTGAATGTACATAACATATTGAGATGTAATTGTTTTATAAGAAATGTTCATGGTACACTACGAAAATTATATTTATCATACTTTTTTGTTTTTCTTTTAAACTGAAAAAAGATATTAATATAAATACATTATTGTAAAGGGAAAAATAGCATTTTTTAACTAGAATACAAAATTAACCATGGTTTCCATTTAAATTAACTTTTATGTTGTATCTCCAGACATATCCAAAAAGAAAACCCTGTCCCAATTCCACACCTGCATCTACTCCCAAACTACAGCCATCTATAAACTAATAGATAAAACAAAGCATAAAAAAGACATAAACTAACCAAACATAACGAGAACACAAACTTCTAACTACAGGGGTCACACACCGGAACATGAACTAACAAAACCAAACTAATCAAACACCAAACATATCAACACCACAACGTTCATTCGCAAACGTCACAAAACAAATGATTACTTTTCCCAAGAAAGAACAAGCACTAATTCTAAATTCTACAGACGGATTAAAAATCAAAGATTACGTACTGAAAGTAGGAAGTATTGTCGGTGCCAAGAAAATCCACTTTGTATCACGTATCTCTAACAACCGAATATGTATCTACCTTGAAAACAAAAAAAAAACGGTCAACCCCCCCCCCCCCCCCCAACAAATTCAAAACACTTGAAATCGAAGGTCAAGTAGTAGATATAAGACCCATGATAAAACCGGCTCAAAGAATAATATTATCCAACGTATGCCCTACAATACCACACCTCGTAATTGACACAGAACTTCGAAAACAAGGACTAAAAATACTATCTGCAATAACATTTCTGAGAGCAGGAATACAAGACAACGAACATAACCACGTTCTCAGCTTCCGGCGACAGGTATACGTAGCACCTGACGAAAAACCACTATACAAGAAACAATCACACTGGACTACGAAGACACCACCTACAGGTTATTTATAAACGAAGAACTAATTACTTGTTTCTTATGTAAGCAAAATGGACACACAACCAACCGATGCAAAAACAAAGAAATCCCAACAACAATACCAGACAACACAAGACATCACAAACTCTGACACGATCGACAACAACAACTCTGATGAAACGAACATAGCCAAACAAAACCTTGAAATAACACCGGATTTCGACAACAACAGAAGCCAAACACAAAAACGACCACCAGCCAAAAAATTACGTTCTGATAGCCCCTCTGCCGTAAGACACATCGAAGAACAACGGGAACTAATCAGAAACAAAATAGCGGCAAACCCGGAACGATACATACTCTCCTACGAAGAACTGAAAGATTTTTTGGAAAACACGTTCGGTAACAATGAACTGTTAGTTGCAAGAAAGTATACCGACGACATACCAGCACTACTGAATATGATGTACGACCTCTACTCACTTATTTCAAGTAGATCATTAAAGTCCAGAATAACCAGAATTTCAACAAAACTAAAATACCAACTGAAAGCCGAAGAAAGTAAAAAATCTCCCTAAAATGGACATTCTGCAATGGAATACCAATGGCTTCTACGCACACTTAGCAGAATTACAAAACCTAACTGCACAAAACCAACCTCAAATTATCTGCCTGCAAGAAACCCGAGCACACGGATATCAAACCGCAAAATTTATGGATATACGGTATATAGGAAAGACCGGCCAAACGAGAGAAACGCGAGTGGAGGCGTAGCAATTTTTACTAAAGACTTACTCCACGTCGTTCCATTAAACATTCTAACCAACTTAGCAGTAACTACATATTTTTCTGAAAAAACAACAATATGTTCACTATACCTGCCACCCAATCAACAGATTGAACAGAGAGACCTAACCTCATTAATAGACCAGCTTCCACCGCCATTCATACTAGCCGGAGATTTCAACGCACACAAAACCTTATGGGGATCTACGAAAGACGACCGCCGCGGTAAACAAATTGAAAATAGTATTGACAATAACGCAACACTGCTAAACGACGAATCGCCAACCCACTTTTGTAGCCGATCTGGAAATTTCTCCTGCATAGACATAACGCTATGCCATCCCAGATTAACACCAAACATCATCTGGGAAACCATCCCGTACCTACATGGAACTGACCACTTCACCATTAAATTATCACTGACTTCTCCAAACACAGCAACAGCGCAACATCATTACCCCCGATGGAACTTAAAAAACGCAAACTGGGAACTGTTCAAACAACAACACAAAAGACATATCAGACGCAGACAACATCAACACAATCGTTGACGATATCACAAATCACATAACAACAGCCGCAGAAAAATCAATAGGATACATAAACTCTACAAAACACACAAAACTGTACCTTGGTGAAACAACAAATGTCTTAAAGCCACAAGAGAACACAAAAAAGCATTAAACAGGTACAGAAACAATAACTCACTCGAAAACTTAATAGAAGTCAAAAGATCAAAAGCAGTTTCCTGTCGAATCATTCTAACAAGCAAAAAAGAATCATGGAAAGAATATGTATCTAAAATCAATGCAAACACACCCATCAAAGCCATCTGAAACAAAATACAAAAAAATCAAAGGGAAAAAATTAACACAAACAACCCAAACACTAATTGTAGAGGACAAAATCATCTCAACACTGTAGTAGAATGTAAATAATATAATTAGCTTTATTATCTATAATAATGTAGTAGAATGTAAATAATATAATTAGCTTTATTATTTATAATAAAATGTGTTTAATTGATATTCAACACTAGGAATCTTTACCTACAGTTGACAACCCTACCAATGGGTAGAAAGAGACAGAGATACAAAAATGACAGTCATGTTATGTTTATAATATGTTAAGTTAATAGTTTAAATATTGTTACAAGTAAATATATTTATATATAATTGTATAAATAAATAAATGTGTTTCTAATAAATAGTTTAAAATAAATTATCAGTTGTTTAAATAACAGAAACACCACATGGCGCTGCGATAAAAGAGTTAAAAATAAACAGTTATGTGCAAAGTGTAAAGATTATTGTGATAAAAGTGTTAAATAATGCATTAAACCTTTTTTATTTACAAAATAATTTAAAATAAATAGTATATTTTGCTCATAAAACACCAAAAAAGTGAAAAGTTTGTATAAAAATTGTGTTCATAAAGTACGTGGTCGCATAAGGGTCAGAATTGAAAATGTTCCGAGAGTAAAACTGTGAAAAATGAACCTTATGTGAAACAAAGGAATTTAATCGCACGTGGTGAAGCCGTCAAGGTTCAAAATTGCATACTTCTTCATCGTGAATCAATGAAAAATGAACTCTATGTACAACAAAGAAAATTTTGTAAGTTTAGTTAAAAAAATAATAATAATAATAGTAATTAATAATATTTTTACACGTCCGGGAGTAGAAGTCGGTTTCTATGGCGTCAAACGCGGGACAGAAATAAAGCATTTACTCCCTAGGGACGAAAACACTTTTCATAAGGGAGTTTTTATTATAACAAAGGTTTTTGTAAATAAATGTGTGTTGTCATGGTACGCGTTGCATGGAAACATTTCCAAAGGCTTCTAAATATTGCAATTTCGCTCCGATTTATTATAATTTATTATTTATGAAATTAAGTGTTTCTACTCCCGAACGTAGAAAAATAGTATATACCCCTCGGGAGAGACCACCATTTTTCCCTCGATGTATTTGTAGCCCTCTGGCTTCGCCCTCGGGCTTCAAACTACACCTCAGCAAAAATAAGTGGTTTCTCTCCCTTGGTGTATAATGTACTAATATTATACTGGAATTATACGGGTAAGTGAACTAAATCTATTTCAAACTTGAATCTAAATCTTATATTTTAATCACGATATCTCAGATTGAGTGGAAATAAGGAAATAACTATTTATTTCAGATTGCACGACATGCACATGGTGACAAATGAAAGACAGTGGGATACACAAAACAGAACAGAAGGGAAACAAGACAAATAGAAAATAAATCGTAACAAGGTTCTAAAAACAAACAACATACAATTGCAATTTTTCTCGACATAGAAAAAGCATATGATACAACATGGAAACACTATATCAGGAAATCACTAAAAGAATACGGACTTAATACTAACATTCTACGATACATACAAAATTTCCTAAGTGATCGAAAGTTTAAAGTAAGATCAAATGGCTACCTATCAGAAGAAAAAATACAAAAAAAAGACGTCCCACAAGGCGAAATCCTCAGCGTGACACTGTTCCTTATAGCTATGAATAAAATAGTAAACCACATAGCTAAACCAACAAAAATAGCCATTTTCGCAGACGATATAGCAATAATACAGAAATGAAAAAACATCAACTCCATAAAAACACAACTACAAAAAAGAATAATAAACCTGGAAGAATGGACATTGAGTACAGGATTTAACTTCTCATCAAACAAAACTAAAGCCATGCATTTCTGCAAGCTAAGACACCTTCATCAAAACTCCATCCTAACCATCAAACACACTGACATCGAGTATACTAACACCACAAAATTCTTGCGAATGATATTGGATAGAAAATTAACTTGGATCCCCCATCTACGAAACTTAAAAATCGAATGTAACAAACGCATAAACATATACAATTGTATATATATATATATATATATATATATATATATATATATATATATATATATATATATATATGTATATATATATATATATATATATGTATATATATATATATGTATATATATATATATATATATATATATATATATATATATATATATATATATATTGTGACGCTTCCTGGTAGTGCGGGTGTCGGGTTGCTCGGGCGCCAATCGGATTCGTGCCAGGATAGTTCAAGGGAGATCAGGGTAACAGAAATAACTTAGCTTGCACAGAAAGTTTGGTGTTTTATTAACGTTGTACTGTTGTACTGTAGTACAAACTGTAAAATAAACGAACTTGCGCCACGCGACGTGGTGCAACAAAAATAACAACAGTGATTCACTAATCACTCAGATGAACAATATACGTTATTCCAATAGTTATTCCATAAATCATAGCCATACACAGAAATGCACAATGGTCGTTATAACGGGATACTTTAGTAGCGGGACGGAGACTGAACTTGGCAACAGGTCGGGTCGCAGTGCCAAGTAACAGGAGAGGACAGCCGCCCAGGTCGGGTCGCAGTGCGGCTGGTACGGGGGTAGGAACTGATATCTTGACAACAGGTCGGGTCGCAGTGTCAAGCAACAGTGTAGGACAGCCGCCCAGGTCGGGTCGCAGTGCGGCTGATACGGAACAGAAACTAATGACTTGACAACAGGTCGGGTCGCAGTGCCAAGTCACAGTTGGAAAATACAAGTCAAAAATGCGGCTACTTCTGCAACAGTGCAGAGCAACACTCAACAATACAAAGAATATACTCTGCCGCACAAGGCGGTACAATAAATCTGAATACGGAAACTTTCTTACGGTTCGGTTGTAGCTGGAGTCACCTCGGAGAGCGGAACACTAACTGACTATCATGAAATTTGCTGGGCTATTTATACCCCCGAGATACACACATGTTTCAACCCCGAATTAAACCAGTCAGTTCAACGAATACTGTTTCAATCCGTCCGGAGCTCGAGCGCAGACCGCGTTAATTGGTTCGCTAACGGTCATTGCTCTGTGCAAAAGTAATTTTTAACACAAAAAAATACACTTTGTCACAATATATATATATATATATATATATATATATATATATATATATACAAATGTAACACTCAAAACAAAATACTCCCTTGGTGCACCAGACAACCAGATTACCACCTAAACCTAACTAAATACAAAAAATCTGAAACCTTCCCGATACTCTACCGGACAGAATTCAATGCCCTACAGATGAAATATCATAACTACCAATTCATATACACTGACGGTTCAAAAATCGAAAAGGAAACCGGAGCAGCAATAACACTAACCAACCATACATTGAAATACCATCTCCCCCAAGGTACCAGCTCCTACACAGCAGAGGCGTTTAGCACATCAAAAGCTCTCGAGTATATTTCAGATGCTGAAAACACTCACTATGCTATCTGTACAGACTCTCTCAGTAGCATACAAAGTATAAAAAACGTCTACACGTCAAATCCGGTGATTCAAGGAATACAAGACAAAATACACACAACAATAACGGAAAAAAAGAAAAACATAATTTTCATCTGGACACCGTCGCACGTAGGAATTCTCGGAAACAACCAAGCCGACAAAGCTACAAAAGAAGCGACAAACAACGAAATAATACAACTCCCAACAACCCAAACAGACTTTAAAAACTACGCTAGACAACAAACAACAAACTTAGAAACATAAAACAAGAACCAACCAAATGAGACACCAAACCAAAGAGAAAAGAACAAACCATGGTAACCCGACTCACACACCAGATATACACATCAACACATTATGTAAAAAGGAGACCCAAACATCTGCGATACCAGCAACACGCCTATATCAGTAAAACACATCATAACAGAGTGTCAAAGTACACGAACCAAAGACTAAAATACACCTGGTAGATACACAGCTAATAAATGAAATATGACCCCAAGAAATACCATAACCCAATTGTACCAGTACTAATGACGTCAGTGTCGAAATACTTAATTTATAATAAAAAAAATATAATTAAAAATCGAACAATTGAAATTTTTGTCATTATCTTACTTAAGTGGCCCGTTTAAAATAGACACTGTATATACAGGGTGGTGACCGCGACACCGGAACATAGGACTTTAACATGTAAAATCATATTTTTATAATTTCTTGCTTTTCAGGACCACCAACATTCTTACAAAGAGAATTTCTTTTAATGCAATTTATCATAAAAATTAATAATTCAAAATTATTTTTTCTTCTGACAATTTTGTTTCATCTCTCTATTTTGAAGCTAATTTTCAATTTTTCTTTTCTCTCGTTTAAAATCTCCGGTTCCCAAAAACAAGCTTAGTAATGGCGTTTACCAATTAAACTGTTCGGATTGCAATTCCACCTATATTGGTGAAACTTGTCAATATATTGAATCTACCAATATAATTATCATTTTACCAATTAATGTAAAAACCACAGCGCGATTGTTGATCACGCTTTAAGTTCAGAACACACCATTGACTTTGATCATAATAAAATTGTACAATTTGAGATTAATAAATTTAACATTGTTTGTAGAAAGTGTTTACATAAATATAAATAATAATTCGATTAATCACAAAACATACTTTCATAATTTAACTTCAAATTTTTCCGCGCTTTTCAAATTCTTAATCTCATGATTGATCGACATTGTTCATTAGGTTGGTTTCAGGTTGTTTAATTTGTTTTTTTTTATTTTTCTTCCATCACGTCTACGTACATGATCTTGTAAAAAGAACATATAATGTGATGTTAATAATGTAATTGTAGATTTTCTTTAGCCAATTGTAGATCTTGAGAACGAAAAATATTGAAACCAAAATGTTTGGAATAAATGACCATAGTTCAAGGTGTTGTGAACTGTTTATTTAAAAACTTAATCATAAAGATGATAACAGATATGCACCGTTTCTACCATATGTTTTTTTCATTTTCAAGCAAAGAACAAAATTCTAGTTCAAACAAACATAAACAAAATCTTTTGAGAATTTCACTCAAATATTAGAAAATATATTTATACGTTATTCCAACCATTTTCGATTCAATATTTTTCAAGATCTACAATTGACTAAAGAAAATCTACAATAAAATAATAAAAAACAAAAAATGCATGTACCTATTATACAATATTATGTATACGTGTATTATGTAATGGGATGTAATGGTACATATAAAAGGTTATTTATGGCAGAGGCGAAACAAAATTAAGTAATGTTGGATTGTTTACGCTTTTTGTTCACGTTAATTTATAGTAATTTTTGTCTCAAAAATCATGTAACACGAGCAAACTGCAATATTCTACTAGTAACCACGGTCACACATTCTCTTTTACCCAGATATTTCAGTATTTAATTTTTTTGTTTTAAATTCAAGGATTTTCCTTCACGTGCCATCTAGCTTAAAAAAATTAAAACTGTAATTATTACCTTCTGGGTCAAGATTTACCACTGATCTGAGGTGCGAATGTTTACAGCAAAATGAAATCCACATATTTAAGGGGATTCCTCAGAGAAGTATCGCAAATATCATAGTTTACCGTATCGGGGTTTACAGCTGTTCACTATATCGGGACGCAATGATAAAATTTGATTGTTTACTCTATCGGGTAGTTCACTCAATCGAAATTATTGCATTTTCTTCGACGAGTCCATTCGGTGTTGTTGCAAAATATGGAATAGGGAACTTGCATATTATTTTCTATTTTTTTGTATACGTTAAAACAAATTCTCAATTCTTTTTTCGAAAATCTCTGTACCTTTGGAGAAATAAATTATTGGAATTTTGATACAATATCTTCGCACGAAAACGCGGTGTGACGTCATAACTGCTTAGACTGATTGAGAAGTGATGTGACAACTAAACAATTAAAAAAATTATGAAAATTGCGTTGGTTGTCACTTATCACTTGTAAATCAAATAAAGGTAAATTGATTATTCCTTAAGTTTGATTTAAATACCATAAATTAGTACCTATTTTTCTTAAAAATTTGACTATGTAACCCATCAAAATGTTTATACTACCAGAAGTGAAAAGTCTTTCTGATTCCAAAAATTAGAAAAATGGAATGTTTCTATTAAAAAAAAAGTTGTACAGCGTAACAAATGGCTTAAGAAAATTTCAAGGTCACAAAAAGTACTTTTTACCATGTTACTTTTGTCTGAAACATTTTTTGTCTAAATTCAATAATAACAAAAATATAGCCATGTTGCATTATTTTCTCTACAGCCTTTATATACAGTGTCTGTTTTAAACGGGCCACTTAAGGGATCTCGGAAACTATATGAGTTCCGAAGTCGGTTAAATTGTTGCATACTGTATCTCCAGAAATATATAATAAAAAAATAATTCATGAAATTCGTCGAAAAGCCTGTTCTCTATACCAAAATATTAGTTTGACGCATTCTTCAATATTTTGAATGCCTTTCATTTTACAAAAAAAAATAAAATTCAAAAAAATCACTCTTTTACTATAATCTAGTGAGCCATACAAAATTTTCAAAGTACGAAGTCGCCAACATCGGCCCATAAATTGGCAACTTTTGTCTAATTTAACCGAGATCGTAACTCTTATAGTTTCCAAGATCCCTTAAGTGGATATGGAAAATATGTAATCCGTAATGGTTGGAATAATTGACTTAGTTCAAGGTGTTATGAACTGTTTATTTCATATAAATATCATAAAGATGATCACAGATGATGAACAATAAGACACGTTTCGACCATACTTCTGCACCATACATTATAATTATCATTATATTATCATTAGGTGTCTCATATGCGTGTCCGTTCCGTTGTTTTGTTGGAAGTACTACCCGTAATACTTGTATATCTTGATCGTTTCTATTTCTTGTGCTTTCCATTTCCAGTTTTGCACTCTTTCTCTTCCTCCGCCTTTTCTGAACCGCATTATTTTTTATTTTTTCGTGTTTAGTGTCATATCTTTTCTGTCTGTGTATTTTTCGAGTATTTTAAGCACCGATTTCATTTCCTTTTTTTTCTTTTGCCATATGCTAGCGACCATATATTTTTGTTCCCGATCACGACGCCTCCTGTTTGTCCTTTTTGTAAGGTTTCTTCTAGTTCTGACGTATGGAAATTAGTAATATATTTTAAACATTTCAAATTATAATTAATTTTAGTATATCCAACTACTTCAAATACGAAGGATACTCTTTGTCAAAAATACAATGGTTTGCATTAATTTTCAAATGAAATTTATCGACTGCGTAAATGCAGTTACCGCATTTCCTATTTGCATTAACACAGTTTATTAGTTTGTGTTCACCACTGCAATTACCGCATAACATTTTATTTGTACAGTCTCTAGCATAAAGTCCAAATAAGTTACAATTATAACATCTGTAAACATCAACTATCTCAAACCCAGAACATCTTCGCTATCCAGTATTTAAAACACTTGTGCTCATTATAGTTTTAAAGGAATCACTTTCAGATTCAGTTACCAACTTCATCGCATTGTTATTCCTCGGTTTGTTTTTCCGGGCAATTACTGTGAGAGTCGCTTTTTCGTTTTGTTCCATATTACTATATACTAGATCTTCATCATTTTTGTGTAAATCATCTTGATCAATTCGTATTATTCATTGTAGATTTTCTTTGGTCAGTTGTGGATCTTGAGAATGAAAAATATTGAATCTAAAATGGTTGAAATAAATTACTATAGTTCAAGGCGTTGTGAACTGTTTATTTCATAACTTAATCATAACGATGATAACAGATATGCGACGTTTCGACCATATGAATTTTGGTCATTTTCAAGCAAAGAACAAAATTCTAAAAACACAAAATATCAATAAATACTTAAACATCAATAAAACTAAATTACAAAATAAAACAAATATTTACCTAGTTCAAACAGACAAAACAAAATCTCTTGACAATTTCACTCAAAACGTACAAAAATATTTAAATGAAACTTTTCCACATCATGTACGTAGACGTGATGGGAAAATAATGAAAAAACGGAGATAAACAAGCTGAAACCAACCTAAGGAAGAATGGCAGTCAATCATGGAATTAAGAATTTGAAAAGCGCGGATAAAAATTGAAGATAACGCAAATGTCACAAAACAGACGATTACTTTTCCCAACAAAGAACAAGCAATAATTCTAAACACTATAGACGGATTAAAAATCAGACTACGTACTGAAAGTAGGAAGTATAGTTGGTGCCAAGAATATTCTCTTTGCATCACACATCTCCAACAAGCGAATATGTATTTACCTTGAAGCAAAAAAACGGTTGAAAACCTCACTAAAAAATTCAAAACACTTGAAATCGAAGATCTGGAAGTAGATATAAGACCCGTGATAAAACCGGCTTAAAACATAAACAACATAACATCAGTAACAATGGACAACTGTCAATTGCAAGAGAATATACCGACGACATACCAGCGCTACTGAATATGATGTACGACTTCTACTCACTCATTCCAAGTAGATCATTGAAGTCCAGACTAACCAGAATGTTACCAAAATCAAATATCAATTGAAAGCTGAAGAAAACAAAAAAAAATCCCTAAAATAGACATTCTGCAATGAAATAGCAATGGCTTCTATGCACACATAACAGAAATGCAAAACCTAACTACACAAAATTAACCTTAAATTATCTGTCTGCAAAAAACTGGACTACACGTTGTAACGGATCTTTTTTATACTTGCCGCCTTTGTATTCGGGCAGATGGAAGTAGATAGCACCAATATAATTCACACCGAAATGTAGGTGTAAGTTTAATTAAGTAGTAATTCAGACCAAGTAGTGCGCGACCGAAAAGAAAGCAGAGTTGAAAAAGTGTCGTGAAAGAGAGCTGTCGTAGAAATAATAACGTCCAACAGATAGTGAGTGATGTGTAGTGATTTGTGTGAGAGGTAATTTTTTATGTGCTCCGTAACATACCGTACGAGTGATCACAGAGTGCACCGTTAACCCGGTGGATCTTCGAAACGGACACGTTAATACCTCGACTTCGTGTGACTCGCCTGGAACCATTTTCCCGTGTGGGAACTTTCGTAGCGTCAGCTGAATTCAGCACCCTTATTGTAGGGGACCACACATCTGCATCTGGCTCCCATCTCTTTGGATATCTACCATCTTTATTCATATTCTACGACCACGTGGTAAATACTTAGTCCGCTGTAGGACCGTTCGAGTAACTCCGCGAGTGGTCGGTTACTCTCGAATACGACTGACATAGTCACCGCCAGTTGTTTGACTCTGCCGGTAAATTCATAGTTTGATATATGTTTTCTTTTTAACTGGTGGACTGGTGTGGCCGTAACTCGCTTGTCGCAAGATAATCTGAGTTAAGCGCGGCGTGAACGTGGATGGGTGACCGTCCAAACGGATCCGCCCCGCCGGTAGGGCTCGCGCTGAGTGAGCGGCAGGTTTTCGTCGGGTACTCCGGTTTTCCCTGTCTAGGTACACTAGTACTTAAAACACGCTAGGCCCTAAATCGAACTAATGTCACCTCTGCTGTACGTCATGTGACAAGTAGATAGAGGGGCCAATGGCAGCCGCAAAAGACATACAAATGACACAATACAATACATAGGATAGCTACACTGATAGGTACACTGCACTACACTGACGCATACACTCTGAAGAGGTTCAGGCTTATAGCAGAGCACCACGATAAATCAATCAATCAATCATCTGTTTTTTGTTCATGAAAACTTAACTTAACAATTAGGACTTTGTAATATTGTAATATCAGATTGGTACTGACATTTGTAATTAGGAATGAAGTCAATCATTTGATCTTTATTTAACGTCATTATTTTCATATGTTCTCTTCATACTGGTGAACCACTTACACTGCGGCTACGTTACGTCTCACTTTTAAATGAGGATAGGAGCGGGTTAGTCCCTCTGCAATATTTTCGTTTCGCATACTGACGTAGCCTGGGTTTTCATTGGTAGTGGCCCCCACCATTTAACTAATTTGTAAGTAATTCAAGACTGTTCTATCTATTACATATTTATGGTACGTTCTCTCCATTCTGATGAACCACTAATTCTGATAGTGCGGCTACGCTACGTCTCATTTTTACATGAGGACAGAATCGGGTTAGCCACCCTGCAATATTTTCGTTTTACATACTGACGTAGCCCGGGCTGTCATTGTTAGTGGTCCCCCACCATTTAACTAGATTTAAGTAAGATTAATATCATATTATCTTTGAATTTGATTATATGCTTGTGACTTGGTCCTGTGGGTCTACTTCCCCACTCTAACGTTCGAATACACGCCACGGCAATTCAGTTCACGTATTTCTGATTTATTTTCAAGAGACCAATAAACGATCCCGTCCACTGTGAATAGTATTTTCCGCTACTTTTATTCTATAAAAAGTATCGTGGCGCCTATCACGAGCTCCCCGTTACCATACCCATGCCGTACCCTCATTCCTCGACTAGCTGGCTGTCGTTGCCTTAGCAGCAGGAGAAAGGGGTGGCGACGTTCAACAAATCGTGAAATTAAATGGATATACCATATACAAGAAATACCGGCCAAACGCGAGTGGAGGCGTAGCAATTTTAACTAAAAACTCACTTCAAATCGTCCCATTAAACATCCAAACCAACTTAGAAGCCATAGAAGTAGCTCCATACATTCCTGAAAAAAACAACGATATGTTCACTATACTTGCCACCCAACCAACAGATTGCACAGAAAGACCTAATTTCCCTAACAGACCAGTTCCCACCGTCATATGTACATGTACTAGCGCGACATTTTAATGCCAACAACTGATTATGAGGATATACGAAAGACGACCGCCGAGGAAACTAAATTGAAAATATCATTGACAATCACGCAATTCTCCTAAACGACGGATCGCCGACTCACTTCTGTAGCCGATCTGAACATTTCTCCTACATAGACATAACGTTGTGCCATCCCAGACTAACACCAAACGTCACTTGGAAAACCATCGCATACCTATATGGAAGTGATCACCTCTCCATTAAATTATCACTGACTTCTCCAAACATAGCAACATCAATACCTCCGATGGAACCTAAACAACGCAAAATGGGAACTGTTGAAACGACTAGCAAAAACAACACAAAAGATATATCAGACATAGATAACATTAACACAATCGTTGACGATATCACAAATCACAAAACAACAGTTGCAGAAACATCTGTAGGATACATAAACTCTACAAAAACAAACATTTTCATTTCAAAGGTTTTTTATTATTATTACTGTACCTTGGAGGAACAAAAAATGTCTTAAGCCCAAAGAGAACAGAAAATAGCTCTAACAACAATAGCTGAAACAACAAGTCACTTGAATACCTAATAGAAGTCAAAATAACAAAATCAGTAGCCCATAGAATCATTCGAATATGCTAAAAAGAACCATAGGAAGAATATGTATACAATATCCCTTCAAATACACCCACCAAAGACATTGAGGACAAAATAAATAAATCAAGGGGAAATAGCCACACAAACAACTCAAACACTAATCGTAGAGGACAAAATCATCTCAAGGCCACAGGAAATTGCCAACAAACTAACGGACTCCTTTCGACAATATTCCAGCGACAAACAATACACAGAACAATTTCTCACACACAAAACGAAAACTGACAATATCCTAATACGCACAGAACCAGACAATAATAACTAAATAAACTACGCTATAAGCATAGAAAAACTAGAAACAACAATTAAAGAGCTAAAAACAAATACCAGCCTTGGACCTGATGGCATACTATACACAATAATAAAACATCTCCCACAAGAAACCATCACATATCTCTTACAGACCTACAACTAAATATGAAAAATAATACATACGCAATCCAGTCGAAAAATACCACGATTATACCAATACCAAAATCAAACAAAACTAAACCCAATACACAAAACTATCGACCTATCTGTGTATCCAACTCTCTCAGTAAAATACTACAAAAAAGCCTTAATAAAAAAAAAAACAACTGACAACTGACCAAATTATAAACACTACCACCGAAATACAGAAAGGTTTAAAAAACAAACAACATAAAACATCTTTCTCGGCATACGATACAACATGGAAACACTACTATGAAATTACTAAAAGAATATGAACTTAATGATAACATGCTACACTACATAAAAACTTCCTAAGCCACCGAAAATTTAAAGTATGATCAAACGGCTACCTATCAGAAGAAAAAACACAAAAGGATGGCTTCTCACAAGGTGAAATTCTGAGCGTCACACTATTCCTGATAACTATAAATAAAATAGTAAACCACATATCACAAATTGTCATTTTTGCAGACGACATAGCGATAATACAGAATGGAAAAAACATCAGTTCCATAAAAGCACAACTATAAAAAATAATAACAAACCTGAAAGAACTTCTCACCAAATAAAACTAAAACCATGCATTTCTGTAAGTTAAGACACCTTCATTAAAACCCCACCCTAATCGTTAGACACACCAACATCGAGCATGCCAAGTTAATATTACCAACGTCATAAAATTCTTGGGAATTACATTGGATAGAAAATTAAACTTAGCTTCTTTATCTACGAAACTTAAAAATTGAGTATAACAAAAGCATAAACATAATTAAAACGCTATCTCACCATAAATGGGGAGCTTAGAGAGAAACACAACTAACAATATATGAATCTATCGTTCACTCAAAAATGTATTACAGAAGTATAGTCCATGGATCCGCAAAGCAAAACACATTTAAAATGCTGCGAGTAGATATAATACACGACACAGCTATACGTATATAACCCGATTTGTGTTATAAAACGATATGCCCGGCGTGCAACCAGTTGGTGAGGATTGTCGTGGTTCGTAAGGGTGTATATTGATAATTCTACGGGTAGGAAGATGTTTGAGTAGGCGCCACTTAGGCATTTAGGACACTAAGAAAAATGGGGCAAAAGGTAGTCTATGTGGATGGACGGACCGGTATGTTAACTTGAGAAGTTGCATGAAATAATAAGGATATAAAGATTAAATTTAATAATAAATAAAATATTGAATTCGATTGAAAAATATAGCACAACAAAGAGAATGGCGGGTGTGTCTGATCCGCACAATGATCATGACAACAAGGTTAAAGATCAAAGAAATTAACAGTTTATACATGGCGGTCTGATCAACCCAGTGATTCAGACACCGAAATAATACAACATATTGAAAAGAAACTCACAAGGTAGAACCTGATATGAATTTACAGTTGGTACAATAAAATAAAGAAAGTCTGCAAAACAAAATTGTGGTCGTACGATCCAATAACACAGTCACTGAATTTACCTAGCTTGCGCGTCGTGACTTGGTGGCCGGTGATGTGGCACTTTCTCTCGTTGCACGTAGTGATCGGGATTATCCTTGGCTAGTTCTGATGTTCTGCTGTACATTCTTTCACCACCAAGGTGGGTCAGGCGTTAGAGGACGTTTGTCCACCACGAGATACCGCACACGTCGTCTGCCCTCTCTTCCGAGATACCCTTTACTTCCGCCGCTATATGGACGATACTCTGGCTGGTTGCTCGACCTAATCGACAAGATACTTCATCCAGGCAACTCGCCAAACGGATAATACAACTCGGAATACTTCTTTCAAATGGACAGATAGCCCGGTAATTCACTCACACACGTCTACACTCGAGGAACAATCTAACGCCACTCACTGTGTAACAGAAAGAAAAAAAACACAGAATTCTATGTTAATTATTCTCTTTATTACCGTCTTAATTAAACATTACTATACTTATATTTTATAGTACAAACTAATATTTCAAATGGATACACGTATGCGCCAAACCGAAATACGGAATCTGAAACTTTAAACGATACAGGCCGTCTTTAGGATACGGAAAATGAAATAGTTGAGAGTAGCAAGAGGAAAATATAGAACAAGCCCAATCGACATCTGCCAATAAATATAAAATAAAACAACCCTACACCTTACAATCCTAAATATATTCAAATGCAACACTTAAAATAGAACACCCTCTTGGTACACTGGACAAGCCGATTACAATCGAAATCTAACAAATATTAACAACCTTAAATCTCACTCTACCGGACAGAATTCAACGTCCTACAAATGAAATACCACAATTACTAATTCACATACACTGACGAAAATTGAGGAGGAAACCGGAATAGCAATAATACAAACAACCATACATTTAAATACCATTTCCCCAAAAATACAAATATCTACACAGCAGAGGCGTTTAGTATTTCAAACCTCTCGACTACATCTCACAAAGGAACATTTTCGCGACCGGAACACGGATTTGCCTGAAAATTTTTTTTTAGTAGTAGGTGGACACTAGCAGTGATTTTTGGTAAAGTAATAGCGCGCAATGTTTTGTCTTTCGGGAATCGAACCCAGACCGAGCGCATGGTAGATAAGAATCTTAACCTCTCGGCAACGCTGCACCAACTGTCAGTTTGCATTTTAAACAGTTATATAAACGCTGCTATATTTTTAAAGCCCTTTTTCTCGAAAAGGACAAAACGTTGCGCGCTATTACTTTACCAACAATGACTACTAGTGTCCACCTACTACTAAAAAAAATTTCAGCCAAATCCGTGTTCCGGTCGTAACAATGTCCCCTTCTCAGATGCTGAAAACACACTATACTATTTGTATAGACTCACTCAGTAGTATAGTTCTTCTACCGGTAAATACCGTTACCGTTTACCGGTACTTTTCAGAAATTTTTACGTTACCGTTAAAACTGTTTGAAACTTACCGTTAATTTTTATTATTTTTTACAAAAGAAAAGAAAATCTGCACATAGCAAAGATCTATAATTGAAAAGAGATGTGAAGACAAGATGGAACTCAATTGATCCAATGATAGAGAGGTTTTTAGAAGTAAAGGAAGAGGTTAAAGAAACTTTATTATCTTTCAATAGTGTTCATTTATTCATTTATTATCCTTCATCGACGAGGAGTATTTGAGAAACATTAAAAAAATATTAGAACCAGTGCAAATTGCTGCAGAAGCCCTAGCAAGAAATGAAGCTTCAATATTTTCCGCTGAAAGTGTTGTCGAATTATTATGTACAACATTGGAAAATAACGATTCGTTGATTTCATCTAACTTCTTAGTGTTTTTGAGCGCAGAAATTAATGAACGACGAAATATTCAATTATTATCACTTGCAAAATATATGCTTAAACCTAAATATTTAACGAAACGCAATTGTTACTTGAGTTATTGTTCAAAAAGCTCAACTGTGTAATTTGGCAAGAAATTAATTGCAAGGTTATTCAAACTAGATGTAGAAGCAGAATCAGAACTAGTAGAAGAATGTGTATCACAGGAATATATAAATAATGATTTGAAATCTCAAGTCGAGTTTGCACAAAAATCAGATCAAGGCTGTCGGATGAAAACCTGGATATCATCGTGTTTCTTAAATACTTCTTTTTAAAACAAAAACTATAAAAGTATTATAAATATATTACTAATGCGTAGATTGACTATGACCAAAGAGTTTAATTTTATTTAGTTTTGATATGTTTATAAATTGAATATTGTTTATTTTTATCATTTTCTTTAATAAAATATGTTGAAATTAGAAAAAAAAATGTTTACTTATCATTTCCTTATTACCGAAAATTTTCCGATATTACCGGTGACGCAATGTCAAATTTACCGTTTTCCCGGTAATGGAAAATCTCCGGTAATAGAGGAACTATATTCAGTATTATACAAAGCATAAAAGATGTTTATTATATTTATAAAATTCTCAATTCTCCAAACCGTCTTCAAAAACTACTCAAAATCAGAGATGAATGGAATAATAACTAAAAACAAACAACAAACTCAGAAGCATAAAACAAGACACAACCAAATGGGACACCAAACCAAAGAAGAAAGAACAAACTATTATAACCCGACTCAGAATAGGCCACACTAGCCACACACATCAGGCAAAAAAGAGATCCAGACATTTACAACACCTGAAACACGCCTATAACAGACAAACATATGACAGTATCAAAAATACACGATCCAAATACAAAACACAAGATCCCAATGAGAGAAACATTAGTGAACAACCCGGACGCTGAACACAACATTTCTTTATTCCTGACAGATACACAATTAATAAGCAAAATATGGCCACAAGAAACACTCAAAACCAATTGTATTAGTACTAATGACGTCAGTGTCGAAGTACTAAATTTATATTTTCGTATTAATATTTAATATATTTCTTTGTGTTCAGTGTTTTGCAAATATATTTCTTATAAACAAATGGATAAATGTACCTATATATAATAAATTAGTGTCGTAGTCAGTGATTTCGCGTATTTTCTCACACCATACCGCCTGCATTTAGGTAGAATTCGCATAGTCGGAATTATAATAACACGCGGTGCACTCATCATTTAAACACGATCACAAATACTGAATATCTGAAAATCACTTAAGTAATCGTCACCTTGAAATAATATTTTAAATGTATTGTCAAAATGTAACCATTCTATAATGATTTTAATAAAGGTTGGCAGATAATTTCACATGTTTACATATATTTCAGTTGAAGATTAATTGTTTGTGAAAATTATAATTTGAGTATGTGGCGAGCAATTGTTAGAAAATAAGGAATGAAAGGAGTTTTCTGTATAATGGTGTAACGAAGGTACGAAGTGCAGCACGATCGTATTTTGTTTTTCCCGCCCAGCCGCCTGCCTGTCTTCCGTTTCTTTTAAAAATAAACAAGTAATCGTTACGGGTAGATCCAGTATGTCGTTACGTTCGTTTTTTGTGACAAAACAAATGCGGTTGCCTTATTCATCGCTCTCAGTTCCCAAATTCGGAGGAAAAAAGTCCAAATGACTGCGGAGGAATTGCATTTCAATGACTTGCGCGCACCAGGTATTGGAAGCCGGCCCTGCGCTGGGCAAACGGGCTAAGCCGGTACGCTCGAGATTTCTTAGAATTAGGGTGATAAGGTTCGACACTAACCAGATGTTTAACAGAGGCGCGAATAGGGGTATATGCAGTGGGGGCGCGATTAGCATAGGGCGATTGATGCGCTCTTCAGGAAAAGAAGATTACTACCTCACTGTTTTAACCCGTTTTTGCTTCCGTTTTAGTATAAAAAGGGCAGATTTTCGGTAGCTAGATTAGAGTTCACCCTGGCTCTCACCCACAACGAAGTGCTGCTCGACTACCAACTGAATCAAGTGATAGTGAAAATAGTTCAAAGTCTAAAAAGTGAATTGTACTTAGAGAAATCAGCTCTGAGATTTACGGCGGAATTTAGTTAGAGTCCACAAAGTGAATTGGACTTAGTACAATCGGCTTCGCGATTGGAAGTGAATTGTTGTTAGAGTTCAAGTCTTCGAACGGACTTAGCGCGGGCAACTCTAAGTGTTTATGTGCAAAGGTGTTCAAACCAACCCCAGTATACAAGGTCAGCACAGATCAGCTGTTGGTACCGTCAACAATTACAATCATACTACATACTGGCCGCCTGTAAGACGCGTTGCACGCCTTACAACCAGACAACCCGTGCTGTACTACTGTAAGTGTGTTGCAGGTCTCTGAAGTTAACAAATAAACAGTGTTAAAACTACCAGTGTGTTTAATTTAATTACTATAACCACTTCACACTCAAGAAGCGAACTCACCATCTATCCATAAGATTCACTGACAAGTTTTCCCGTTTGGTGTCAGTGGCCATAATAACGAGGTTAATCACCCTGGTAAACTCATAAGGTTCCAGCTCTTACACAGGAATCAATCAAATGGTTCGTTTATAATATAAAAAAGTAGACAAGAGAAGCTTTTGGGATGAAGGCATGATAAGTGACTACTGTTGAATGCAACTTCGTGACGATTCAATGCAACATAAATGGAGGAATTTAAGTGAAAAAACGTATTTTCGACCAAAAGTATGAACATGTTCCTGAAAAACTAAACTTGTCTAACTTCACTTAATGTGTCATAACTTCTGTATTTTTCATCCGATTTGAGTAAACTTAGGCTTCATTTTTTCACTATAAAACTATCTCTCATATGCAATCTCAATCGTACAACTGAAAGTGAGTGATTTTAAAAAAATGTCGAAAAATTTTTCATCGCCTGTAACCCAAAGAATTTTAATCCAATTTACAAAAATAAGATACCTTCGGAAAGTGGAAGAATATACCTTTCGAACGATACACAGTTTATGGTAATTGGATCAACCGTTATTAAGATTTAAGCCAGTGTATGAAGAATGAGCCAAAAAAACACGTTTTTGCAAATATCTCGAATTCTTTGGAAAAATAAATGACTGTCATTTTCGTTTTCCCTGACCCCAAATTAATCTAAACTAGGAATGGATACAGACATCCATGCCTGCAGCTCATCGACGTATGTCCAGATCTGAATTTATCACAAATGATATACCTAAATACACATTTAAAATCGTAAGTGCCTAGGTCGAAGTAAAACAACAAATTTAAAACAAGTGTGAAAACATTTTCTTTTGTTAACAAAAGTACAGCAGACTAAGCCGACTATAAATGCATTAATCTTCTTTTGTTCATTTTTAGCTCATCGACCTCCTGTCGAAGAGCTAGAGTGTTTGGTACGATGTCTGTAGCATCTTCCGATTTCAAAAACCGCCTGGATCACGAAATGACTATTACAACATATGTCCGTATGTATGTCGCTCGTACGAGATTTTTTGTTCCACTCAGATCTCCTAAACTACCCAACGGATTTTTATGGTATATTTTATTTTTCAAAATTTTCTCTCGTACTTTTCCGATTTTTTTTCAGTTTTTATTTTTTTCTGCGATATTTTCTATTCAATTTTCTTTGGTACTTGACAAAAAAATATTTTCCGATTTTTTTTCTGCATTATTTTCTATTCAATTGTATTCAAAATTTTCTTGCATATGCAGGATATGGAACAATATTTTTCCATATTTTTTATTTTGAACAATTATGTAAGACCATTGGAGAAAAAAATATTTTTTAATTAAAAATTGAACAAAAGAAGATCAATGCATTTATAGTCGGCTTAGTTTGCTTTGCTTTTGTCAAGAGAAGAAAATGTATTCACACTTGTTTTAAATTTGTTGTTTTATTTGCGACCTAGGCACCTAGGATTTTAAAAGTGAATCTATATAAATAATAATTTGTGATATATTCAGACTTGGACATACGTCGATTTTTTCTTCAATGGTCTTACTTAATTTTTCAAAATAAAAAATATGGAAAAATAATGTTTCATTTCCAGCATATATACAAAAATTTTGAATACAATTGAATGAAAAATAAAGGAGAAAAAAAAATAAAAACTGAAAAAAAAAAATTTAAAAATATTTTTTTTTTCAAGTACTAAAACAAATTTTGGTGCACAACTAGACCATAATACGCATTTGTAAAAGAAATTCATCAAGATCGGTTGGATAGTCTAGAAGGAGTTAGTGGAACAAAAACCGTACGAGCGAGTAAGCGAGCGATCAGACGAACGACATACATACGGTCTCATGTTGTAATAGTCATTTCGTGATCCAAGGGGTATGTCCGGGATTTCTGCGCAAAAATGTTTAAAAGCGGAGAATGCTACAGACATCGTACCGAACACTATAGCTATTCGACAGGAGGTCGATGAGCTAAAAACACTTCTTCTTTTAGGTACATGCCATGAACCAAAAATTTTTAAACTGGTGTATTAAACCAGCATTTCTCCTACATTGAACATGAAATACAATCAATTATTAAATCAGCATTTATCATACATTGAACATGAAATACAATGCTCGGGTTCCGGTAACAGGCCGGTTACTGATAACTTGACAACAGGACTCTTGGGCAGTGTCAAGCAACAGATGGCAGAGACCACAACAGGACTCTTGCGCAGTGTGGCGGTACCTGAAACACAATATCGTTGCTTCTGCAACTGTACAGAAGTAACACTCAATATCACACTATACACTGTCGCACAAGGCGGTACAATAAATTAAGGTACGAGAAAACTTTCTTACCAAACGGTTCGAATGTAGCGGCAGTCGGAGAGCATAACACTATTTATACCCCGGAGAAACGCGCGTGTTTCAACCCTGTATTTCACTAGTAAATTCGACTGAGTAGTGCTTTAGTTCGTCCGGAGCGCGAGAACGGACCGCGTTAATTGGTACGTTAACGGTCATTGCTCTGTGAATAATAGTATTTTTCCCAAAAATAAGACTTTGTCACAGTATGTATATTTTGTTTAAAATTTTCATACCACATTTACTTGTTAATCTTTAGTTTTCAGAAGCCTCTATAGTACTGATTAATTTATTGAATTTTTTCCCTTTTTACTTTCTTATACATAGTATAAGGGAAGTATAGGAATCATGAAAAATTTCGATTGTGAGATTTTGATGGAAATACACGTATGGAAGTGTGGCCGTATGTTCATTATCACAAAAACGAATAAAGCTAGAGTAATGAAACTTCATATTTAAAAGTTTTTGGGATTGGCGAAGAGCTGATTAGATTTTGGGTATAATTAGAAAACCGGAAGAGGAAATTTACTGAACACAGAAATTGTAAATTTCAAATTATTTTAAAAACAAAAAACGATACGTAAAATTGTTTCAAATAAAAGTTGTAGCGAATATTATTAAGAAAAAATGTTCTATACATTTTTGTTCTATCTTTATCCAATTTTGAGTAAAATGTATTTATATAGTGGCATGTATTTAAAATATCATATATGCTATGATAGGCCAGGCGGCAAGTAATTTAGACCGTAAAAAAGTGTTAACAAAGGTTTTATTGTTTTAAATGGTTTATTAGGGTACCATTGGCATGAATCTAGGTTTTCCTCACACCCCCGAGGGGTGCTTCGATCGCCGTGGGGCCGCAAAGGTACAAAAATGTGGTTTTTCGGTAATATCTCGTTTTCTCTTTAATGTACGGCTAAAATGGTCGTATACAGGGGCGGACTGGCTCCAAAATTTATATGCGGAAATATTTTGACCGGCCCACATAGCGGCCCCAGATTGAAAACAAAGTTCTTAGTAATAATCCATATTCATAATTGAAAGAGAAGTATTATTATAGCAGATTTTCTTGCAATAAATGAATTTTTTGAGCAACCCTACTTAATACATGCGAGATGGGAGGTCTGGGGGTGCTCCCCCGGAAAGAAAATTTAAAAAAACGCCTTATATGTTGCAATTTTAAGGCTATTTTTCATGTAAACAAATATTATATTAGTTCTTAAGAAATTTCAGTTAGGTGAATTTGTTGTTAATGCCTTTCGGTGCTAAAATACAGAGAAATATTTAGTAGCGGCCTTCTTTGAATTCGTCTAACAGTTGAATTAACGACGTGAATGCAAAATTCCACGCTTTCTGTAACTTTCTATGTAGAGAGAGAACAAAGTTAAATAAAGAGCAACAGATTGTTATTTTAAAAATTCGCAGATACACAACTCGCGGCCTGTTTTCAAATTTTGTGCGGCCCGCTTTCAATTTTCACAATACAAAATCAGCTAAAAATAAAAACCTCAGGCAAAAATCTTTTGCGGCCCCCGACTCAAAAACAAAGTTATATGTGGCCCTTTATACAAAAATACTTGTACCTCACTGATTTAAATAATCTAGTGTGTAATTTATTTTTCACCCGGCCCGTTGGCAGCTTTCGTAAATGAATTACTTTGTGAATTAATATGTTCGCATTAACTGCAGTTCTTGGGTATATGTGGTTAATTGTACGAAAAAAAATAACGGACCGCGCGATCAGAGCGGCTCATGCGGAAATTTCCGCATGCTCCACATGGCCAGTCCGCCCCTGGTCGTATATGAAATTAAAGACGATAAAATTCTCTACAATATAGGTTTTTATCATTTTTTCGTAGGACTTATACATTCGAAACAGTAGCCGCGCGAAATAGAGCGATTTTTGACAATTGCAGAAATATCGATTTTTGGTGGCTAAATTCCACGGTTCACTCGTCCTGGTGATTGTAATTGAACAAGCACATATTGCATAAGTTTTCATAAAAATGTGTAGAATTTTGTCCAAAATTGTATATAGTTCGATTTATTGTGATTCTCATTAAAAACAATTCTACAGCGGTAGAATTGTATCAGTTCAATTGTCTTCTTCTTGACACTGAACGACATTCTTCACTGAAAGGTTCATCTTGAGTAAATATTTTATCCGAGGTCGATGGTTGAGAAATGATTTCTCTTTCTTCACCTCTACCATTGTTGTCGATCGCAGTTTATTCATTTTCAGAGTCATCAGTCATTTCTGTGTCTTGTGCAGCTAATTGTTGGAATTGCACGTCGATCTCGTCATCAATGTCGAAATTCTCTTGTTCAATCTCGACATTGGTACAAGACTGCCCCCGGCAGCTTCCACAAATTGTCGAGCAACGCAGTACACTCTTCTTGCAGCTGCATGCTGCTCGACACTCTTTTTTATACATACAGGATATCGTGACAAGAAGCTCCTGCGGGGCAGCGTCTTTCATCGTAGAAATAGGTATCAGGCCATTCCCGTGCTTTTCCAGCCCCAATCTTGCGGCCTCTTCCTATTTCCGTACCATTCTTGTACCTGATGGTAGGATCTAAAGGAATGCTGTCGTGCTGCTGCTTCAGTTGGTGGTAAAGATGCGAGATTGCAAGCACTCTTAGAAATAGATTTCGCGAAACACTGGAACTTGTATTAATTCAATGAAATATGATCGTCGCCCGCTCCATAGAGTGCTTTAATCACAGATTTTCCAACTGCCAAAACCAGGTCTAGAGACGAATCTGGGTCTTTAAATATTCCAATGGTTTTTCGTAAATTCATATATTTTTTTAAGCAATTTGACAAATTTCTGTTTTCTCTGTCTAAAAAATGCTGCGGTTGTATCGCACCCACAGAAGGCGTGAAGGAAAAGTATGTGCTCCGCAAGTTCTTCGGGATATTTGAACGATTTTGTCGAGTAAATTCTGCTCTCAGTTTTACCTTTCCCTGGTTTCAAGAGATAGACATTACACAAAGATGACGCGAGACCTATTAGTAGTATAAGAAGATCGACATCTTCACCCACTACCACTATGGAATCATAGTCTGGCGATAATTCAATCGCGGTGATGATTATAATAGTGTCAGCGTCTTCAGCAGCTTGCTTTACGAGAAAACCTACAGCCTGAAGTTTGCCTACGAGCATATAAATGAGCCGACTCTTGCTCTGGTCGTTGGCAGGGAATTTCTCCTGTGACATTGTTGCTGTCATCGTTTCATCAAACTTCACATTAGCAGCGATGTGCCTCTGCGATCTACGTAGGCATTCAGCAGCTTTAGTACTTTTGTTGTTAGCGTCATTTGGATAGCTGTCGAAAACATTATGCTGTTGACCTTGTAGTACTTCTGAACGTATTGTTCGAACTTCGAGAGAATATGATGAAATGCCTTTTGTTGGTACCAGACAACACGATGGAGAAGAAATCCACCGATAATAACATGTATCACGTTACCTGCATCGTCGATCGAATGAGCCATAGGAGAAAACATGTTATATAATGTATACAAATTTCTGCGTTTTACGTATTCCTGTTTCATCAAAAAGCGATAGCGAAATCCTGTTCCGTTTTCTTACTCTTGAGATTGTAATTCTTTGAAATATTAATGAAATATCAACCGGAATCACTTCATTTTGGATGTTTATTGAAGAGTTTACTGCTCTTAAAGGAGTTAACTCTCTTCTTCCGCTGGAATTTCACATCTCCAAAATTGCCGCCAATGATAGCTGCCATTGAGGACACGCCGACTTCGTATCCTTTGTAACAGTTGATTTTCACATCCCCTTGAACTGATAGACATAATCTCGAGGCTGACTGGATAGAGATTGTGTGATGATAACGAATTAAAGAACTTTTCGAGGTCTTGTGCATCCCTTGATATTAGCGATACCCTGGCATCTATATGCTGTTCGGAAATAGCAAACGACACCGGGGGTCAATTTTGAAAAAAAAATCTACACATTTTTATTAAAACTTATGCAATATATGCTTATTCATATTTTTTAGTATCACCAGAACGAATGAACAGTGGAATTTAGCCACCAAAAATCGATATTTCTGCAATTGTCAAAAATCGCTCTATTTAGCGCGGCTACTGTTTCGAATGTATATGTCCTACGAAATAATGATAAGAACCTATTTTGTAGATAATTTTATCGCCTTTAATTTCATATACGACCATATTAGCGGTACATCAAAGAGAAAACGAGATATTACCGAAAAACCAAATTTTTGTACCTTTGCGGCCCCGCGGCGATCGAAGCACACCTCGGGGGTGTGGGGAAAACCTAGATTCATGCCAATGGCACCTTAATAAACAATTTAAAACAATAAAACCTTTGTTAACATTTATTTACGGTTTTTGTTGAATTTATCGCCTTGCCGCCTGGCCTATGAAAACAAAACAGACAAAATATTTACAGAAATACGCATTTGAAATGTCAAATATGTGCCAATTTAAATTAAGTATAAGAAAGTAGTGTGGTGACCACACCAGATTTTTTTTCTTGTTAACACATTTCTTTACCTCTGCCGTTCTATTAACAGGATGTTAACTATTATATTTATACTGGGTTAAATGCCAGTCATACGACAGAAAAATATTAATTACAGATATGAAAAGAAAACCTTGAGTAACGTAATCCATTTGTAATATTTATTACTTTTGTGTTGTTGATATTTTATATCTTTAATATGATTGCAGTGTAGGTCACTTCATAAATACTTTAAATATCAAATTTTTAACTTACATGCCTTTAAATATCTCCTTACACTTTTAATATTACACTTTTAATACAACCCTATTAATTAAATGTAAATTCGTTCGACAACAATGACAGAAAACAATTATTTGACAGATAAACAAAACATTGCCTCTTGTATTTTATATCTTTAATATGATTTCAATGCAGGTCACTTCACAAATACTTTAAATATCAAATTTTTAACTTACATGCCTTTAAATATCTCCTTACACTTTTATTAAAACTCTATTAATTAAATGTCAATTCGTTCGACGACAATGACAGAAAACAATGATTTGACAGATAAACAAAACATCGCCTCTTGCATTTAGAGTCGGCTTAGTCTGTTTCGCTTTTGTCAACAAAATGTCCAATGAAAACGCTCCCAGGCACGGGGCAGCAGCAGGAGCCACACCTTAGCGCTTTATATAATAAGATGTTATTAAAGACATCCGTGTGTCTAGTATTTCAGCATTTCATTTTTTTTTCTTTCTTGTATTTTTTTTTTGTTCTGTGTATTTGCGTTCCTGCCTACTTTGTGAATAGACGTTGATCAATAGGTCCCGCTATTTTGTTTTCGTACCATCTTGCTGGCTGAGCGCTTGAGTGTTTAAATTGAGTGGTCAATATTTTAATTAAATGAAAATTAATTATATATGTATATTATATATAAATAAACAAAGTAATTTATTTATATATAATATACATATCTAATTAATTGAATATGGATTTTCACAAAGAGAATGAAAATACTATTTTATATTTAATTAAATGGTCAGTATTTTATATGATGACTAAATTAAAAGACCTTAAAGGAGGAATTGTAGTTGTGAAGTAAACCCTTTTATAAAAACATTGTCCTGTCCGCCATAATCCGCCCGCTCTTCGGCTCGCACATATAGTGCCTTCGGCGGCTCGAAAGGTAATAAACGCATTTAACCTCGCACCATTCAGTTTGAAGAGTTTGTTTGACAAGCACTGTAGAAAAATACTGACTATTTCATTTGAATACTGATCATAAAATAATTTTATACGGACCAAGAAACAATTTTATACTGGCCAAGAAATAATTTTATACTAACCTGAAAAAAATTTATTGACCCCTTTTAAGGATAGAGGACAATTGAGTGATAGATAAATAAATTATAATAACAGGTTGTGTAGAAACCGATAAGTGAGAGAACACTGTTTTGGAGTTCTAAAACAAAAATTCAGGCAATTATATCACATTAAACTAAGAGACAACGTATTCATAGCCCATCTCATTCGAGCAGCTTGTGTTCTACACAACATTGCATTAAATGATGGAATTGATTTGGAAGAAGTTGTTCTCGAAGATATAAATGTAATACAAGCAAATGGAAATGAGGATGAAGAGGAGGATGGTATTGATAGAAATGCTCAAGATACTAGAAATAGGATTGCCGAAACTTTACCTTTGTAAAGTTTATTATTAAATAAAATAATTGTCAATAATGTACGTATTTATTAAACAAATATACATTTATTAATGAAAATATATACATACATACATACATACATAACATCACGCCTTTCCCATTACTGGGGTAGCAGGCCTTTTATTTCCTATATAGAGTATGTAAAATTTGAAAGTAAAATAAATATTATGAAATAAACAGAAATAATACTTGAATTTTATCTCTTAACTTATTGCACGAACAATTGCAATTTATTAATGAAAATATATAAAGTATGTAAAATTTGAATATGAGTGAATGTACAAATTATCGTGCGATTAGTCTCTTGAGTGTTGTGTGTAAGTTGTACAGTAGTGTTCTAATTAATAAAGTAGGGGAGATTACATGTAGTAAACTGAATGGTATGCAAGGTGGGTTTTTGCCTGAAAGAGGATGTGTGGATCAATTGTTTTCGCTTCGAATGATTGTGGAAAAGACATTGGACCGAAACAAGAAATTGTTTTGTGCTTTCATTGATTTAAAGAAGGCATATGATATATATAGTGTTGTGCGTGAAAAATTATGGCCTATTTTGAAAGAGTATGGCGTTAGTGGTACGTTATTGGGACCACTAATGGCTTTACATATATGTAAATAATCAAGCAGCAGTTCGTGTGGATGGTAGTTTGAGTAGATGGTTCAATATTGACGTGGGAGTTAAACAGGGTTGTGTGATGTCTCCTTGGCTTTTTAATTTGTATATAGACATGTTATTGTGACGAGCGTTAGAGTGTACAAATGATGGTGTGAAGATAAATGATTTCGTTGTGCCTGCATTAGCATATGCTGACGATGTGGTTATTATGGGTGAATCTGAGGAACAATTGACGAGAATGATTGAGAGTGTCAGTAATCAGGGAAAATGTTTGAATTTGATCATGAATGCTTCAAAATGTCGGATTTTAGACTTTGAGAAGGATGAAGTTACGGAATGTAAGATTAGCATAGATGGTGAGCAAATGGAACAAGTTAATGAATTTATGTATCTGGGATGTATGTTTTCGAAAGATGAACGGATGAATGCTGAAATTGAAAGAAGAGTGGTTGCAGGTAGAAAAGTTTTGGGCGCTTTGGGAATGTTTGCTAGAAATGTGAATGTATCAAGAGAAGCTAGGTTATGTGTGTATAATGGTGTACTTGTGCCATCGTTGATGTATGGATGTGAATGTTGGATATGGGATAACCGGAATAAAAAAAGGGTAACTGCGGTTGAAATGAGATTCTTGAGAGGAGTGTGCGGAGTGACTAGAAGAGACCGTATTAGGAATAAATTAGTGTATGATGAATATGAAATTAGTGAAAATATTGTGAAAAGAGTGGCTTCAAGTCAGCTGCGTTGGTTTGGACATGTGGAAAGAATGTCAAATGATAGATTGACTAAGAAGATTTATTTGGGTGAAATTGAAGGAACACGAAAGCGAGGAAGACCGAGGAATAAATGGATGAATATGATAGAAAATGTTTTGAGTGAACGTAAAATTATAAGCAGAAATAATAGGAGAGCATGTATGACAAGGTGTATGGATAATAACGAGGCGAGACAGTTATGTATGGATATGAGTATTTGGCGAGCAATTGTTAGAAAATAAGGAATGTAAGGCAGTTTTGTATATAATATAATATATTTTTTTTTTTTAGTGATTGTAGCGAATAAAGGGCCTGCTACCCCAGTAATGGGAAAGGCGTGATGTTATGTATGTATGTAAAATTTGAAAGTAAAATAAATATTATGAAATAAACAGAAACAATACTTAAATTTTATCTCCTAACTTATTGCACGAACAATTGCAATTTATTAATGAAAATATATAAAGTATGTAACATTTGAAAGTAAAATAATTATTATGAAATAAACGGAAACAATACTTAAATTTTATCTTTTAATTAATTGCACCAACAATTGCAATTTTTTTCTTTTAAGATGCTGTTTCTTTCTTTAAGTAACTCGTTCCTAATTTTCATTTGCTCTATCTTTTCTTTTTCAATTGCTATTCTTTGTTTATAAAATTGCAGTCTGTCACTTTTAAAATTCTCCAAAACTGATTTTCTATGTCTCTTAAATATTTTATGCGTTTCGACATCTCTTTGTTTTTCATGTGAACCTAATGTTTCAATTTCCGAAGTACATGCGGCTGCGGCAGTAGCACTGAGCGTTTCTGTTTGTGATGTCGGTACTTTACCGTTACCAACAACTTACCGTATTTCTGGAATATGAATAGTATTGCTATCAAGTAGAATTTCAGGAAACACATTTCGCTTTTTCCCTAAAATATCATTCATTTCTTCTTCAAATTCAAAGAATTTTTTACCTCTGCCAGTAGAGTTTTGATTTTCTATAAATTTTTTATAACTTCTCTCTAACACTCTCTCTTCTATCTATGGAGGTCACACTATAATTTAAAATGGCAGCTAATCACAAACTCGTTCCAACAAACACAAATGTTCTGTACTACTTCGTGAACGTGACATGCACACAAAGTAGTTCATGGATGCGTACACGAATACCAGCGAATGCATCAGAAATTACGTGTTTGAAAAAAACCTAATATTGACTACATAAATAGCTGTATTGTAGAGGTTATTTGGCGAAGGAGTCTGGGAAGAAGACAAACGTTTTTCAAATAATTCTTGTGTAATATTTCGCTGAGTTTGTCGGCTTCATCAGCAACTGCGTATGTAAAAAAAACAAAAATAGGTACAATGGAGCTTTGACATGTGCAATAACAGTTTAAGATATAATTGATACTAATATGAAATTATACAATATAAAATACGAATATATATATATATATATATATATATATATATATATATATATATATATATTGAAATTTTAGTGTATCTGTTAAAATATAAAATAATTAGGATACTTACATTAACTTAAGCACTAACAATAAAATACACGATGACACTTGTGGCCATTTTGTGTTGGTGGCAGAATGGGATGTCATGTGACACCAGTTTTGAATATGTGTGGATATTATTTTAATTTTCGAAGGATGTTTTTATATGCTATAGATAAATGTTGTGTGTCAATGTAGAGATTGATGTTGTTCGGGTCTGTCTGGATATAGGTAGATTCAAGGAAAAGCCTTTGTTTAAAGTATGTTTCTATGTCCATAATTTTGGTATTTTGGAAATCAAAAGTGTGATTATTTGTGACTGCGTGTTGTGTTAGAGCGGTTTGGTGTGAGAGGGTGGGATTATTTATATTGTTTTTATATTTGTTACAAGTATATTTATGTTGTTAGATTATTTTGTGTAGGTACTGCTTGGTTTGACCTGTGTAAGTGGGAACACAGTCGGTTCATTTGTTCTTGTAAATGAAGTTGGATTTGAACAGGAGGTGAGTGTTTGTTTTGTGTCTGTTATAATAGGTGTGTTGTGAGATTAAAAGGTTCATGGGCTATTGAAATATTGTGTGGGTGGAAGATTGATGCAATTTTTTCTGAAAATTGTTTGGTATATGGAATAGTGATATAATCTGTGCTGCGTTGTTTATTGATGTTTGTGGAACTATTGTTATACAGACGAACCCGCTTAATGTCATGCTCTCGGTTCCAGAAAAAACTATGATATTAAGCGGGTCGTGATATAAACCGAAACCCGCTTAATATCCAAATTTGTGACATTAACCGAAAACTCGCTTATTATGATTATTCATGATACTAACCGGAACTTTATTTAAGAAGAAAATCTTCTATGTATTAGAAAAAAAGCATTATGTATATCTATAAGTTTGCATATAAAATTATTTGAACCATTTCTCTAACGTTAATTGATGTGTTTTGATGGAATTTGTGATAGCTAAGACGTCAAATACTATGCGCGCCAGCGCATTAATAATACCTAAAACATAATAACAATATTACAAACAATTAATTTTCTTTCATGTGATTGCCGTGGGTGCCTATATCATCATTCTGTAAGTATGTTGTCATGTAGCCTCGGTCTCGGACATGGAACAGATAGAAGAACAATATTAGACAAACGTTTTACACATAACAATCATAGGTACTCACCCGGCCCTGGCTGGCCGGTCGAATTACTTTCACCAGGCCACCTTTGCCATACTCTGAGGCTTTAATCCACCGGTGCAGCAAGTGCGGTCTTACAATTGACTCAACAAACGCCCATCGCTCACTGATTGTCCCACGTTGCAGTGAGTGCGGTGTACTAATCGGATGCCCCAGGCCCCGTGGGCCGCAGGGTCTAACAACGACCACCCTAAGCTCACTGTCAACGACAAGCGCGGCCTTACATCGCCCAGCGAAAGCCTTCCCCTGCTTGTCGGGACTCGTTGCGGCAAGTGCGGTCTTACAATTGACTCAACAAACGCCCATCGCTTGCCGATTGTCCCACGTGGCGACAAGGCGGTCTTACATCGCCCAGCGAATGCCCTCTAGCTTGTCGGATATCCCACGTTGCGACAAGGCGGTCTTACATCGCCCAGCGAATGCCCTCTAGCTTGTCGGATATCCCACGTTGCGACAAGGCGGTCTTACATCGCCCAGCGAATGCCCTCTAGCTTGTCGGATATCCCACGTTGCGACAAGGCGGTCTTACATCGCCCAGCGAATGCCCTCTAGCTTGTCGGATATCCCACGTTGCGACAAGGCGGTCTTACATCGCCCAGCGAATGCCCTCTAGCTTGTCGGATATCCCACGTTGCGACAAGGCGGTCTTACATCGCCCAGCGAATGCCCTCTAGCTTGTCGGATACTCGTTGCCCCTAGAACAATAAAGATATCAGCAGCACCACAGTACATCTACACTCTCTCATGTCACATAGCTCACTCGCACCTACCAGCAACGTTGCATAACTCTCCGGTTATGTCCCATGTACCTATTAAACTAATACATTCACAACTTACCCAATAACTTTTTATTAAACACTTTACGTAATACCTAAATCAACTATACATTTATTAATTATACCCAACATTCGGCCATCCTGCATGAGTCCCGCCCCCGGGGCTCGAGTTTCTTTGCTAGTCCGTTGAATCGCTCTCTGTTTCAGGTTTGTATGGTCTCATTTTATCTACTGCGTACACCGCTTCGTACTTTCGTCTCTTAGCACCGGTTTCGTAGTTGTTTATTCTATATCGATCGTTTGGTAAAATGGCGGTTACTATCATGGGTCCAGTATATAATGGTGCAAGTTTCTTGCTGGTTCCTGTTGCTTGAATCTGTTTTTCCACAAGCACTATATCTCCCAATTTGTACTTTCTAGCTTTCGTTCTGGATTTGTCGAATCTAACTTTAGACTCAGCTTGTTCTTGTGAAATAGTAGCTGAGGCACGTGCACGGTTTTCTTCTATGTTTTCTCTCTTATTACTTGTTGATGTCGCGTTAATTAGTACTGCATCGGTTGGTGAGCACGGTGAATAACCCAACAAAACCTGACTTGGAGTTTGTCCGATGCTTTTGTTCACTGTATTGTTAGTCGCAAACTGTATTTGCAACAAATTCTCGTCCCATTTGTTTTCCTGTGAGGTGGATGTGGCCAACGCTGTCATTATAGTTTTATTATAACGTTCCACCTGCCCATTTGCTCTTGGAGTCCCTACTGCAATCAGTATGTGATCGATCCCATGCGTTGTGCAAAACTGTTTGAACTGGTATGAAGTAAATGCCGTTCCTCTATCTGTTATAATTCTTGATGGTGCTCCGAATAGTCCCATAATTCCTTGTAGGAATACTATTACTGGGGTAGTCTTTGTATTTTTTGTTGCTTTTGCGAGTAGGTATTTTGTAAATCCATCGACGGCCATAATGATGTGGGTATTTCCGTGTGAGGATTTTGGAAACGGTCCCAGGTGATCCAAATGTACCGTATGGAATGGTATCGCGATTTTTTCTATTGGGTGAAGGTATCCGGGTTTTCTTCCTCCAGGTTGTTTAAACACTAGACATGGAACGCAACATTTGATGTATCTCTCGACGTAATCACGCATATTCGGGAACCAGTAGTTTTCCACAAGTTTGTTCAAAGTCTTGCCCACACTAAAGTGTCCCATATCGTCATGACACAGTTTTACAACGTGTCTTCGCATTCCTCGAGGTACAACCCATTGTAATCCTATCGGCCCTTTTCTATAGATTTTACCCTGTCTTCATATTCTTTATGAATTTGTTGTTCGTAATCGTTGTTTAGTTCGCTGTCAAGGATATCGCTGATTAATTTGATCTTTTCGTCAGTGAGTTGGCTTGATAATACCCAGTCGGCCATTTGTATGTGCATTACTGTGTGACTCTCTTCTTCGTATTCCATTCGGTCTGGGTTTCGGCTTAATGCGTCAACATGTTGCATTTGTTTTCCAGGGCGATACTTTACTGTGAACGTAAATTCTTGTAACTGAAGCCACCATCTTGCGATTCTGGGAATAAGGTCGCGTTTTGTTTGTGCGGTTTTTAGCGCGTTGCAATCCGTGTTGACTTCAAACTGGATTCCTAGTAAGTAGGTACGGAACTTTTTTAATGTGTCGACTACAGCGAGTGTTTCTAATTCATACGAATGGAAATTCTGTTGGGCAGGTGTCGTTTGTCGGCTGTAGTATGCTATAGGATGCATCTTTTGGTCCTGCTGTTCTTGTAGTAATATGCCTCCGATGCCCAGTTTACTTGCATCTGTATGAACCTGTGTCTTTGCCGTAGGGCTATAGATACATAAAACAGGTCGGTTGCACAATTTTGTTTTCAGTGTTTGAAAAGCTTGTTTTTGGTCGTTTCCCCATTTCCACGGCTCGTTCTTTTTCGTCAATTGCGTGAGTGGTTGCGCGAGTTTTGAAAATTCTTTAACGAATTTTCTGAAGTAACTGACTAATCCAACAAATTGGCGTACTTGGTGAACGTTAGTAGGCTGTTGAAAGTTCCTTATAGCGCTTATTTTCATTTCACTAGGACGAATTTCATCTTTATTTATACTAAATCCCAGGTATGTGGTTTCTTTTTCAAAGAAATGACATTTTGAAAGCTTGAGTGTGAGTCCTTTTTGGAGCAGTGTTAATACGTCTTCAAGGTATTGTAGATTGACCTGGATTCCTTTTGTTGCTATTAATATGTCATCTAAATATGCGGTTCCAACTGATTCTTTTGAAGGTGCCAATATCTTATTCATGAGTCGCTGGAAGACGGCGGGTGCGTTTGTTAGTCCAAATGGCATCCTGTTAAACTCATACTGTCCTTCTGTCGTCACAAATGCAGTATATTTCTTACATTCCTCTGCGACCGCGATCTGATAGTAGCCTGACGATAAATCTAAGGACGTGAATGTATCACATTCCCTCAGTTTGTCTAGTTGCTCATCTACTCGGGGAAGCGGGTATCGATCTTCCTTATGAAAACGATAACTATTCTTCGTGAAGGGTGGTCTGGATTGATTATCGTGCCTGCCATAGTCCTGGCGGTGGTATCGGCTCGGATTTCCAGTTCTTCGATTCATGTTGTTTTCGGCGTCATCGTCTAGGGTTTTAAAATATTGTAGTAGATCCTCTGGATCATTGTATGCGCTTGCTTTTGCGGCAGCTCGTATGATTGGATCTTGCACGCCCCCAATGATGCATGAAACTGCTCGGCGCCCTGATAATCCGCAAGAGTTAACCATGGCGCTCTTCTCATAATAGTATCGCAGCAGACTCTCATTTGGACGCTTCTTTCTGCGCAACATGTCTTCGAGTAGCTTACAATAATCTTCCTCGTCTGGAAATGCTCGTAGTAGTTTTATCTTCCATTCCTCCCATGTATACCTTATACTGGAAAGTCCTCTGTACCAGGTTGATGCCAACCCTCGCAATCGTGCCGTACAGTAATAGATTTTTGTATTATCATTCCACTTGTAAATTTGTGATAATTCCTCGAGTTTCTCCAGCCAAATGGTGACCGATTGGTTTTTGTCTTCCGGAGAATACGTTGGAACGGCTTCCAAGGGTAGTCGTAGCTGATTATGACGCGGCCGTCTGATCGCTCTTGTAAGCGCATCAATAGCGTCGTTCCTACCTTGGTTTATTAACTTTCGTCTTGAATACCTGGCTCGGCTAATGCCGGTTTCGGTTGAAGTTGAATCTGAGGTGCTACTGTATGTGGATGTAGATGGGCGTTGCGTTGAGCGTCGTGGACTCATTGTAGCTCACTATTTATTTATTTCACCTCTCACAATGTTCACCGCACAACGTATCAAATACAACTGCCGGGTGCTCGCACAGTCAACACTTAATTAATCATATCGAGTCGTGTTATGAAACCACTGACGACGTCACTAATCGGTGATAGCGTTATATCACTTACGTAAGCTGTAACGGATTACGATGGCGTGTGCCCTGGACGGAACCAGAGCCGGCAGATCCCACTTCTGATGTTAGCTAAGACGTCAAATACTATGCGCGCCAGCGCATTAATAATACCTAAAACATAATAACAATATTACAAACAATTAATTTTCTTTCATGTGATTGCCGTGGGTGCCTATATCATCATTCTGTAAGTATGTTGTCATGTAGCCTCGGTCTCGGACATGGAACAGATAGAAGAACAATATTAGACAAACGTTTTACACATAACAATCATAGGTACTCACCCGGCCCTGGCTGGCCGGTCGAATTACTTTCACCAGGCCACCTTTGCCATACTCTGAGGCTTTAATCCAACGGTGCAGCAAGTGCGGTCTTACAATTGACTCAACAAACGCCCATCGCTCACTGATTGTCCCACGTTGCAGTGAGTGCGGTGTACTAATCGGATGCCCCAGGCCCCGTGGGCCGCAGGGTCTAACAACGACCACCCTAAGCTCACTGTCAACGACAAGCGCGGCCTTACATCGCCCAGCGAAAGCCTTCCCCTGCTTGTCGGGACTCGTTGCGGCAAGTGCGGTCTTACAATTGACTCAACAAACGCCCATCGCTTGCCGATTGTCCCACGTGGCGACAAGGCGGTCTTACATCGCCCAGCGAATGCCCTCTAGCTTGTCGGATATCCCACGTTGCGACAAGGCGGTCTTACATCGCCCAGCGAATGCCCTCTAGCTTGTCGGATATCCCACGTTGCGACAAGGCGGTCTTACATCGCCCAGCGAATGCCCTCTAGCTTGTCGGATATCCCACGTTGCGACAAGGCGGTCTTACATCGCCCAGCGAATGCCCTCTAGCTTGTCGGATATCCCACGTTGCGACAAGGCGGTCTTGCATCGCCCAGCGAATGCCCTCTAGCTTGTCGGATATCCCACGTTGCGACAAGGCGGTCTTACATCGCCCAGCGAATGCCCTCTAGCTTGTCGGATACTCGTTGCCCCTAGAACAATAAAGATATCAGCAGCACCACAGTACATCTACACTCTCTCATGTCACATAGCTCACTCGCACCTACCAGCAACGTTGCATAACTCTCCGGTTATGTCCCATGTACCTATTAAACTAATACATTCACAACTTACCCAATAACTTTTTATTAAACACTTTACGTAATACCTAAATCAACTATACATTTATTAATTATACCCAACATTTGTTTAAATAGTGTGCTGAACTATATTTTCCAATTCATGTAAGCAATTACAATTACTTTAACCTCAAAAAATTGAAAAACATACTCCTAAAATTTGCTTTTGTCACACTTCGCTCAACATTATTTTGATATGACTATATCTAATAGCATTATATTACCAATGGCATAAAAATAAAAAACAAACTTTGTATGTTGTATAACCCGAATGATGATATTACGCGAGTTCAAAGTGTCAAAAACAAAATATATTCATTATAATAAGCGGGAAATGGATATTAAGCAAGATGACATTAACAGAATAAAAATGTATTACTTAAATAGTGTTTGGCTAGTGGATTTCAAGTTTTAGTGATAATAAGCGGGTCGTGATATTAATAGAGGAGATATTAAACGGGTTCGTCTGTATTAAATGTTAGTAAGGAGTTTTGGGGGATAGCAATTTTTTTTTTAGATCATTGAATATTAAATTTAGTTTTTTTTATGGGATCTTGGATTGCTAAGCTGGGTCATTCTATTTTTAAGATTCTTGATTAAATTGATTTTGTGTGAAAGTGGGTGTGATGAGTGGAAATTTAAGTATCTACCTATGTTGGAAGGTTTGCGGTATCAGTCAGTGATAATGCTGCCATCTGTTAGTTTGATGAGTAGTGTGTCCAGGAAACTGATTTGATTATGGATTTCTGTTTCATGTGTGAATTGTAGTTTTGGATGGAAGTTGTTGAAAGATGTTATAATGGTGGTGATTTTGTCTTGTGGAACAGCGGTAATGATATCATCTATGTATCTTTTGAAAAATGGGATGTGGAAATTAAGTGTGGACAGAATGTTGTTTTCTACATGTTCCATGATAAGATTGGCCAGAGAGGCGGAGAGTGGGGAACCCATCGGAGTGCCAGCTATTTGTAGGTAGAAATTACTTTAATATTGTAAAAAGGCTGTAGTAGTGCATAGTTTTATGGCGGATTTGAATTGGGTCTTGTTAAGTGAGGTGTGGGAGGAGATAACTTGCCATTTTTCGTTTATGACTGTGTCGATTAATGGTAATGGGATATTTGTATATAATGATTTGACATCTAAGAAAATGAGTTTCTATGTAGCAGGGATGTTGATGGAGGTCATGAAGTCAACAAAACTGAATGAATCTTTTACATAGTCATCATGGGTACCAGTGGATTGCGTTAAGATGTGTGCTAGGAATTTGGATAATTTGCAATTCAGGGATTGTATTGTGGATACTTCGGGCCTGAGGGGTCGGTCTGGTTTGTGTATTTTGGGTAAGCAATATATTCGAGGTGGGATGGCATTGTGTGTTTTGAGGGAATCTGCGTTTGGATGAAACTGTTGATTTTGGTATGGAAAGATAAAGTAGGATTGTGTTGTACAGGTTTGTATGTGTTTGTGTTATGTAATTCGCAATTCATTTTGTAGTCATATTCGGTTTTAGATATGAGAATGGTAGATTTGGATTTATCAGCTGTGATTACTATTATGTCTGGATGTTAAGAAATTGAGAGTATGAATGTGTGCTTGTGTAATATATTGTATGCAATGGTTCTGAAGGGGGTTTTCATGTATACGGTGGTGATATGTAGATATTGTTTGTACCATTTGTCCTCTGGTCATGCCTTTGTTATCATATGTTAGGTGTTGTATGGCATTTTCAGTGTATGTTAGGATTTTGCGGAAGTTTGTGTTATTTTCTATGGGTGGGAGGTTGAAATGTGATCCTAAGCTTAGTAGTGTATTAACGTTGTCGTTTTGTATCCAGGATTTATCCGTTCGTATGGGTTTGGTATATTGGGTTTGTCTGTGTGGGATAGTGTGGAATTTCCTTATGTGCTTTATTTTTATTTGTTCTAATGTACGGTTGTGGTATGTAGATTGGAGTTTGTTAAAGTTGTGTAGTGTATTGGTGGGGAGTAGGTCGGTTAAGGATTCATTAATATTAGTAATGGTTATGTTGTTTTGTTTGATTTAAATGTGCACGTGTGTGATTTCATTGTTAAGGATTGTTTTCATTGTTCGGTGGATTTGGTTAAATAGGGTGTGATTTATGTAAATGTGAGCTTGTGTGTTATGTATGATATTGTAAAAGGGGTTGTAAATGTGGGATGGAAAAACCTTGTGTTTTCTGCATCTCGTAGGAAGATCTTCTGGTTCAGGAGTTTTGTTAATGTTCTGTATGTGTTTGCAAGTAATTTGAGCTGTGTGTTTGTGTGTTGGCCATACTGTTGTCTTATGTTATTGTAGAACATTGTGTTGTTAAGTGGAATGCTTTATGTGGGGGAATGTATTCCTGTGGTGCCTATGTTCTCGTGCGAGTTTGTAGTGCGTCAACTGTGCTAATATTGTTGAATTGTGATACTTCTTCTTGTTGGTGATCTATATGTTCCTGTGTGGTGTCATTTGGTTGGTGTGTGGTAGTTCTCTGTTTTCACAAGTGTGGAAAGTGAATTTGTGTATTTAGATGGAACTGGGTTAGTGCTTAGTAAAACTCCTTCGCCCAATAACCTCTACAATAAAAATTCCTACAAGTCAATACTACACTCATAAAAAATAAATATTTGTGTATTCTTTTACATAGTAATTTTTCAAGTTATAAATCAATTTAATTTTAATTATTCGAATATAGTCGAACTACCATTACTCAAACGTCTATAACTCGAAATTTCTATAAGTCGAAATGAATCGAGTGGCAACAGCGTTCAGAATGCAAATTACTTGCAATTTTTCTTATATAACACGTACTTATATAACCCGAATTCCTCCATATCTCGAAAAAAAAATTAATGGCACGTGCATTCTATAAGTCGAATATTTAAGAGGAATCCCTGTTTGTGAAGGAAACTTTTTGTTATTAAAAAGAAGTAATATGTCCGTTTTATGAACTCGTCAATTTTAGAGACCATACCAATGAATAAAGTCGATTATAACAAAGAACTAAACATTATCAAACAAATAGCCACCAACAATGGATATAACATTAATACTGTAAATAAAATACAAGATATTAAAAGAAACCACAAAAATAAAGACAATAACAATATTCAAGAACCTAAACAATGGACCACATTTAAGCTGGATTTATAGGTTGACATCGAAAATAGCACAGTGCACAGCACACAGAAAATAACATAGCATATCATAAAATAACATAACGTTTAGGGGGATTTATAAAGATGCACAGAACATAGATTGTAATACGAAGAAAAAGAATATATGTCTATCTCTGTCTATAAATATAACCATCAAAAATAATTTTGACATATTCGATTTCATGTTTTATTTAGTAAATGGTTTGGTTAATTAATATAATATCAATTATGAGTGATGACGAAATGTTGCTTCTTGGTGCAGCGGTATTATGTGCTACTACTTAATAATATCTGAAAATGCATAAATATTTCCTAATAACTACAATTGTCTATAAGCACTATAAGAAACTTATCCACAAATATATAAAAACCACGAAACAACCAAATACAAACACCTTCCAAAAGCAAAGAACAACAAACAACAGCGGCCGAAAAATTTATCTCTGTCATACATTAGTTCTGCTGTCAGTCATTCGAATATACACAAAGCACAAAAACATAGAACACAGCGCACAAGAAATGAACGTTGGTCAATTCCTATGCTATGCTAAATTATGTTCGGTGCGCTGTGCCGTACTATGCGGCTTATAAATTCATATAGGGATTCCCGTAAGACCAAAACGTTAAATGCTCTATGCTATGTTATTTCTGTGCGCTGTGCTATTTTCTATATCAACCTATAAAGGTGGATTTATGCAGCCAAAATTAAAATTTACATTAACTTTAACATTTACATTAAGAAGTTAAATGTACGTAAGAGTATGGAAAGCTTTATGCATTCAGCTAACACTAAACTAACATTAGCACTAAACTAGAAAGATGACCAACTTCCAACTTTGAAAAGTAAATGTTAATTTTTTTTCACTACTGCGCAAGCTCAGAACGTACTGTTGATTGAAACGACTGTCACTTTTCATGTGTCTGTTTGCAAGGTTAGATAGTCAAATTATCGTGAAGTGTTTATTGTTCAAATGGATCGACAACAAGATTATTTATTGATTGATTTAGTCCAAAAATATACTCATCTTTATAACAAACAAGATGTACTGTATAAAGACAAATTAGCCAAAAACAATGCTTGGGAAAGTATAGGGTCTGCTTTAAACGAAACAGGTATGTATAATTTATTTCAAAATGTTTATCATTTAATATATTTTAACGAATAATTTAATATATTGTTAATTTTAGCGGAGTTCTGCGAACAACGCTGGCTCATTTTAAGAAATCGGTTTTGTACAGAAAAAAGAAAATATGTTCCATCTGGCTCCGGATCTGATACTGGAAAGCAAAGCTGGCCATTCTTTAAGGCCATGGAGTTTATCGACAAATTTATAGTGCCCAGACGGTATGTATACAATGCAATATTTTAATAATTACATAATAAAACTAGAATAGTACCGCTGCCAAACCTACTTTTGTAAATATATTCTAAAATAATATAATTGACACAAATGTATGTTATATATGAACAATGAGTTGACATATTACATTTTCTATTTTATTGTTTTTTAGGACACACAGCAACTTAAAAATAATGCCCAGACAAAGCAATAAATAATCAAATAATCTCTTCCCAGAAAAATGGAATTTATAATTATTCCCATACTAAAGCCCAATGCAGACAAAACCAATGCACAAAATTACAGAGCAATATCATTAACGAACGTGCTCTGCAAGATAGTAGAAAAAATGATAAACAAAAGCCGTAACTGGTACTTGGAATCAAATAATATCCTTGTAAATTCTCAATGTGACCTTAATATCAGAAATTCAATCAGCGTTCTAAAACAAATAATATCTAACTGCTATATTTTTTTTATATCAAAAAGGCATTTGATACAACATGGAAACACCATATACTGAGATCACTGAAGTCAGAAGGAATTGATGGAACTGTGCTGTATATTTTATAAAGGATCAATCCTACAAAGTGAAATTCAATGGATATAAATATGTCCGAAAAGAAAAAAATGTCCAATACTATTCCTCTTGGCAATAAATAAGATTACCAACTGTATTCCATCTCTGGTACAAACATCACTATTTACGGATGATCTAGTGATATATTGCCGAGGAGAAAACATCACAAGTATGCAAGAAAAACTTCAACAACTTAGAAACGTGGACAAATGAGACAGGGTTATGTTTCTCAACTACAAAAACAAAAGCAGTACATTTCACAAAAGCGAAAAAAAAACTATGTTACGATTTATTTTTCCCTTGTGTTCCTTCTATTCTGATGAATTATGTTATACTTTTTCCCATATCTGTCATTCTGTGTCTATGTTAGTTTACTCTGAAATACATGTTGCCATTAGTCCATTCCAGTTTTTAATATTAATATATTTATTTATAAAATTGAGTCAATGTTTTATTAACTTTAAATTACTTATCTGCTTTAAAACAACACATGTGCTGTATCCAAAAGATAAGTTTTAGATAAATAGCAAATACACTAACAAGCTTGACGTTTGCCAATAATTAAGCTATGATTTGACTTTACAGTATCAGACCTGTTCACACCTACTGTTTTGCGTAGCATATTTAAATCTTTGTTCACATTCAATCTTAACTGTTTTTAATACTCGTAATACTGATAAATTAATAGGAGTTGGTTTTCATAGATAAGATGCGTAATTAAATACTTAATGATTATTTATTCGCCTGCATTTCATATTATACCCTTGTTGTTTTTGTGTAAATATTTCTTTATGTCGACAACTGTCTTCTTGGCGCAATTTTTTGATGTTCTTTCTTTGTTTTTCCGACTTGTCTTTTCTCTCTCTTTCTGGCTTTGCAATTTGAAACTGGAAAATATAAGTTAAGTAGAGTTTTGACCTTACAACCTGCTGAACCGAACAAGGGCGTTATATGAATAACGTTTTTTGTAAGATATTTCGCGAGTGTAAGCTCAAGTTATAGTTTTAATCTTCTTGCATGCTTTACCCTTTTGGGGATTTATCGCGGATATCGCTCATATTAGGAGAAGTTGTGTATCGCTTCTCCAACGGGTAACCCTTAAGGGAATTTATGTACGTTCAAAGACCCTGATTCGTGAACTGCACCGATTATGGTCGCGGAATCAACCCTACTCTCTCGAGGCGAGACGTACATCGCGTTCGAGCCCTGTGCCAGCGAGACTCGTATCCTGTGGGCCATCGCGAGTCGTAAACCATCCACGTGCGAGATATCAGTCAGGACCAGTGGCTGTGGAGATAAGTCTCATTGCCATTTACGTTTTGTGGTTTTGAACGACATTTAATTGTGCAAATCATATTTTGTTTGCAAATTTAGTTTTAAGACGCCCCTGTAGTGCTAATTAATTTATTGTAATATTTTCTCGTCTGCTTGTTATTTTGTTTCTTGTTAACACACTTCGTTACCTCTGCAGTTCTTATAACAGTAAGTTAATTATTATATTTGTACGTTATCGCACACCCGCGGATTTTCAACATTTCATTTTTCTCGCTTTCTTGTACATTCACTTGTTAATTTTATTACTATTATTGTTCTTTCATTGTTATTAGATACATATTTCTTTTGTTAATTATTATCATTTTCTTTTACGTAGTATTTTTTTTAAGTTAATAAATCATTTTAATTATTCGAGTACATTTGTTCTTTACGCCCTTATCTCGTACCATGCGGCGTTTAACGTTGTTGCTTATCTTTTTGTTATTTATAAATTCATTTTGTTGGCATCGTATTAATTGTCCGGACGAACCACCGTCTCCACTGCGAGGCCGGCAACCTCATCCCTTGGCGAGGACAATTGTTCGTGTCCCATCTAAGCACGTAACAACTACCAGAAATCAACATTAAAATTAAATGCACATGATATAAACTTCATAGACTCAATAATATTTCTTGGAATACATTTTGACAGAAAACTAAACTGGAAGCATCATATTAAAGATATAAAAGAAGATTGCAAAAAAGAATAAATTTAATTAGGTCACTTGGTAACCACGACTGGGGATCAGATCAACAAACATTACTAAAAATATAAATGTTAATTCGATCAAAAATAAACTATGCGTGCAAGGCTTACAGTACCGCACAAGAAAACTTGTTACAAAAAATTGACACAGTACGTAACACATCAATACGTCTCATTATAGGTATATTTAGATCCAGCCCCATACTCAGCATGTTATGCCAAGCAGGCGAACTCCCACTGAAATACAGACGAATGCAAGTAGTCACCAACTATGTAATAAATCTTGCTCAAAGCCCAGACACATATTTCAAAATAACAAAAACAATATAATATTAAAAAACCTCACACCTATTCAAAAGTACATATATAACATATTTAACCCATTTCCGGAAATACATCAAACCATTCTTAATTATGTACCGCCCTGGACACTTTTAAATCCGATATACTCCTTAGACCTAACCAACTCCAAAAAAATCCCAAACACCAACTGAAATTCTTACAAATAACTTTAATGAAATACTTAATAATTACAAAAATTACGTACAAATATATACAAACGGATGAAAAATAAATGAAGGAACCGGGGCAGCATAATCGCCAACAGTGAAACATACAAATACAATCTTCCAAAAACCAACTTCAATATTTACCGCCGAAGCTTACTCCCTGTGTTAGTATTTATTATATTTAATATTTCAATCTATTTTTACAACTTTTACAGAAATTTAAATGAAAGAAGTCCCATGAAGGTTATCTGTATCATATACGAATTAACGTATAGTTATATATATATATATATATATATATATATATATATATATATATATATATATATATATATATATATATATATATATATATCATTTCAATTGTCAAACAGCACGCGCGACAAGGATGGATATAACGCGTTTGTCTTTAGAATGTCCGAACCACGACCTTCTCGATTAAAAGTGTTTTATTCCGGCCCGCTAACAGGCCCAGTTTCAGCGTGCCGCCGCTGGCGCTAGTAACAGTAGGAAAACATTTGAACAAAATACGATTTTGACAGTTGTTAATCAACAAACTACAGTATTCAGTCGTGATACACGAATATTTTCTGTAAAATTTGTTTACAACCAGTGCATTTAATGCAATTATAAATTAATTATTTGTGTAATATTTACGTCGGTATTATTCTCAGGTATTATTATTCATTTTACTGGAAATTATTAGGTGTTTTTACAACAACACTTTCAACTGCAGTGTAATTTGGTGTGTTATATTAATAACCCATCACTGTAATTATGGTTCATGATAAGAAGTGCTGTGTACCTAGCTGCGGTCGACGAGGAACAAGTTTATTCCATGAATTCCCGTCAAACATTAATATGGCATATAAATGGCATGAGAGTATACAGTTACACAGTGGCACGTATATTATATTATATTATATTAAGTACATACTTAATAATATGTTTGTTCAGGGGAAACGATTCGCAATGTGAAAAACCCTCATATTTGTAGTAATCACTTTGCAGAAGATTGTTTTCGTCACACGTCTTGTACACGAAAACTATTAAAACGTGATGCTCTACCTACATTATTTATTTTGTATTTATAATTAATAATTTTTACACAACAACCTTTTACAATATTAACTGTCATTTTTGACAGTGACAAGTAGCTACTGTTACTAGCGCCAATACTTCAACGTTTGGCCGCGCTGTCGGCACAAAAAATCTATTGTTATATCGTTCAGCTAGCAGGCCGGTATAAATCGAGAAGGTCGTGGTCCGAACAATACTACGACAAGCAAAACAAAATGAGGCTCGTTGTACTCGATACTATTGCAATAACGTACGTTGATTTCTTATTCCCTACACTACTAGCTGTCGCATAGGCGTGTAGCGTCATTTTGCTGCATTTTCTGTCAATTTGTCTTATTTACCACTAATTAACACCAGTATTATGCACGAACACAAACACAGTTATAATAAATCACTTTTATTGCAACCACTGATATTATATCATTATCTAAATCGTTGTTGTAATTCAAAATGTAAGACACAAATGATTAACGTAATGAACTGTCAAAACATCGTATTTCTGTTGTTACCGGTGCTAAGCCGACTATTCACCGAAAACTTTGTATCTGGTATATACTAATGCATGCATTATTTTTCTTTTGTTTATATCTCCCCGTCATCTGCTAACCCCTCACCATCGGAAATTACAGTATCTTATATGCCCCATTAAAAATTAGATAAACGACGCTACTGAATATGAGAAAATGGGCGTGGTTAAAATCTAAACTCGTACTATCCTTCAATGACCTTCATGGGACTTCTTTCATTTAAACTTCTGTACGAGTATATACGATCAACTACTAAGTTGTATCAGAATGTCCCTAGTGATCGTTGTCATAACAATAGTAACTAACTACTCATCTCCCCCTTAAGTTACAAAAGGCTTTACATTAGAATTTACATGAACAATACATACCTGTATTTTCTATAAGTTCATTCTTCGTACTGGTTTGCTCACTCTTCCGCTGCGTGTTGTAACCTGTCCAGGTGTTTGCTTTGGCGGTGCTGGATTCTCAATTTCTGGCTGCACCACTTCTCTTGTTGGATCTGCCGTGACTCGATGATTTTCCTCCGGTTGCAACCCCTCATCCCATCCATCATCGTGGAATTCTGTCACGTTTTCCCGTCTTAGTGCAACCAAATGGAATCGGTTCCTAGACACCTTCTTCTTATCGGTCTCAATTACATAAGATCCAGGTCTCTTTGCCTTGTTTCTGAAAACGCTGGAACGTCTCAGGTCGATGATCCATACGCCATCTCCCACTTGTAGCTCTTACAGCTGTTTTGCACGGAGTCGTTTATCGAATTGGGATTTTAGTTTTCTTCGGCGTAGTTCTTCTGTATCGGCCAATTTTTTCACGTTGGGAATTTTAGTTTGTAACAACGATGCTTTGACTGGAATCGCCGTACGAATTCTTCTTCCAATCAGAAGTTCTACAGGCGAAAAACCATTTTCCAAAGATGTGCCCGGTAACTTAGCAAGGCTGCACAGGCATCTGCGCTCTTTTTCAGGCATCTTTTTATGATTTTCACTCCTGACTCTATAAAGTCGTTGCTCTGTGGGAACTTTGGACTAGTCGTCACATGGACGAATCCCCATTCTTTTGCAAATTTCTGAAATTGTAACGTTACTTTCGGTCCAAAATGCGTTCCGTTCTCGCTATAAACAATCTCCGGAGTACCATGTCTCGCGAAGATGGCTTTTAAACGTTGAGTAACTTCTTCTTCCTTGAGTGAAGTTAACGGCGCTATTTCTGGATACCGCGAATAGTAATCCATTACCAAGAGGTACTATTTGTTTCCTAGAAAGAATAGGTCATAGCCAATTTCTGCCATGGCCTCTTTGGAAATTCTGCTGGCAACAGTGGTTCATGCGCATTTCTTTTTTTTTTTGGCATTCAGGGCAGTCTTTCAACTCCTGGCCACCATACAGCTTCTTTAGCGCGTGCTCTGCGTTTGCCAATTCCCATATGACCTTCGTGCAGTTTCATTGGGATTAGGATTGGAATTCATTTTAGAATTAGACCCTTCTCTACCGTTAACTCGTCTCTCACCTGCCAATACTTTCGAATCTCGGTAGATATCTCGCTCCCGTTGGGCCATCCCCGTCTGATGAAAGTTTTTAGCTTCGCGCAGATTTCATCCTAGGTTTGTGCATCGATGATTTCAGCTAAGCAGGTAAAGTGTTTGTTACTAATCTTACATGCGCTTCAATTTGTTCGTCCAGGTCAGTGTCTTCTTCTTCTTTCGACAAGGGGCGTCTTGACAAGATGTCGGCTCGCATACGCAACTGGTCGAAATCTGCCATTTGATTGTCGCTGCTTCAACACTGCTCCGACTCCATAAGACGATGTGTCAGCTGTGATAACTGTCTCTCTCTTCGTGTCGAACCATGCTAATACTGGCTCCTCCATTAATTCTTTCTTTCGGGCTTCGAACGCTGCAATTTGCTTCTCTTCCCACACGAATTCATTTTTCGCACTCAGTACATCATTCAACGGATGTGATTTCGTCGCAAGATGAGGTATAAACTTTGCTAGGTAATTTCCTGAACCTAGTAAACTGCGCAATTCGGATACATTCTCTGGTCGGTCCATCTTCTTTATCGCTTCGACACGATCCGGATCTGTATGGATACCCGACTCATCGATGACGTGTCCCAAAAATGTATGTTTTGTTACACCGAAAGTATATTTATCTTTGTTGAACGTTACTTCCGCTTTCAACAATCGTTTGATTACCATTCTCAACCGCACATTGTGTTCCTGGATTGCCCTTCCATGCACTAGTAGGTCATCGCTATTGACTTGCACGCCTTCTAGGATTTGTGACGTACGCTTTTAGAATAATTCGGGCGCCGCATTGATTCCAAATGGAAATCGCTTATATTTATAGCAACCGAAAGCCGTTATAAACGTTGTTAGCAGCTGCGATTCTTCGTCCAGAACGCACTGCCAGAAACCATGATTGGCGTCCATCTTCGAAAAGTACTTCGCTTCGAAGAGACGACCCAATATATTTTCTGAATTTGGAATCGGCAGAATTTCTCTCTTCACGTACCGATTTAATCTTACGTAATTTACGCATATTCGTATCGTACCGTTGGGTTTCGGTGACAAAACGAGTCCCGCGCACCAATCGGTTGGCTCCTCTACCCGGTATATTACTCTTAGACGCTCCATGTTATCCAGGTTGCTTTTTATTTCGTCCAACATTGGGATTGGAATTCTTCTTAGGGCTGTTAGCGCATGAGGAACGGCGTCCGGTTTCATTCGGATTTTGTATGGATATTTCATTCGTCCCAGTCCCTCGAAAAGTTTTGGGTATTCATTTTCTTTCCGACCGTCTCAATAGTTGCTACACGCTTAATTAAATCAGTTTCCCGCTCATTTGACCGTCCAGAAACATACGTTCCAGATCCTTGACTACGTAAACTTGAGTCAGCGCTGCTTTTCCCCGATAGCTGATCTTCTCCCAGAAATAGCCGCGTGTCTCCATCTCCCGCTCGCTCGGGTTGAGTAGACGTCTCTCTGATTTTCTTAGCTTGATTTCCGCGAAGAATTCGTTTCAACTTTACAACTAAGCTTGACTTTTCTTATAACGACAACCGCGCTCCATCTTTCATTTCTAACCGCTTTAATATTCATAGTGACAGTTCCGATGTGTCTACTTTATTTGCGGTTGATACTGTACGACAACATTGCGCGTAGTGCCCTTTCTTACTACAATGACGGTAATCCGCATTCGCATTCGTGTACTACACATATTCAGTTAAGTTTTATTACGTTTATTCGGAGTTTCATAGCTCATATTTTTCTATTTGCGACCACATACTTTTATTAGAAATAAACCGTTATGAAAACTTCTATGCATATCCTTTATGTGACTATAAAATTTAATCCAAAGTACGCATGTATGTGATGCATTTTACCAAAATCCGGATTATCCGAGTTTTCGGTTATCCGAGGTGGGTACACCCCCCCCCCCCCCCCCCCAATTACCTCAGATAATCGAGGTTCTACTGTAGTTTGTTTTTGTTGCACATGTTGCCGGGTTTTATTGATAAAATATCTTTTAGAATCTACTTAAATATTTCAACATACATATTTTAATACTTGTTACATTTCACTGCCAAAAAAACATTTTCACAGATTCTCTATTTCTATATAGTTCCGTATCCAAAATACTAAAACGGCGCTACTTTTCATCACCCTAGAATTGGTTTGTTCAATATAAATTTTTCATGAAAATGATTTTTTTGCAAAAACTTTTAATTTGTGATTGTGTTGTTAAATATCAACAGACAATCATTAGAAAATTTAGCTTTATTTCGATCATTACAAGTATTATTTTGTACAATGTCCAAACAAAATATTAACAGTTCATGTTTATCTGTTCAATATCTGGATGTTGAACAGAGCTACACTGAATCTCCAAGTATACAAATGTATGTACATTTCTGTCTTCGATATCCCAAGCTGTGTTTGTTCTTTTTTGTTCAATATCCATATGAACCAATAAAAAACATATATTTGGTCACGAGGTAAGATTGCACTTGCATTTGATCAAAGTATTGTTTTTTGAGGTTAAAAATTTGGTTCTTATTTACAACATATTAATTTGTTTATTACGAGGATATTATTTACATGTTCAAGTAATATAATGAGTTCTACCGCAAGTTCACCTCCTAAATTATCAGAAGATTTATGGTTGTAAGTTTCATCACATATATAAATAATATTTTTAATTAAACCAATGATTTCCGAAACAATATACATATTTTAATTTTTACACAAAATTTCGTGACATTGTCGATGATTTGCCAAAATAATCATGTAACAAGAGCACTAAATTTCATGGCAGAGAAAATAAATCTATCTGATGATATTCTCATTCCTACTTTACATAATGACAATCAAGTGAATAATACATATAATAATATTCCTGTTGTAAATGACAACACAGATGAAAATGGCTTTGCAAGCAGTTATGCCTTAAACAATATTCAACTTGCGTATGGAGATGAAAATTCATCGTCATCAGAAATTTCCGCCAATGTTGATCCTGATTTTGAGACAAACTTAAATAATGCTTCAATTTAAACTAATCGAAAACAGTTAACACCAAAACAAAAAAATACGCCAGAAAACTGGAAAATAAACATTAAAAAATTACAGCGAGAACGGGGTGGAGAATATTTGGATATTAACAATAAAATACATGCTGGAAAAATAGTTCAGTTACCATGCAAACCAAAATATTGCTTTAAGTGCACCGAAAATTTTGAACCGGAACAAAGAGCATTGATTATGAAGCAACTTTCGAATGAGAAAAAATCATACTACCACAGCAAATACATTGAGAGAGCTGAACCTGGGCGTAAATCAACTACAAAAACTGTAAGTAGGAAAGCAAATATATAAAAATATTTTTTTTAACTAAACTGTATTTGTAAACGAGTATGTAACGAATTTTTTTACCAAACATTAAATATAAGTCAACGTCGTGTTATATTATTTTTACGAAAACATACAAAATCCGAAAACATGTGTGGCTAGATTGCCAAGAAAAATATTTAAAAAAAATATCTGATGATAGATTAAACAAAGTTAGGGACCATATTAACTATTTTTCCTGTGATAGACTCGCATTATTATCGTGCTAATACAAAGAAAAATATTTAGAAGATACATTAAGTATTTCGAGAATGTACGATCTGTACAAGATTTCGTTTGAAGAACCAGTAAAAGAAAATATCTATAGAAAAGTGTTTAACGAAGAGTTCAACCTTGCATTTTTTAAACAAACAAAAAAGACGGATGCGACGAATGTAAAGAATTGAAAAATATTAAGCAACCTTCAAATGAAAGAAAAAATCAGTACTCTAATCACATAATTAGAAGAAATGAAGGAAACGGAGAAAGAAACAAGGATCGACAGTTAAATATGATAAATACCAATGACGAGAAAACTGCAGTTATAGTTTTTGATCTGGAAAATGTATTTAGTTTACCAAAAGCCAATATTTCAAGTTTATACCAAACGTTATTTAACTGTTCAATTTTAGAAATAGAGTTCGACACTTGTAGTCACACAGAAATACATATAAACTCAGCATTCAGGTAGATAAATCACAGTACGACACAAGAACATGTGCTTGTCTCTTCCTTTGTACTTCGTAGTAGTGCCTTCTTAGACACGATGTCGCGCGCGAACACCTATGTATGGCAAAGCCCACATCACCTAGTGATGGGCACTATCGAATAAAAACTATCGAGTTATTTGATAATTCACAAGGATTCGAATAATTCGATATCTAAAAAGTTATTCGAATGATTCAAGAAAACTATTTTCGGCTGATTTTTTATTTTTCATTATATATTTTTTACATTTGAATACATCTTACAATTGTCTGACAGATGACTCATGTAGCGTAAACCAGGGAATATATAACAAATAGAACGCCAACTCTGCCGTGTAGAGGTATTAGAGAACACTCTGCATCTTGTTCGTTGAACTAAATTCATTCAAACTGGGAATACCGGGAATCAATTTTCAATACAAATAGAAAACAATTTGAAACGGGAAGCACGTAGTATAGAATTGCATAATTGTGAAATAGGGAACTTGCTCATTTTTTTTTTCTAAATCTGTATACGTTAAAATAAGTTCCCTATTTTTTGTTTGTTTCGAAATTCGCTATACTTTTGGAGAAATAAATTATTGAAATTTTGGTGCAATATCTTCGCACTGCATAGACCAGGGCTTCTCAAACATTTTCCACTCGCGACGCCCTTTTACCCGAGCTAATATTTTCGCGACCCCGGGTATAAAGGTATATAAATTAGAAAAGTGATTTCAAAAATTTTCTAATCATAAAGAAAATTTATTTGAAAACAATTCTTGGATATACATTTTAGTTTTGATAAAAGTTTCGCGACGAAATTTAGAACCCCCATATGGGGTCGCGACCCACACTTTGAGAAGCGCTGGCATAGACACTGCCGGGCGCACACACACAACGAAAGGCCTTGCACACACATAGCCACATACCTCGGTAGTCTACATATGTCAGCTGTTTCTGTTCGCTCTGCGCATGACATTTGTAAGAATTATGACGTCATTTCGCTCAACCCCTTTAAAAATTGCTATTTTAAAATCGAGAGTTCTGCTAATTGATAGACTTCATTTTTTTTTTTCATATTATGTATTATTTGAAATATGTACGTCGAATTAGGATAAAATTAAAAATCTGTGCAAGTTCCCTATTCAATACCTCGTGCATTACTATTTACATTTCAAAATAATAAATTTCATAGATTTAAGCAAAAGAAACTTGTTTTCTTTGGCATATGCGGGTAAAATGGAGAGAGTGGAGTAGATGTAGTAGGGATTTTAGTATGAATTATGTAAACATTTTAAAAAAATTGTACATTTTTTAACAAAATAAATACACTCTTATTCTAAATACTTCAGAACGAAAACACAAGAAACACATATTCAAGTGAATTTTTATAGCAAAATTACAAAAAAAAATTAATTACTATTTAAGAATACAATCATATCCAGGTTTTTCTCACAAAGTCTATTTCGACGTTCATTTATAATCTGGCCAGTTTTCGAAAGCACTCGTTCCGGAAGAACGGATGTAGCTGGAACGCAGGAATATTTTTATAAAGTTCGTACATAATAACTAAATAATAACTATTTACAGACGAACTCGCTTAATATCATGCTCTCGGTTCCAGAGAAAACTATGATATTAAGCGGGTCGTGATATAAACCGAAACCCGCTTAATATCCAAATTTGTGACATTAACCGAAAACTCGCTTATTATGATTATTCATGATACTAACCGGAAATTTATTTAAGATGAAAATCTTCTATGTATTTGAAAAAAATGCAATATGTTGTAACGTAACACGCTGTAATTTTGACGTCACAGGGGTTCACGTCACTTCCCTACTCGCGTTGGGTTCGGATCTGGTGTAGCAGGTATAGCACGATGTAATAAATCGAGTATTTTTGACCACAAAATTAACAACTTTATTCTCGGTTTCACACTCGAGTATTAAACACAATCCGCCAAGCGGTTACAATATTGTATTGAGGTTGTTTGGTCAGGGACCCGTTGTGTAATGTTTCTGGACACTGGTCAATGAGTATGGCGAAGGTTAAGATGGCGGCCGATCGCTAGTTAGTTCGGAAATGATGGATTTCCTGTAAACAGATTCGTACAAACAATAAGTAAACGTAACTGACTTTGGACATAGACAGAAGGTCTATGTTGGTTCGATGCTCAGGCAGTCCGACTGACTTTACTGTGAACTGATTGAAGGTAGGTGATTGATGATAACTGTGTGCTTCGACGAGGTCCTGCAGGTGCGGACCGCCACTCCACTACGCTGACGACCGAGCTATAGTACTGCACTGCATACATGTTCATCTATTCGATTGCTCATGGCACATCGATAGGAATTTAATATTGCTCGTAAGCATTTGTTTATAAGTAGTAATAATCGTGTTCATCTATTCAGCTGCTCAGGGCACACCGATAGGAATTTGTAATTCCTCGTAAGCATTGATTGCATATTAGGATGGTCACTCGTAAGTGATGACAATAATTAAATACAACTGTTCGTCAACAGCTGTTAGCTCGTCTGGTATTAGGTGAGGCACTGTGTACCGCGTATATGGACGAGTGAGTCACTTGGCACCGGGAATCGAACCCGGGTCTCCGACCGCGAAGGTGGGTGTCCTACCATTAGACGATACACTATGCTCACAAGCACTTGTACACATCTCTGGAACGATTATATTAATTAAGCTCTCATACCTCGCGACTGCCTGAGTGTTAGTGTCAGTAGAAGATGAGACGGACTGAGGAATCCACCTCCCCAGAACGGCATGGTACATCCAGTGCTGCAGGCTGTGTCCGAGCTCAGACACCTGGTGCTTCAACGCGCCACGTCCATAGGCTGCGGAGTCACCAGCGGGGCCAAGGTTGAAGTTTCTGTAGACGCGCGAACCACAGCAGAGGCCTTCGTGACTCGAGGACACCGATCGAGAGCGAACCCTTGGTCAAAGGCTGCGTGGCCCCACCCCACGTCAATTCAGAGTCAGCCACTCGCGCACTACGGCAGCGTAGGCTAGGTAAACAAGACGGTGATGGTCGCGCGCGCCCAAGACGTCCAGGTCCGCCGCGACAAGCAGAACCCCAATCTACTTTAGACGCTCTGACTGTACTGCAGCGGAGTCCCTCCTCGCCTGTTGCCTTTGGCGGACTCGGTGGATCCACTCACATACGACAGACTGGAAGAGCCGGCACGACGTGGACCCCACCCCCGCGTGACTTGACCAGACCACTGCGAAAGGGCGAGCCACGTCGATTAGAATTCCAACTGAGCGCGCAGAGAGCGGGGCCGGTGAGTGCCGTGGCCTAGTAAGCGACAACCACAAGGATTGTCTTTACTAGCTGAACTCGTGTGGACACACCCGCGACGTACGGACCAGGGCACGTCTCGGTGGTTGGAACTGGTGGAAGCAGGACTGGACCTGGCTGGAGTTGGCTGGAGTACCTTCTTCGATGTCGACCGTGTTCTTCGGTTCAAAAGGATTGAACCCCGAACTATGGCTGTGTGCGCCCTTTTATCCCACTCTCCCTACTCCAGCGTGGCATGGGGATGTCACCCTCCGAACTCACACTACACTCGTTTGATGATTCTTTAAACACTCCACACCCTGTCTTGCCCTGTGACTGGTGGAGGTACCTCACACCTCCCCGCCAGTCATCTTGGCCTAACTAACTGTTACGTACGGGGATGTTTAGAGAGAGATATGTCATACATATGGTCGTTGTAGGATAAGCACAGCCTCTGTAATTTTAACCCCCGCTACCTTCTAGCGCACTGGCTACTGCTACCTTGGTTCCCAATAGTTTATAACAAATAGCAACAATTAGTTTGTTAACTTAAATCCAATTACAATGTTTAAAGAAAAGGAATCGTAATTACATCACAACGTGATCATAAACCACCACCGTCCGAACACTAGTAGCCTCCCGGTGTGAATGGAGTCATAAACGGACCCAAAGTGGGTTGTAGGTACCTGGCTTCGGTTCACCTTGTTTGCCGATTAGTTTAATCGTGATTACTTTCGTGATCCAGTTTCTACGAGGATGGTTAGCGATACCGTGATATTTCATCACACAAGTCCGTCATGAATTTTGGGGAAACTGTACTCACATGTGTCGGAGCAAGCACAAGGTCACATCTGGTTCGCCTCTCATGTAGCTGACCCCAGACCTTTTCAAGTGGCTACACAGTTTTTCGGGGTTGTGTATCGTTTTTAGAAACTGTCTTTGCGTGATTTGACTGACTTGAAACAATTAAATAAAAATTAAATTCAACGCGGGGAGATGATCCGTTACAATGTATATCTATAAGTTTGCATATAAAATTATTTGAACCATTTCTCTAACGTTAATTAATGTGTTTTGATGGAATTTGTTTAAATAGTGTACTGAACTATATTTTAAAATTCATGTAAGCAATTACAATTACTTTAACCTCAAAAAATTTAAAAAAATACTCCTCAAATTTGCCTTTGTCACACTTCGCTCAACATTATTTTGATATTACTATATCTAATATCATTATATTACCAAAGGCATAAAAATAAAAATAATCTTTGTATGTATGTTAACTTGAATGATGATATTAAGCGAGTTCAAAGTGTCAAAACAAAATATATTCATTATAATAAGCGGGAAATGGATATTAAGCAAGGTGACATTAACAGAGTAAAATGTATTACTTTAATAGTGTTTGGCAAGTGGATTTTAAGTTTCAATGATAATAAGCGGGTCGTGATATTAACCGAGGAGATATTAAACGGGTTCGTCTGTATATCTAGGCTATTAGAAATAAATTATTGGAACGAATGAATTTATTCGAATAAATTTATTCGATAGTTCGAACCACTGAGTAACTAATTATTCGATAGTCTAATTTATTCGATAGTGCCCATCACCACATCACACTACAAAATGTCTGTTTCAAAATTAGATTAAAATATGTACTGCTATCCTTTTCACTTACAAATGATTTTCGTTTAAATAATACGACACCAATTACAACTTCGCCAACGTACACCAGCACCAAACAAAACATTGTATACAGAATCCAATTCTGATTCGAAGGTGGTTGTGGTTTATCAGTGTCAACTTGTTGATAGCTCGTTCCATTATAAACTGTTACAGGTATAGTGTCGTTTTGTTCTGTAGTTTTGATTGCTTCTATACTAGTCATAACTGAATTTAAAGTTGATATTGCATCTTCAGAACGGCATACAAATTCGTCTCTACTTATATCGCTCCAACTTTTTCGACAGGTTCAAGTTTTGAAATAATCCGTTCAGCAATACTTCAATCTTATTGTATCTCAATGTTAACAAATCTTATTCGTTTAGTATCACTGAACAACTTACTATCAATTTGATTTAAATCATTGTGTGATAAGTTAATAGTAGTGAGGTTATGTAAATTAAAAAGTTTGTTAAGATAAGTAATTATAACTTAAGTTTGACTATTTTCAGTTGGCAACAACGTCCCTTTTTGGTTACTAACTTCAAGTAGATGCTATATAAAAACTAGAGCAAGATAAGTAGTAATGTAAGAAAATAATATAAATGTGTCGTTTGTTTCTTATTATTTCAAGCATACAATTTCGTTTGTTGGACCCCACCCCCGCGTGACTTGACCAGACCACTGCGAAAGGGCGAGCCACGTCGATTAGAATTCCAACTGAGCGCGCAGAGAGCGGGGCCGGTGAGTGCCGTGGCCTAGTAAGCGACAACCACAAGGATTGTCTTTACTATAAGATAAGTATTCATAGTAGATTTATTTAAGTCAAAATTTGATATGAAAAGGTTTATCCCCAAAGGGTTGGAATAATGACTTGAACTTCAGACGTAAAGAAGTTTATTCAAAGTTCATAACAAAACTTATGCCGACGTTTCGACCTTATGGTATGAGGTCATTTTCAAGGCTACAACATGTGAATAACAACATATGTTAATTATAACAAATCAAAAGAGACAGTAAAAACATTACGAGCTTAACATTACCTTAAAGGAAGAAGCGAAGATACAATATTACCACGTGGATATTACATGGAAGTATAAACACAAAATATTTGTGAACAAAACATGTTCAATGCAATTGAACAGTATAGAAAAAACGAGTGAAAATATAAAATTAATAATAATGATAACAATAATAACTGACCATGGTCGTCAGAATAAAAACGCAGAAAACAAGACAGACAACATAGTTGTCTTGTCAAGTCAAAACTAAAAATGGACGTCAGAAACAACGTACAAGAAACCTAGCGGGAAAACCTAACATCAAAACTTATTTAATAAAGGCGCGTAACAAGAGACACTTTGTAAAAAATCCGTTTTATGATTAACAGAATTCTTAGTAGACTGGATATAACAGCTTTCCAAAAACAAACGTTTGTAATTATTCTGTTCTGTATGTAAAATATTAACATTGATAAAATCAATATTGTGTCCAGAACTACCAGCATGTTCAACAATGGCACTATGAGAAGAGTTCTTATTTTTTAAATGGTATTTATGATGGTAAATACGAGTTTCAAGGTACTGTCGTGTTTCACCAATGTAAGTGGCAGGACAATTGTTGCAATTAATCTGGTAAACTACATTACTTTTTTTATTTTTAGGGACTGGTGACTTTAAATGAGCAAAAAAACGATTGGATATTTACACAGGGAAATTAATGTTTGTAAATCCCACTTAAAACAAATTTTACCTCCAAATATATTTAAAGAATTCACTAACACACAATATTCCAGATATAATAAGAAGTTTCTCAATATTAAATCACATAACATTAACAAATTTAACAAACTCTTGACAGATAGCGGTGGTTTCAGATTGATTAATATAGTTAAATCTAAATTACAGTCATGGTTAAAGAATACTACAAACATTGATATTCCTGTGGAGGTGTCTGTCGTTTTAGCTTTAGGTTCTAAATTTCATTTTAGTGATACTAAGGACTCCAATGTAATCAGAAACAATTTACTTGACACCTTAGCAAATATTGAGTTTAGTTTGCAACATCTTGATCCGGTTCGTTTAGCTAATTTACGTACTAAATTGATACAGTTGCTTTTAACACATTCCAATAACATTCGTTTACATAAGTTCAATAATAGTTTACATTGTTCAGAGATTCTTTTACTTAAATATATACAAACTACTAAAACATTTTTGAAATGTCACCCTGATTTGATTTGTACCAAAGCAGACAAAGGTAATGTTACTGTTTTACTTGATAGATCGGTTTATATGTCCAAGACCTCAGAATTGTTATCTGATATCAATACTTACACTCCTCTTCAGAAGGATCCTACTAATTCTTTTCAACTCCGTAATAATAAATTAATAGATAAAATGATAAATTTGTCGCAGTTACCGGCTAACAATAAATATACACTTAAAATTCACAATGCTATTGCTCCGAAGTTATATTGTCTTCCTAAAATTCACAAGTTGCACATCCCTCTACGACCAATAGTTTCGAATCTCAACACTCCAAATTGCAAGTTGTCCAAATATTTAGCCAACATATTATCTCCACTTAAATACTCGTCACCCTTTTTCTTAGAGAATTCCTTCCAACTAATAGATAAAATTAAATCTCATTTTGTGCCTGACAATTTTAAGTTAATTTCTCTAGATGTGGTTTCTTTGTTTACCAGCATTCCACATAACCTCATTATTTCTTCTATCAATCATCGTTGGTCAGAGATTACCAAACGTACTACTTTATCATTGAGTTCCTTCTTAGAATGCATTAATTTCACTTTAACCTGCTCTTATTTTCAATTTAATTCAGCATTTTTTACACAAACTTCAGGTGTCCCTATGGGTTCTCAATTAAGTCCGATCTTAGCTGAGTTGGTCATGCAGTTCCTTGAAGAGTCTGTATTTAATGTTTCCGACTTCCAATTACTGTTTTATTTCCGTTATGTGGATGACATTCTGGTTTGTTTACCTGAAAATAGCATTTCTAAAATAGTTGCAGCTTTTAATAACTTTAACAGTAATTTACAGTTTACCTTTGAACTCGAGAATTCTTGTAATTCTATCAATTTTCTTGACATAACTATCATACGTAGAAATAATAGATTAATTTTTGACTGGTATCGTAAACCTACTTCTTCCGGACGTTATTTATCCTTCTTTGATTATTCTCCCCAACAGTATAAAATCTCGGTTATTATCAGTTTAGCGGACAGAGTTATCAAACTTTCGGACCCGTCATTTCATAAAAAGAATTTTCAATTTGTTATTGATACTCTTAAATCTAATGGTTATCCTGAATCACTTATTATTAGTGTTATTCAGAATAGAAAGAATAAACTAACCTTACCTTCTCAGCCTGATACTAATAATAATGTTGATGCCATCTCTGACTTACATCCTTTTGATAACAATTCTGTTTTAACACCTAGTCTGGACATTCCTCCTTACATAGTTATTCCGTTTCATCATAATCTCAGCCGTTCTTTACTTAACTTGTTCAAAGACATTCCCACTAAATTGATTTTCATTAGTACCAATTCTCTACATAGTTTTTTTGCTCATTTAAAGTCACCAGTCCCTAAAAATAAAAAAAGTAATGTAGTTTACCAGATTAATTGCAACAATTGTCCTGCCACTTACATTGGTGAAACACGACAGTACCTTGAAACTCGTATTTACCATCATAAATACCATTTAAAAAATAAGAACTCTTCTCATAGTGCCATTGTTGAACATGCTGGTAGTTCTGGACACAATATTGATTTTATCAATGTTAATATTTTACATACAGAACAGAATAATTACAAACGTTTGTTTTTGGAAAGCTGTTATATCCAGTCTACTAAGAATTCTGTTAATCATAAAACGGATTTTTTACAAAGTGTCTCTTGTTACGCGCCTTTATTAAATAAGTTTTGATGTTAGGTTTTCCCGCTAGGTTTCTTGTACGTTGTTTCTGACGTCCATTTTTAGTTTTGACTTGACAAGACAACTATGTTGTCTGTCTTGTTTTCTGCGTTTTTATTCTGACGACCATGGTCAGTTATTATTGTTATCATTATTATTAATTTTATATTTTCACTCGTTTTTTCTATACTGTTCAATTGCATTGAACATGTTTTGTTCACAAATATTTTGTGTTTATACTTCCATGTAATATCCACGTGGTAATATTGTATCTTCGCTTCTTCCTTTAAGGTAATGTTAAGCTCGTAATGTTTTTACTGTCTCTTTTGATTTGTTATAATTAACATATGTTGTTATTCACATGTTGTAGCCTTGAAAATGACCTCATACCATAAGGTCGAAACGTCGGCATAAGTTTTGTTATGAACTTTGAATAAACTTCTTTACGTCTGAAGTTCAAGTCATTATTCCAACCCTTTGGGGATAAACCTTTTCATATAAGATAAGTAGTAATGTAAGAAAATAATATAAATGTGTCGTTTGTTTCTTATTATTTCAAGCATACAATTTCGTTTGTTGTGTTGTTTAACTTTAATTAAAGTGTAAATTAAAAAAAGTAATAATAATTAAAATCGCAAACTTAAAATCGTCAGCGCAACAAGTTAAAAATAATAAATAAATAAAATACGAAATAATAAATAAATAAAAAATGGCTTCAATGACAAGTGAATCAGATGATACTAATCACATTGAAAAACTAGTAGACACTAATAATTTTCAACTGTGGAAATTCCAAATAACAGTTATCTTAAAAGCACAAGGATTACATGAAGTCGTGAATGGTGAAATAAAGAAGCCTAAACCAGAAGCCACCAAAGAAGTGGAAAAGTGGTTGCAGAAGGATGCGAAAGCGCAGAAAGTAAAGCTTCATTCACATAAGATTAGTGCAGATGCAGTGCCGTTGGTAGTTGCAGTGCAGAAGTTAGTGTAGTTGTGCTCTACAAAAAGCATTCACATAAAATTAGTGCTGAGCAACGCATTATAATCGAAATATCTGATAAGTGTCAAATTTATTTAAACGAGTCGCAGTGCCAATGAAAGCATTCTCTTTTCTCTGCCCGGCTTTGAACATTTTGGATCTACGATCCCAAATTATGGAAAAATCTTCTAGTATCTCGGTTAACCTTTCGTCAGTATTCATTAAAGGTTATAGTAGGTTCTATTGAAAATGACATTTATGGTCGCACTGAGCATAATCGTCCAAAATGTCTGTTCCTATTGGTGGAATTAACGGTGTGTAGTGCAGAAGTTTGACATATACAAACTTTCGCACTACCGATACCGTAACAAACTGCACTAATTTCAATTGTGAACGGTTAGCCCTGATTGCGCATGACAAATATTCTGCACTGCACTACCAACTGCACTATAACCGCACTAATCTTATGTGAATGAAGCTTAATAGTTACAACCTTGGACAAGAAACCACTGATGCATATCCTCAACTGCGACTCAGCTAAAGGTATGTTCACCAAGATTTGTATAATATATCAAAAGGATAATGAACAGCAGAAATGTATGTTGTTACAGAAATTCTTTAACTACTCCTATGATAAGAATGATAATATGGCTACACATACAAGTAAATTGGAAAACATCGCATTCCGATTAAATGCAATAAACAGTAAAATAGACGAGTCAATGCTGACAACTAAAATACTAGTCACTTTACCAGAAAAATACAAACATTTTGTAAGTGCATGGGAATCTACTCAAACGAACGAGAAAAATCTCACCAATCTAACTGCCAGACTTCTTGCTGAAGAAGTACGCAGCAACACAGTGACTGATAAAAATGAAACAGTTGCCTTCAGGTCATTTGAGAAGAAATGTTTCATATACAAAGGAAACCACATAGCGCGTTTCTGCGAAAACAAAACCAATACAAGCAGCTCAAGTGGTCGATCTCCGTGAAAATTATGTAAGAAAACAAATCACAGTGAAAAGGAATGTTATTTCCATAAAAATTAAGGTCAAAATAAAGAAGCTAATGAAAACAAAGTTTCCTTCTTAACATATACGACAGATGACTCAAAAACTACATCGGTAGTAGACTCAGGATTGTCGTCGCGTATGGCAAACCAGAAAGAAATAATGAAGAACGTAACAAAATCCTTATCTGAAATAGCCGTTGCCAAGCAGTCACAATTAGGGCTGGTAAAAAAGTCGACTAGTCGAGCATAGTCGACTATTTTTTCAAAATTAATCAATCGACTATAATTTTTAAAAAAGTCGACTAGTCGATTTTAGACTTTAGACTTTTTAGACTAGAATTTTAGACTTTAGACTTTTTAGACTCTAGACCAGGGGTTCCCAACCGGGTCGGTATAGACCCCTTAGGGGTCGATGGACATTTGGAAGGGGTCGAATAATTGTTATAAAGTTTCTAGGGGTCGATAGAAGTTTCTAAGGGGTCGATGGACAAATTATATGGTACATATTTTTTCCATATTATTATATTAATAAAGTAAATATTCTGCTGAAGAACGTTAATAAATTCAATGTACTATTTGTTGTATTACAATACAATTAGGTGTAGCGATTTTTTATTTATAATTTGTAATTGTTCCTTTCGTTTAATATATTTTTATAAACAAACTATGGTTTATTTAAGTAACGGGAGCATCCAAAAATTTTCTTACAGGAGAGTTGCTACAAAAATCCTCCAGTTCTAATTCAACAAACGAACTTATTATTCTAAAAACGATTTGTTTAATAATTATATATATATATATACAGGGTTAGTCAAAATTACCGGAACACCTAAATAATTCTCCTACCGTAAAGAATTTTAAAAAATGTTTCGTACAAAAGTTTTTTAGTTGTAAACAAGCTACCGCTTAAGTATTTTTTTAATATACAGGGTGTTCATTTTATTGCAGAAATTAGGTAAACTTTCATTTTTCAAATGGAACACCCTATATTTTTTTACTTTTTTCAATTCTAAGATTAATTCTTAGTATTTTTTGTGGGACTCATTTTTTTATAAAATGCATCATTTTTTAGATATAAGCAATTAATCTGTCGTTTAAATGTCAATTGATTGACTATTTGTCAATTGTTTCATGAAGTTGTGGAGCATTATCAAGCAAGCACATGTACCTTAATTTACATTTACTTTAATTTTATCTATTTAATTTGTAATTTTTTTTATTTTGCAATTTTTTTTTATTCCTTTGGTTAAAATAAACGATATGTATGTATGAAAATACTCTTAATTCGAAGTTCAGGAGTTTGGATTAATTGCTTATAACTCAAAAATTATGCATTTTATAAAAAAAATTGTCCTACAAAAAATACTTAGAATTAATCTCGGAATTAAAAAATGTAAAAATATACAGGGTGTTCCATTTGAAAAAAGAAAGTTGACCTAATTTCCGCAATAAAATGAACACCCTGTATATTAAAAAAATAAGTAAACGATAGCTTGTTTATAACCAAAGAACTTTTGTACGAAAAATTTTTTAAAATTCATTACGGTAGGAGAATTATTTAGGTGTTCCGGTAATTTTGACTAACCCTGTATACGAGCCCTAACACATAAATGTTCGGACACTAATAATTTTTCAAACATTTCTCAAATATTAATAAAACAAATTAACTTAACAATTTAATTTATTTTTTATTATAAAGGTACATTATTCTTACACTATTTTTTAAATTCGGTATAAAGAAAAACCTAATAGAAACAAAATGAAAAATGATAAATGATATTATCGTCAAATTTTGCTGACACATAAATATTCGGACAGTACGCTTTAGTAATATGTTACGTCACCTCTAGTCTGAATAACTGCTTGTATACGAGCAGGCATAGTTTTAACAAGAGCTTCGCATTGTTCTACGGTGAAAGAATCCCAAATAGCCTGTGACTTTTGCCGCAAATCAACAATATTTCTCTGTGGGTGATTCCTCGGTTCTTGCTTCATTTTATTCCATATTGTGTCGATGATATTCAAATTAGGACTGCATGTAGGCCAGTCAAGAAGAATATTGTGATCTTTCAGCCATTTTTAATAGTTTTGGCCGTATGGCATGATGCGCCATCTTGTTGGTAGATAAAATTTCCTTCGGGTGATAAGGCTTGTATCGAAGGTAAGAAGTTATTTTCAAGAATTGCCAGGTATTTCTGAGCACTGATGGTACCTTCAATGAAATGTAACCTTCCTGCACCATATGTAGACATATTTCCCTAAACCATTACACCTTCTGGAAACTTAGTGATGTCCATACTTTTTAGGGACAGCTGTATATAAATGTGCGTATCTTGTCAATTATTAAATCATATATAAATGTGAATATCGGTTTTAGTTATTTTGGCATACATGAAAATATTATTTGGCACACCAGTATAAAAAGTTGGACAACCCTGGTTTAGATGTACGTACATATAACGTATTGTACATGTTTACGTGTGCGGATAAAGTTATATTGTACATTACCGTATACAAACACATACCAGTCACAATTGCGTGTGGTTATCGTGCAACCATTCGTGAGAGCTCAACTACCTACTAGCTGCTGATGATATTGTGACACATGGATACATGGCACGTGATTCCATTCCATATATTCGCTTCACGCTGGGCACCTTAGAGATTTATGGGCTACGGAAATTATTAACCCAGTCATCTACATTCATTCTGAGAAAATTTCTTTTCCAAAAATACAGATTTGTAGGTGCACAAAAAATTGTATTTAAATCGTTTTATCTAACAATTTAATTTATTCTACTCCCCATGCTTATTTTTTATGATGAAAATAAATGTTTAAAATCTAAATGATGTTCATGATTCTTTTTATTAAGTCACAATATTGATAATGGAAAGGTTTATTCCCGCATGTGGTTGGAATAACGACTTAAGAATTTTCTGGTGGTGTGGAATAATATATTGTTAAAACATGTTCGTACAGTTATGTCGACGTTTCGACCTTGCGGATAGAGGTCATTATCAAGACACTAAAAACCAAAATTGAACAACAACAGTCAGTCCAATAAAAACATGTAAGAACTAACACCGGCAAAACGAATAATTCGGTCAAATGTATGTCCGACTATCCCGCATGAGAAAATAGAAACAGTTTTAAAAGATGTAAGCCTAACAACGATATCACCAAGAAGCTTTTTAAGAGTGGGGATGCTTGAAGGAGAATATACCCACATACTAAGTTTTCGTAGACAAATAAACAAAGACGAAAAAGTACCCATACCAGAGACTATTATGGTGGACTATGACGACATCATTTATCGAATATTCATTACGGGATACACAGTTACGTGCTTTTTATGCAAACAAAAAGGACGTATAACGAATCAATGTCAGAACCAACCAACAGTATCAATCCAAACACAATCTTCACAAAATCAACCACCAAAAATGTCCACAACTCAAAACGTGCCCTTTTTAATTCCAACTCCGTCGACAAAAAGAGCAGTATCTGAAATTACTAATTCAGACACATGTTCATCATAAGAAAACATTTAGAAACAGCCCACAGACATACTCAACAATAAAAATAAAACAACGGACAAAAAATGACAAATCAATAAAAAAATACGATCAGAAAGCCCACCAAGTCATGCATCGTTAGAGGATATAATAAAACTACTAAAATCAATAATTAGAGCAAATCCAGATATGTACATATTATCCTTTGAAGAACTAAGGGACTTCCTAGAGATTGTACATGGTAGCAGCGACCCATTAACATACCTGTAACCAAAGAATATACGGAAGAAATCCCACAACTTATTGAAATGATGACAGAACTATATCCCTATATAACACAAAGATCAATGAAATCGAGGTTCGCCAGAATTATGCAAAAAATTTAAACTCAAGTATTAGAACCAGATAAAGAAAGGTATTCTAGTCAAGAATCACTAACAAAATACTATCAGTATGGCAATTTTGCAGTGGAATTGCAATGGTTTCTACGCCCACTTGCTTGCAAGAAACGCTGTTTTACAACGTCCAAACCACAAAACTTACCGAGTATACTGTACACAGAAAAGATCTGAAATGAAAAAAATGCTTCGGAGGTATAGCATTTTTAACTAAAAACACTTATCAGAGACAAGAAAAAAGCTACAAACAGATCTAGAGGCAGTAGCGATCACAAATCACATACCAGAAAAAAAACAATATGCAATATACGGGGTGATTCACGAAGAGCGGAAAAAATTTTAACAGGATGTTGGGGAAGTCATTTTGAGTAAAAAATGTCATATGAACATGGGTCCTATTTCATTTGGTTAGGTAACTAGAGGAGATCAAAGTTTGATGAATTCAAATGCTAAACAGCATATTACCATTAAGATATCTTAGAAACTATAAGAGATATGAAGTTGGTTAAATTAGACAAAAGTTGCGCATTTATAAGTTAAAGTTAGTGAAAATTTAGAATTTGAAAAATTTGCATGGCTTATTAGATGTGCGCAAAATTTTTATCGGGTGATTCACGAAGAGTGTAAGAAAAATTAATACGTTGTTGGAAGATCATTTTGAGTAAAATATGTCATATGAACTGTTACGATTATTTTGTCACTATTGTGTTTTGCATTCCTTTTGACGTCTTGTGTTCTTGTTATTGTTCGTATGTGCCATTTTCGCCTTGTCTATTTTCGTTACCTGTTGTTTTCGTTTCTGTTAGTTTAATCTGAAATATATGTTTGATGTTAGTTACTCCTTCAGAGTCATATTATAGTTTAAATAGTAGATATAAATAGATTTAAAATAGTTTACTTACTAGATTCAACTTTTTACTTGCCTCAATAACCCACGTGCTAGATTTCAATAAGATAATTTAGGTTATAATTAGTTACAATAACAAGTTTGACGTTTGCCGATAATAAAGCTATTGTTTCACTTACTATATCAGAACCGTTCGCACCTACCCATTGGCGTAGCGTATGTAAAATTTCGTTCATATTCAATTTTAACTGTTTTTAATACATACATACGTACATGACATCACGCCTATCCCATTACTAGGGTAGCAGGCCCTTTATTTCCTACAATCACTAAAAAAAAATATATATATATATATATATATATATATATATATATATAGAAAACTGCCTTTCATTCCTTATTTTCTAACAATAGCTCGCCAAATACTCATATCCATACATAACTGTCTCGCCTCGTTAATATCCATACACCTTGTCATACATGCTCTCCTATTATTTCTACTTATAATTTTACGTTCACTCAAAACATTTTCTATCATATTCATCCATTTACTCCTCGGTCTTCCTCGCATTCGTGTTCCTTCAATTTCACCCAAATAAATTTTCTTAGTCAATCTATCATTTGACATTCTTTCCACATGTCCAAACCAACGCAGCTGACTTGAAGCCACTCTTTTCACAACATTTTTACTAATTTCACATTCATCATACACTACTTTATTCCTAATACGGTCTCTTCTAGTCACTCCGCACACTCCTCTCAAAAATCTCATTTCAACCGCAGTTACCCTTTTTTTATTCCGGTTATCCCATACCCAACATTCACATCCATACATCAACGATGGCACAAGTACACCATTATACACACATAACCTAGCTTCTCTTGATACATTCACATTTCTAGCAAACATTCCCAAAACGCCCAAAATTTTTCTACCTGCAACCACTCTTCTTTCAATTTCAGCATTCATCCGTCCATCTTTCGAAAACATGCATCCCAGATACATAAATTCATTAACTTGTTCCATTTGCTCACCATCTATGCTAATCTTGCATTCCGTAACTTCATCCTTCTCAAAAACTAAAATCTTACATTTTGAAGCATTCATGATCAAATTCAAACATTTTCCCTGATTCCTGACACTCTCAATCATTCTCGTCAATTGTTCCTCAGATTCACCCATAATAACCACATCATCAGCATATGCTAATGCAGGCACAACGAAATCACTTATTTTCACACCATCATTTGTACACTCTAACGCTCGTCGCAATAACACATCCATATACAAATTAAAAAGCCAAGGAGACATCACATAAATTCATGGGAGTTGGGTTTCATAAATAAATGCGTAACTAAATTCATAGTAATACTTTATTCGCCTGTATTTCAGATTATTCCCTTGTTGTCTTGTGTAAATGTTTCTTAATGTCGACCTTGGCGTCACTTGTCTTCTTGGCGCAATCGTATGATCTACTTTCTTTGTTTTCCGACTTATCGGAAGTTTTCCTTCTTCTTTACTTAATTTAAGTAAGCTGTTTTCGTTTTGACTGGGCACGAGTACGCATCTTGAAAGCCATCGTACAGTATTTTTCTTTTGAATGTCACGTTTTGGTTCGTGCTAAGTGAATTTTTGGTCATTGAAGACAAAAATCACCCCTATTGTAAGGGATTTTCGACCATTAAGTGATCGCTGTGGAGAGTTAGCGAAAGTTCGCGCTTCCACGGTATACCTGCGTGCAGGGAGTATCGAAAGAAACGACGGTACGAGATTTCTATTTGTCCGTACAATTTTCGTTCCAACTGTATGTTCTGCGTGGTCCATGTCCACAACCGGAATACCGAAGGAGACGTCGCGGCGAGACCCCGTTCATCGCTGTTGAGCCCGCATCCATTCCCGAGGCCATCCGACGCTAAGGACCGGCTTAGACCAGTTTTCGGGAAACACGTGGTCACGCAGATAAGTGCACCAGCACCCCTTTCGAGTTTTGTATCTTTACTTCTCCTTCTTTGTTTTGCTTATTGTCGTCCACGTGAACGTGAGACCATTTTTGTATTAACTTTCTTTTCCCCCCTTCATATTTAATATACTTATGTATAGAATCTTTGTGTGCTGAAAAATTATTATTTTGTTAGCAACTGAGCGCCAGGCGCACGTATATTGTAATCCTATATTTATCTGTATTTCGCGGACACGGGTGTATTCTTTTATTTTATTCTTTTTTTTTGTCGCGCATTGTGTTTTCGTGTTCTCCCGCTAGGCAACGTGTCTATTCCCACCTTTTGTGAGCCGAAGTTGATCAGCCGAGGACCCCCCCCCCCCTCTCGTATTGTTCTACCTGTGCGGATTAGACGCACGCGCAGTCGGGCGACCATACACTAGCGCCGTCTATCTGGTCATTTTTTATTTTATTTAACATTGTGCTGACATTTCTGTCCAGCTGTGTTGTTTGTGTTTTTCTTTGAACACCCCGTATCCCCGTATTTTGTTTTTGTTATTTTGATAATCTTAATTTAATTTTGCTAATTCACATTTCATTATTTTGTTTTCTTACGTTATTACTAATTTAATTTATTTTGTACTTATTTATTTATTATTTTTGCTTACATCAAATTAAATTCATTTAGCTTCTACCTTAAGTATTTTTGTATTTACCGCCCCTTTTTCGGTGTCTTGTTGCGTTTCGAACATTTTGTCCGCACCACCATCGCAGTTTGGTGGGTGCAGGTAGTAATTTTAATTGCGTGGCGCCCAAACATAGTTATTCGACCACACCCTTCTCCACTGAGAATCTGGCAACCTCACCCTCGTGAGGACAATTGTTCGTGGCCCATCAGGCACGTAACAGAACATAGGTCCTATCTCATTTAATTACATTACTATAAGAAATTAAGGTTTTAAGTGCCTAAGTAAATTCACTGGTTTTTTTGCACACAGCTAGTAAGCCATGCAAAATTTTCAAAATACTAAATTATCACTAACTTGAACTTATAAATGCGCAACTTTTGCCTAATTTAACCAGCTTCATATCTCTTATAGTTTCTAAGATATCTTAATGGTAATATGCTGTTTAGCATTTGAATTCATCAAACTTTGATCTCGTCTAGTTACTTAACCAAATGGAATAGAACCCATGTTCATATGACATTTTTTACTCAAAATGACCTCCCCAACATCGAGTTAAAATTTTTTCCGCTCTTCGTGAATCACCCTGTATCTCTACCACCAAATAAAAATATTAGTTCAGCAGATATCCACAATCTAATTAAATAACTCGATCCACCGTTTATTGTTGTTGGTGATCTCAACAGCAACAATAGATAAGTTCCCCCAGACCAAATGGCATAATGTATGGTATGATTAAATATCTTCCAAAAGACAGAAACGACTACCTATTAATTATTTACAACAAAATATGAGAAAGAAATATGTATCAAAACTCCTAGAAAGAAATATATATCATACCAATCCTGAAACCTGGAAACACGAAAACAAACCCAAACAACTATCGTCCAGTCTCGCTATTAGATACCCTTAGCAAAGTATTACAAAAAATGGTGAAAAACAGATTACACTGGCATCTAGAAGAAAAAATATCTTGAATAATAATCAAAGTGGGTTCAGAAATGGTCGATCAACACTAGACCAAATAATATCGCTAGAATCAGAAATACAACACGCATTCCAAAATAAACAACACTTTGTTGCAATATTCCTAGACCTAGAAAAGGCATACGATAGGACGTGGAAACCACATATTATAAAATCTCTGAAAGAATATGGATTGAAAGGAAACTTGGTGCACTATGTACAAAACTTTCTGGCTGATAGAAAGTTCAAAGTCAGGTCCAAAGGACGTGTTTCAGAAACAAAAGATTATAAAAATAGTGTTCCACAAGGAGAAATCCTAAGCCCAAGATTATTTCTAACTATAAATAATATTACAAATAACATTTCGAAATATATAAAGATTTCCTTATTTGTTATTTATTATAAAAATAAAAACATAAATACTATCCAAGAAAAATTACGAGATGTAATCACTAGCCAGCGAAAAAATTAAAGCGGTCCACTTTTATAAATTGCGAAAAAAACACCAAAATTAACAATTAAAAATTTCAAAATAGAATACGTCAATACCAAAAAATTTCTAGCAATTACACTCGATCAAAAACTGTCCAGAAACTGCATTAAACATACTATAGACGTTAAAAAATCATAGATGAGGAGCACAAAAAGAAATGCTAATTATGCTGTATAAATAGCTATAAGATCAATGGCTCTGATTCTATAACTCCCTAACGGTCGGACTTAACAGAGGTTCCGTTTCGAAACGGTCAAAAACAAACCTAGCGATTCTGTAACTATTGACGGCCGTTAGTTTTCGGTAGCAACCGTTAACGTTCAGCCGTTTATAACGGTTGGTGTATGTATCTCGTTAGGCTAACGTTTGATTGCGTTTTAGTATTGAAAGAAGTTAATACGTGAATAATATTGTATAAGCGTGAAAATTAGGGCCAAAATGTCTTAAGAAGTGGAGAAATCCTTGCGGCTGTGTAAATATATCATAGATACGTATGTCAGTGAACCAGCGCTCGGTTGACATTTCGAACTGACTTATATATTATAGTTTTTTAAAGAGAATCCAACTATTAATGAACTTGGCAGTACTTTCACCCATTAATTTATCTGTGTTTTGTATTTTTCTGTGTTTATTATCAACATTGTGAATTAAAAAATTGTCAACTAGAATACTGCTTCTATTTGTAAATTACCGCCTAAATGTCCCGAGAAGAAGGTAGAGTCACGTAGAATTGTTCCTTGTTTAATATCAACTGTTTTTGAAGACCTGGAATTGTAGCATAAATTTACTGAGAAATTTAACTTTATAATCATCAGTTTATATTGCAAGGTATCAGCTGTCAATTCCGTACAGATGTACTTACATACAGTTCCGATAATATATATATTGAAAATATGAGTGCAACTACTTACATTTTTATTCTAATTAACTTTTTAATACAAATTGCCAAATTATAATTAACTAATATAATTACAGTTATAGGTGTAATTGAGTATGACACTGCATTCGGCTGTCAAATTTAAATATATTGTGCCGGTGGACCGGTGTGGCGGTAACTCGCTTGTCGCAAGATAATGTGAGTTATGCGACACACTGCGCGGCGAGTACTTGGATGGGTGACCGTCCAAGCGGAACCGCTCCGCCGGTAGGGCTCGCGCTGAGTGAGCGGCAGGTTTTCTCCGGGTACTCCGGTTTCCCCTGCCTAGGTACACTAGTACTTAAACACGCTAGGCCCTAAATCGAACTAATGTCACCTCTGGCGTACGTCATGTGACAAGTAGATAGAGGGGCCAATGGCAGCCACAAAAAGGCATACAAATAAAACAATACAACACATAGGATAGGTATACTGATAGGTACACTGCACTACACTGACGCATACACTCTGAAGAGGCTCAGGCCTATAGCAGAGCACCACCATAAATCAATCAATCAAATATATTGTATAAGTAACCATAGCTACGGCACAAAAATACGGTGTTGCCGATGTGATAAATTTTACAACCAAACTACTCCTGTTTCATAACGATAGCTGAAACGAGATGTGTTACAGAATGCCTAGGTTGCGGTACTACCGTTTACTTGCAACCGTAAACTAATGATCTCGGTATCTAACGGTTGAGTTACAGAATCCCAGTCAATATTAGATTATGAGTGTATTTTATACGGGAACGCAAACAAAGCAAATCTGAAAATTATAGACACCATTCACAATGCAGCATTAAAAATAGCTACAGTAGCTTTCAGAACAAGTCCAGCGGATAGCACATTATGCGAAGCCAGCGGATAGCACATTATGCGAAGCCAGCGAACCTCCACTAAGGTATGGAAGAAAACAGATCACACTAGTGTATATAAGCAAATTAGCAAGAAATCCTGAAAATCCTACCTTTAAACACATACTTAAAAACCAAGAAAACCATCTTCCAACGCAAAACCGAACCCCACTGCAACAAAACATATCAAACGTTCTTTCCAAAATAAACCTCAAAGCCTGAAATCAATTTAGATATCACAAAATATAGTAAAACTGAAACCTTACCAAAACTCTACCTACAGACATTTTACAAAGTAAAAGAAAAATATCAGAACTACACGTTTATCTACACCGACGCTCAAAAATAAGCAACAAAACAGGAGTATCGATTGTAACAAACATAAACACATACAAATTCCACCTACTTAAAACCATAAGCACATATTCAGCAGAAACATACGCAATACGAACAGTGGTACAATATGTTAAAGAAGAAAAAGAAGAATTCACAAATGTGATTATCTGCGTAAATTCACTTATTGTCTTAAAAAATATCAAAAAAGCGTACGCATAGGATCCAACAATGCAAGAAATTCAGGATATCATACACAAAGAAATCTCCGTGAAAACAGAAAAATCACGTTCCTTTGAATACCGTCACATGTTGGAATCCCAGGGAATGAAAAAGCTGACTAAGTCGCAAAAGAAGCAACTGAATTGCTAGTATTACAACTACCTAGCCCCACACACTGATTTCAAATCACAAATAAAAACTGACATTAGAACACTGGAATAGAGAATGGAAATTAAAAACAAACAATAAACTAAGAAAAATTAAATAGAATACATCCGTATGGAAAACACAGAGGAATAGACAGGAACAAGTAATCATGACTAGGCTAAAAATAGGACACGCGGCCCTAACACACAAACATATATTAGAAAAAACAAAACCAGTAAAATGTGAGCTATGTAATGCACAATTTACGGTAAAGCCTGGGTTATACTGGATTTATTTAATTTATTTAGAAAATATAAAGTGTACACAAACCCATTTGGTGGGTTATACTGAGTTTATGAACATTTAAAACATTTAAGACATTTAGGGCATTTAAGAAAATATGGTTATATTTTATCTCTTAAATGTTAAATGTCCAGTTCCCAAAATCGCCGCCGTGGAAATGAAGAAGAACAGTTGTTTATTGCGTGGTATTTTTGCTTTCGTTTTGTTTGGTTGTGTCTTGTATTTTTGTAGTTCATTGAAATACAAATACAAATAATCTACACAAACTACAGTACAATATTTGACAGCTATCAGCTGCAAGAAAAAGTAAGGGTAAGAAGAACTTTGTTCTGATTGGCCAATTCGCTTAAATATTTTAAATGCTGTAAATCCAGTATAACACACCAGCGTGTGTGATAAATAAATTAGATAAATTAAATAAATTTCTTAAATGTCCTAAATCCAGTATAACCCAGGCTTAAAACCAAGGACGTTTAAGGGAATGGACGAGACATGTCAATATAAGAGACTTGCATCAAAGTGAAAACGAAAGAGAAACAGAGATGGATTTATGGCAAGACCGTAAATTCTATGTCTACTTTTATTCCATACTAGTGCGCATGCGTAGTAGACTACGTAATTTTGATTTCTTACTTATGCGCATGAGTAGTACACCACGTGGTCGTGTGAATCCAGGAAACTGCAACGGATCACGTGTTGTGTTTGCCGTTGCCACTATCACCATGCGGTACCTAAATGTTTTTATAAATTAAACTTGTATACAAAATTGATTGGAATGTATATTAAAAATATTAATAAATTGTAATAATATTAGATTGACAATAATAATGTACTTAATCGTACATTTTAAATTAGATAAATATATTTTTCAAAATAAATATTTCATTAAATACAACAGCTGATTGAAGACCACTGATTACGCAGACCCAGAAGCATCAGGTAAAAATAAAGACAGACAAAATGGATCTTACATAAATCTGTCTCACTCTCTCTTACATTTTCAGTAAAAGAGCCTGCATGTCTCGTCCATTCTCTTAAACGTCCTTGGGTAAAACATATTATTGTAGAATGTGTGAAATAATACAAAAGAAGCACTGAAGAATAAACCAGAAGAAGTCCAAAACATCATACAGTTCATCAAAGAAATAAATATAACCTGAAAAATATAATACACATATTATAACACCCTACAGAGAACTCCAAAACATAAACATGTAAATATAATCTTGAAAATTATATATAGAGTTGTGACAAGTGACCAGTGCACGTGTACTTAATCAAGTGATAAGGTTTTTCCTTAAAATAAAGAATATATTATTAAAATCCTACCCATATTAACACCCTTACACAGTTTAATATACATTGAGTTCTTAAAATACCTAATACATTTATCCATTTCCTTTTCAAAACAGTTCTATTACCCACCTCATACTTAAAATTAGATTGACAACAGTCAATCAACCAAATCTTAATTGCCAAGCAAACTACTACTGCCATCTAGTAGACATTCCCTTCACCTGTACTCATGGCATACCAAAAACAACATGTGCGAGATAATAATTGCTCAGCCGATAATAACCTAAACTACTAAAATGGCCGCTGTGAATAATACTACATTCTATGCACCCAAACAACCAATTTATGGCATCTATTAGGGAAAACTTAACAAGCAGAAATATCACTACATATTTGTAAATATTGTAACAATTATCGAATTGTTACTAAGGTTTTTTGTGTCTTCATACTTCAACTCTAATCTGAAATGTCAATTGCATGTATATTCCACTCCTAAGTCCCAGTTAATATTATTATATATAATTTAGAATCAATTTAAATAAATTTCAATTCACTTACTTGCTCTATTTAAAAATAATACTTGTTTTTTTGCTATTTTCTTTTGTTAGGTTAACCATGTGCTGTCACTTAAAATCAAAACAATGAAGTTGAACCTGTCTGTACGACTAATTATGTTTAGAGCCTCGTTTACACGCTAACAAATAAACGTAGCATAATTTCCCTCCGTACAGTAAACCTTCTTGTATTTAGTTCTGTTGTTGAAAATAACCGCAATTGCTTAAAAACAATTTATACATCCCCGTTTATGTCCCTACATAGATGTATAGCTATTTATATTTCAATCTACTTATCTTCTTCTGTGTAAATGTTGTGTCTATTGACCTTGGCGACAGATATTTTGGCGCTGATTTAAGTGAGTTTGCTCTTTCGTTCTCCCTTATTTGGTTTATTTTCCTTGTTCTTCATGACTCAAATCAACTTGTTTCTTTTTGCTAGTTCAGTCAGAGTTTTGGTTCCAACCTTGAATAAGCAGGCCAAGGGCACGGTGCGAACTACGTTTTATTGGATATTGTTTGTGTTTATTAAATTTCGTAAAGAAATACCCGTATAGGGAATTTTTACCAAACGATTCTGCCGTTTCGAAGTTTTTGTTGTGAATTGCCACTAGTTTAAGTGAGAGAATTCTTCGACGGACTCCCGTAAGGGGTTTAGTTTTTTTCTGGTGCCCAAATTGTGCTTCGTCTGACGCCTTCCGACCCCGTTGTGAGCTGTTACGAGTTTTGGCTTGGTCCAGCTACCCTGAGGCGTAGTTTCTGCGTCGTAGGACGACAACCACCCCCATACGCCACGAGTTCCACAGACCGCTGACCAGTACGGACCGGGTCTACAACCACGTGTGAGCTAAGTGGACCGAACTTTGATTTTGCTTCTTTTCTTCTCTACCCCCCTCCCTTAGTGTATATTAGTCGAGTTATCAATTAAATTAAATATTTTGTTATTGTTAAATATGTAAGATTCAAATTAATTCAATGCTCCTGTTATATTTAGTTCTCTTTTGCTTATTTTATTAATTTATCCCATACTTTATTTTCTTTCTGTGTTAACGCGGATGTTCGAACCTAATTAATGTTTTATTGAGAGCGGGTGCTATTTTCTGTTTGCAATTCCGTCCATACCGTTATGTGAACCTCGGTTGATCAACCCTGGGCCCTCGTACGCTATATCCGGGTATACGACGCCGGCGCAGGGGATAGCTCCTACACCATTTTTGTTGTTCTTGGTAGTACTGTGCGGCCATTTTGTGTTTTTTGAACATCCGGGTACATATTACTATAATTTTGCTTATTGACAAATATTTATTCATCAGTTCATTTTTGTTAATGGATATATGATTCTCACCATTTTTTTGTTGATTGAATTTTTTTTGTTCTTTTATTATTCATTATTAAATTATTAACAAGATATACCAATAGGTGATCCTTTGCGTTGGAATAAAAGACTTCTTAACGAATTAAAGTTAGATGTAGAACATATATTAAAGCGTTAGTTTTGACAGATTTTCGACGTTTCGACCTGGGTTTTGGTCATCTTCAGGAATCTAAAATTTTTTGGAAACATTGATATAATAAAAGCATTTAACAATAATTATTTAATACAACAAATATTATTAAATTAGTTTTAGTTGTTAACTTACTTTTCTATATTTTTTTGTATCACCCGACCCGCTCCCCAATCGCGTTGGGTTTCACAGCTGACGAATAGTCATCTGGTTTCTCCAGCCCACCATCGCAATTTGGCGTGGTGTAGGTTCACCTTTAATTGCGTGGCGCCCATTTAGTTCTGGCGAGGACAATTGCGCGTGGCCCATTCGGGTACGTAGAAATATATATATATATATATATATATATATATATATATATATATATATATATGTATATATATATATATATATATATATATATATATATATATATATATATATATATATATATATTGTTACGATTTATTTTCTATTTGTCTTGTTTCTCTTCTGTTCTGTTTTGTGTACCTCACTGTCTTTCATTTGTCACCATGTGCATGTCGTGTAATCTGAAATGAATAGTTGTTTCCTTATTCCCACTCCATCAGAGATATCGTGATTAAAATATAAGATTTAGATTCAAGTTTGAAATAGATTTAGTTCACTTACCCGTTTAATTCCAGTATAATATATATATATATATATATATATATATATATATATATATATATATATATATTATATATATATATATATATATATATATATATATATATATATATATATTTATCTTTCAATATTCATAATAGGGTAGCTTCCATTTTGACAAGCACAACAACGACGTTGCTTAGCTTGTACGTGTAATTAATATTTAATATCAGACCCGTTTATACCTAACCATTGCATAGTATGGCGTATTTTCTATTGTTCCGCATAGACAAAAATAAATCATTTAAATAATTTAAGTAGTTCAACTGTTTATTATCAATATTCAAAATATGTTCTTAAGTACAAAATAATTGCTAGTCGCTAGTATCATATTTTTGCCGTAACATGTATTTCCGATTACTTTTCTATTGTTCCCGTGTAATTGTTCCTTATGTTGACCTTGGCGACAATTGTTTTATTGATGCAAGTTTTGAATCTTCTTTCCTTGTTTTTCCGACTTATCGGAGTTTTCCTTGTCTTTTACTTAATTTTAAGTAAGAGAGTTTCGTTTTGACTGGGCACGAGTACGCACCTTGAAGGACATCGTATAGTTCATCCATAGATATAAGAATTTGACTAAACGCAGCATGCTATTAACAGAGGATTATCCCAGATTATACGACATAGTAAATACATAAAAAGCAGAGATGTATTCAGAAATTTATAATTACATTTTGAAAAATAAAAACAACAAAAATATGAATATGATATACATCTTAACAATAACAATACAATTTAACATAAATAAATGTAATATTCAATAAATTATTATTACGTCTTAATTATAAACAAAATGTCTCTTGTCTTTCCCTCTAAGAGCATTACAAATTTACCTGAATACCGCCACTTCTAGTAGTTTATGGCCTCTCCTGCTGTGAAGGGTACCACCCTACCTATTAAGGAATCATGTCAAATTCTTATATCTATGGATGAACTATACAGTAATTTCTTTTGTATGTCACGTTTTGTTCGTACCAAGTGAATTTTTTTGTCATTGTGACGACAAAAATCACCCATATTTTAAGGGATTTTCGACCATTGAGTGATCGCTGTGGAGAGTTTGCGAAAGTTCGCGCTTCCACGGAATATCTGCGTTCAGGGACCGGTGTGGTGGTAACTCGCTTGTCGCAAGATAATGTGAGTTAAGTGGCACACCGCGCGGCGTGAGCTTGGATGGGTGACCGTCCAAGCGGGACCGCTCCGCCGGTAGGGCTCGCGCTGAGTGAACGGCAGGTTTTCTCCGGGTACTCCGGTTTCCCCTGCCTAGGTACACTAGTACTTAAAACACGCTAGGCCCTAAATCGAACTAATGTCACCTCTGGTGTACGTCATGTGACAAGTAGATAGAGGGGCCAATGGCAGCCACAAAAGGCATACAAATAACACAATACAATACATAGGATAGGTACACTGCACTACACTGACGCATACACTCTGAAGAGGCTCAGGCCTATAGCAGAGCACCACCATAAATCATCATCATCGGTTGATCAACCCCGGACCCTCGTACATTGTAATTACGCTATATCCGGATATACGACGCCGGCGCAGGGAATAGCTCCAACGCCATTTTGGTCGCTGTTGTTAGTACTGTGCGGCCATTTTGTGTATTTTGAACATCCGGGTACATGTTACTATAATTTTGTTTATTGACAACTATTTATTTATCATTTCATTTTTGTTAATGGATATATTTCTGTTCTCACCATTTTTTTTTGTTAATTGAATTTTTTTGTTCTTTTATTATTCATTATTAAATTAGTTTTAGTTGTTAACTAACTTTTCTATATTTTTTTGTATCACCCTACCCGCTCCCCAATCTCGTTGAGTTCATAGCTGCCGAATAGTCATCTGGTTTGTCCAGCCCACCATCGCAATTTGGCGTGGTGTAGGTTCACTTTTAATTGCGTGGCGCCCATTTAGTTAGAACCACTCCCTTGTCTACTGAGAAGCCGGCAACCTCACCTCTGGCGAGGACAACTGTTCGTGACCCGTCCGGGCACGTGACAATATATTTATTTAATCGACATTTTATTGGTTTTTCATTATTAATATGCACGAAAAAAACATTAATATAACTAATAATGTTAATAAATATTTCTATTTAATTATTTTTCATTCATTTTTCCTCAAATTATTTTTATTTTGTTTTTTACTAATGGCAACGCTGGAAACAAATGACACTTTCATAGTTGACGATTCTTGCGACTTTATACTGTAAAAGTGTTTTCGTGTAGCAGAACATTGTTTTAATTCGATTTTGAACTCGTGTAAACGTCATTGAACATTACGTCAAAATTTCTAGTGATATTAATAAATTGGTTGTTTGGCTGGATACAGTGTACGTCAGTACCTTCATTCGCCACAATACCAAAACAAAACAAACCAACTAATCAAAACAATACAATAACGTTTTTCAACAAAAATCAAGCCATTTTATTAAATACCCTACCAGAGACACAATTGGAAGACTACACCACCAAAATTTGAGAAAATGTTAAACCAGAAGACATTAAATTCGCATCTAGAATAGCAAACAACAGAATATACCTAACACACAAAGAAATAGTAGATAAATTAATTACAAATACTAAATATGTACATCCAAATATCTAACACTGACCTTCAAATAAGGCGACTAATTACTCCACAATTAAAAATAACTGTTTCGAACGTGAATCCCTACATACCAAATGAAATTATGTATTAAGATTCTCTTAAAAAACGTAACATTAAAATACTTTCGCCCACATACTTCCTAAAATCCGGTATACAGAACACTAAATTCTCACACATACTAAGTTTCAGAAGACAATTCTACATGAATGAAAATGATAAACATAAAGTCCCGGAAAAATTCTCATCGAACATGATGATTTTAAATACAGACTATTTCTTAGTGGTGACAACAAATATTGCCATATATGTAAAAAAAACAAGGCCATACAGGCAATGAATGCCAAACACAACAAGGTAATCCACAAAACATATCAACAATTCCACTGACAAGCAATAAATCAGCTACAACTATGATAGCTGAAAACAACATAAATAATTCATCACAAACTACCTGAAACAGATCAACACCTTGAATATGGACAATGCACAATCAAACACTTCCGAACCCCATATTACAAAACAAATAAATAACATCTCACCACCACCAACAACCATGTCTAATCCGAATATCAAATCAACCAATAATAAAAGCCACGAACAAAACATCAAGTTAAAATCGCCGCTAACCAACTAACACCTGCCCACTCCAGAGCCAAGTACCTAAGAAGAAAAACCGGCACAAATACAACTATTCACTGTACCAACAACGCAAACGACTAAAAGAACAGCGTCTGAAATCAGCTCAACACATGAAGTTGAAACTGAAGATATAATATATACAGAATCTAATCAAACAACAGATAATAATAACGACGGCGAAAAATCAGAATCAAACCAAAAAAAAAGAAGAAAAAAAGCGAAGTAACCGAAGCAAAGCAAAAATTATTTCTGACACTGATCTCCTATCAATAAAACAAGAAATGGAAGCAAATCCAAACAAGAGCATAATGACGTTCGAAATATTCACAGATTTTATAGAGAATCCAAATGGAACCTCCGACCCATTAAACCTAGCGAAAAAATATACTGATGAAATATCAAAACTGATAGAAGCTATAAACATCCTATACAATCATCCGCAGCACCAAACAATGATATACCGGTTCACAAAAATAATTACCCGGTTAAAACCGTAACCTGCCCACGAAAATAACACAGAAAAGCAAAAACTATTACTGTAAAATGTCGATAATACAATGGAACATTAACAGGTTCTTTCTACACCTAGGAGAACTTCAAAGAATGGCAAATAAATTTAAACCCGAATTTATATGTTTACAAGAAACACATTTAAAACCAAACAAAACAATCTCGTTAACAGGCTGTACACTTTACAGAAAAGATAGAGCAGACATCAACCATGCGAGCCGAAGAGTAACAACATTAATCAAAAACTGTAACCACCTAGAAGAAATCACGCTTTCTACAAATCTTGAAGCAATAGAAATAAAAACACTATCTCGATACATTTACTATTTGCAATATATATTGTGACAAAGTCACAATTTCCAAATACGGCCCTGAGCAAGCGGAGCAATGACCGCCAGCGCACCGCTCGCAGCAGCACAGACTTGCACACAGCTCGGACACACATACGGCACAACTCCGCACAATTAAGGGCTAATTGTGTTAGGGACGGTCAAAACATGTCCTTAACACCTGGGTATAAATAGGAAACGAAATGGCCAGAAAGTCAGTCAGAGTTCCAATTTCCGACCGACCGCCTCCGTCTACCGAGCCGTATGGTAAGCCAGCTTTCCATTTATTGTTACTATTCGCACTGCGTACGACCTGTTGCGATTGATTACTGTTTAGTTTGATTTATCGTTTGTTTCCCATCTTCCACTGCTACTGTGCTGCGTATGTCCTGACACAGTACTCCAGTATCCGCTCCCCGCCGCACTGCGAACGTCCTGGGCGGTTCCCCCCTTCTACTGCTACTGTGCTGCGTATGTCGTGACACAGTACTCCAGTATCCGCTCCCCACCGCACTGCGAACGTCCTGGGCGGTTCATCTCTTCTACTGCTACTGTGCTGCGTATGTCCTGACACACAGCATCCCCGTATCCATTCTCCACCGCACTGCGAACGTCCTGGGCGGTTCCTCCCTTCTACTGCTACTGTGCTGCGTATGCCCTGACGCAGTACTCCAGTATCCGCTCCCCACCGCAGTGCGAACGTCCTGGGCGGTTCCTCCCTTCTACTGCTACTGTGCTGCGTATGTCCTGACACAGAGCATCCCCGTATCCGTTCTCCACCGCACTGCGAACGTCCTGGGCGGTTCCTCCCTTCTACTGCTACTGTGCTGCGTATGTCCTGTCACAGAGTACCCCAGTATTCAACCCCTACCACGCTGCGTCGCCTTAGCGGCCAATTATTAAGTTTAGTACTATTGTTGTTAACTTCATTTCCGTTTCTTGTGTTATTACTATTAAGATTATTATGACTCGTTTGGCTTAAGTTTATTACTGTTGTTACCTTTCTGTATTATTATTATCATTGCTTATAATTAGTTACATATTCTTGTATTATATTTATTGTTGCTTGGTTTCTACGTTTCTTTGGTACGTCCTGTTAAATAAAAACAGTTCAAGACACTTGTATCATGCAGCGTGATTTCTTTGTGCAACTCTTATCTCCACTGACCTGTCCCGGAGTAACACCGATTGGCGCCCGAACAAACAAACCGACGCCGCGAGAAACGAGCGTCACAATATGTAAAGCCACCTCCGTATAACTTGAACCAAATCATACTAGAAAACTTAATTAATCAACTACCGAAACCATACGTCCTATGTGGAGACTAATGCAACAATATAATATGGGATCCAAAAATACTGATTAGAGGGGAAAAATGCTTGAAAAAATATTAGAAGATCTAACTCTATTGAACGATAATTTACCAACCCATTTTTGTGCCAGATCTGGTGACTTCTCAAATATAGATCTCACCTTTTGCGACCCTCGAATTACACCAGACCTCACCTGGAATCTAATAAATGCCTCTACACAAGTGATCATCTCCCCATTCAAATAAATCATATTCTCGTTAACCAAACAACTCCTCCGCCACATAGCGAGCCATGGAACATAAAAAAGGTGATTGGGGTCTCTACAAAAACATTATGACAACATCATATCCCTCCATAAACATCAATGCCGATATAAACGTACTAGTAAAAGAATTTATCTCAAAAATCACCCAAGCAGCCAAAACAGCGATTGCTGTAAAGAACTTGAACCAACGTAAACACAGCACATGGAGATGGACTGAAGACTGCGCAAAAGACATAAAAGAGAATAAAAGTACTCTATACAAATACAAGAAACACAAGACGATAGAAAATCGAATAGAGTTAAAGCAATCATGGACTAAATGCAGAAGAGTAATAAGAATGAGTAAAAAGACATCGTGGCAAAACTATGTTAATACTATGACAACTGACACTCCGACTAAAGAATTATGGACAAAGATACAGCGAATAAAAGCAAGAAAATCCGCGATATGCATCTCAACTATAATCAAGAACAATATAATCACTAATAATCCGCAACAAATAACAAACATCCTAGCAGAATATAAAATATATTTATTTACTTCGTTTTTACATCACAATATTTATTAATATTAATATTTATTAGCTGCAAAGGAGTCTATATTGGCCAGACAGGACGAAATTTTAATATTAGATTTAATGAACATTTTTTTTTCAAAAACAGTAAAAACAATACAATTTTCACTAAACACCTTATGCCCAATAACCATTTTATAAATGATATTAATTGTTTAAATTTTTTTGGGAAAAAGGTAATAAATATTTATTGTAATAGTAGTTTTATAAATTTTTGTTTCAAATATAGTTTTATTTATAATATGATTGTAATTTGTTTGTATGTTTGTCTCGCCTGATGATGTCACAATGTGTACGAAACCCGTCGCTTTTAATAAATATTGGGATATAAAAACGAAGTAAAGAAATATATTTTATTTGTACTACGAATTATCACAAAGTATGCGAAGATATTATTATATATCCTAGCAGAAAGTTTCGAAAAAAAAACTCATCTGATGAAAACTACGAGTTCTTACAAATCAAAAAAACAAACCGAAAACGAAGAAATACATATATCTACAAACAATAATACTCCCACTAATGAACACTTCAGCAAACATGAAATAGGGAGTACAATAAACGATCTAAAGTGCAATACTAGTCCTGGACCTGATAAAATCACAACGGAAATGATAAAAAATCAACCAGAAGAAGCTGTTAACCACCAACTCGACATCTATAACTACATGTGGATAAATAATCTCTTCCCAGAAAAATGGAATTTATAATTATTCCCATACTAAAGCCCAATGCAGACAAAACCAATGCACAAAATTACAGAGCAATATCATTAACGAACGTGCTCTGCAAGATAGTAGAAAAAATGATAAACAAAAGCCGTAACTGGTACTTGGAATCAAATAATATCCTTGTAAATTCTCAATGTGACCTTAATATCAGAAATTCAATCAGCGTTCTAAAACAAATAATATCTAACTGCTATATTTTTTTTATATCAAAAAGGCATTTGATACAACATGGAAACACCATATACTGAGATCACTGAAGTCAGAAGGAATTGATGGAACTGTGCTGTATATTTTATAAAGGATCAATCCTACAAAGTGAAATTCAATGGATATAAATATGTCCGAAAAGAAAAAAATGTCCAATACTATTCCTCTTGGCAATAAATAAGATTACCAACTGTATTCCATCTCTGGTACAAACATCACTATTTACGGATGATCTAGTGATATATTGCCGAGGAGAAAACATCACAAGTATGCAAGAAAAACTTCAACAACTTAGAAACGTGGACAAATGAGACAGGGTTATGTTTCTCAACTACAAAAACAAAAGCAGTACATTTCACAAAAGCGAAAAAAAAACTATGTTACGATTTATTTTTCCCTTGTGTTCCTTCTATTCTGATGAATTATGTTATACTTTTTCCCATATCTGTCATTCTGTGTCTATGTTAGTTTACTCTGAAATACATGTTGCCATTAGTCCATTCCAGTTTTTAATATTAATATATTTATTTATAAAATTGAGTCAATGTTTTATTAACTTTAAATTACTTATCTGCTTTAAAACAACACATGTGCTGTATCCAAAAGATAAGTTTTAGATAAATAGCAAATACACTAACAAGCTTGACGTTTGCCAATAATTAAGCTATGATTTGACTTTACAGTATCAGACCTGTTCACACCTACTGTTTTGCGTAGCATATTTAAATCTTTGTTCACATTCAATCTTAACTGTTTTTAATACTCGTAATACTGATAAATTAATAGGAGTTGGTTTTCATAGATAAGATGCGTAATTAAATACTTAATGATTATTTATTCGCCTGCATTTCATATTATACCCTTGTTGTTTTTGTGTAAATATTTCTTTATGTCGACAACTGTCTTCTTGGCGCAATTTTTTGATGTTCTTTCTTTGTTTTTCCGACTTGTCTTTTCTCTCTCTTTCTGGCTTTGCAATTTGAAACTGGAAAATATAAGTTAAGTAGAGTTTTGACCTTACAACCTGCTGAACCGAACAAGGGCGTTATATGAATAACGTTTTTTGTAAGATATTTCGCGAGTGTAAGCTCAAGTTATAGTTTTAATCTTCTTGCATGCTTTACCCTTTTGGGGATTTATCGCGGATATCGCTCATATTAGGAGAAGTTGTGTATCGCTTCTCCAACGGGTAACCCTTAAGGGAATTTATGTACGTTCAAAGACCCTGATTCGTGAACTGCACCGATTATGGTCGCGGAATCAACCCTACTCTCTCGAGGCGAGACGTACATCGCGTTCGAGCCCTGTGCCAGCGAGACTCGTATCCTGTGGGCCATCGCGAGTCGTAAACCATCCACGTGCGAGATATCAGTCAGGACCAGTGGCTGTGGAGATAAGTCTCATTGCCATTTACGTTTTGTGGTTTTGAACGACATTTAATTGTGCAAATCATATTTTGTTTGCAAATTTAGTTTTAAGACGCCCCTGTAGTGCTAATTAATTTATTGTAATATTTTCTCGTCTGCTTGTTATTTTGTTTCTTGTTAACACACTTCGTTACCTCTGCAGTTCTTATAACAGTAAGTTAATTATTATATTTGTACGTTATCGCACACCCGCGGATTTTCAACATTTCATTTTTCTCGCTTTCTTGTACATTCACTTGTTAATTTTATTACTATTATTGTTCTTTCATTGTTATTAGATACATATTTCTTTTGTTAATTATTATCATTTTCTTTTACGTAGTATTTTTTTTAAGTTAATAAATCATTTTAATTATTCGAGTACATTTGTTCTTTACGCCCTTATCTCGTACCATGCGGCGTTTAACGTTGTTGCTTATCTTTTTGTTATTTATAAATTCATTTTGTTGGCATCGTATTAATTGTCCGGACGAACCACCGTCTCCACTGCGAGGCCGGCAACCTCATCCCTTGGCGAGGACAATTGTTCGTGTCCCATCTAAGCACGTAACAACTACCAGAAATCAACATTAAAATTAAATGCACATGATATAAACTTCATAGACTCAATAATATTTCTTGGAATACATTTTGACAGAAAACTAAACTGGAAGCATCATATTAAAGATATAAAAGAAGATTGCAAAAAAGAATAAATTTAATTAGGTCACTTGGTAACCACGACTGGGGATCAGATCAACAAACATTACTAAAAATATAAATGTTAATTCGATCAAAAATAAACTATGCGTGCAAGGCTTACAGTACCGCACAAGAAAACTTGTTACAAAAAATTGACACAGTACGTAACACATCAATACGTCTCATTATAGGTATATTTAGATCCAGCCCCATACTCAGCATGTTATGCCAAGCAGGCGAACTCCCACTGAAATACAGACGAATGCAAGTAGTCACCAACTATGTAATAAATCTTGCTCAAAGCCCAGACACATATTTCAAAATAACAAAAACAATATAATATTAAAAAACCTCACACCTATTCAAAAGTACATATATAACATATTTAACCCATTTCCGGAAATACATCAAACCATTCTTAATTATGTACCGCCCTGGACACTTTTAAATCCGATATACTCCTTAGACCTAACCAACTCCAAAAAAATCCCAAACACCAACTGAAATTCTTACAAATAACTTTAATGAAATACTTAATAATTACAAAAATTACGTACAAATATATACAAACGGATGAAAAATAAATGAAGGAACCGGGGCAGCATAATCGCCAACAGTGAAACATACAAATACAATCTTCCAAAAACCAACTTCAATATTTACCGCCGAAGCTTACTCCCTGTGTTAGTATTTATTATATTTAATATTTCAATCTATTTTTACAACTTTTACAGAAATTTAAATGAAAGAAGTCCCATGAAGGTTATCTGTATCATATACGAATTAACGTATAGTTATATATATATATTGTGACGCTTCCTGGTAGTGCGGGGGTCGGGTTGCTCGGGCGCCAATCGGATTCGTGCCAGGATAGTTCAAGGGAGATCAGGGTAACAGAAATAACTTAGCTTGCACAGAAAGTTTGGTGTTTTATTGACGTCGTGCTGTTGTACTGTAGTACAAACTGTAAAATAAACTGACTTGCGCCACGCGACGTGGTGCAACAAAAATAACAACAGTGATTCACTAATCACTCAGATGAACAATACACGGTATTCCAATAGATATTCCATAAATCATAGCCATACACAGAAATGCACAATGGTCGTTATAACGGGATACTTTAGTAACGGGACGGAGACTGAACTTGGCAACAGGTCGGGTCGCAGTGCCAAGTAACAGGGGAGGACAGCCGCCCAGGTCGGGTCGCAGTGCGGCTGGTACGGGGGTAGGAACTGATATCTTGACAACAGGTCGGGTCGCAGTGTCAAGCAACAGTGTAGGACAGCCGCCCAGGTCGGGTCGCAGTGCGGCTGATACGGAACAGAAACTAATGACTTGACAACAGGTCGGGTCGCAGTGCCAAGTCACAGTTGGAAAGTACAAGTCAAAAATGCGGCTACTTCTGCAACAGTGCAGAGCAACACTCAACAATACAAAGAATCTACACTGCCGCACAAGGCGGTACAATAAATCGGAATACGGAAACTTTCTTACGGTTCGGTTGTAGCTGGAGTCACCTCGGAGAGCGGAACACTAACTGACTATCATGAAATTTGCTGGGCTATTTATACCCCCGAGATACACACATGTTTCAACCCCGAATTAAACCAGTCAGTTCAACGAATACTGTTTCAATCCGTCCGGAGCTCGAGCGTAGACCGCGCTAATTGGTTCGCTAACGGTCAATGCTCTGTGCAAAAGTAATTTTTAACACAAAAAAATACACTTTGTCACATCCCCTCCTTACTTTGGGGGGGGGGGGGGGTGAAATACAAAAACCAGACTTAGAATAAGAAAAATTAACCAGACTTAGAACTAAAAAAATTAAACAGACTTAGAACTATCACATTAAACAAGCAATGATTTTACAACCACCCTTAAAGCTACTTAACTAACTTAACACTAGCACTAGCACTGTTCACTCAGGGGAAATTGTCACGAACACTGTCGTCTTTTCGGCGGTGAACGGCAAGGGGGGGGGGGGTAACACTGTCTCAAGGGGGAAGGTGGCTGGCCCGGAGGGCCGGAACTCCGGTTCCGGTGCTGGATGGTCCGTGGCTCCTCGGTCCGTGGCGTGCTGTTCCCTGGCAGCTTGGTCCTGGACTGGTCGGCGCGCGGCCAGCGCGGACTGGCTGACAGAAATCCTCCCTTGGCGGTACCGGGGAGTCCGTAGGGACTGCCACGGGGTGGTTGTCCGGTGTTGGCGGCTGGCTGCATCCAAAATCTATGGGAACACCTAATAGTTAGTGGGCTGGTTTGAGGTCTTTGACGTGGATCCGATAAAGACGTCGGCCGCGCTCGTTCCTCAAGTCGTATACCAGTCGAGACACACGGTTCTCGACTGTCCACGGTCCTGAATACTTGGGAGCGAGTTTGGCCGCGTATCCCCTGACGGCTACGGATAGCGGATGCTCCCGTCTCATCACGAGGTCCCCCTCATGGCACTCCCAGTCGCGTCGGTGGCGATTAAAGTACTCGCTCTGGCGGGTGGCTGCGTGGCTGAGGTTGATCCGCGCGAGCTCTCGGGCCTCTTGCAGCTTCTGCAGGCGGTCCAGGTGATCCGGTGGCAAGACGTGGGGCTCGGGTTGCTCCTCGTCTTCTCCCTGCGTGGCTTGGTGGTACTCTCCCGGAAGCACGAGTTCATGTCCATAATTGAGATACGCCGGTGTGTACCCCGTCGACTCATGACGGCTGGTGTTGATGGCGGTCATCAACTCCGGCAGGTATCGGTCCCACGTTCGTTGATCCTCTTCGCAGTATTGTGCCAGCATGGGCTTCAGTACTCGGTTTACGCGTTCAACGAAGTTTGCCTGCGGCGTGTACGGTGGTATCAGTTGGTGACGGATTCCCAGCGACGTCAAGGTCTCCTTGAACACCTGGTTGTTGAATTCCGTGCCGTTGTCGGTGATAACCACCCGAGGGCATCCGTAACGGGCCACGATGAGTTCTCGGAACGCTGTCGTGATAGTTTGTCCCGTCGCCTTCTTTAACGGACGGCATTCAACCCACTTGGTTAAGCGGTCTTGGAAAGCGAACAGATAAGCGTGTCCTTGGTGAGATCGCGGTAAAGGTCCTACTATGTCCGTGGCCACTGTGTCCCACGGACCGGCTATCGCTGGCGGTCGCATTAACCCCGGTGCTGCTTGTTGTGCTGGCTTGAATCGCTGACACAGCTGGCATTGGCGCACGTATTGGCTGATATCCTTGGCCATCCCCGGCCAGTGATAGCGCAGTGCGATCCGGGATACTGTCTTAGCGATCCCCAGGTGTCCAGCATCCGGGCGATCATGGTTCTCCTGTAGAATCTGGCGGCGTTGTGGCAGTGGAACACAGAGCTTCCATTCGGTATCTTCAGCTGGTTCATTGAGGTCTGCGGGGTCCCAGAAGCGACGAAACAGGCGTCCATTAGTTATACGGTAGTCCGGATGATCCAGCGGTCGTTCCTGTACCTCGGTGAACTTACTTTCGTACCACGGGAGCGGATTTCCAGCCACGTTGAGTTCCGGACAGTCTGCCTCGACTGTATACGGTAGTGGTTGTCGTGATAGCGCGTCCGCGACTTTGTTCAATGATCCTTTTCTATACTGTATGGTACAGCTGAACTGCTGTAAGAACAGTGCCCAACGTGCTAGTCGACCAGACGGGTTTTCGATAGAGTGTAGCCAGCGTAGTGCTTGATGGTCGGTCACAATTGTGAAATGGTAACCCTCCAGGTACGGTCGCATCTTCTGCACAGCCCAGACGACGGCTAAACACTCTTTCTCGGTAACGGAGTAGTTTCGTTCTGCATCCGAGAGTGCGCGACTTGCATACGCTACTACACATTCCTTGGATTCGGTTCTCTGTACGAGGGCGGCTCCCAAGCCGTAGTTGGAAGCGTCGGTCTGTAGCTCAAACGGTTGACTAAAATCCGGACAGGTGAGCACTGGTGCACTAGTTAGTGCCGCTTTCAACTGGTCGAAGGCTTGTTGTTGAGCGTCCTCCCACTTCCACGGTTGTGCTTTCCTCAGCAGCTTCGTAAATCCAGCCGGTCTGAGCTGGTGTATGCGGAGTTCGGAAGGTTGCGGTCGGTGGGGTCGGTAATGGCGGTGGTGGCGGTGGTGTGCACGTGTTGTCAGGAAGACTTCCAGGCATGCTAATAGTTATTACGGTCCCTGTTCGGGCGCCAATTTGTGACGCTTCCTGGTAGTGCGGGGGTCGGGTTGCTCGGGCGCCAATCGGATTCGTGCCAGGATAGTTCAAGGGAGATCAGGGTAACAGAAATAACTTAGCTTGCACAGAAAGTTTGGTGTTTTATTGACGTCGTGCTGTTGTACTGTAGTACAAACTGTAAAATAAACTGACTTGCGCCACGCGACGTGGTGCAACAAAAATAACAACAGTGATTCACTAATCACTCAGATGAACAATACACGGTATTCCAATAGATATTCCATAAATCATAGCCATACACAGAAATGCACAATGGTCGTTATAACGGGATACTTTAGTAACGGGACGGAGACTGAACTTGGCAACAGGTCGGGTCGCAGTGCCAAGTAACAGGGGAGGACAGCCGCCCAGGTCGGGTCGCAGTGCGGCTGGTACGGGGGTAGGAACTGATATCTTGACAACAGGTCGGGTCGCAGTGTCAAGCAACAGTGTAGGACAGCCGCCCAGGTCGGGTCGCAGTGCGGCTGATACGGAACAGAAACTAATGACTTGACAACAGGTCGGGTCGCAGTGCCAAGTCACAGTTGGAAAGTACAAGTCAAAAATGCGGCTACTTCTGCAACAGTGCAGAGCAACACTCAACAATACAAAGAATCTACACTGCCGCACAAGGCGGTACAATAAATCGGAATACGGAAACTTTCTTACGGTTCGGTTGTAGCTGGAGTCACCTCGGAGAGCGGAACACTAACTGACTATCATGAAATTTGCTGGGCTATTTATACCCCCGAGATACACACATGTTTCAACCCCGAATTAAACCAGTCAGTTCAACGAATACTGTTTCAATCCGTCCGGAGCTCGAGCGTAGACCGCGCTAATTGGTTCGCTAACGGTCAATGCTCTGTGCAAAAGTAATTTTTAACACAAAAAAATACACTTTGTCACAATATATATATATATATATATATATATATATATATATATATATCATTTCAATTGTCAAACAGCACGCGCGACAAGGATGGATATAACGCGTTTGTCTTTAGAATGTCCGAACCACGACCTTCTCGATTAAAAGTGTTTTATTCCGGCCCGCTAACAGGCCCAGTTTCAGCGTGCCGCCGCTGGCGCTAGTAACAGTAGGAAAACATTTGAACAAAATACGATTTTGACAGTTGTTAATCAACAAACTACAGTATTCAGTCGTGATACACGAATATTTTCTGTAAAATTTGTTTACAACCAGTGCATTTAATACAATTATAAATTAATTATTTGTGTAATATTTACGTCGGTATTATTCTCAGGTATTATTATTCATTTTACTGGAAATTATTAGGTGTTTTTACAACAACACTTTCAACTGCAGTGTAATTTGGTGTGTTATATTAATAACCCATCACTGTAATTATGGTTCATGATAAGAAGTGCTGTGTACCTAGCTGCGGTCGACGAGGAACAAGTTTATTCCATGAATTCCCGTCAAACATTAATATGGCATATAAATGGCATGAGAGTATACAGTTACACAGTGGCACGTATATTATATTATATTATATTAAGTACATACTTAATAATATGTTTGTTCAGGGGAAACGATTCGCAATGTGAAAAACCCTCATATTTGTAGTAATCACTTTGCAGAAGATTGTTTTCGTCACACGTCTTGTACACGAAAACTATTAAAACGTGATGCTCTACCTACATTATTTATTTTGTATTTATAATTAATAATTTTTACACAACAACCTTTTACAATATTAACTGTCATTTTTGACAGTGACAAGTAGCTACTGTTACTAGCGCCAATACTTCAACGTTTGGCCGCGCTGTCGGCACAAAAAATCTATTGTTATATCGTTCAGCTAGCAGGCCGGTATAAATCGAGAAGGTCGTGGTCCGAACAATACTACGACAAGCAAAACAAAATGAGGCTCGTTGTACTCGATACTATTGCAATAACGTACGTTGATTTCTTATTCCCTACACTACTAGCTGTCGCATAGGCGTGTAGCGTCATTTTGCTGCATTTTCTGTCAATTTGTCTTATTTACCACTAATTAACACCAGTATTATGCACGAACACAAACACAGTTATAATAAATCACTTTTATTGCAACCACTGATATTATATCATTATCTAAATCGTTGTTGTAATTCAAAATGTAAGACACAAATGATTAACGTAATGAACTGTCAAAACATCGTATTTCTGTTGTTACCGGTGCTAAGCCGACTATTCACCGAAAACTTTGTATCTGGTATATACTAATGCATGCATTATTTTTCTTTTGTTTATATCTCCCCGTCATCTGCTAACCCCTCACCATCGGAAATTACAGTATCTTATATGCCCCATTAAAAATTAGATAAACGACGCTACTGAATATGAGAAAATGGGCGTGGTTAAAATCTAAACTCGTACTATCCTTCAATGACCTTCATGGGACTTCTTTCATTTAAACTTCTGTACGAGTATATACGATCAACTACTAAGTTGTATCAGAATGTCCCTAGTGATCGTTGTCATAACAATAGTAACTAACTACTCATCTCCCCCTTAAGTTACAAAAGGCTTTACATTAGAATTTACATGAACAATACATACCTGTATTTTCTATAAGTTCATTCTTCGTACTGGTTTGCTCACTCTTCCGCTGCGTGTTGTAACCTGTCCAGGTGTTTGCTTTGGCGGTGCTGGATTCTCAATTTCTGGCTGCACCACTTCTCTTGTTGGATCTGCCGTGACTCGATGATTTTCCTCCGGTTGCAACCCCTCATCCCATCCATCATCGTGGAATTCTGTCACGTTTTCCCGTCTTAGTGCAACCAAATGGAATCGGTTCCTAGACACCTTCTTCTTATCGGTCTCAATTACATAAGATCCAGGTCTCTTTGCCTTGTTTCTGAAAACGCTGGAACGTCTCAGGTCGATGATCCATACGCCATCTCCCACTTGTAGCTCTTACAGCTGTTTTGCACGGAGTCGTTTATCGAATTGGGATTTTAGTTTTCTTCGGCGTAGTTCTTCTGTATCGGCCAATTTTTTCACGTTGGGAATTTTAGTTTGTAACAACGATGCTTTGACTGGAATCGCCGTACGAATTCTTCTTCCAATCAGAAGTTCTACAGGCGAAAAACCATTTTCCAAAGATGTGCCCGGTAACTTAGCAAGGCTGCACAGGCATCTGCGCTCTTTTTCAGGCATCTTTTTATGATTTTCACTCCTGACTCTATAAAGTCGTTGCTCTGTGGGAACTTTGGACTAGTCGTCACATGGACGAATCCCCATTCTTTTGCAAATTTCTGAAATTGTAACGTTACTTTCGGTCCAAAATGCGTTCCGTTCTCGCTATAAACAATCTCCGGAGTACCATGTCTCGCGAAGATGGCTTTTAAACGTTGAGTAACTTCTTCTTCCTTGAGTGAAGTTAACGGCGCTATTTCTGGATACCGCGAATAGTAATCCATTACCAAGAGGTACTATTTGTTTCCTAGAAAGAATAGGTCATAGCCAATTTCTGCCATGGCCTCTTTGGAAATTCTGCTGGCAACAGTGGTTCATGCGCATTTCTTTTTTTTTGGGCATTCAGGGCAGTCTTTCAACTCCTGGCCACCATACAGCTTCTTTAGCGCGTGCTCTGCGTTTGCCAATTCCCATATGACCTTCGTGCAGTTTCATTGGGATTAGGATTGGAATTCATTTTAGAATTAGACCCTTCTCTACCGTTAACTCGTCTCTCACCTGCCAATACTTTCGAATCTCGGTAGATATCTCGCTCCCGTTGGGCCATCCCCGTCTGATGAAAGTTTTTAGCTTCGCGCAGATTTCATCCTAGGTTTGTGCATCGATGATTTCAGCTAAGCAGGTAAAGTGTTTGTTACTAATCTTACATGCGCTTCAATTTGTTCGTCCAGGTCAGTGTCTTCTTCTTCTTTCGACAAGGGGCGTCTTGACAAGATGTCGGCTCGCATACGCAACTGGTCGAAATCTGCCATTTGATTGTCGCTGCTTCAACACTGCTCCGACTCCATAAGACGATGTGTCAGCTGTGATAACTGTCTCTCTCTTCGTGTCGAACCATGCTAATACTGGCTCCTCCATTAATTCTTTCTTTCGGGCTTCGAACGCTGCAATTTGCTTCTCTTCCCACACGAATTCATTTTTCGCACTCAGTACATCATTCAACGGATGTGATTTCGTCGCAAGATGAGGTATAAACTTTGCTAGGTAATTTCCTGAACCTAGTAAACTGCGCAATTCGGATACATTCTCTGGTCGGTCCATCTTCTTTATCGCTTCGACACGATCCGGATCTGTATGGATACCCGACTCATCGATGACGTGTCCCAAAAATGTATGTTTTGTTACACCGAAAGTATATTTATCTTTGTTGAACGTTACTTCCGCTTTCAACAATCGTTTGATTACCATTCTCAACCGCACATTGTGTTCCTGGATTGCCCTTCCATGCACTAGTAGGTCATCGCTATTGACTTGCACGCCTTCTAGGATTTGTGACGTACGCTTTTAGAATAATTCGGGCGCCGCATTGATTCCAAATGGAAATCGCTTATATTTATAGCAACCGAAAGCCGTTATAAACGTTGTTAGCAGCTGCGATTCTTCGTCCAGAACGCACTGCCAGAAACCATGATTGGCGTCCATCTTCGAAAAGTACTTCGCTTCGAAGAGACGACCCAATATATTTTCTGAATTTGGAATCGGCAGAATTTCTCTCTTCACGTACCGATTTAATCTTACGTAATTTACGCATATTCGTATCGTACCGTTGGGTTTCGGTGACAAAACGAGTCCCGCGCACCAATCGGTTGGCTCCTCTACCCGGTATATTACTCTTAGACGCTCCATGTTATCCAGGTTGCTTTTTATTTCGTCCAACATTGGGATTGGAATTCTTCTTAGGGCTGTTAGCGCATGAGGAACGGCGTCCGGTTTCATTCGGATTTTGTATGGATATTTCATTCGTCCCAGTCCCTCGAAAAGTTTTGGGTATTCATTTTCTTTCCGACCGTCTCAATAGTTGCTACACGCTTAATTAAATCAGTTTCCCGCTCATTTGACCGTCCAGAAACATACGTTCCAGATCCTTGACTACGTAAACTTGAGTCAGCGCTGCTTTTCCCCGATAGCTGATCTTCTCCCAGAAATAGCCGCGTGTCTCCATCTCCCGCTCGCTCGGGTTGAGTAGACGTCTCTCTGATTTTCTTAGCTTGATTTCCGCGAAGAATTCGTTTCAACTTTACAACTAAGCTTGACTTTTCTTATAACGACAACCGCGCTCCATCTTTCATTTCTAACCGCTTTAATATTCATAGTGACAGTTCCGATGTGTCTACTTTATTTGCGGTTGATACTGTACGACAACATTGCGCGTAGTGCCCTTTCTTACTACAATGACGGTAATCCGCATTCGCATTCGTGTACTACACATATTCAGTTAAGTTTTATTACGTTTATTCGGAGTTTCATAGCTCATATTTTTCTATTTGCGACCACATACTTTTATTAGAAATAAACCGTTATGAAAACTTCTATGCATATCCTTTATGTGACTATAAAATTTAATCCAAAGTACGCATGTATGTGATGCATTTTACCAAAATCCGGATTATCCGAGTTTTCGGTTATCCGAGGTGGGTACACCCCCCCCCCCCCCCAATTACCTCAGATAATCGAGGTTCTACTGTAGTTTGTTTTTGTTGCACATGTTGCCGGGTTTTATTGATAAAATATCTTTTAGAATCTACTTAAATATTTCAACATACATATTTTAATACTTGTTACATTTCACTGCCAAAAAAACATTTTCACAGATTCTCTATTTCTATATAGTTCCGTATCCAAAATACTAAAACGGCGCTACTTTTCATCACCCTAGAATTGGTTTGTTCAATATAAATTTTTCATGAAAATGATTTTTTTGCAAAAACTTTTAATTTGTGATTGTGTTGTTAAATATCAACAGACAATCATTAGAAAATTTAGCTTTATTTCGATCATTACAAGTATTATTTTGTACAATGTCCAAACAAAATATTAACAGTTCATGTTTATCTGTTCAATATCTGGATGTTGAACAGAGCTACACTGAATCTCCAAGTATACAAATGTATGTACATTTCTGTCTTCGATATCCCAAGCTGTGTTTGTTCTTTTTTGTTCAATATCCATATGAACCAATAAAAAACATATATTTGGTCACGAGGTAAGATTGCACTTGCATTTGATCAAAGTATTGTTTTTTGAGGTTAAAAATTTGGTTCTTATTTACAACATATTAATTTGTTTATTACGAGGATATTATTTACATGTTCAAGTAATATAATGAGTTCTACCGCAAGTTCACCTCCTAAATTATCAGAAGATTTATGGTTGTAAGTTTCATCACATATATAAATAATATTTTTAATTAAACCAATGATTTCCGAAACAATATACATATTTTAATTTTTACACGAAATTTCGTGACATTGTCGATGATTTGCCAAAATAATCATGTAACAAGAGCACTAAATTTCATGGCAGAGAAAATAAATCTATCTGATGATATTCTCATTCCTACTTTACATAATGACAATCAAGTGAATAATACATATAATAATATTCCTGTTGTAAATGACAACACAGATGAAAATGGCTTTGCAAGCAGTTATGCCTTAAACAATATTCAACTTGCGTATGGAGATGAAAATTCATCGTCATCAGAAATTTCCGCCAATGTTGATCCTGATTTTGAGACAAACTTAAATAATGCTTCAATTTAAACTAATCGAAAACAGTTAACACCAAAACAAAAAAATACGCCAGAAAACTGGAAAATAAACATTAAAAAATTACAGCGAGAACGGGGTGGAGAATATTTGGATATTAACAATAAAATACATGCTGGAAAAATAGTTCAGTTACCATGCAAACCAAAATATTGCTTTAAGTGCACCGAAAATTTTGAACCGGAACAAAGAGCATTGATTATGAAGCAACTTTCGAATGAGAAAAAATCATACTACCACAGCAAATACATTGAGAGAGCTGAACCTGGGCGTAAATCAACTACAAAAACTGTAAGTAGGAAAGCAAATATATAAAAATATTTTTTTTAACTAAACTGTATTTGTAAACGAGTATGTAACGAATTTTTTTACCAAACATTAAATATAAGTCAACGTCGTGTTATATTATTTTTACGAAAACATACAAAATCCGAAAACATGTGTGGCTAGATTGCCAAGAAAAATATTTAAAAAAAATATCTGATGATAGATTAAACAAAGTTAGGGACCATATTAACTATTTTTCCTGTGATAGACTCGCATTATTATCGTGCTAATACAAAGAAAAATATTTAGAAGATACATTAAGTATTTCGAGAATGTACGATCTGTACAAGATTTCGTTTGAAGAACCAGTAAAAGAAAATATCTATAGAAAAGTGTTTAACGAAGAGTTCAACCTTGCATTTTTTAAACAAACAAAAAAGACGGATGCGACGAATGTAAAGAATTGAAAAATATTAAGCAACCTTCAAATGAAAGAAAAAATCAGTACTCTAATCACATAATTAGAAGAAATGAAGGAAACGGAGAAAGAAACAAGGATCGACAGTTAAATATGATAAATACCAATGACGAGAAAACTGCAGTTATAGTTTTTGATCTGGAAAATGTATTTAGTTTACCAAAAGCCAATATTTCAAGTTTATACCAAACGTTATTTAACTGTTCAATTTTAGAAATAGAGTTCGACACTTGTAGTCACACAGAAATACATATAAACTCAGCATTCAGGTAGATAAATCACAGTACGACACAAGAACATGTGCTTGTCTCTTCCTTTGTACTTCGTAGTAGTGCCTTCTTAGACACGATGTCGCGCGCGAACACCTATGTATGGCAAAGCCCACATCACCTAGTGATGGGCACTATCGAATAAAAACTATCGAGTTATTTGATAATTCACAAGGATTCGAATAATTCGATATCTAAAAAGTTATTCGAATGATTCAAGAAAACTATTTTCGGCTGATTTTTTATTTTTCATTATATATTTTTTACATTTGAATACATCTTACAATTGTCTGACAGATGACTCATGTAGCGTAAACCAGGGAATATATAACAAATAGAACGCCAACTCTGCCGTGTAGAGGTATTAGAGAACACTCTGCATCTTGTTCGTTGAACTAAATTCATTCAAACTGGGAATACCGGGAATCAATTTTCAATACAAATAGAAAACAATTTGAAACGGGAAGCACGTAGTATAGAATTGCATAATTGTGAAATAGGGAACTTGCTCATTTTTTTTTTCTAAATCTGTATACGTTAAAATAAGTTCCCTATTTTTTGTTTGTTTCGAAATTCGCTATACTTTTGGAGAAATAAATTATTGAAATTTTGGTGCAATATCTTCGCACTGCATAGACCAGGGCTTCTCAAACATTTTCCACTCGCGACGCCCTTTTACCCGAGCTAATATTTTCGCGACCCCGGGTATAAAGGTATATAAATTAGAAAAGTGATTTCAAAAATTTTCTAATCATAAAGAAAATTTATTTGAAAACAATTCTTGGATATACATTTTAGTTTTGATAAAAGTTTCGCGACGAAATTTAGAACCCCCATATGGGGTCGCGACCCACACTTTGAGAAGCGCTGGCATAGACACTGCCGGGCGCACACACACAACGAAAGGCCTTGCACACACATAGCCACATACCTCGGTAGTCTACATATGTCAGCTGTTTCTGTTCGCTCTGCGCATGACATTTGTAAGAATTATGACGTCATTTCGCTCAACCCCTTTAAAAATTGCTATTTTAAAATCGAGAGTTCTGCTAATTGATAGACTTCATTTTTTTTTTTTCATATTATGTATTATTTGAAATATGTACGTCGAATTAGGATAAAATTAAAAATCTGTGCAAGTTCCCTATTCAATACCTCGTGCATTACTATTTACATTTCAAAATAATAAATTTCATAGATTTAAGCAAAAGAAACTTGTTTACTTTGGCATATGCGGGTAAAATGGAGAGAGTGGAGTAGATGTAGTAGGGATTTTAGTATGAATTATGTAAACATTTTAAAAAAATTGTACATTTTTTAACAAAATAAATACACTCTTATTCTAAATACTTCAGAACGAAAACACAAGAAACACATATTCAAGTGAATTTTTATAGCAAAATTACAAAAAAAAATTAATTACTATTTAAGAATACAATCATATCCAGGTTTTTCTCACAAAGTCTATTTCGACGTTCATTTATAATCTGGCCAGTTTTCGAAAGCACTCGTTCCGGAAGAACGGATGTAGCTGGAACGCAGGAATATTTTTATAAAGTTCGTACATAATAACTAAATAATAACTATTTACAGACGAACTCGCTTAATATCATGCTCTCGGTTCCAGAGAAAACTATGATATTAAGCGGGTCGTGATATAAACCGAAACCCGCTTAATATCCAAATTTGTGACATTAACCGAAAACTCGCTTATTATGATTATTCATGATACTAACCGGAAATTTATTTAAGATGAAAATCTTCTATGTATTTGAAAAAAATGCAATATGTTGTAACGTAACACGCTGTAATTTTGACGTCACAGGGGTTCACGTCACTTCCCTACTCGCGTTGGGTTCGGATCTGGTGTAGCAGGTATAGCACGATGTAATAAATCGAGTATTTTTGACCACAAAATTAACAACTTTATTCTCGGTTTCACACTCGAGTATTAAACACAATCCGCCAAGCGGTTACAATATTGTATTGAGGTTGTTTGGTCAGGGACCCGTTGTGTAATGTTTCTGGACACTGGTCAATGAGTATGGCGAAGGTTAAGATGGCGGCCGATCGCTAGTTAGTTCGGAAATGATGGATTTCCTGTAAACAGATTCGTACAAACAATAAGTAAACGTAACTGACTTTGGACATAGACAGAAGGTCTATGTTGGTTCGATGCTCAGGCAGTCCGACTGACTTTACTGTGAACTGATTGAAGGTAGGTGATTGATGATAACTGTGTGCTTCGACGAGGTCCTGCAGGTGCGGACCGCCACTCCACTACGCTGACGACCGAGCTATAGTACTGCACTGCATACATGTTCATCTATTCGATTGCTCATGGCACATCGATAGGAATTTAATATTGCTCGTAAGCATTTGTTTATAAGTAGTAATAATCGTGTTCATCTATTCAGCTGCTCAGGGCACACCGATAGGAATTTGTAATTCCTCGTAAGCATTGATTGCATATTAGGATGGTCACTCGTAAGTGATGACAATAATTAAATACAACTGTTCGTCAACAGCTGTTAGCTCGTCTGGTATTAGGTGAGGCACTGTGTACCGCGTATATGGACGAGTGAGTCACTTGGCACCGGGAATCGAACCCGGGTCTCCGACCGCGAAGGTGGGTGTCCTACCATTAGACGATACACTATGCTCACAAGCACTTGTACACATCTCTGGAACGATTATATTAATTAAGCTCTCATACCTCGCGACTGCCTGAGTGTTAGTGTCAGTAGAAGATGAGACGGACTGAGGAATCCACCTCCCCAGAACGGCATGGTACATCCAGTGCTGCAGGCTGTGTCCGAGCTCAGACACCTGGTGCTTCAACGCGCCACGTCCATAGGCTGCGGAGTCACCAGCGGGGCCAAGGTTGAAGTTTCTGTAGACGCGCGAACCACAGCAGAGGCCTTCGTGACTCGAGGACACCGATCGAGAGCGAACCCTTGGTCAAAGGCTGCGTGGCCCCACCCCACGTCAATTCAGAGTCAGCCACTCGCGCACTACGGCAGCGTAGGCTAGGTAAACAAGACGGTGATGGTCGCGCGCGCCCAAGACGTCCAGGTCCGCCGCGACAAGCAGAACCCCAATCTACTTTAGACGCTCTGACTGTACTGCAGCGGAGTCCCTCCTCGCCTGTTGCCTTTGGCGGACTCGGTGGATCCACTCACATACGACAGACTGGAAGAGCCGGCACGACGTGGACCCCACCCCCGCGTGACTTGACCAGACCACTGCGAAAGGGCGAGCCACGTCGATTAGAATTCCAACTGAGCGCGCAGAGAGCGGGGCCGGTGAGTGCCGTGGCCTAGTAAGCGACAACCACAAGGATTGTCTTTACTAGCTGAACTCGTGTGGACACACCCGCGACGTACGGACCAGGGCACGTCTCGGTGGTTGGAACTGGTGGAAGCAGGACTGGACCTGGCTGGAGTTGGCTGGAGTACCTTCTTCGATGTCGACCGTGTTCTTCGGTTCAAAAGGATTGAACCCCGAACTATGGCTGTGTGCGCCCTTTTATCCCACTCTCCCTACTCCAGCGTGGCATGGGGATGTCACCCTCCGAACTCACACTACACTCGTTTGATGATTCTTTAAACACTCCACACCCTGTCTTGCCCTGTGACTGGTGGAGGTACCTCACACCTCCCCGCCAGTCATCTTGGCCTAACTAACTGTTACGTACGGGGATGTTTAGAGAGAGATATGTCATACATATGGTCGTTGTAGGATAAGCACAGCCTCTGTAATTTTAACCCCCGCTACCTTCTAGCGCACTGGCTACTGCTACCTTGGTTCCCAATAGTTTATAACAAATAGCAACAATTAGTTTGTTAACTTAAATCCAATTACAATGTTTAAAGAAAAGGAATCGTAATTACATCACAACGTGATCATAAACCACCACCGTCCGAACACTAGTAGCCTCCCGGTGTGAATGGAGTCATAAACGGACCCAAAGTGGGTTGTAGGTACCTGGCTTCGGTTCACCTTGTTTGCCGATTAGTTTAATCGTGATTACTTTCGTGATCCAGTTTCTACGAGGATGGTTAGCGATACCGTGATATTTCATCACACAAGTCCGTCATGAATTTTGGGGAAACTGTACTCACATGTGTCGGAGCAAGCACAAGGTCACATCTGGTTCGCCTCTCATGTAGCTGACCCCAGACCTTTTCAAGTGGCTACACAGTTTTTCGGGGTTGTGTATCGTTTTTAGAAACTGTCTTTGCGTGATTTGACTGACTTGAAACAATTAAATAAAAATTAAATTCAACGCGGGGAGATGATCCGTTACAATGTATATCTATAAGTTTGCATATAAAATTATTTGAACCATTTCTCTAACGTTAATTAATGTGTTTTGATGGAATTTGTTTAAATAGTGTACTGAACTATATTTTAAAATTCATGTAAGCAATTACAATTACTTTAACCTCAAAAAATTTAAAAAAATACTCCTCAAATTTGCCTTTGTCACACTTCGCTCAACATTATTTTGATATTACTATATCTAATATCATTATATTACCAAAGGCATAAAAATAAAAATAATCTTTGTATGTATGTTAACTTGAATGATGATATTAAGCGAGTTCAAAGTGTCAAAACAAAATATATTCATTATAATAAGCGGGAAATGGATATTAAGCAAGGTGACATTAACAGAGTAAAATGTATTACTTTAATAGTGTTTGGCAAGTGGATTTTAAGTTTCAATGATAATAAGCGGGTCGTGATATTAACCGAGGAGATATTAAACGGGTTCGTCTGTATATCTAGGCTATTAGAAATAAATTATTGGAACGAATGAATTTATTCGAATAAATTTATTCGATAGTTCGAACCACTGAGTAACTAATTATTCGATAGTCTAATTTATTCGATAGTGCCCATCACCACATCACACTACAAAATGTCTGTTTCAAAATTAGATTAAAATATGTACTGCTATCCTTTTCACTTACAAATGATTTTCGTTTAAATAATACGACACCAATTACAACTTCGCCAACGTACACCAGCACCAAACAAAACATTGTATACAGAATCCAATTCTGATTCGAAGGTGGTTGTGGTTTATCAGTGTCAACTTGTTGATAGCTCGTTCCATTATAAACTGTTACAGGTATAGTGTCGTTTTGTTCTGTAGTTTTGATTGCTTCTATACTAGTCATAACTGAATTTAAAGTTGATATTGCATCTTCAGAACGGCATACAAATTCGTCTCTACTTATATCGCTCCAACTTTTTCGACAGGTTCAAGTTTTGAAATAATCCGTTCAGCAATACTTCAATCTTATTGTATCTCAATGTTAACAAATCTTATTCGTTTAGTATCACTGAACAACTTACTATCAATTTGATTTAAATCATTGTGTGATAAGTTAATAGTAGTGAGGTTATGTAAATTAAAAAGTTTGTTAAGATAAGTAATTATAACTTAAGTTTGACTATTTTCAGTTGGCAACAACGTCCCTTTTTGGTTACTAACTTCAAGTAGATGCTATATAAAAACTAGAGCAAGATAAGTAGTAATGTAAGAAAATAATATAAATGTGTCGTTTGTTTCTTATTATTTCAAGCATACAATTTCGTTTGTTGGACCCCACCCCCGCGTGACTTGACCAGACCACTGCGAAAGGGCGAGCCACGTCGATTAGAATTCCAACTGAGCGCGCAGAGAGCGGGGCCGGTGAGTGCCGTGGCCTAGTAAGCGACAACCACAAGGATTGTCTTTACTATAAGATAAGTATTCATAGTAGATTTATTTAAGTCAAAATTTGATATGAAAAGGTTTATCCCCAAAGGGTTGGAATAATGACTTGAACTTCAGACGTAAAGAAGTTTATTCAAAGTTCATAACAAAACTTATGCCGACGTTTCGACCTTATGGTATGAGGTCATTTTCAAGGCTACAACATGTGAATAACAACATATGTTAATTATAACAAATCAAAAGAGACAGTAAAAACATTACGAGCTTAACATTACCTTAAAGGAAGAAGCGAAGATACAATATTACCACGTGGATATTACATGGAAGTATAAACACAAAATATTTGTGAACAAAACATGTTCAATGCAATTGAACAGTATAGAAAAAACGAGTGAAAATATAAAATTAATAATAATGATAACAAAAATAACTGACCATGGTCGTCAGAATAAAAACGCAGAAAACAAGACAGACAACATAGTTGTCTTGTCAAGTCAAAACTAAAAATGGACGTCAGAAACAACGTACAAGAAACCTAGCGGGAAAACCTAACATCAAAACTTATTTAATAAAGGCGCGTAACAAGAGACACTTTGTAAAAAATCCGTTTTATGATTAACAGAATTCTTAGTAGACTGGATATAACAGCTTTCCAAAAACAAACGTTTGTAATTATTCTGTTCTGTATGTAAAATATTAACATTGATAAAATCAATATTGTGTCCAGAACTACCAGCATGTTCAACAATGGCACTATGAGAAGAGTTCTTATTTTTTAAATGGTATTTATGATGGTAAATACGAGTTTCAAGGTACTGTCGTGTTTCACCAATGTAAGTGGCAGGACAATTGTTGCAATTAATCTGGTAAACTACATTACTTTTTTTATTTTTAGGGACTGGTGACTTTAAATGAGCAAAAAAACGATTGGATATTTACACAGGGAAATTAATGTTTGTAAATCCCACTTAAAACAAATTTTACCTCCAAATATATTTAAAGAATTCACTAACACACAATATTCCAGATATAATAAGAAGTTTCTCAATATTAAATCACATAACATTAACAAATTTAACAAACTCTTGACAGATAGCGGTGGTTTCAGATTGATTAATATAGTTAAATCTAAATTACAGTCATGGTTAAAGAATACTACAAACATTGATATTCCTGTGGAGGTGTCTGTCGTTTTAGCTTTAGGTTCTAAATTTCATTTTAGTGATACTAAGGACTCCAATGTAATCAGAAACAATTTACTTGACACCTTAGCAAATATTGAGTTTAGTTTGCAACATCTTGATCCGGTTCGTTTAGCTAATTTACGTACTAAATTGATACAGTTGCTTTTAACACATTCCAATAACATTCGTTTACATAAGTTCAATAATAGTTTACATTGTTCAGAGATTCTTTTACTTAAATATATACAAACTACTAAAACATTTTTGAAATGTCACCCTGATTTGATTTGTACCAAAGCAGACAAAGGTAATGTTACTGTTTTACTTGATAGATCGGTTTATATGTCCAAGACCTCAGAATTGTTATCTGATATCAATACTTACACTCCTCTTCAGAAGGATCCTACTAATACTTTTCAACTCCGTAATAATAAATTAATAGATAAAATGATAAATTTGTCGCAGTTACCGGCTAACAGTAAATATACACTTAAAATTCACAATGCTATTGCTCCGAAGTTATATTGTCTTCCTAAAATTCACAAGTTGCACATCCCTCTACGACCAATAGTTTCTAATCTCAACACTCCAAATTGCAAGTTGTCCAAATATTTAGCCAACATATTATCTCCACTTAAATACTCGTCACCCTTTTTCTTAGAGAATTCCTTCCAACTAATAGATAAAATTAAATCTCATTTTGTGCCTGACAATTTTAAGTTAATTTCTCTAGATGTGGTTTCTTTGTTTACCAGCATTCCACATAACCTCATTATTTCTTCTATCAATCATCGTTGGTCAGAGATTACCAAACGTACTACTTTATCATTGAGTTCCTTCTTAGAATGCATTAATTTCACTTTAACCTGCTCTTATTTTCAATTTAATTCAGCATTTTTTACACAAACTTCAGGTGTCCCTATGGGTTCTCAATTAAGTCCGATCTTAGCTGAGTTGGTCATGCAGTTCCTTGAAGAGTCTGTATTTAATGTTTCCGACTTCCAATTACTGTTTTATTTCCGTTATGTGGATGACATTCTGGTTTGTTTACCTGAAAATAGCATTTCTAAAATAGTTGCAGCTTTTAATAACTTTAACAGTAATTTACAGTTTACCTTTGAACTCGAGAATTCTTGTAATTCTATCAATTTTCTTGACATAACTATCATACGTAGAAATAATAGATTAATTTTTGACTGGTATCGTAAACCTACTTCTTCCGGACGTTATTTATCCTTCTTTGATTATTCTCCCCAACAGTATAAAATCTCGGTTATTATCAGTTTAGCGGACAGAGTTATCAAACTTTCGGACCCGTCATTTCATAAAAAGAATTTTCAATTTGTTATTGATACTCTTAAATCTAATGGTTATCCTGAATCACTTATTATTAGTGTTATTCAGAATAGAAAGAATAAACTAACCTTACCTTCTCAGCCTGATACTAATAATAATGTTGATGCCATCTCTGACTTACATCCTTTTGATAACAATTCTGTTTTAACACCTAGTCTGGACATTCCTCCTTACATAGTTATTCCGTTTCATCATAATCTCAGCCGTTCTTTACTTAACTTGTTCAAAGACATTCCCACTAAATTGATTTTCATTAGTACCAATTCTCTACATAGTTTTTTTGCTCATTTAAAGTCACCAGTCCCTAAAAATAAAAAAAGTAATGTAGTTTACCAGATTAATTGCAACAATTGTCCTGCCACTTACATTGGTGAAACACGACAGTACCTTGAAACTCGTATTTACCATCATAAATACCATTTAAAAAATAAGAACTCTTCTCATAGTGCCATTGTTGAACATGCTGGTAGTTCTGGACACAATATTGATTTTATCAATGTTAATATTTTACATACAGAACAGAATAATTACAAACGTTTGTTTTTGGAAAGCTGTTATATCCAGTCTACTAAGAATTCTGTTAATCATAAAACGGATTTTTTACAAAGTGTCTCTTGTTACGCGCCTTTATTAAATAAGTTTTGATGTTAGGTTTTCCCGCTAGGTTTCTTGTACGTTGTTTCTGACGTCCATTTTTAGTTTTGACTTGACAAGACAACTATGTTGTCTGTCTTGTTTTCTGCGTTTTTATTCTGACGACCATGGTCAGTTATTATTGTTATCATTATTATTAATTTTATATTTTCACTCGTTTTTTCTATACTGTTCAATTGCATTGAACATGTTTTGTTCACAAATATTTTGTGTTTATACTTCCATGTAATATCCACGTGGTAATATTGTATCTTCGCTTCTTCCTTTAAGGTAATGTTAAGCTCGTAATGTTTTTACTGTCTCTTTTGATTTGTTATAATTAACATATGTTGTTATTCACATGTTGTAGCCTTGAAAATGACCTCATACCTAACGTGACCATACGTCCCGTTTTGAACGGGACCATCCCGTTTTTAGGTAGCCTATCCCGTTGTCCCCAAGCACAGCTTCGGGACGCCGAAATGTCCCGTTTTCAGAAAGAGAGCAACCCACGATAATAATTAAAAAAAAGGCGCGAAAAATCAAATAATTTGACGGTAACGCCGAGTAGTACAGCGATGACGACATACACATGCGCACTACGTCTCACACATTATGACAGTCTGTCAGAAGTCTGCTAGCTCGCTTGCTTCTATGTTGCAGTTACGCGTATTCAGCTCGTGCATCTTTCTTGACGATTGATTATATTGTTATTTTATCGACGTGAGTTATTATAATTAAAATTTCTTGTACGTGAACCTTTCATTTTAACAATGCCTAAACGCAAGTGCATTTTTAATATAAACTTACAAACTAAATACCCGTTTATAAAGCAAAGAAGTACTCCATCGGACGTCAGATGTGAAAAGTGTCGTACAGAATTTAGTGTAGCCCATGGAGGTGCCAGCGATATTGAGCAACATTTAAGATCAGATAAACATAAAAATTCTGATCTTGCTGCCGCTTCGAGTTCTTTAATGCTTAATTTTTTTAAGAAAACGGATTCACCAACTTCGAAAGATCTAGACGTTGCTGCGACAGAAGGCGCCTGGGCTTATCATACGGTACAAGAGAACCATAGTTTCCGCTCAAACGATTGTGCTTCTAAATTAATTCAAACATGTTTTGATCAGAAATTTAGATGTGCTCGTACGAAAACAGAAGCTATTGTTGTAAACGTGTTAGCGCCAATAGTAATAGCTGAATTAAAAGATCGCCTCAGCGAATGCAACTGTGTTACTATATTAACTGATGCTTCAAATCACGGGCCCAAGAAAATATTTCCTGTTTTAGTTCGCTTCTTTTTACCATACGAAGGCACACAAGTCAAACTTTTAGAATTTCAAGATCAACCGGGCGAAACATCAGACATTATTGTCAATTATCTAATGAAAATATTGATAGAAAATAATTTGACTTCAAAAATCGTGGCTTTTTGTGGAGATAATACTAACTGCAATTTTGGCGGATTGAAAAGACGAGGCGTCAACAATGTTTATGCAAAACTAAATTCATCCCTCGGTAAAACATTGATAGGAATCGGATGTGGAGCTCATATTATTCACAATGCGATTAAAACTGCCGCAGATTGTCTACCTGTAGACTTTGAATGCGTTATTGTGAAAATATATTCACATTTTTATATATATTGTGTGCGCGTGGAAGCTCTGAAAGAATTTTGTAATGAAGTTGACACAGAGTATCAGAAATTGCTAGGCTATAGTAAAACTAGATGGCTTGCGCTTATGCCTGCTATTGAAAGAGTTTTGAAACTGTACAAGCCATTACAAAACTACTTTTTGAGTATCGATAAATGCCCAAACATATTAAGAACCTTTTTTGAAAACACTAACTCTGAATTATGGCTTTTTTTTATGCACGCACAGTCAGCAACGTTCCATCAAGCTGTGTTAAAAATCGAGGGTCAGAGTATTTCTGTAATTGAAGCTGCAAAGGAATTAAATCAACTTAAAGACAATTTGGCCTTGAAACAAAGTACTAAGTTTCTTCCCCACTCCGTTCGTAATTTAATGGAACAATTGCAAGAAAGTGGCTGCAGTGGTGTTGAAGAATATATGAAAACTACTGCTTCTGAGTTCTATAAAATAAGCAAAGAATATTTGGAGCAGTGGACTTTATTCTTTGAAGAATTTGAAATATTTCAATGGGCGAATTTAACCAAAATACCTACGTGGGAAGAAATACAAAGTGTAATGGATGTAGTTATTAAAAAGGGATTTATTAATTGTAACCAAGACACAGAAGTATTTGATGAGTTTTCACTCATTTCTAACTACATTACACCGCAAAAAGTGACAGAATGGAACACTGAGAATGTTTCAACGGAAAGTCGTTGGGTGGAATTGTTCAAACACTTCCAAACCAATAATTTAAAACATAGGAACTTTCGTATAATTATTGAATATATTTTATGTCTGCCCGGCACTAATGCACCTGTAGAAAGGGTCTTTTCACTTATGAATAAGTTGTGGACGAGCGAAAAAACACAGTTGCAAGTCGATGTTCTTAAAGCGATATTAATTACCAAAATAAATTTTAAGAAAACCTGTCAAGAATTTCATTCTTATTTGAAATCATCACCAAACATACTTAAACAAATATGTTCTTCAGAAAAATATAAGAACAAATAAATTATTTATATTCACGTGTTCTTTTTATTAATAAATAAAATTATGAAAAATATGCGTTTTCTTAAATACCCATACTATTACCTAAAAATTAGTAGATGTCCCGTTTTGAGGAAAAAAATAAATGGTCACGTTACTCATACCATAAGGTCGAAACGTCGGCATAAGTTTTGTTATGAACTTTGAATAAACTTCTTTACGTCTGAAGTTCAAGTCATTATTCCAACCCTTTGGGGATAAACCTTTTCATATAAGATAAGTAGTAATGTAAGAAAATAATATAAATGTGTCGTTTGTTTCTTATTATTTCAAGCATACAATTTCGTTTGTTGTGTTGTTTAACTTTAATTAAAGTGTAAATTAAAAAAAGTAATAATAATTAAAATCGCAAACTTAAAATCGTCAGCGCAACAAGTTAAAAATAATAAATAAATAAAATACGAAATAATAAATAAATAAAAAATGGCTTCAATGACAAGTGAATCAGATGATACTAATCACATTGAAAAACTAGTAGACACTAATAATTTTCAACTGTGGAAATTCCAAATAACAGTTATCTTAAAAGCACAAGGATTACATGAAGTCGTGAATGGTGAAATAAAGAAGCCTAAACCAGAAGCCACCAAAGAAGTGGAAAAGTGGTTGCAGAAGAATGCGAAAGCGCAGAAAGTAAAGCTTCATTCACATAAGATTAGTGCAGATGCAGTGCCGTTGGTAGTTGCAGTGCAGAAGTTAGTGTAGTTGTGCTCTACAAAAAGCATTCACATAAAATTAGTGCTGAGCAACGCATTATAATCGAAATATCTGATAAGTGTCAAATTTATTTAAACGAGTCGCAGTGCCAATGAAAGCATTCTCTTTTCTCTGCCCGGCTTTGAACATTTTGGATCTACGATCCCAAATTATGGAAAAATCTTCTAGTATCTCGGTTAACCTTTCGTCAGTATTCATTAAAGGTTATAGTAGGTTCTATTGAAAATGACATTTATGGTCGCACTGAGCATAATCGTCCAAAATGTCTGTTCCTATTGGTGGAATTAACGGTGTGTAGTGCAGAAGTTTGACATATACAAACTTTCGCACTACCGATACCGTAACAAACTGCACTAATTTCAATTGTGAACGGTTAGCCCTGATTGCGCATGACAAATATTCTGCACTGCACTACCAACTGCACTATAACCGCACTAATCTTATGTGAATGAAGCTTAATAGTTACAACCTTGGACAAGAAACCACTGATGCATATCCTCAACTGCGACTCAGCTAAAGGTATGTTCACCAAGATTTGTATAATATATCAAAAGGATAATGAACAGCAGAAATGTATGTTGTTACAGAAATTCTTTAACTACTCCTATGATAAGAATGATAATATGGCTACACATACAAGTAAATTGGAAAACATCGCATTCCGATTAAATGCAATAAACAGTAAAATAGACGAGTCAATGCTGACAACTAAAATACTAGTCACTTTACCAGAAAAATACAAACATTTTGTAAGTGCATGGGAATCTACTCAAACGAACGAGAAAAATCTCACCAATCTAACTGCCAGACTTCTTGCTGAAGAAGTACGCAGCAACACAGTGACTGATAAAAATGAAACAGTTGCCTTCAGGTCATTTGAGAAGAAATGTTTCATATACAAAGGAAACCACATAGCGCGTTTCTGCGAAAACAAAACCAATACAAGCAGCTCAAGTGGTCGATCTCCGTGAAAATTATGTAAGAAAACAAATCACAGTGAAAAGGAATGTTATTTCCATAAAAATTAAGGTCAAAATAAAGAAGCTAATGAAAACAAAGTTTCCTTCTTAACATATACGACAGATGACTCAAAAACTACATCGGTAGTAGACTCAGGATTGTCGTCGCGTATGGCAAACCAGAAAGAAATAATGAAGAACGTAACAAAATCCTTATCTGAAATAGCCGTTGCCAAGCAGTCACAATTAGGGCTGGTAAAAAAGTCGACTAGTCGAGCATAGTCGACTATTTTTTCAAAATTAATCAATCGACTATAATTTTTAAAAAAGTCGACTAGTCGATTTTAGACTTTAGACTTTTTAGACTAGAATTTTAGACTTTAGACTTTTTAGACTCTAGACCAGGGGTTCCCAACCGGGTCGGTATAGACCCCTTAGGGGTCGATGGACATTTGGAAGGGGTCGAATAATTGTTATAAAGTTTCTAGGGGTCGATAGAAGTTTCTAAGGGGTCGATGGACAAATTATATGGTACATATTTTTTCCATATTATTATATTAATAAAGTAAATATTCTGCTGAAGAACGTTAATAAATTCAATGTACTATTTGTTGTATTACAATACAATTAGGTGTAGCGATTTTTTATTTATAATTTGTAATTGTTCCTTTCGTTTAATATATTTTTATAAACAAACTATGGTTTATTTAAGTAACGGGAGCATCCAAAAATTTTCTTACAGGAGAGTTGCTACAAAAATCCTCCAGTTCTAATTCAACAAACGAACTTATTATTCTAAAAACGATTTGTTTAATAATTATATATATATATATATACAGGGTTAGTCAAAATTACCGGAACACCTAAATAATTCTCCTACCGTAAAGAATTTTAAAAAATGTTTCGTACAAAAGTTTTTTAGTTGTAAACAAGCTACCGCTTAAGTATTTTTTTAATATACAGGGTGTTCATTTTATTGCAGAAATTAGGTAAACTTTCATTTTTCAAATGGAACACCCTATATTTTTTTACTTTTTTCAATTCTAAGATTAATTCTTAGTATTTTTTGTGGGACTCATTTTTTTATAAAATGCATCATTTTTTAGATATAAGCAATTAATCTGTCGTTTAAATGTCAATTGATTGACTATTTGTCAATTGTTTCATGAAGTTGTGGAGCATTATCAAGCAAGCACATGTACCTTAATTTACATTTACTTTAATTTTATCTATTTAATTTGTAATTTTTTTTATTTTGCAATTTTTTTTTATTCCTTTGGTTAAAATAAACGATATGTATGTATGAAAATACTCTTAATTCGAAGTTCAGGAGTTTGGATTAATTGCTTATAACTCAAAAATTATGCATTTTATAAAAAAAATTGTCCTACAAAAAATACTTAGAATTAATCTCGGAATTAAAAAATGTAAAAATATACAGGGTGTTCCATTTGAAAAAAGAAAGTTGACCTAATTTCCGCAATAAAATGAACACCCTGTATATTAAAAAAATAAGTAAACGATAGCTTGTTTATAACCAAAGAACTTTTGTACGAAAAATTTTTTAAAATTCATTACGGTAGGAGAATTATTTAGGTGTTCCGGTAATTTTGACTAACCCTGTATACGAGCCCTAACACATAAATGTTCGGACACTAATAATTTTTCAAACATTTCTCAAATATTAATAAAACAAATTAACTTAACAATTTAATTTATTTTTTATTATAAAGGTACATTATTCTTACACTATTTTTTAAATTCGGTATAAAGAAAAACCTAATAGAAACAAAATGAAAAATGATAAATGATATTATCGTCAAATTTTGCTGACACATAAATATTCGGACAGTACGCTTTAGTAATATGTTACGTCACCTCTAGTCTGAATAACTGCTTGTATACGAGCAGGCATAGTTTTAACAAGAGCTTCGCATTGTTCTACGGTGAAAGAATCCCAAATAGCCTGTGACTTTTGCCGCAAATCAACAATATTTCTCTGTGGGTGATTCCTCGGTTCTTGCTTCATTTTATTCCATATTGTGTCGATGATATTCAAATTAGGACTGCATGTAGGCCAGTCAAGAAGAATATTGTGATCTTTCAGCCATTTTTAATAGTTTTGGCCGTATGGCATGATGCGCCATCTTGTTGGTAGATAAAATTTCCTTCGGGTGATAAGGCTTGTATCGAAGGTAAGAAGTTATTTTCAAGAATTGCCAGGTATTTCTGAGCACTGATGGTACCTTCAATGAAATGTAACCTTCCTGCACCATATGTAGACATATTTCCCTAAACCATTACACCTTCTGGAAACTTAGTGATGTCCATACTTTTTAGGGACAGCTGTATATAAATGTGCGTATCTTGTCAATTATTAAATCATATATAAATGTGAATATCGGTTTTAGTTATTTTGGCATACATGAAAATATTATTTGGCACACCAGTATAAAAAGTTGGACAACCCTGGTTTAGATGTACGTACATATAACGTATTGTACATGTTTACGTGTGCGGATAAAGTTATATTGTACATTACCGTATACAAACACATACCAGTCACAATTGCGTGTGGTTATCGTGCAACCATTCGTGAGAGCTCAACTACCTACTAGCTGCTGATGATATTGTGACACATGGATACATGGCACGTGATTCCATTCCATATATTCGCTTCACGCTGGGCACCTTAGAGATTTATGGGCTACGGAAATTATTAACCCAGTCATCTACATTCATTCTGAGAAAATTTCTTTTCCAAAAATACAGATTTGTAGGTGCACAAAAAATTGTATTTAAATCGTTTTATCTAACAATTTAATTTATTCTACTCCCCATGCTTATTTTTTATGATGAAAATAAATGTTTAAAATCTAAATGATGTTCATGATTCTTTTTATTAAGTCACAATATTGATAATGGAAAGGTTTATTCCCGCATGTGGTTGGAATAACGACTTAAGAATTTTCTGGTGGTGTGGAATAATATATTGTTAAAACATGTTCGTACAGTTATGTCGACGTTTCGACCTTGCGGATAGAGGTCATTATCAAGACACTAAAAACCAAAATTGAACAACAACAGTCAGTCCAATAAAAACATGTAAGAACTAACACCGGCAAAACGAATAATTCGGTCAAATGTATGTCCGACTATCCCGCATGAGAAAATAGAAACAGTTTTAAAAGATGTAAGCCTAACAACGATATCACCAAGAAGCTTTTTAAGAGTGGGGATGCTTGAAGGAGAATATACCCACATACTAAGTTTTCGTAGACAAATAAACAAAGACGAAAAAGTACCCATACCAGAGACTATTATGGTGGACTATGACGACATCATTTATCGAATATTCATTACGGGATACACAGTTACGTGCTTTTTATGCAAACAAAAAGGACGTATAACGAATCAATGTCAGAACCAACCAACAGTATCAATCCAAACACAATCTTCACAAAATCAACCACCAAAAATGTCCACAACTCAAAACGTGCCCTTTTTAATTCCAACTCCGTCGACAAAAAGAGCAGTATCTGAAATTACTAATTCAGACACATGTTCATCATAAGAAAACATTTAGAAACAGCCCACAGACATACTCAACAATAAAAATAAAACAACGGACAAAAAATGACAAATCAATAAAAAAATACGATCAGAAAGCCCACCAAGTCATGCATCGTTAGAGGATATAATAAAACTACTAAAATCAATAATTAGAGCAAATCCAGATATGTACATATTATCCTTTGAAGAACTAAGGGACTTCCTAGAGATTGTACATGGTAGCAGCGACCCATTAACATACCTGTAACCAAAGAATATACGGAAGAAATCCCACAACTTATTGAAATGATGACAGAACTATATCCCTATATAACACAAAGATCAATGAAATCGAGGTTCGCCAGAATTATGCAAAAAATTTAAACTCAAGTATTAGAACCAGATAAAGAAAGGTATTCTAGTCAAGAATCACTAACAAAATACTATCAGTATGGCAATTTTGCAGTGGAATTGCAATGGTTTCTACGCCCACTTGCTTGCAAGAAACGCTGTTTTACAACGTCCAAACCACAAAACTTACCGAGTATACTGTACACAGAAAAGATCTGAAATGAAAAAAATGCTTCGGAGGTATAGCATTTTTAACTAAAAACACTTATCAGAGACAAGAAAAAAGCTACAAACAGATCTAGAGGCAGTAGCGATCACAAATCACATACCAGAAAAAAAACAATATGCAATATACGGGGTGATTCACGAAGAGCGGAAAAAATTTTAACAGGATGTTGGGGAAGTCATTTTGAGTAAAAAATGTCATATGAACATGGGTCCTATTTCATTTGGTTAGGTAACTAGAGGAGATCAAAGTTTGATGAATTCAAATGCTAAACAGCATATTACCATTAAGATATCTTAGAAACTATAAGAGATATGAAGTTGGTTAAATTAGACAAAAGTTGCGCATTTATAAGTTAAAGTTAGTGAAAATTTAGAATTTGAAAAATTTGCATGGCTTATTAGATGTGCGCAAAATTTTTATCGGGTGATTCACGAAGAGTGTAAGAAAAATTAATACGTTGTTGGAAGATCATTTTGAGTAAAATATGTCATATGAACTGTTACGATTATTTTGTCACTATTGTGTTTTGCATTCCTTTTGACGTCTTGTGTTCTTGTTATTGTTCGTATGTGCCATTTTCGCCTTGTCTATTTTCGTTACCTGTTGTTTTCGTTTCTGTTAGTTTAATCTGAAATATATGTTTGATGTTAGTTACTCCTTCAGAGTCATATTATAGTTTAAATAGTAGATATAAATAGATTTAAAATAGTTTACTTACTAGATTCAACTTTTTACTTGCCTCAATAACCCACGTGCTAGATTTCAATAAGATAATTTAGGTTATAATTAGTTACAATAACAAGTTTGACGTTTGCCGATAATAAAGCTATTGTTTCACTTACTATATCAGAACCGTTCGCACCTACCCATTGGCGTAGCGTATGTAAAATTTCGTTCATATTCAATTTTAACTGTTTTTAATACATACATACGTACATGACATCACGCCTATCCCATTACTAGGGTAGCAGGCCCTTTATTTCCTACAATCACTAAAAAAAAATATATATATATATATATATATATATATATATATATATAGAAAACTGCCTTTCATTCCTTATTTTCTAACAATAGCTCGCCAAATACTCATATCCATACATAACTGTCTCGCCTCGTTAATATCCATACACCTTGTCATACATGCTCTCCTATTATTTCTACTTATAATTTTACGTTCACTCAAAACATTTTCTATCATATTCATCCATTTACTCCTCGGTCTTCCTCGCATTCGTGTTCCTTCAATTTCACCCAAATAAATTTTCTTAGTCAATCTATCATTTGACATTCTTTCCACATGTCCAAACCAACGCAGCTGACTTGAAGCCACTCTTTTCACAACATTTTTACTAATTTCACATTCATCATACACTACTTTATTCCTAATACGGTCTCTTCTAGTCACTCCGCACACTCCTCTCAAAAATCTCATTTCAACCGCAGTTACCCTTTTTTTATTCCGGTTATCCCATACCCAACATTCACATCCATACATCAACGATGGCACAAGTACACCATTATACACACATAACCTAGCTTCTCTTGATACATTCACATTTCTAGCAAACATTCCCAAAACGCCCAAAATTTTTCTACCTGCAACCACTCTTCTTTCAATTTCAGCATTCATCCGTCCATCTTTCGAAAACATGCATCCCAGATACATAAATTCATTAACTTGTTCCATTTGCTCACCATCTATGCTAATCTTGCATTCCGTAACTTCATCCTTCTCAAAAACTAAAATCTTACATTTTGAAGCATTCATGATCAAATTCAAACATTTTCCCTGATTCCTGACACTCTCAATCATTCTCGTCAATTGTTCCTCAGATTCACCCATAATAACCACATCATCAGCATATGCTAATGCAGGCACAACGAAATCACTTATTTTCACACCATCATTTGTACACTCTAACGCTCGTCGCAATAACACATCCATATACAAATTAAAAAGCCAAGGAGACATCACATAAATTCATGGGAGTTGGGTTTCATAAATAAATGCGTAACTAAATTCATAGTAATACTTTATTCGCCTGTATTTCAGATTATTCCCTTGTTGTCTTGTGTAAATGTTTCTTAATGTCGACCTTGGCGTCACTTGTCTTCTTGGCGCAATCGTATGATCTACTTTCTTTGTTTTCCGACTTATCGGAAGTTTTCCTTCTTCTTTACTTAATTTAAGTAAGCTGTTTTCGTTTTGACTGGGCACGAGTACGCATCTTGAAAGCCATCGTACAGTATTTTTCTTTTGAATGTCACGTTTTGGTTCGTGCTAAGTGAATTTTTGGTCATTGAAGACAAAAATCACCCCTATTGTAAGGGATTTTCGACCATTAAGTGATCGCTGTGGAGAGTTAGCGAAAGTTCGCGCTTCCACGGTATACCTGCGTGCAGGGAGTATCGAAAGAAACGACGGTACGAGATTTCTATTTGTCCGTACAATTTTCGTTCCAACTGTATGTTCTGCGTGGTCCATGTCCACAACCGGAATACCGAAGGAGACGTCGCGGCGAGACCCCGTTCATCGCTGTTGAGCCCGCATCCATTCCCGAGGCCATCCGACGCTAAGGACCGGCTTAGACCAGTTTTCGGGAAACACGTGGTCACGCAGATAAGTGCACCAGCACCCCTTTCGAGTTTTGTATCTTTACTTCTCCTTCTTTGTTTTGCTTATTGTCGTCCACGTGAACGTGAGACCATTTTTGTATTAACTTTCTTTTCCCCCCTTCATATTTAATATACTTATGTATAGAATCTTTGTGTGCTGAAAAATTATTATTTTGTTAGCAACTGAGCGCCAGGCGCACGTATATTGTAATCCTATATTTATCTGTATTTCGCGGACACGGGTGTATTCTTTTATTTTATTCTTTTTTTTTGTCGCGCATTGTGTTTTCGTGTTCTCCCGCTAGGCAACGTGTCTATTCCCACCTTTTGTGAGCCGAAGTTGATCAGCCGAGGACCCCCCCCCCCCTCTCGTATTGTTCTACCTGTGCGGATTAGACGCACGCGCAGTCGGGCGACCATACACTAGCGCCGTCTATCTGGTCATTTTTTATTTTATTTAACATTGTGCTGACATTTCTGTCCAGCTGTGTTGTTTGTGTTTTTCTTTGAACACCCCGTATCCCCGTATTTTGTTTTTGTTATTTTGATAATCTTAATTTAATTTTGCTAATTCACATTTCATTATTTTGTTTTCTTACGTTATTACTAATTTAATTTATTTTGTACTTATTTATTTATTATTTTTGCTTACATCAAATTAAATTCATTTAGCTTCTACCTTAAGTATTTTTGTATTTACCGCCCCTTTTTCGGTGTCTTGTTGCGTTTCGAACATTTTGTCCGCACCACCATCGCAGTTTGGTGGGTGCAGGTAGTAATTTTAATTGCGTGGCGCCCAAACATAGTTATTCGACCACACCCTTCTCCACTGAGAATCTGGCAACCTCACCCTCGTGAGGACAATTGTTCGTGGCCCATCAGGCACGTAACAGAACATAGGTCCTATCTCATTTAATTACATTACTATAAGAAATTAAGGTTTTAAGTGCCTAAGTAAATTCACTGGTTTTTTTGCACACAGCTAGTAAGCCATGCAAAATTTTCAAAATACTAAATTATCACTAACTTGAACTTATAAATGCGCAACTTTTGCCTAATTTAACCAGCTTCATATCTCTTATAGTTTCTAAGATATCTTAATGGTAATATGCTGTTTAGCATTTGAATTCATCAAACTTTGATCTCGTCTAGTTACTTAACCAAATGGAATAGAACCCATGTTCATATGACATTTTTTACTCAAAATGACCTCCCCAACATCGAGTTAAAATTTTTTCCGCTCTTCGTGAATCACCCTGTATCTCTACCACCAAATAAAAATATTAGTTCAGCAGATATCCACAATCTAATTAAATAACTCGATCCACCGTTTATTGTTGTTGGTGATCTCAACAGCAACAATAGATAAGTTCCCCCAGACCAAATGGCATAATGTATGGTATGATTAAATATCTTCCAAAAGACAGAAACGACTACCTATTAATTATTTACAACAAAATATGAGAAAGAAATATGTATCAAAACTCCTAGAAAGAAATATATATCATACCAATCCTGAAACCTGGAAACACGAAAACAAACCCAAACAACTATCGTCCAGTCTCGCTATTAGATACCCTTAGCAAAGTATTACAAAAAATGGTGAAAAACAGATTACACTGGCATCTAGAAGAAAAAATATCTTGAATAATAATCAAAGTGGGTTCAGAAATGGTCGATCAACACTAGACCAAATAATATCGCTAGAATCAGAAATACAACACGCATTCCAAAATAAACAACACTTTGTTGCAATATTCCTAGACCTAGAAAAGGCATACGATAGGACGTGGAAACCACATATTATAAAATCTCTGAAAGAATATGGATTGAAAGGAAACTTGGTGCACTATGTACAAAACTTTCTGGCTGATAGAAAGTTCAAAGTCAGGTCCAAAGGACGTGTTTCAGAAACAAAAGATTATAAAAATAGTGTTCCACAAGGAGAAATCCTAAGCCCAAGATTATTTCTAACTATAAATAATATTACAAATAACATTTCGAAATATATAAAGATTTCCTTATTTGTTATTTATTATAAAAATAAAAACATAAATACTATCCAAGAAAAATTACGAGATGTAATCACTAGCCAGCGAAAAAATTAAAGCGGTCCACTTTTATAAATTGCGAAAAAAACACCAAAATTAACAATTAAAAATTTCAAAATAGAATACGTCAATACCAAAAAATTTCTAGCAATTACACTCGATCAAAAACTGTCCAGAAACTGCATTAAACATACTATAGACGTTAAAAAATCATAGATGAGGAGCACAAAAAGAAATGCTAATTATGCTGTATAAATAGCTATAAGATCAATGGCTCTGATTCTATAACTCCCTAACGGTCGGACTTAACAGAGGTTCCGTTTCGAAACGGTCAAAAACAAACCTAGCGATTCTGTAACTATTGACGGCCGTTAGTTTTCGGTAGCAACCGTTAACGTTCAGCCGTTTATAACGGTTGGTGTATGTATCTCGTTAGGCTAACGTTTGATTGCGTTTTAGTATTGAAAGAAGTTAATACGTGAATAATATTGTATAAGCGTGAAAATTAGGGCCAAAATGTCTTAAGAAGTGGAGAAATCCTTGCGGCTGTGTAAATATATCATAGATACGTATGTCAGTGAACCAGCGCTCGGTTGACATTTCGAACTGACTTATATATTATAGTTTTTTAAAGAGAATCCAACTATTAATGAACTTGGCAGTACTTTCACCCATTAATTTATCTGTGTTTTGTATTTTTCTGTGTTTATTATCAACATTGTGAATTAAAAAATTGTCAACTAGAATACTGCTTCTATTTGTAAATTACCGCCTAAATGTCCCGAGAAGAAGGTAGAGTCACGTAGAATTGTTCCTTGTTTAATATCAACTGTTTTTGAAGACCTGGAATTGTAGCATAAATTTACTGAGAAATTTAACTTTATAATCATCAGTTTATATTGCAAGGTATCAGCTGTCAATTCCGTACAGATGTACTTACATACAGTTCCGATAATATATATATTGAAAATATGAGTGCAACTACTTACATTTTTATTCTAATTAACTTTTTAATACAAATTGCCAAATTATAATTAACTAATATAATTACAGTTATAGGTGTAATTGAGTATGACACTGCATTCGGCTGTCAAATTTAAATATATTGTGCCGGTGGACCGGTGTGGCGGTAACTCGCTTGTCGCAAGATAATGTGAGTTATGCGACACACTGCGCGGCGAGTACTTGGATGGGTGACCGTCCAAGCGGAACCGCTCCGCCGGTAGGGCTCGCGCTGAGTGAGCGGCAGGTTTTCTCCGGGTACTCCGGTTTCCCCTGCCTAGGTACACTAGTACTTAAACACGCTAGGCCCTAAATCGAACTAATGTCACCTCTGGCGTACGTCATGTGACAAGTAGATAGAGGGGCCAATGGCAGCCACAAAAAGGCATACAAATAAAACAATACAACACATAGGATAGGTATACTGATAGGTACACTGCACTACACTGACGCATACACTCTGAAGAGGCTCAGGCCTATAGCAGAGCACCACCATAAATCAATCAATCAAATATATTGTATAAGTAACCATAGCTACGGCACAAAAATACGGTGTTGCCGATGTGATAAATTTTACAACCAAACTACTCCTGTTTCATAACGATAGCTGAAACGAGATGTGTTACAGAATGCCTAGGTTGCGGTACTACCGTTTACTTGCAACCGTAAACTAATGATCTCGGTATCTAACGGTTGAGTTACAGAATCCCAGTCAATATTAGATTATGAGTGTATTTTATACGGGAACGCAAACAAAGCAAATCTGAAAATTATAGACACCATTCACAATGCAGCATTAAAAATAGCTACAGTAGCTTTCAGAACAAGTCCAGCGGATAGCACATTATGCGAAGCCAGCGGATAGCACATTATGCGAAGCCAGCGAACCTCCACTAAGGTATGGAAGAAAACAGATCACACTAGTGTATATAAGCAAATTAGCAAGAAATCCTGAAAATCCTACCTTTAAACACATACTTAAAAACCAAGAAAACCATCTTCCAACGCAAAACCGAACCCCACTGCAACAAAACATATCAAACGTTCTTTCCAAAATAAACCTCAAAGCCTGAAATCAATTTAGATATCACAAAATATAGTAAAACTGAAACCTTACCAAAACTCTACCTACAGACATTTTACAAAGTAAAAGAAAAATATCAGAACTACACGTTTATCTACACCGACGCTCAAAAATAAGCAACAAAACAGGAGTATCGATTGTAACAAACATAAACACATACAAATTCCACCTACTTAAAACCATAAGCACATATTCAGCAGAAACATACGCAATACGAACAGTGGTACAATATGTTAAAGAAGAAAAAGAAGAATTCACAAATGTGATTATCTGCGTAAATTCACTTATTGTCTTAAAAAATATCAAAAAAGCGTACGCATAGGATCCAACAATGCAAGAAATTCAGGATATCATACACAAAGAAATCTCCGTGAAAACAGAAAAATCACGTTCCTTTGAATACCGTCACATGTTGGAATCCCAGGGAATGAAAAAGCTGACTAAGTCGCAAAAGAAGCAACTGAATTGCTAGTATTACAACTACCTAGCCCCACACACTGATTTCAAATCACAAATAAAAACTGACATTAGAACACTGGAATAGAGAATGGAAATTAAAAACAAACAATAAACTAAGAAAAATTAAATAGAATACATCCGTATGGAAAACACAGAGGAATAGACAGGAACAAGTAATCATGACTAGGCTAAAAATAGGACACGCGGCCCTAACACACAAACATATATTAGAAAAAACAAAACCAGTAAAATGTGAGCTATGTAATGCACAATTTACGGTAAAGCCTGGGTTATACTGGATTTATTTAATTTATTTAGAAAATATAAAGTGTACACAAACCCATTTGGTGGGTTATACTGAGTTTATGAACATTTAAAACATTTAAGACATTTAGGGCATTTAAGAAAATATGGTTATATTTTATCTCTTAAATGTTAAATGTCCAGTTCCCAAAATCGCCGCCGTGGAAATGAAGAAGAACAGTTGTTTATTGCGTGGTATTTTTGCTTTCGTTTTGTTTGGTTGTGTCTTGTATTTTTGTAGTTCATTGAAATACAAATACAAATAATCTACACAAACTACAGTACAATATTTGACAGCTATCAGCTGCAAGAAAAAGTAAGGGTAAGAAGAACTTTGTTCTGATTGGCCAATTCGCTTAAATATTTTAAATGCTGTAAATCCAGTATAACACACCAGCGTGTGTGATAAATAAATTAGATAAATTAAATAAATTTCTTAAATGTCCTAAATCCAGTATAACCCAGGCTTAAAACCAAGGACGTTTAAGGGAATGGACGAGACATGTCAATATAAGAGACTTGCATCAAAGTGAAAACGAAAGAGAAACAGAGATGGATTTATGGCAAGACCGTAAATTCTATGTCTACTTTTATTCCATACTAGTGCGCATGCGTAGTAGACTACGTAATTTTGATTTCTTACTTATGCGCATGAGTAGTACACCACGTGGTCGTGTGAATCCAGGAAACTGCAACGGATCACGTGTTGTGTTTGCCGTTGCCACTATCACCATGCGGTACCTAAATGTTTTTATAAATTAAACTTGTATACAAAATTGATTGGAATGTATATTAAAAATATTAATAAATTGTAATAATATTAGATTGACAATAATAATGTACTTAATCGTACATTTTAAATTAGATAAATATATTTTTCAAAATAAATATTTCATTAAATACAACAGCTGATTGAAGACCACTGATTACGCAGACCCAGAAGCATCAGGTAAAAATAAAGACAGACAAAATGGATCTTACATAAATCTGTCTCACTCTCTCTTACATTTTCAGTAAAAGAGCCTGCATGTCTCGTCCATTCTCTTAAACGTCCTTGGGTAAAACATATTATTGTAGAATGTGTGAAATAATACAAAAGAAGCACTGAAGAATAAACCAGAAGAAGTCCAAAACATCATACAGTTCATCAAAGAAATAAATATAACCTGAAAAATATAATACACATATTATAACACCCTACAGAGAACTCCAAAACATAAACATGTAAATATAATCTTGAAAATTATATATAGAGTTGTGACAAGTGACCAGTGCACGTGTACTTAATCAAGTGATAAGGTTTTTCCTTAAAATAAAGAATATATTATTAAAATCCTACCCATATTAACACCCTTACACAGTTTAATATACATTGAGTTCTTAAAATACCTAATACATTTATCCATTTCCTTTTCAAAACAGTTCTATTACCCACCTCATACTTAAAATTAGATTGACAACAGTCAATCAACCAAATCTTAATTGCCAAGCAAACTACTACTGCCATCTAGTAGACATTCCCTTCACCTGTACTCATGGCATACCAAAAACAACATGTGCGAGATAATAATTGCTCAGCCGATAATAACCTAAACTACTAAAATGGCCGCTGTGAATAATACTACATTCTATGCACCCAAACAACCAATTTATGGCATCTATTAGGGAAAACTTAACAAGCAGAAATATCACTACATATTTGTAAATATTGTAACAATTATCGAATTGTTACTAAGGTTTTTTGTGTCTTCATACTTCAACTCTAATCTGAAATGTCAATTGCATGTATATTCCACTCCTAAGTCCCAGTTAATATTATTATATATAATTTAGAATCAATTTAAATAAATTTCAATTCACTTACTTGCTCTATTTAAAAATAATACTTGTTTTTTTGCTATTTTCTTTTGTTAGGTTAACCATGTGCTGTCACTTAAAATCAAAACAATGAAGTTGAACCTGTCTGTACGACTAATTATGTTTAGAGCCTCGTTTACACGCTAACAAATAAACGTAGCATAATTTCCCTCCGTACAGTAAACCTTCTTGTATTTAGTTCTGTTGTTGAAAATAACCGCAATTGCTTAAAAACAATTTATACATCCCCGTTTATGTCCCTACATAGATGTATAGCTATTTATATTTCAATCTACTTATCTTCTTCTGTGTAAATGTTGTGTCTATTGACCTTGGCGACAGATATTTTGGCGCTGATTTAAGTGAGTTTGCTCTTTCGTTCTCCCTTATTTGGTTTATTTTCCTTGTTCTTCATGACTCAAATCAACTTGTTTCTTTTTGCTAGTTCAGTCAGAGTTTTGGTTCCAACCTTGAATAAGCAGGCCAAGGGCACGGTGCGAACTACGTTTTATTGGATATTGTTTGTGTTTATTAAATTTCGTAAAGAAATACCCGTATAGGGAATTTTTACCAAACGATTCTGCCGTTTCGAAGTTTTTGTTGTGAATTGCCACTAGTTTAAGTGAGAGAATTCTTCGACGGACTCCCGTAAGGGGTTTAGTTTTTTTCTGGTGCCCAAATTGTGCTTCGTCTGACGCCTTCCGACCCCGTTGTGAGCTGTTACGAGTTTTGGCTTGGTCCAGCTACCCTGAGGCGTAGTTTCTGCGTCGTAGGACGACAACCACCCCCATACGCCACGAGTTCCACAGACCGCTGACCAGTACGGACCGGGTCTACAACCACGTGTGAGCTAAGTGGACCGAACTTTGATTTTGCTTCTTTTCTTCTCTACCCCCCTCCCTTAGTGTATATTAGTCGAGTTATCAATTAAATTAAATATTTTGTTATTGTTAAATATGTAAGATTCAAATTAATTCAATGCTCCTGTTATATTTAGTTCTCTTTTGCTTATTTTATTAATTTATCCCATACTTTATTTTCTTTCTGTGTTAACGCGGATGTTCGAACCTAATTAATGTTTTATTGAGAGCGGGTGCTATTTTCTGTTTGCAATTCCGTCCATACCGTTATGTGAACCTCGGTTGATCAACCCTGGGCCCTCGTACGCTATATCCGGGTATACGACGCCGGCGCAGGGGATAGCTCCTACACCATTTTTGTTGTTCTTGGTAGTACTGTGCGGCCATTTTGTGTTTTTTGAACATCCGGGTACATATTACTATAATTTTGCTTATTGACAAATATTTATTCATCAGTTCATTTTTGTTAATGGATATATGATTCTCACCATTTTTTTGTTGATTGAATTTTTTTTGTTCTTTTATTATTCATTATTAAATTATTAACAAGATATACCAATAGGTGATCCTTTGCGTTGGAATAAAAGACTTCTTAACGAATTAAAGTTAGATGTAGAACATATATTAAAGCGTTAGTTTTGACAGATTTTCGACGTTTCGACCTGGGTTTTGGTCATCTTCAGGAATCTAAAATTTTTTGGAAACATTGATATAATAAAAGCATTTAACAATAATTATTTAATACAACAAATATTATTAAATTAGTTTTAGTTGTTAACTTACTTTTCTATATTTTTTTGTATCACCCGACCCGCTCCCCAATCGCGTTGGGTTTCACAGCTGACGAATAGTCATCTGGTTTCTCCAGCCCACCATCGCAATTTGGCGTGGTGTAGGTTCACCTTTAATTGCGTGGCGCCCATTTAGTTCTGGCGAGGACAATTGCGCGTGGCCCATTCGGGTACGTAGAAATATATATATATATATATATATATATATATATATATATATATATATATATATATATATATATATATATATGTATATATATATATATATATATATATATATATATATATATATATATATATATATATATATATTGTTACGATTTATTTTCTATTTGTCTTGTTTCTCTTCTGTTCTGTTTTGTGTACCTCACTGTCTTTCATTTGTCACCATGTGCATGTCGTGTAATCTGAAATGAATAGTTGTTTCCTTATTCCCACTCCATCAGAGATATCGTGATTAAAATATAAGATTTAGATTCAAGTTTGAAATAGATTTAGTTCACTTACCCGTTTAATTCCAGTATAATATATATATATATATATATATATATATATATATATATATATATTATATATATATATATATATATATATATATATATATATATATATATATATATATATATATTTATCTTTCAATATTCATAATAGGGTAGCTTCCATTTTGACAAGCACAACAACGACGTTGCTTAGCTTGTACGTGTAATTAATATTTAATATCAGACCCGTTTATACCTAACCATTGCATAGTATGGCGTATTTTCTATTGTTCCGCATAGACAAAAATAAATCATTTAAATAATTTAAGTAGTTCAACTGTTTATTATCAATATTCAAAATATGTTCTTAAGTACAAAATAATTGCTAGTCGCTAGTATCATATTTTTGCCGTAACATGTATTTCCGATTACTTTTCTATTGTTCCCGTGTAATTGTTCCTTATGTTGACCTTGGCGACAATTGTTTTATTGATGCAAGTTTTTAATCTTCTTTCCTTGTTTTTCCGACTTATCGGAGTTTTCCTTGTCTTTTACTTAATTTTAAGTAAGAGAGTTTCGTTTTGACTGGGCACGAGTACGCACCTTGAAGGACATCGTATAGTTCATCCATAGATATAAGAATTTGACTAAACGCAGCATGCTATTAACAGAGGATTATCCCAGATTATACGACATAGTAAATACATAAAAAGCAGAGATGTATTCAGAAATTTATAATTACATTTTGAAAAATAAAAACAACAAAAATATGAATATGATATACATCTTAACAATAACAATACAATTTAACATAAATAAATGTAATATTCAATAAATTATTATTACGTCTTAATTATAAACAAAATGTCTCTTGTCTTTCCCTCTAAGAGCATTACAAATTTACCTGAATACCGCCACTTCTAGTAGTTTATGGCCTCTCCTGCTGTGAAGGGTACCACCCTACCTATTAAGGAATCATGTCAAATTCTTATATCTATGGATGAACTATACAGTAATTTCTTTTGTATGTCACGTTTTGTTCGTACCAAGTGAATTTTTTTGTCATTGTGACGACAAAAATCACCCATATTTTAAGGGATTTTCGACCATTGAGTGATCGCTGTGGAGAGTTTGCGAAAGTTCGCGCTTCCACGGAATATCTGCGTTCAGGGACCGGTGTGGTGGTAACTCGCTTGTCGCAAGATAATGTGAGTTAAGTGGCACACCGCGCGGCGTGAGCTTGGATGGGTGACCGTCCAAGCGGGACCGCTCCGCCGGTAGGGCTCGCGCTGAGTGAACGGCAGGTTTTCTCCGGGTACTCCGGTTTCCCCTGCCTAGGTACACTAGTACTTAAAACACGCTAGGCCCTAAATCGAACTAATGTCACCTCTGGTGTACGTCATGTGACAAGTAGATAGAGGGGCCAATGGCAGCCACAAAAGGCATACAAATAACACAATACAATACATAGGATAGGTACACTGCACTACACTGACGCATACACTCTGAAGAGGCTCAGGCCTATAGCAGAGCACCACCATAAATCGTCATCATCGGTTGATCAACCCCGGACCCTCGTACATTGTAATTACGCTATATCCGGATATACGACGCCGGCGCAGGGAATAGCTCCAACGCCATTTTGGTCGCTGTTGTTAGTACTGTGCGGCCATTTTGTGTATTTTGAACATCCGGGTACATGTTACTATAATTTTGTTTATTGACAACTATTTATTTATCATTTCATTTTTGTTAATGGATATATTTCTGTTCTCACCATTTTTTTTTGTTAATTGAATTTTTTTGTTCTTTTATTATTCATTATTAAATTAGTTTTAGTTGTTAACTAACTTTTCTATATTTTTTTGTATCACCCTACCCGCTCCCCAATCTCGTTGAGTTCATAGCTGCCGAATAGTCATCTGGTTTGTCCAGCCCACCATCGCAATTTGGCGTGGTGTAGGTTCACTTTTAATTGCGTGGCGCCCATTTAGTTAGAACCACTCCCTTGTCTACTGAGAAGCCGGCAACCTCACCTCTGGCGAGGACAACTGTTCGTGACCCGTCCGGGCACGTGACAATATATTTATTTAATCGACATTTTATTGGTTTTTCATTATTAATATGCACGAAAAAAACATTAATATAACTAATAATGTTAATAAATATTTCTATTTAATTATTTTTCATTCATTTTTCCTCAAATTATTTTTATTTTGTTTTTTACTAATGGCAACGCTGGAAACAAATGACACTTTCATAGTTGACGATTCTTGCGACTTTATACTGTAAAAGTGTTTTCGTGTAGCAGAACATTGTTTTAATTCGATTTTGAACTCGTGTAAACGTCATTGAACATTACGTCAAAATTTCTAGTGATATTAATAAATTGGTTGTTTGGCTGGATACAGTGTACGTCAGTACCTTCATTCGCCACAATACCAAAACAAAACAAACCAACTAATCAAAACAATACAATAACGTTTTTCAACAAAAATCAAGCCATTTTATTAAATACCCTACCAGAGACACAATTGGAAGACTACACCACCAAAATTTGAGAAAATGTTAAACCAGAAGACATTAAATTCGCATCTAGAATAGCAAACAACAGAATATACCTAACACACAAAGAAATAGTAGATAAATTAATTACAAATACTAAATATGTACATCCAAATATCTAACACTGACCTTCAAATAAGGCGACTAATTACTCCACAATTAAAAATAACTGTTTCGAACGTGAATCCCTACATACCAAATGAAATTATGTATTAAGATTCTCTTAAAAAACGTAACATTAAAATACTTTCGCCCACATACTTCCTAAAATCCGGTATACAGAACACTAAATTCTCACACATACTAAGTTTCAGAAGACAATTCTACATGAATGAAAATGATAAACATAAAGTCCCGGAAAAATTCTCATCGAACATGATGATTTTAAATACAGACTATTTCTTAGTGGTGACAACAAATATTGCCATATATGTAAAAAAAACAAGGCCATACAGGCAATGAATGCCAAACACAACAAGGTAATCCACAAAACATATCAACAATTCCACTGACAAGCAATAAATCAGCTACAACTATGATAGCTGAAAACAACATAAATAATTCATCACAAACTACCTGAAACAGATCAACACCTTGAATATGGACAATGCACAATCAAACACTTCCGAACCCCATATTACAAAACAAATAAATAACATCTCACCACCACCAACAACCATGTCTAATCCGAATATCAAATCAACCAATAATAAAAGCCACGAACAAAACATCAAGTTAAAATCGCCGCTAACCAACTAACACCTGCCCACTCCAGAGCCAAGTACCTAAGAAGAAAAACCGGCACAAATACAACTATTCACTGTACCAACAACGCAAACGACTAAAAGAACAGCGTCTGAAATCAGCTCAACACATGAAGTTGAAACTGAAGATATAATATATACAGAATCTAATCAAACAACAGATAATAATAACGACGGCGAAAAATCAGAATCAAACCAAAAAAAAAGAAGAAAAAAAGCGAAGTAACCGAAGCAAAGCAAAAATTATTTCTGACACTGATCTCCTATCAATAAAACAAGAAATGGAAGCAAATCCAAACAAGAGCATAATGACGTTCGAAATATTCACAGATTTTATAGAGAATCCAAATGGAACCTCCGACCCATTAAACCTAGCGAAAAAATATACTGATGAAATATCAAAACTGATAGAAGCTATAAACATCCTATACAATCATCCGCAGCACCAAACAATGATATACCGGTTCACAAAAATAATTACCCGGTTAAAACCGTAACCTGCCCACGAAAATAACACAGAAAAGCAAAAACTATTACTGTAAAATGTCGATAATACAATGGAACATTAACAGGTTCTTTCTACACCTAGGAGAACTTCAAAGAATGGCAAATAAATTTAAACCCGAATTTATATGTTTACAAGAAACACATTTAAAACCAAACAAAACAATCTCGTTAACAGGCTGTACACTTTACAGAAAAGATAGAGCAGACATCAACCATGCGAGCCGAAGAGTAACAACATTAATCAAAAACTGTAACCACCTAGAAGAAATCACGCTTTCTACAAATCTTGAAGCAATAGAAATAAAAACACTATCTCGATACATTTACTATTTGCAATATATATTGTGACAAAGTCACAATTTCCAAATACGGCCCTGAGCAAGCGGAGCAATGACCGCCAGCGCACCGCTCGCAGCAGCACAGACTTGCACACAGCTCGGACACACATACGGCACAACTCCGCACAATTAAGGGCTAATTGTGTTAGGGACGGTCAAAACATGTCCTTAACACCTGGGTATAAATAGGAAACGAAATGGCCAGAAAGTCAGTCAGAGTTCCAATTTCCGACCGACCGCCTCCGTCTACCGAGCCGTATGGTAAGCCAGCTTTCCATTTATTGTTACTATTCGCACTGCGTACGACCTGTTGCGATTGATTACTGTTTAGTTTGATTTATCGTTTGTTTCCCATCTTCCACTGCTACTGTGCTGCGTATGTCCTGACACAGTACTCCAGTATCCGCTCCCCGCCGCACTGCGAACGTCCTGGGCGGTTCCCCCCTTCTACTGCTACTGTGCTGCGTATGTCGTGACACAGTACTCCAGTATCCGCTCCCCACCGCACTGCGAACGTCCTGGGCGGTTCATCTCTTCTACTGCTACTGTGCTGCGTATGTCCTGACACACAGCATCCCCGTATCCATTCTCCACCGCACTGCGAACGTCCTGGGCGGTTCCTCCCTTCTACTGCTACTGTGCTGCGTATGCCCTGACGCAGTACTCCAGTATCCGCTCCCCACCGCAGTGCGAACGTCCTGGGCGGTTCCTCCCTTCTACTGCTACTGTGCTGCGTATGTCCTGACACAGAGCATCCCCGTATCCGTTCTCCACCGCACTGCGAACGTCCTGGGCGGTTCCTCCCTTCTACTGCTACTGTGCTGCGTATGTCCTGTCACAGAGTACCCCAGTATTCAACCCCTACCACGCTGCGTCGCCTTAGCGGCCAATTATTAAGTTTAGTACTATTGTTGTTAACTTCATTTCCGTTTCTTGTGTTATTACTATTAAGATTATTATGACTCGTTTGGCTTAAGTTTATTACTGTTGTTACCTTTCTGTATTATTATTATCATTGCTTATAATTAGTTACATATTCTTGTATTATATTTATTGTTGCTTGGTTTCTACGTTTCTTTGGTACGTCCTGTTAAATAAAAACAGTTCAAGACACTTGTATCATGCAGCGTGATTTCTTTGTGCAACTCTTATCTCCACTGACCTGTCCCGGAGTAACACCGATTGGCGCCCGAACAAACAAACCGACGCCGCGAGAAACGAGCGTCACAATATGTAAAGCCACCTCCGTATAACTTGAACCAAATCATACTAGAAAACTTAATTAATCAACTACCGAAACCATACGTCCTATGTGGAGACTAATGCAACAATATAATATGGGATCCAAAAATACTGATTAGAGGGGAAAAATGCTTGAAAAAATATTAGAAGATCTAACTCTATTGAACGATAATTTACCAACCCATTTTTGTGCCAGATCTGGTGACTTCTCAAATATAGATCTCACCTTTTGCGACCCTCGAATTACACCAGACCTCACCTGGAATCTAATAAATGCCTCTACACAAGTGATCATCTCCCCATTCAAATAAATCATATTCTCGTTAACCAAACAACTCCTCCGCCACATAGCGAGCCATGGAACATAAAAAAGGTGATTGGGGTCTCTACAAAAACATTATGACAACATCATATCCCTCCATAAACATCAATGCCGATATAAACGTACTAGTAAAAGAATTTATCTCAAAAATCACCCAAGCAGCCAAAACAGCGATTGCTGTAAAGAACTTGAACCAACGTAAACACAGCACATGGAGATGGACTGAAGACTGCGCAAAAGACATAAAAGAGAATAAAAGTACTCTATACAAATACAAGAAACACAAGACGATAGAAAATCGAATAGAGTTAAAGCAATCATGGACTAAATGCAGAAGAGTAATAAGAATGAGTAAAAAGACATCGTGGCAAAACTATGTTAATACTATGACAACTGACACTCCGACTAAAGAATTATGGACAAAGATACAGCGAATAAAAGCAAGAAAATCCGCGATATGCATCTCAACTATAATCAAGAACAATATAATCACTAATAATCCGCAACAAATAACAAACATCCTAGCAGAATATAAAATATATTTATTTACTTCGTTTTTACATCACAATATTTATTAATATTAATATTTATTAGCTGCAAAGGAGTCTATATTGGCCAGACAGGACGAAATTTTAATATTAGATTTAATGAACATTTTTTTTTCAAAAACAGTAAAAACAATACAATTTTCACTAAACACCTTATGCCCAATAACCATTTTATAAATGATATTAATTGTTTAAATTTTTTTGGGAAAAAGGTAATAAATATTTATTGTAATAGTAGTTTTATAAATTTTTGTTTCAAATATAGTTTTATTTATAATATGATTGTAATTTGTTTGTATGTTTGTCTCGCCTGATGATGTCACAATGTGTACGAAACCCGTCGCTTTTAATAAATATTGGGATATAAAAACGAAGTAAAGAAATATATTTTATTTGTACTACGAATTATCACAAAGTATGCGAAGATATTATTATATATCCTAGCAGAAAGTTTCGAAAAAAAAACTCATCTGATGAAAACTACGAGTTCTTACAAATCAAAAAAACAAACCGAAAACGAAGAAATACATATATCTACAAACAATAATACTCCCACTAATGAACACTTCAGCAAACATGAAATAGGGAGTACAATAAACGATCTAAAGTGCAATACTAGTCCTGGACCTGATAAAATCACAACGGAAATGATAAAAAATCAACCAGAAGAAGCTGTTAACCACCAACTCGACATCTATAACTACATGTGGATAAATAATCTCTTCCCAGAAAAATGGAATTTATAATTATTCCCATACTAAAGCCCAATGCAGACAAAACCAATGCACAAAATTACAGAGCAATATCATTAACGAACGTGCTCTGCAAGATAGTAGAAAAAATGATAAACAAAAGCCGTAACTGGTACTTGGAATCAAATAATATCCTTGTAAATTCTCAATGTGACCTTAATATCAGAAATTCAATCAGCGTTCTAAAACAAATAATATCTAACTGCTATATTTTTTTTATATCAAAAAGGCATTTGATACAACATGGAAACACCATATACTGAGATCACTGAAGTCAGAAGGAATTGATGGAACTGTGCTGTATATTTTATAAAGGATCAATCCTACAAAGTGAAATTCAATGGATATAAATATGTCCGAAAAGAAAAAAATGTCCAATACTATTCCTCTTGGCAATAAATAAGATTACCAACTGTATTCCATCTCTGGTACAAACATCACTATTTACGGATGATCTAGTGATATATTGCCGAGGAGAAAACATCACAAGTATGCAAGAAAAACTTCAACAACTTAGAAACGTGGACAAATGAGACAGGGTTATGTTTCTCAACTACAAAAACAAAAGCAGTACATTTCACAAAAGCGAAAAAAAAACTATGTTACGATTTATTTTTCCCTTGTGTTCCTTCTATTCTGATGAATTATGTTATACTTTTTCCCATATCTGTCATTCTGTGTCTATGTTAGTTTACTCTGAAATACATGTTGCCATTAGTCCATTCCAGTTTTTAATATTAATATATTTATTTATAAAATTGAGTCAATGTTTTATTAACTTTAAATTACTTATCTGCTTTAAAACAACACATGTGCTGTATCCAAAAGATAAGTTTTAGATAAATAGCAAATACACTAACAAGCTTGACGTTTGCCAATAATTAAGCTATGATTTGACTTTACAGTATCAGACCTGTTCACACCTACTGTTTTGCGTAGCATATTTAAATCTTTGTTCACATTCAATCTTAACTGTTTTTAATACTCGTAATACTGATAAATTAATAGGAGTTGGTTTTCATAGATAAGATGCGTAATTAAATACTTAATGATTATTTATTCGCCTGCATTTCATATTATACCCTTGTTGTTTTTGTGTAAATATTTCTTTATGTCGACAACTGTCTTCTTGGCGCAATTTTTTGATGTTCTTTCTTTGTTTTTCCGACTTGTCTTTTCTCTCTCTTTCTGGCTTTGCAATTTGAAACTGGAAAATATAAGTTAAGTAGAGTTTTGACCTTACAACCTGCTGAACCGAACAAGGGCGTTATATGAATAACGTTTTTTGTAAGATATTTCGCGAGTGTAAGCTCAAGTTATAGTTTTAATCTTCTTGCATGCTTTACCCTTTTGGGGATTTATCGCGGATATCGCTCATATTAGGAGAAGTTGTGTATCGCTTCTCCAACGGGTAACCCTTAAGGGAATTTATGTACGTTCAAAGACCCTGATTCGTGAACTGCACCGATTATGGTCGCGGAATCAACCCTACTCTCTCGAGGCGAGACGTACATCGCGTTCGAGCCCTGTGCCAGCGAGACTCGTATCCTGTGGGCCATCGCGAGTCGTAAACCATCCACGTGCGAGATATCAGTCAGGACCAGTGGCTGTGGAGATAAGTCTCATTGCCATTTACGTTTTGTGGTTTTGAACGACATTTAATTGTGCAAATCATATTTTGTTTGCAAATTTAGTTTTAAGACGCCCCTGTAGTGCTAATTAATTTATTGTAATATTTTCTCGTCTGCTTGTTATTTTGTTTCTTGTTAACACACTTCGTTACCTCTGCAGTTCTTATAACAGTAAGTTAATTATTATATTTGTACGTTATCGCACACCCGCGGATTTTCAACATTTCATTTTTCTCGCTTTCTTGTACATTCACTTGTTAATTTTATTACTATTATTGTTCTTTCATTGTTATTAGATACATATTTCTTTTGTTAATTATTATCATTTTCTTTTACGTAGTATTTTTTTTAAGTTAATAAATCATTTTAATTATTCGAGTACATTTGTTCTTTACGCCCTTATCTCGTACCATGCGGCGTTTAACGTTGTTGCTTATCTTTTTGTTATTTATAAATTCATTTTGTTGGCATCGTATTAATTGTCCGGACGAACCACCGTCTCCACTGCGAGGCCGGCAACCTCATCCCTTGGCGAGGACAATTGTTCGTGTCCCATCTAAGCACGTAACAACTACCAGAAATCAACATTAAAATTAAATGCACATGATATAAACTTCATAGACTCAATAATATTTCTTGGAATACATTTTGACAGAAAACTAAACTGGAAGCATCATATTAAAGATATAAAAGAAGATTGCAAAAAAGAATAAATTTAATTAGGTCACTTGGTAACCACGACTGGGGATCAGATCAACAAACATTACTAAAAATATAAATGTTAATTCGATCAAAAATAAACTATGCGTGCAAGGCTTACAGTACCGCACAAGAAAACTTGTTACAAAAAATTGACACAGTACGTAACACATCAATACGTCTCATTATAGGTATATTTAGATCCAGCCCCATACTCAGCATGTTATGCCAAGCAGGCGAACTCCCACTGAAATACAGACGAATGCAAGTAGTCACCAACTATGTAATAAATCTTGCTCAAAGCCCAGACACATATTTCAAAATAACAAAAACAATATAATATTAAAAAACCTCACACCTATTCAAAAGTACATATATAACATATTTAACCCATTTCCGGAAATACATCAAACCATTCTTAATTATGTACCGCCCTGGACACTTTTAAATCCGATATACTCCTTAGACCTAACCAACTCCAAAAAAATCCCAAACACCAACTGAAATTCTTACAAATAACTTTAATGAAATACTTAATAATTACAAAAATTACGTACAAATATATACAAACGGATGAAAAATAAATGAAGGAACCGGGGCAGCATAATCGCCAACAGTGAAACATACAAATACAATCTTCCAAAAACCAACTTCAATATTTACCGCCGAAGCTTACTCCCTGTGTTAGTATTTATTATATTTAATATTTCAATCTATTTTTACAACTTTTACAGAAATTTAAATGAAAGAAGTCCCATGAAGGTTATCTGTATCATATACGAATTAACGTATAGTTATATATATATATATATATATATATATATATATATATATATATATATATATATATATATATATATATATCATTTCAATTGTCAAACAGCACGCGCGACAAGGATGGATATAACGCGTTTGTCTTTAGAATGTCCGAACCACGACCTTCTCGATTAAAAGTGTTTTATTCCGGCCCGCTAACAGGCCCAGTTTCAGCGTGCCGCCGCTGGCGCTAGTAACAGTAGGAAAACATTTGAACAAAATACGATTTTGACAGTTGTTAATCAACAAACTACAGTATTCAGTCGTGATACACGAATATTTTCTGTAAAATTTGTTTACAACCAGTGCATTTAATGCAATTATAAATTAATTATTTGTGTAATATTTACGTCGGTATTATTCTCAGGTATTATTATTCATTTTACTGGAAATTATTAGGTGTTTTTACAACAACACTTTCAACTGCAGTGTAATTTGGTGTGTTATATTAATAACCCATCACTGTAATTATGGTTCATGATAAGAAGTGCTGTGTACCTAGCTGCGGTCGACGAGGAACAAGTTTATTCCATGAATTCCCGTCAAACATTAATATGGCATATAAATGGCATGAGAGTATACAGTTACACAGTGGCACGTATATTATATTATATTATATTAAGTACATACTTAATAATATGTTTGTTCAGGGGAAACGATTCGCAATGTGAAAAACCCTCATATTTGTAGTAATCACTTTGCAGAAGATTGTTTTCGTCACACGTCTTGTACACGAAAACTATTAAAACGTGATGCTCTACCTACATTATTTATTTTGTATTTATAATTAATAATTTTTACACAACAACCTTTTACAATATTAACTGTCATTTTTGACAGTGACAAGTAGCTACTGTTACTAGCGCCAATACTTCAACGTTTGGCCGCGCTGTCGGCACAAAAAATCTATTGTTATATCGTTCAGCTAGCAGGCCGGTATAAATCGAGAAGGTCGTGGTCCGAACAATACTACGACAAGCAAAACAAAATGAGGCTCGTTGTACTCGATACTATTGCAATAACGTACGTTGATTTCTTATTCCCTACACTACTAGCTGTCGCATAGGCGTGTAGCGTCATTTTGCTGCATTTTCTGTCAATTTGTCTTATTTACCACTAATTAACACCAGTATTATGCACGAACACAAACACAGTTATAATAAATCACTTTTATTGCAACCACTGATATTATATCATTATCTAAATCGTTGTTGTAATTCAAAATGTAAGACACAAATGATTAACGTAATGAACTGTCAAAACATCGTATTTCTGTTGTTACCGGTGCTAAGCCGACTATTCACCGAAAACTTTGTATCTGGTATATACTAATGCATGCATTATTTTTCTTTTGTTTATATCTCCCCGTCATCTGCTAACCCCTCACCATCGGAAATTACAGTATCTTATATGCCCCATTAAAAATTAGATAAACGACGCTACTGAATATGAGAAAATGGGCGTGGTTAAAATCTAAACTCGTACTATCCTTCAATGACCTTCATGGGACTTCTTTCATTTAAACTTCTGTACGAGTATATACGATCAACTACTAAGTTGTATCAGAATGTCCCTAGTGATCGTTGTCATAACAATAGTAACTAACTACTCATCTCCCCCTTAAGTTACAAAAGGCTTTACATTAGAATTTACATGAACAATACATACCTGTATTTTCTATAAGTTCATTCTTCGTACTGGTTTGCTCACTCTTCCGCTGCGTGTTGTAACCTGTCCAGGTGTTTGCTTTGGCGGTGCTGGATTCTCAATTTCTGGCTGCACCACTTCTCTTGTTGGATCTGCCGTGACTCGATGATTTTCCTCCGGTTACAACCCCTCATCCCATCCATCATCGTGGAATTCTGTCACGTTTTCCCGTCTTAGTGCAACCAAATGGAATCGGTTCCTAGACACCTTCTTCTTATCGGTCTCAATTACATAAGATCCAGGTCTCTTTGCCTTGTTTCTGAAAACGCTGGAACGTCTCAGGTCGATGATCCATACGCCATCTCCCACTTGTAGCTCTTACAGCTGTTTTGCACGGAGTCGTTTATCGAATTGGGATTTTAGTTTTCTTCGGCGTAGTTCTTCTGTATCGGCCAATTTTTTCACGTTGGGAATTTTAGTTTGTAACAACGATGCTTTGACTGGAATCGCCGTACGAATTCTTCTTCCAATCAGAAGTTCTACAGGCGAAAAACCATTTTCCAAAGATGTGCCCGGTAACTTAGCAAGGCTGCACAGGCATCTGCGCTCTTTTTCAGGCATCTTTTTATGATTTTCACTCCTGACTCTATAAAGTCGTTGCTCTGTGGGAACTTTGGACTAGTCGTCACATGGACGAATCCCCATTCTTTTGCAAATTTCTGAAATTGTAACGTTACTTTCGGTCCAAAATGCGTTCCGTTCTCGCTATAAACAATCTCCGGAGTACCATGTCTCGCGAAGATGGCTTTTAAACGTTGAGTAACTTCTTCTTCCTTGAGTGAAGTTAACGGCGCTATTTCTGGATACCGCGAATAGTAATCCATTACCAAGAGGTACTATTTGTTTCCTAGAAAGAATAGGTCATAGCCAATTTCTGCCATGGCCTCTTTGGAAATTCTGCTGGCAACAGTGGTTCATGCGCATTTCTTTTTTTTTGGGCATTCAGGGCAGTCTTTCAACTCCTGGCCACCATACAGCTTCTTTAGCGCGTGCTCTGCGTTTGCCAATTCCCATATGACCTTCGTGCAGTTTCATTGGGATTAGGATTGGAATTCATTTTAGAATTAGACCCTTCTCTACCGTTAACTCGTCTCTCACCTGCCAATACTTTCGAATCTCGGTAGATATCTCGCTCCCGTTGGGCCATCCCCGTCTGATGAAAGTTTTTAGCTTCGCGCAGATTTCATCCTAGGTTTGTGCATCGATGATTTCAGCTAAGCAGGTAAAGTGTTTGTTACTAATCTTACATGCGCTTCAATTTGTTCGTCCAGGTCAGTGTCTTCTTCTTCTTTCGACAAGGGGCGTCTTGACAAGATGTCGGCTCGCATACGCAACTGGTCGAAATCTGCCATTTGATTGTCGCTGCTTCAACACTGCTCCGACTCCATAAGACGATGTGTCAGCTGTGATAACTGTCTCTCTCTTCGTGTCGAACCATGCTAATACTGGCTCCTCCATTAATTCTTTCTTTCGGGCTTCGAACGCTGCAATTTGCTTCTCTTCCCACACGAATTCATTTTTCGCACTCAGTACATCATTCAACGGATGTGATTTCGTCGCAAGATGAGGTATAAACTTTGCTAGGTAATTTCCTGAACCTAGTAAACTGCGCAATTCGGATACATTCTCTGGTCGGTCCATCTTCTTTATCGCTTCGACACGATCCGGATCTGTATGGATACCCGACTCATCGATGACGTGTCCCAAAAATGTATGTTTTGTTACACCGAAAGTATATTTATCTTTGTTGAACGTTACTTCCGCTTTCAACAATCGTTTGATTACCATTCTCAACCGCACATTGTGTTCCTGGATTGCCCTTCCATGCACTAGTAGGTCATCGCTATTGACTTGCACGCCTTCTAGGATTTGTGACGTACGCTTTTAGAATAATTCGGGCGCCGCATTGATTCCAAATGGAAATCGCTTATATTTATAGCAACCGAAAGCCGTTATAAACGTTGTTAGCAGCTGCGATTCTTCGTCCAGAACGCACTGCCAGAAACCATGATTGGCGTCCATCTTCGAAAAGTACTTCGCTTCGAAGAGACGACCCAATATATTTTCTGAATTTGGAATCGGCAGAATTTCTCTCTTCACGTACCGATTTAATCTTACGTAATTTACGCATATTCGTATCGTACCGTTGGGTTTCGGTGACAAAACGAGTCCCGCGCACCAATCGGTTGGCTCCTCTACCCGGTATATTACTCTTAGACGCTCCATGTTATCCAGGTTGCTTTTTATTTCGTCCAACATTGGGATTGGAATTCTTCTTAGGGCTGTTAGCGCATGAGGAACGGCGTCCGGTTTCATTCGGATTTTGTATGGATATTTCATTCGTCCCAGTCCCTCGAAAAGTTTTGGGTATTCATTTTCTTTCCGACCGTCTCAATAGTTGCTACACGCTTAATTAAATCAGTTTCCCGCTCATTTGACCGTCCAGAAACATACGTTCCAGATCCTTGACTACGTAAACTTGAGTCAGCGCTGCTTTTCCCCGATAGCTGATCTTCTCCCAGAAATAGCCGCGTGTCTCCATCTCCCGCTCGCTCGGGTTGAGTAGACGTCTCTCTGATTTTCTTAGCTTGATTTCCGCGAAGAATTCGTTTCAACTTTACAACTAAGCTTGACTTTTCTTATAACGACAACCGCGCTCCATCTTTCATTTCTAACCGCTTTAATATTCATAGTGACAGTTCCGATGTGTCTACTTTATTTGCGGTTGATACTGTACGACAACATTGCGCGTAGTGCCCTTTCTTACTACAATGACGGTAATCCGCATTCGCATTCGTGTACTACACATATTCAGTTAAGTTTTATTACGTTTATTCGGAGTTTCATAGCTCATATTTTTCTATTTGCGACCACATACTTTTATTAGAAATAAACCGTTATGAAAACTTCTATGCATATCCTTTATGTGACTATAAAATTTAATCCAAAGTACGCATGTATGTGATGCATTTTACCAAAATCCGGATTATCCGAGTTTTCGGTTATCCGAGGTGGGTACACCCCCCCCCCCCCCCAATTACCTCAGATAATCGAGGTTCTACTGTAGTTTGTTTTTGTTGCACATGTTGCCGGGTTTTATTGATAAAATATCTTTTAGAATCTACTTAAATATTTCAACATACATATTTTAATACTTGTTACATTTCACTGCCAAAAAAACATTTTCACAGATTCTCTATTTCTATATAGTTCCGTATCCAAAATACTAAAACGGCGCTACTTTTCATCACCCTAGAATTGGTTTGTTCAATATAAATTTTTCATGAAAATGATTTTTTTGCAAAAACTTTTAATTTGTGATTGTGTTGTTAAATATCAACAGACAATCATTAGAAAATTTAGCTTTATTTCGATCATTACAAGTATTATTTTGTACAATGTCCAAACAAAATATTAACAGTTCATGTTTATCTGTTCAATATCTGGATGTTGAACAGAGCTACACTGAATCTCCAAGTATACAAATGTATGTACATTTCTGTCTTCGATATCCCAAGCTGTGTTTGTTCTTTTTTGTTCAATATCCATATGAACCAATAAAAAACATATATTTGGTCACGAGGTAAGATTGCACTTGCATTTGATCAAAGTATTGTTTTTTGAGGTTAAAAATTTGGTTCTTATTTACAACATATTAATTTGTTTATTACGAGGATATTATTTACATGTTCAAGTAATATAATGAGTTCTACCGCAAGTTCACCTCCTAAATTATCAGAAGATTTATGGTTGTAAGTTTCATCACATATATAAATAATATTTTTAATTAAACCAATGATTTCCGAAACAATATACATATTTTAATTTTTACACGAAATTTCGTGACATTGTCGATGATTTGCCAAAATAATCATGTAACAAGAGCACTAAATTTCATGGCAGAGAAAATAAATCTATCTGATGATATTCTCATTCCTACTTTACATAATGACAATCAAGTGAATAATACATATAATAATATTCCTGTTGTAAATGACAACACAGATGAAAATGGCTTTGCAAGCAGTTATGCCTTAAACAATATTCAACTTGCGTATGGAGATGAAAATTCATCGTCATCAGAAATTTCCGCCAATGTTGATCCTGATTTTGAGACAAACTTAAATAATGCTTCAATTTAAACTAATCGAAAACAGTTAACACCAAAACAAAAAAATACGCCAGAAAACTGGAAAATAAACATTAAAAAATTACAGCGAGAACGGGGTGGAGAATATTTGGATATTAACAATAAAATACATGCTGGAAAAATAGTTCAGTTACCATGCAAACCAAAATATTGCTTTAAGTGCACCGAAAATTTTGAACCGGAACAAAGAGCATTGATTATGAAGCAACTTTCGAATGAGAAAAAATCATACTACCACAGCAAATACATTGAGAGAGCTGAACCTGGGCGTAAATCAACTACAAAAACTGTAAGTAGGAAAGCAAATATATAAAAATATTTTTTTTAACTAAACTGTATTTGTAAACGAGTATGTAACGAATTTTTTTACCAAACATTAAATATAAGTCAACGTCGTGTTATATTATTTTTACGAAAACATACAAAATCCGAAAACATGTGTGGCTAGATTGCCAAGAAAAATATTTAAAAAAAATATCTGATGATAGATTAAACAAAGTTAGGGACCATATTAACTATTTTTCCTGTGATAGACTCGCATTATTATCGTGCTAATACAAAGAAAAATATTTAGAAGATACATTAAGTATTTCGAGAATGTACGATCTGTACAAGATTTCGTTTGAAGAACCAGTAAAAGAAAATATCTATAGAAAAGTGTTTAACGAAGAGTTCAACCTTGCATTTTTTAAACAAACAAAAAAGACGGATGCGACGAATGTAAAGAATTGAAAAATATTAAGCAACCTTCAAATGAAAGAAAAAATCAGTACTCTAATCACATAATTAGAAGAAATGAAGGAAACGGAGAAAGAAACAAGGATCGACAGTTAAATATGATAAATACCAATGACGAGAAAACTGCAGTTATAGTTTTTGATCTGGAAAATGTATTTAGTTTACCAAAAGCCAATATTTCAAGTTTATACCAAACGTTATTTAACTGTTCAATTTTAGAAATAGAGTTCGACACTTGTAGTCACACAGAAATACATATAAACTCAGCATTCAGGTAGATAAATCACAGTACGACACAAGAACATGTGCTTGTCTCTTCCTTTGTACTTCGTAGTAGTGCCTTCTTAGACACGATGTCGCGCGCGAACACCTATGTATGGCAAAGCCCACATCACCTAGTGATGGGCACTATCGAATAAAAACTATCGAGTTATTTGATAATTCACAAGGATTCGAATAATTCGATATCTAAAAAGTTATTCGAATGATTCAAGAAAACTATTTTCGGCTGATTTTTTATTTTTCATTATATATTTTTTACATTTGAATACATCTTACAATTGTCTGACAGATGACTCATGTAGCGTAAACCAGGGAATATATAACAAATAGAACGCCAACTCTGCCGTGTAGAGGTATTAGAGAACACTCTGCATCTTGTTCGTTGAACTAAATTCATTCAAACTGGGAATACCGGGAATCAATTTTCAATACAAATAGAAAACAATTTGAAACGGGAAGCACGTAGTATAGAATTGCATAATTGTGAAATAGGGAACTTGCTCATTTTTTTTTTCTAAATCTGTATACGTTAAAATAAGTTCCCTATTTTTTGTTTGTTTCGAAATTCGCTATACTTTTGGAGAAATAAATTATTGAAATTTTGGTGCAATATCTTCGCACTGCATAGACCAGGGCTTCTCAAACATTTTCCACTCGCGACGCCCTTTTACCCGAGCTAATATTTTCGCGACCCCGGGTATAAAGGTATATAAATTAGAAAAGTGATTTCAAAAATTTTCTAATCATAAAGAAAATTTATTTGAAAACAATTCTTGGATATACATTTTAGTTTTGATAAAAGTTTCGCGACGAAATTTAGAACCCCCATATGGGGTCGCGACCCACACTTTGAGAAGCGCTGGCATAGACACTGCCGGGCGCACACACACAACGAAAGGCCTTGCACACACATAGCCACATACCTCGGTAGTCTACATATGTCAGCTGTTTCTGTTCGCTCTGCGCATGACATTTGTAAGAATTATGACGTCATTTCGCTCAACCCCTTTAAAAATTGCTATTTTAAAATCGAGAGTTCTGCTAATTGATAGACTTCATTTTTTTTTTTTCATATTATGTATTATTTGAAATATGTACGTCGAATTAGGATAAAATTAAAAATCTGTGCAAGTTCCCTATTCAATACCTCGTGCATTACTATTTACATTTCAAAATAATAAATTTCATAGATTTAAGCAAAAGAAACTTGTTTACTTTGGCATATGCGGGTAAAATGGAGAGAGTGGAGTAGATGTAGTAGGGATTTTAGTATGAATTATGTAAACATTTTAAAAAAATTGTACATTTTTTAACAAAATAAATACACTCTTATTCTAAATACTTCAGAACGAAAACACAAGAAACACATATTCAAGTGAATTTTTATAGCAAAATTACAAAAAAAAATTAATTACTATTTAAGAATACAATCATATCCAGGTTTTTCTCACAAAGTCTATTTCGACGTTCATTTATAATCTGGCCAGTTTTCGAAAGCACTCGTTCCGGAAGAACGGATGTAGCTGGAACGCAGGAATATTTTTATAAAGTTCGTACATAATAACTAAATAATAACTATTTACAGACGAACTCGCTTAATATCATGCTCTCGGTTCCAGAGAAAACTATGATATTAAGCGGGTCGTGATATAAACCGAAACCCGCTTAATATCCAAATTTGTGACATTAACCGAAAACTCGCTTATTATGATTATTCATGATACTAACCGGAAATTTATTTAAGATGAAAATCTTCTATGTATTTGAAAAAAATGCAATATGTTGTAACGTAACACGCTGTAATTTTGACGTCACAGGGGTTCACGTCACTTCCCTACTCGCGTTGGGTTCGGATCTGGTGTAGCAGGTATAGCACGATGTAATAAATCGAGTATTTTTGACCACAAAATTAACAACTTTATTCTCGGTTTCACACTCGAGTATTAAACACAATCCGCCAAGCGGTTACAATATTGTATTGAGGTTGTTTGGTCAGGGACCCGTTGTGTAATGTTTCTGGACACTGGTCAATGAGTATGGCGAAGGTTAAGATGGCGGCCGATCGCTAGTTAGTTCGGAAATGATGGATTTCCTGTAAACAGATTCGTACAAACAATAAGTAAACGTAACTGACTTTGGACATAGACAGAAGGTCTATGTTGGTTCGATGCTCAGGCAGTCCGACTGACTTTACTGTGAACTGATTGAAGGTAGGTGATTGATGATAACTGTGTGCTTCGACGAGGTCCTGCAGGTGCGGACCGCCACTCCACTACGCTGACGACCGAGCTATAGTACTGCACTGCATACATGTTCATCTATTCGATTGCTCATGGCACATCGATAGGAATTTAATATTGCTCGTAAGCATTTGTTTATAAGTAGTAATAATCGTGTTCATCTATTCAGCTGCTCAGGGCACACCGATAGGAATTTGTAATTCCTCGTAAGCATTGATTGCATATTAGGATGGTCACTCGTAAGTGATGACAATAATTAAATACAACTGTTCGTCAACAGCTGTTAGCTCGTCTGGTATTAGGTGAGGCACTGTGTACCGCGTATATGGACGAGTGAGTCACTTGGCACCGGGAATCGAACCCGGGTCTCCGACCGCGAAGGTGGGTGTCCTACCATTAGACGATACACTATGCTCACAAGCACTTGTACACATCTCTGGAACGATTATATTAATTAAGCTCTCATACCTCGCGACTGCCTGAGTGTTAGTGTCAGTAGAAGATGAGACGGACTGAGGAATCCACCTCCCCAGAACGGCATGGTACATCCAGTGCTGCAGGCTGTGTCCGAGCTCAGACACCTGGTGCTTCAACGCGCCACGTCCATAGGCTGCGGAGTCACCAGCGGGGCCAAGGTTGAAGTTTCTGTAGACGCGCGAACCACAGCAGAGGCCTTCGTGACTCGAGGACACCGATCGAGAGCGAACCCTTGGTCAAAGGCTGCGTGGCCCCACCCCACGTCAATTCAGAGTCAGCCACTCGCGCACTACGGCAGCGTAGGCTAGGTAAACAAGACGGTGATGGTCGCGCGCGCCCAAGACGTCCAGGTCCGCCGCGACAAGCAGAACCCCAATCTACTTTAGACGCTCTGACTGTACTGCAGCGGAGTCCCTCCTCGCCTGTTGCCTTTGGCGGACTCGGTGGATCCACTCACATACGACAGACTGGAAGAGCCGGCACGACGTGGACCCCACCCCCGCGTGACTTGACCAGACCACTGCGAAAGGGCGAGCCACGTCGATTAGAATTCCAACTGAGCGCGCAGAGAGCGGGGCCGGTGAGTGCCGTGGCCTAGTAAGCGACAACCACAAGGATTGTCTTTACTAGCTGAACTCGTGTGGACACACCCGCGACGTACGGACCAGGGCACGTCTCGGTGGTTGGAACTGGTGGAAGCAGGACTGGACCTGGCTGGAGTTGGCTGGAGTACCTTCTTCGATGTCGACCGTGTTCTTCGGTTCAAAAGGATTGAACCCCGAACTATGGCTGTGTGCGCCCTTTTATCCCACTCTCCCTACTCCAGCGTGGCATGGGGATGTCACCCTCCGAACTCACACTACACTCGTTTGATGATTCTTTAAACACTCCACACCCTGTCTTGCCCTGTGACTGGTGGAGGTACCTCACACCTCCCCGCCAGTCATCTTGGCCTAACTAACTGTTACGTACGGGGATGTTTAGAGAGAGATATGTCATACATATGGTCGTTGTAGGATAAGCACAGCCTCTGTAATTTTAACCCCCGCTACCTTCTAGCGCACTGGCTACTGCTACCTTGGTTCCCAATAGTTTATAACAAATAGCAACAATTAGTTTGTTAACTTAAATCCAATTACAATGTTTAAAGAAAAGGAATCGTAATTACATCACAACGTGATCATAAACCACCACCGTCCGAACACTAGTAGCCTCCCGGTGTGAATGGAGTCATAAACGGACCCAAAGTGGGTTGTAGGTACCTGGCTTCGGTTCACCTTGTTTGCCGATTAGTTTAATCGTGATTACTTTCGTGATCCAGTTTCTACGAGGATGGTTAGCGATACCGTGATATTTCATCACACAAGTCCGTCATGAATTTTGGGGAAACTGTACTCACATGTGTCGGAGCAAGCACAAGGTCACATCTGGTTCGCCTCTCATGTAGCTGACCCCAGACCTTTTCAAGTGGCTACACAGTTTTTCGGGGTTGTGTATCGTTTTTAGAAACTGTCTTTGCGTGATTTGACTGACTTGAAACAATTAAATAAAAATTAAATTCAACGCGGGGAGATGATCCGTTACAATGTATATCTATAAGTTTGCATATAAAATTATTTGAACCATTTCTCTAACGTTAATTAATGTGTTTTGATGGAATTTGTTTAAATAGTGTACTGAACTATATTTTAAAATTCATGTAAGCAATTACAATTACTTTAACCTCAAAAAATTTAAAAAAATACTCCTCAAATTTGCCTTTGTCACACTTCGCTCAACATTATTTTGATATTACTATATCTAATATCATTATATTACCAAAGGCATAAAAATAAAAATAATCTTTGTATGTATGTTAACTTGAATGATGATATTAAGCGAGTTCAAAGTGTCAAAACAAAATATATTCATTATAATAAGCGGGAAATGGATATTAAGCAAGGTGACATTAACAGAGTAAAATGTATTACTTTAATAGTGTTTGGCAAGTGGATTTTAAGTTTCAATGATAATAAGCGGGTCGTGATATTAACCGAGGAGATATTAAACGGGTTCGTCTGTATATCTAGGCTATTAGAAATAAATTATTGGAACGAATGAATTTATTCGAATAAATTTATTCGATAGTTCGAACCACTGAGTAACTAATTATTCGATAGTCTAATTTATTCGATAGTGCCCATCACCACATCACACTACAAAATGTCTGTTTCAAAATTAGATTAAAATATGTACTGCTATCCTTTTCACTTACAAATGATTTTCGTTTAAATAATACGACACCAATTACAACTTCGCCAACGTACACCAGCACCAAACAAAACATTGTATACAGAATCCAATTCTGATTCGAAGGTGGTTGTGGTTTATCAGTGTCAACTTGTTGATAGCTCGTTCCATTATAAACTGTTACAGGTATAGTGTCGTTTTGTTCTGTAGTTTTGATTGCTTCTATACTAGTCATAACTGAATTTAAAGTTGATATTGCATCTTCAGAACGGCATACAAATTCGTCTCTACTTATATCGCTCCAACTTTTTCGACAGGTTCAAGTTTTGAAATAATCCGTTCAGCAATACTTCAATCTTATTGTATCTCAATGTTAACAAATCTTATTCGTTTAGTATCACTGAACAACTTACTATCAATTTGATTTAAATCATTGTGTGATAAGTTAATAGTAGTGAGGTTATGTAAATTAAAAAGTTTGTTAAGATAAGTAATTATAACTTAAGTTTGACTATTTTCAGTTGGCAACAACGTCCCTTTTTGGTTACTAACTTCAAGTAGATGCTATATAAAAACTAGAGCAAGATAAGTAGTAATGTAAGAAAATAATATAAATGTGTCGTTTGTTTCTTATTATTTCAAGCATACAATTTCGTTTGTTGGACCCCACCCCCGCGTGACTTGACCAGACCACTGCGAAAGGGCGAGCCACGTCGATTAGAATTCCAACTGAGCGCGCAGAGAGCGGGGCCGGTGAGTGCCGTGGCCTAGTAAGCGACAACCACAAGGATTGTCTTTACTATAAGATAAGTATTCATAGTAGATTTATTTAAGTCAAAATTTGATATGAAAAGGTTTATCCCCAAAGGGTTGGAATAATGACTTGAACTTCAGACGTAAAGAAGTTTATTCAAAGTTCATAACAAAACTTATGCCGACGTTTCGACCTTATGGTATGAGGTCATTTTCAAGGCTACAACATGTGAATAACAACATATGTTAATTATAACAAATCAAAAGAGACAGTAAAAACATTACGAGCTTAACATTACCTTAAAGGAAGAAGCGAAGATACAATATTACCACGTGGATATTACATGGAAGTATAAACACAAAATATTTGTGAACAAAACATGTTCAATGCAATTGAACAGTATAGAAAAAACGAGTGAAAATATAAAATTAATAATAATGATAACAAAAATAACTGACCATGGTCGTCAGAATAAAAACGCAGAAAACAAGACAGACAACATAGTTGTCTTGTCAAGTCAAAACTAAAAATGGACGTCAGAAACAACGTACAAGAAACCTAGCGGGAAAACCTAACATCAAAACTTATTTAATAAAGGCGCGTAACAAGAGACACTTTGTAAAAAATCCGTTTTATGATTAACAGAATTCTTAGTAGACTGGATATAACAGCTTTCCAAAAACAAACGTTTGTAATTATTCTGTTCTGTATGTAAAATATTAACATTGATAAAATCAATATTGTGTCCAGAACTACCAGCATGTTCAACAATGGCACTATGAGAAGAGTTCTTATTTTTTAAATGGTATTTATGATGGTAAATACGAGTTTCAAGGTACTGTCGTGTTTCACCAATGTAAGTGGCAGGACAATTGTTGCAATTAATCTGGTAAACTACATTACTTTTTTTATTTTTAGGGACTGGTGACTTTAAATGAGCAAAAAAACGATTGGATATTTACACAGGGAAATTAATGTTTGTAAATCCCACTTAAAACAAATTTTACCTCCAAATATATTTAAAGAATTCACTAACACACAATATTCCAGATATAATAAGAAGTTTCTCAATATTAAATCACATAACATTAACAAATTTAACAAACTCTTGACAGATAGCGGTGGTTTCAGATTGATTAATATAGTTAAATCTAAATTACAGTCATGGTTAAAGAATACTACAAACATTGATATTCCTGTGGAGGTGTCTGTCGTTTTAGCTTTAGGTTCTAAATTTCATTTTAGTGATACTAAGGACTCCAATGTAATCAGAAACAATTTACTTGACACCTTAGCAAATATTGAGTTTAGTTTGCAACATCTTGATCCGGTTCGTTTAGCTAATTTACGTACTAAATTGATACAGTTGCTTTTAACACATTCCAATAACATTCGTTTACATAAGTTCAATAATAGTTTACATTGTTCAGAGATTCTTTTACTTAAATATATACAAACTACTAAAACATTTTTGAAATGTCACCCTGATTTGATTTGTACCAAAGCAGACAAAGGTAATGTTACTGTTTTACTTGATAGATCGGTTTATATGTCCAAGACCTCAGAATTGTTATCTGATATCAATACTTACACTCCTCTTCAGAAGGATCCTACTAATACTTTTCAACTCCGTAATAATAAATTAATAGATAAAATGATAAATTTGTCGCAGTTACCGGCTAACAGTAAATATACACTTAAAATTCACAATGCTATTGCTCCGAAGTTATATTGTCTTCCTAAAATTCACAAGTTGCACATCCCTCTACGACCAATAGTTTCTAATCTCAACACTCCAAATTGCAAGTTGTCCAAATATTTAGCCAACATATTATCTCCACTTAAATACTCGTCACCCTTTTTCTTAGAGAATTCCTTCCAACTAATAGATAAAATTAAATCTCATTTTGTGCCTGACAATTTTAAGTTAATTTCTCTAGATGTGGTTTCTTTGTTTACCAGCATTCCACATAACCTCATTATTTCTTCTATCAATCATCGTTGGTCAGAGATTACCAAACGTACTACTTTATCATTGAGTTCCTTCTTAGAATGCATTAATTTCACTTTAACCTGCTCTTATTTTCAATTTAATTCAGCATTTTTTACACAAACTTCAGGTGTCCCTATGGGTTCTCAATTAAGTCCGATCTTAGCTGAGTTGGTCATGCAGTTCCTTGAAGAGTCTGTATTTAATGTTTCCGACTTCCAATTACTGTTTTATTTCCGTTATGTGGATGACATTCTGGTTTGTTTACCTGAAAATAGCATTTCTAAAATAGTTGCAGCTTTTAATAACTTTAACAGTAATTTACAGTTTACCTTTGAACTCGAGAATTCTTGTAATTCTATCAATTTTCTTGACATAACTATCATACGTAGAAATAATAGATTAATTTTTGACTGGTATCGTAAACCTACTTCTTCCGGACGTTATTTATCCTTCTTTGATTATTCTCCCCAACAGTATAAAATCTCGGTTATTATCAGTTTAGCGGACAGAGTTATCAAACTTTCGGACCCGTCATTTCATAAAAAGAATTTTCAATTTGTTATTGATACTCTTAAATCTAATGGTTATCCTGAATCACTTATTATTAGTGTTATTCAGAATAGAAAGAATAAACTAACCTTACCTTCTCAGCCTGATACTAATAATAATGTTGATGCCATCTCTGACTTACATCCTTTTGATAACAATTCTGTTTTAACACCTAGTCTGGACATTCCTCCTTACATAGTTATTCCGTTTCATCATAATCTCAGCCGTTCTTTACTTAACTTGTTCAAAGACATTCCCACTAAATTGATTTTCATTAGTACCAATTCTCTACATAGTTTTTTTGCTCATTTAAAGTCACCAGTCCCTAAAAATAAAAAAAGTAATGTAGTTTACCAGATTAATTGCAACAATTGTCCTGCCACTTACATTGGTGAAACACGACAGTACCTTGAAACTCGTATTTACCATCATAAATACCATTTAAAAAATAAGAACTCTTCTCATAGTGCCATTGTTGAACATGCTGGTAGTTCTGGACACAATATTGATTTTATCAATGTTAATATTTTACATACAGAACAGAATAATTACAAACGTTTGTTTTTGGAAAGCTGTTATATCCAGTCTACTAAGAATTCTGTTAATCATAAAACGGATTTTTTACAAAGTGTCTCTTGTTACGCGCCTTTATTAAATAAGTTTTGATGTTAGGTTTTCCCGCTAGGTTTCTTGTACGTTGTTTCTGACGTCCATTTTTAGTTTTGACTTGACAAGACAACTATGTTGTCTGTCTTGTTTTCTGCGTTTTTATTCTGACGACCATGGTCAGTTATTATTGTTATCATTATTATTAATTTTATATTTTCACTCGTTTTTTCTATACTGTTCAATTGCATTGAACATGTTTTGTTCACAAATATTTTGTGTTTATACTTCCATGTAATATCCACGTGGTAATATTGTATCTTCGCTTCTTCCTTTAAGGTAATGTTAAGCTCGTAATGTTTTTACTGTCTCTTTTGATTTGTTATAATTAACATATGTTGTTATTCACATGTTGTAGCCTTGAAAATGACCTCATACCATAAGGTCGAAACGTCGGCATAAGTTTTGTTATGAACTTTGAATAAACTTCTTTACGTCTGAAGTTCAAGTCATTATTCCAACCCTTTGGGGATAAACCTTTTCATATAAGATAAGTAGTAATGTAAGAAAATAATATAAATGTGTCGTTTGTTTCTTATTATTTCAAGCATACAATTTCGTTTGTTGTGTTGTTTAACTTTAATTAAAGTGTAAATTAAAAAAAGTAATAATAATTAAAATCGCAAACTTAAAATCGTCAGCGCAACAAGTTAAAAATAATAAATAAATAAAATACGAAATAATAAATAAATAAAAAATGGCTTCAATGACAAGTGAATCAGATGATACTAATCACATTGAAAAACTAGTAGACACTAATAATTTTCAACTGTGGAAATTCCAAATAACAGTTATCTTAAAAGCACAAGGATTACATGAAGTCGTGAATGGTGAAATAAAGAAGCCTAAACCAGAAGCCACCAAAGAAGTGGAAAAGTGGTTGCAGAAGGATGCGAAAGCGCAGAAAGTAAAGCTTCATTCACATAAGATTAGTGCAGATGCAGTGCCGTTGGTAGTTGCAGTGCAGAAGTTAGTGTAGTTGTGCTCTACAAAAAGCATTCACATAAAATTAGTGCTGAGCAACGCATTATAATCGAAATATCTGATAAGTGTCAAATTTATTTAAACGAGTCGCAGTGCCAATGAAAGCATTCTCTTTTCTCTGCCCGGCTTTGAACATTTTGGATCTACGATCCCAAATTATGGAAAAATCTTCTAGTATCTCGGTTAACCTTTCGTCAGTATTCATTAAAGGTTATAGTAGGTTCTATTGAAAATGACATTTATGGTCGCACTGAGCATAATCGTCCAAAATGTCTGTTCCTATTGGTGGAATTAACGGTGTGTAGTGCAGAAGTTTGACATATACAAACTTTCGCACTACCGATACCGTAACAAACTGCACTAATTTCAATTGTGAACGGTTAGCCCTGATTGCGCATGACAAATATTCTGCACTGCACTACCAACTGCACTATAACCGCACTAATCTTATGTGAATGAAGCTTAATAGTTACAACCTTGGACAAGAAACCACTGATGCATATCCTCAACTGCGACTCAGCTAAAGGTATGTTCACCAAGATTTGTATAATATATCAAAAGGATAATGAACAGCAGAAATGTATGTTGTTACAGAAATTCTTTAACTACTCCTATGATAAGAATGATAATATGGCTACACATACAAGTAAATTGGAAAACATCGCATTCCGATTAAATGCAATAAACAGTAAAATAGACGAGTCAATGCTGACAACTAAAATACTAGTCACTTTACCAGAAAAATACAAACATTTTGTAAGTGCATGGGAATCTACTCAAACGAACGAGAAAAATCTCACCAATCTAACTGCCAGACTTCTTGCTGAAGAAGTACGCAGCAACACAGTGACTGATAAAAATGAAACAGTTGCCTTCAGGTCATTTGAGAAGAAATGTTTCATATACAAAGGAAACCACATAGCGCGTTTCTGCGAAAACAAAACCAATACAAGCAGCTCAAGTGGTCGATCTCCGTGAAAATTATGTAAGAAAACAAATCACAGTGAAAAGGAATGTTATTTCCATAAAAATTAAGGTCAAAATAAAGAAGCTAATGAAAACAAAGTTTCCTTCTTAACATATACGACAGATGACTCAAAAACTACATCGGTAGTAGACTCAGGATTGTCGTCGCGTATGGCAAACCAGAAAGAAATAATGAAGAACGTAACAAAATCCTTATCTGAAATAGCCGTTGCCAAGCAGTCACAATTAGGGCTGGTAAAAAAGTCGACTAGTCGAGCATAGTCGACTATTTTTTCAAAATTAATCAATCGACTATAATTTTTAAAAAAGTCGACTAGTCGATTTTAGACTTTAGACTTTTTAGACTAGAATTTTAGACTTTAGACTTTTTAGACTCTAGACCAGGGGTTCCCAACCGGGTCGGTATAGACCCCTTAGGGGTCGATGGACATTTGGAAGGGGTCGAATAATTGTTATAAAGTTTCTAGGGGTCGATAGAAGTTTCTAAGGGGTCGATGGACAAATTATATGGTACATATTTTTTCCATATTATTATATTAATAAAGTAAATATTCTGCTGAAGAACGTTAATAAATTCAATGTACTATTTGTTGTATTACAATACAATTAGGTGTAGCGATTTTTTATTTATAATTTGTAATTGTTCCTTTCGTTTAATATATTTTTATAAACAAACTATGGTTTATTTAAGTAACGGGAGCATCCAAAAATTTTCTTACAGGAGAGTTGCTACAAAAATCCTCCAGTTCTAATTCAACAAACGAACTTATTATTCTAAAAACGATTTGTTTAATAATTATATATATATATATACAGGGTTAGTCAAAATTACCGGAACACCTAAATAATTCTCCTACCGTAAAGAATTTTAAAAAATGTTTCGTACAAAAGTTTTTTAGTTGTAAACAAGCTACCGCTTAAGTATTTTTTTAATATACAGGGTGTTCATTTTATTGCAGAAATTAGGTAAACTTTCATTTTTCAAATGGAACACCCTATATTTTTTTACTTTTTTCAATTCTAAGATTAATTCTTAGTATTTTTTGTGGGACTCATTTTTTTATAAAATGCATCATTTTTTAGATATAAGCAATTAATCTGTCGTTTAAATGTCAATTGATTGACTATTTGTCAATTGTTTCATGAAGTTGTGGAGCATTATCAAGCAAGCACATGTACCTTAATTTACATTTACTTTAATTTTATCTATTTAATTTGTAATTTTTTTTATTTTGCAATTTTTTTTTATTCCTTTGGTTAAAATAAACGATATGTATGTATGAAAATACTCTTAATTCGAAGTTCAGGAGTTTGGATTAATTGCTTATAACTCAAAAATTATGCATTTTATAAAAAAAATTGTCCTACAAAAAATACTTAGAATTAATCTCGGAATTAAAAAATGTAAAAATATACAGGGTGTTCCATTTGAAAAAAGAAAGTTGACCTAATTTCCGCAATAAAATGAACACCCTGTATATTAAAAAAATAAGTAAACGATAGCTTGTTTATAACCAAAGAACTTTTGTACGAAAAATTTTTTAAAATTCATTACGGTAGGAGAATTATTTAGGTGTTCCGGTAATTTTGACTAACCCTGTATACGAGCCCTAACACATAAATGTTCGGACACTAATAATTTTTCAAACATTTCTCAAATATTAATAAAACAAATTAACTTAACAATTTAATTTATTTTTTATTATAAAGGTACATTATTCTTACACTATTTTTTAAATTCGGTATAAAGAAAAACCTAATAGAAACAAAATGAAAAATGATAAATGATATTATCGTCAAATTTTGCTGACACATAAATATTCGGACAGTACGCTTTAGTAATATGTTACGTCACCTCTAGTCTGAATAACTGCTTGTATACGAGCAGGCATAGTTTTAACAAGAGCTTCGCATTGTTCTACGGTGAAAGAATCCCAAATAGCCTGTGACTTTTGCCGCAAATCAACAATATTTCTCTGTGGGTGATTCCTCGGTTCTTGCTTCATTTTATTCCATATTGTGTCGATGATATTCAAATTAGGACTGCATGTAGGCCAGTCAAGAAGAATATTGTGATCTTTCAGCCATTTTTAATAGTTTTGGCCGTATGGCATGATGCGCCATCTTGTTGGTAGATAAAATTTCCTTCGGGTGATAAGGCTTGTATCGAAGGTAAGAAGTTATTTTCAAGAATTGCCAGGTATTTCTGAGCACTGATGGTACCTTCAATGAAATGTAACCTTCCTGCACCATATGTAGACATATTTCCCTAAACCATTACACCTTCTGGAAACTTAGTTGTTCGTTTAGACAGTCTTTATGGAATGCTTCATTTTTTGTTCAAATAACTATCTTGCGACGATCGCCTATACTAAGATCAAATCTTGATTCATCGCTAAATATTGTTTTTTCCAATTTTCAATAGTCCAAGATACTCTTTTCTTTATCTTGACTAATCGTTTTTTCGGTTACTTATCCGTAACCAATGGCTTTTCTTTCGCCTAAATCAATATGCTTTCAAGTCAAGCATTTTAAAATTTTTAAACGAACAATTAAGTTTCCAGAAGGTGTAATGGTTTGGGGAAATATGTCTGCATATGGTGTAGGAAGGTTACATTTCATTGAAGGTACCATCAGTGCTCAAAAATACCTGGCAATTCTTGAAAATAACTTCTTGCCTTCGATACAAGCCTTATCACCCGAAGGAAATTTTATCTACCAACAAGATGGCGCATCATGCCATACGGCCAAAACTATTAAAAATGGCTGAAAGATCACAATATTCTTCTTAACTGGCCTACATGCAGTCCTAATTTGAATATCATCGACACAATATGGAATAAAATGAAGCAAGAACCGAGGAATCACCCACAGAGAAATATTGTTGATTTGCGGCAAAGTCACAGGCTATTTGGGATTCTTTCACCGTAGAACAATGCGAAGCTCTTGTTAAAACTATGCCTGCTCGTATACAAGCAGTTATTCAGACTAGAGGTGACGTAACATATTACTAAAGCGTACTGTCCGAATATTTATGTGTCAGCAAAATTTGACGATAATATCATTTATCATTTTTCATTTTGTTTCTATTAGGTTTTTCTTTATACCGAATTTAAAAAATAGTGTAAGAATAATGTACCTTTATAATAAAAAATAAATTAAATTGTTAAGTTAATTTGTTTTATTAATATTTGAGAAATGTTTGAAAAATTATTAGTGTCCGAACATTTATGTGTTAGGGCTCGTATATATATATATATATATATATATATATATATATATATATATATATATATATATATATATATATATATATATATATATATATATATATATACATATACATATACATATATAATTATTAAACAAATCGTTTTTATAATATATATATATATATACATATATATATATATATATATATATATATATATATATATATAATATTAATTGCTACATTTACCAAGGGGGTCGATGAAATAAAATAATTTCTTGGAAAGGGTCTATGGGTGAAAAAGGTTGGGAAACCCTGCTCTAGACTTTTAAAACTTTTTAGACTAGATGTTTTAGACTGTCATTCCTAATTTTAGAATAATTTCTAATTTCTATGATACTGTATTACTGGCGTAGCCAAGGAGGGTGTTTTGGTGTGTATACAACACCCCATTTGAAATGCGGTGTCGTAAAATTCCGTATGAAAAATTCTACGAATAGAGGAATTAATACATGTGATAAAGCCTGCTTATAATTTAAAATTATTTTATATGTTTAAATAAGATTATGTCCCGAATTTTTTCATTGGAAATATTTGTAGCGAAAGATTTTAATATATATTATACCCAGTAAACGAACGTTTTTTAATAATAATGTTTCGAGTATTAGACATTGTAAATAATATAATAATTATGTTATAAATATAAAAAAAAATAGTTGACAGATAATATAACTTTCTTCCTTTCTTGACAAAGAGAAATTACTAAATTTATTTACATGTACAACAATAAAATTCTACTTAAATGCAATTTCTTGAAAACCAACATAATATGTATATTAAAAGTCTCGTTTTCCATATGTTTTACTGTTAGTCGACTAGAGTCGATTATAGTTTACTAAAGACAATAATAGACGACTACAGTCGACTGTAGGCGACTATACTTGACTTTATTCTAATTCGACTAGTCGACTAGTTTCGAAACTCTAAAGTCGACTATAAAAAATCAAAGTCGTCCAGCCCTAGTCACAATCCATGCGAGCCGAAGGAATTGGAACAGTGGAATTCAGCAACTGGCATTCTAAATAACGTCTTGTATATTCCAGAACTGAGTAAAAACCTGATATCCGTAAATGCATTAACACAAAATGAGTGCCACTGTAACTAGCGCCAATACTTCAACATTTGGCAGAGCTGTCAGCACAAAAAATCTATTGTTCTTTCGCTAATGTCGCAGGCCGGTATGAATCTATAAGGTCGTGATAAAAATATATCTTTCTTTTAGTGGTCACCACTAGCATCGCTATAGAATTTATGTTACAGAGTTGGAGTATTTTTAGTGATTACTGCAATAGTGATGGAAATATTCGTTATATTTTACATAGCACAAAAAAGGCAGTGTATTTTGTTAAAAAAAACAACGAATTTGTTGCTCGTGGTGAGTTAATAATCTCGTTGACAAATGTTAAACATTTAAACCATTTTATTTAATTACCATTAATATTTAACGGGAATTCGTGGAGTGAGTATTTTCCTCGTTGAATATAACACGGTACACTGCACTTTCTATACATGATGATAACACACTGCACTATTATACTACACCAAACTACACACTTAAAAATTAAAACACGAAATAATTAATATAAGATTGTCAAATAAATAATACTAATAATAAAAACTAATAGCACAAACTTAAATAAGGTCAAATAACACAAAAACCACAATTTATGCATTACTTATACGCAAAATATCTCAATATTCGTTATTAGAATAAATATTGTTTGTTGATTGACAACCGTCAAAATCTTATTTTGTTCAATTGTTTCGTGCAATTGGCAGCGACAGCGGCGTCACGCTGAAACTGGGCCCATGTACCGGCCGTAGTGTAATCGAGAAAATCGTGGTATCATTTAACTTCGAATTTTCCTTTGTTTTATCATTTTCATAAATTACTGGCTGTTAAGTGTGTGTTTAGTTGTTCTAATTTATTTCCGGATTCAGTTTAATTAATTACGAAAATTTTAATAATATATCACATTACAATTTGTTGAACTCTAGCTTATAAATTAATCAAACTTTTTAACTACAAACCGCAATGTGAACAATGCATAATTAATTAAGTTTATTCTCAATTCAGCACCCAAGAACATAAAAAACATACGGTATCGTTCCTGAAGGATACAAATAATTGGAATAAGGGAAAATTATAATTGCGGGAAAACATTAGAAATGCCACAAAAAAAAGTCATTATATAATAATAATATTTATTATAATAAATTTATTTGCCAGAAAAACATTAATAAGTAAGACAGGCAAGTCGAAAATGCAACAATTTTTAGTGTACAAATTATTATGAACTGTCTAGGTATTCTTGCATCGAATAGAAATTATGTTCTAAGGAATTTGAAGATGGTAATGGAGTTTAACTATTGAATCGTTCTTAGTAAATGGTTATTGGCAACAGAGCGCAGATATACAAGATTACTTTTGAATATTCACAAATTGTGCCTGGAAATTTTAATGTCTTGCACATGACGTGTGACGTAGCCATGGTTTTTATTGTGTTCAAAAAATGCCGGATCTTTTCGAACGAAAAATAACATATTAGAATATACACAAACACGCAAGGGGAAGAATACCCAGCTCTTTAAAGTGAGGATCTACAGGAGGAAGTACGAGGAATCTTTACAATAAAAACAGGATTATTAAGTTATAAATGATTATACGAGGATAACTTTTGTATCATACTACTAATGATTTAGTAAATTATAAATGAATTAAATTCAGACTATACAGAGTGTTCAGTGCGTTCCTGGCCAGGCTTTAGTGTTTCATACGGTCCACCGTGTAACAGGGACGTGACCAGATGTGGCTGTGTGGTCAACGTATTCCTGAATAGCAGAACGACGAAAGTGATGAGTATTAATAAAATGAATTTATTAATAACTTTAACAGTTTTTCATTTATTATTCATAATTAAAATATAAAAATAAAGAACAGCTCAACGAGAATCGACCATAAACCGACCGCGTGGTAGTTACAAGAACTTTTTTCAAGAACTTTTTTTTTCGAAAAGGGCAATACGTTGCGCGCTATAACTTTGTCGGTCTACTACACCTTTTCCAACTGTAATTCAGAAAATGTCAACAGAATTACAATTCTGAAATTAATTTGACGCTTTCTGAATTATAGTTGACAATTCGGGATTTCATTTGACGCTTTCTGAATTACGGTTGACACTCTCTGAATTACAGTTGGAAAAGGTGTAGTAATTCATTTGTGTGTTAATTCTTACTACATGCGAAACCTTAGGATATTACCAATTAAATACCATTACAACAGAAATAACAAGAGGACAAAAACAAAATTATTATAATCTGTTAGAAAATTTCACTCCGTTTAAACTTTGAAAACTTATATTTTTAGTTTCAAGAATAAATATAGTAGAGAGAAATATTCAATAGATGTATTTCTAAAAAATAAAACAAATTACACAGTATAGAAAACGTCCATTGTAGATTTTCTTCAGCCAAAATGTAATATTGAGAAGGAAAATATATAATATATAATGGTTGGAATAATTGACTTAGTTCAAGGTGTTGTGAACTGTTTATTTCGTATAAATATCATAAAGATGATCACAGATGATCAACAATATGCGACGTTTCGACCATAAGGATTTTGGTCATTATCAAGCAAAAACATTCTGAAACCACAAAACAATAAGTACTGAACAACAGCGGTAATAAAATAAAATAAAAAACATTTTTTTAACAATATTTACCTAAATCACAAAAGTCAGAAGAACATATCTAATGAGAATTTCACTCAAAACGTCAAAAAACGGTTACAGAAACTTTCCGACATCATGTGCTCAAACATGATGGGAGAAGAATGAAACAAAACAGAGCTAAACAAACTGAAACCAACATAATGAACACTGACGGTCAATCATAGAGTTAAAGATTGAACAACGCGGAAAAATTTGTAACTAAATTATGATAATCTGTTTTGTAATTAATAGAATTTTTTATATAAACGTTTTATAACGTTTATATGAACATTTTCTACAAACAAACTTTTAAATTTATTGGGTTCAAAATACAAAATTTTATGATGATCAAAGTCAATGGTGTGTCCGGAATTTAATAACCATAACGCTATTGTGGATCATGCTTTATCCATTTTCCATTTTGTTCCATTTTGTTTCTTGGTTGTCATTTCCCTTTGGGATTGACGTGTAAAATGATTTTTATTTAATCTACACAATGATAGGATATATATAAAGTTGTCTGTTTAATTACTTTGAGAATGACCTAAACTCAGGTCGAAACGTCAGTATAATTTATATCTTTTATATTGAACTACTGAAATAAAGGTCTTAACACCTTAACTTAATGATCATATATTCCAATCCTACGGGAAGTAAGAAGTTTACAATAGTGGTAATAGTTTAAGACAAGTGAGAGATTTATTTTCTTCTGCCAATTTTGTTTCATTTCCAAGGCTACCCCTAGGTATTTTTAAGCTAATTTTCAACATTTTCAATTTAATTTCTGCCGTTATAAAGCATGTAAAATTAATTCTATTTATTGATTTTAATGTAGAATTTTATACTCTAGGTACAACATTTATTTGAAAGGATTTATAATAAGGGAAGCAGGAAATTATAAAAATATGATTTTACATGTTAAAGTCTTATGTTCCGGTGTCGCGGTCACCACCCGGTATATATATACCGAGTGTCCCAAGAAATCTGGGACAAAGGGAATTAACATGTAAAATTGAAAAAATTGCGGTTATTTCGGTATTATACATTTTAGAGCTTAAAATTTGGTACACTGGTAAGCTGGTTAGCTGCAAATAAATTAAAGCTAAATTATGATAAAGTAAAATGTATGATTATTGGTAAGCAAGGAATGTATAATAATTTGTTAGAATAGAAAATTATAGAATGGATTATGTTGATGAAATCAAGTATTTCGGAGTAGTAATAGATTCAAAATTAACATTTAAAATGCATGTGCATTGTTAAGAAAATTGCTAAGAAAATCAGTTTTATGGTTAGGATTAATAAATATTTAAATATAGAGGCTAAGATCTTAATTTTTAACGAAGTAGTTTTACCTCATGTTTCATACTGCAATACAATTCTATTTTTTGTGAATATTAAATGTGTGGATAAATTCCAAAAAAATGCAAAATAGAACAATGCATATAATCTTAAACGCGAGTAGATATAGTAAGATTGAGAACATGTTGAATTGGCTTTGTATTAGGGATTTTATTATCCTCAATACGATGACATTTACATACAAAATTTTGAATAATTTAATACCGGAATACTTAAGTACTAAAATAATTAAAAATATTAATGTACATTCACATTTTACTAGAAATAGAAATGATATACACATACACAAGAAAATTAATAATTTGCAAAGGCACGATATTTGATAAAGGTATAGTAATGTTCAATGACCTGGATGAAGAAATAAAAAATGCAAGAAATAGGAAAATATTTAAAAATAAACTTAGTTTAACACTTCATAATTAACCACACAATGTTCACAATATGCTGACATATGCATGGTTACTGACCGAAGTATGTACTGCCAGCAAGGTCGAAACGTGTGGGGTAATTATTGTTATCATAGACATATAAAGATTTATACGAATGTAAACTAGCAAAATTTGCTAAATAAAGAAGTTATTATTATTATTATCATCATCATCAGGACGAAAAACTAGCTCCAATAACATACTCTACAAATAACAATAAGAAAAAATTTGTTACAAACACGTGTAATTAGACAAAATTAATATTAAACGTTAAAACGCTAAAATTCATATCACAGAAGTAAATTCACATCATCTGCATATGTCAATGCTGGCAAATGAAGTCATTTATCTTCACACCATCATTCTTACACTTTAGCGCTCGACGTAATAATAATCGTCCTAATCTTTAATCTATATATAAATTAAAAGAGTGCGTATCGCTACACCGAAATCTCGCTCGTTCGAATTCTCTCTGGTACGAAATCTCGCTGGTACGATGTCTCGCTGGTTCGATGTCTCGCTGGACCGAATGTATCAGTAGATAGAATAGACCCCCACCACTATTGCTCTAGAAAATTGTCTCGTTGGACCGAATCATATGCAGTTATCCCGTTGTACACAAATGTTCATTTGGTTGCCTACATTTAGGCATAAGTTACCGGCCAAACCCGATTTCAACTAGTGCTTCCTACCCTACCCTATTTAATAATACACTCCTACCCTACCCGCCGGCTAACCTACCCTAGCCTACCCTACCCAACCCTGAAATTCGAGATGCTTCGAATTAAAAAGCCAACACACATCTAACACCTACGTCAATGCTGAGCCACCTATTCAAACTACTATCCAGACGAACTGCTGCTATAAAGTCATTAGTGCTCTCAATAAAGTACCACTAACACCATACTCCTTCAAAATATACCATAAATTTAAACGCACAACACTGTTATAAGCCTTCTTCAAATCAATGAAACCACAAAACAATTTTTTGTTTCGGTCCAATGACTTCTCCACAATCATTTGAAGTAAACAAAGTTGATCCGCACCACCTTGCATACCATTCAATTTAATACATGTAATCTCTCTTAATTTACTAATTATAACACTACTGTATATCTTACATACAACACTCAAGAGACTAATTGCACGATAATTTGTACATTTACTCATACTTCCTTTTCTTTTGTACAATGGAACAATTACAGCACTGCTTCATCGTTCTCGAATTTCAGATTCTTTCCACAATGAAGTACCTTCATGGTTTTTAATTGCTTTCACATATAACATGTGCCTTTTCACGGATGCCGAAAACATCTTTCCATTCATAACAAAGTCATTCATTAATTTTTCACACTGCATTTTACTTTCACGTACAACACGTTTTGCATTCGTTCGCAACCTTTTATATTTAAGTAAATATGCATCTCGGGTGTCACCATATGCATCCGTAACACTAAAAAAAACTAGGAATGGATACAGACATCCATGCCTGCAGCTCATCGACGTATGTCAAATTCTGAATTTATCACAAATTATTTATCTAAATACACATTTAAAATCGTAGGTGCCTAGGTCGAAGTAAAACAACAAATTTAAAACAAGTGTGAAAACATTTTCTTCCGTTAACAAAAGCAAAGTAGACTAAGGCCGTGTTCGAATTCAAGATTTTAGTATTTTAGGCAACGAAATTAGGGAGATTTTTTTATTTTGGCGGTCAATTTAGGGTATGCAATTCAGGGCGTAGTGTGCTTTTACAAATCCTAATGTCTATTTCTAAAATCCTAACGTTATTTAGTGCACAATTTAAGTTATAAAACCAGTCACGTGGTACATTAGTGCACTAAATAGTCCAATTCGAACGCAGCCTAAGCCGACTATAAATGCATTAATCTTCTTTTGTACATTTTTTAATTAAAAAATTTTTTTTTCAATGGTCTTAAATAATTTTGCAAACTAAAACAAAAGGAAAAATAATGTGTCATTTCCTGCATATGCAAGAAAATTTTGAATACAATTGAGTAGAAAATAAAGGAGAAAAAAAATAAAAACTGAAAAAAATTTGAAAAATATTTTTTTTTCAAGTACTAACGATAATTTTGAAAAACAAAAATCAGGTGCACAACTAGACCATAATACGCATTTGGAAAAAAAATTTCATCAAGATCGGTTGGATAGTCTAGGAGGAGTTAGTGGAACAAAAACCGTACGAGCGAGCGGACGAACGACATACATACGGTCACATGTTGTAATAGTCATTTCGTGATCCAAAGGGTCTGTCCGGGATTTCTGCGCAAAAATTTTTAAAATCGGAGAATGCTACAGACATCCTACCGAACACTATAGCTCTTCGACAGGAGGTCGATGAGCTAAAAATATAAATATGCTTCTTTCTTTAAACGTATAGCCTCCTTCACATTATCATTCCACCAATCATCTTTAATTCGTAAACCTACTTTCGATACACCACATGATTCAATTGCACACATTACTACACAGTCTCTGAAAGTTTTCCATTTACTCGCTACATCTTCAAAATTTTCAGTATAAATGGGTAAAACGTTATTTAATTTATTAATATATTTCATTTGGACTTCTTCGTTTTGCAATCTATATGATCGAACACGTGTCATTCTTTCAGATTTCTTCATTTCATTTGCCAGCCTTGAGGCAATTTTACATTGGATACAACCAAATAATGAACATTCGTTCCCAATTCAGCACCACGGTTTACTCGCGTATCCGCCAAAAGGATTCTTAATCTTTCATCATACATTATCAAATCAATGATATTATGTCTATTCTCATGAATATTCTCCCGTGTATAGATTTGCGAAGACGTATGAACGTTAATTACTACCGTCTGGAGTTAGAGAATTCCAGCCATTATGCTCTTATTACATATTATTTCTCGTGCGTATATTATTTTCACGTAATTTATATTTTTGTTCAAGAATTTATTAAAATGTCGAACTTCGCATAATAGGGCTAAAATGTTCGAGGCCCAATTTGTTCCGGTGAAGCGGAATTGACTGTACATACATAATTTAATTCAAAGTTATTGTTTTCGAAGTTATACGTATTCTTTAACTTTTAAATTTTGACAAATATCTGACATTATCAATGATTATTTTTTGTTAATATTTTGTTTTTTGTTTCGCAGGATATATGATATTTTGAATAAATACCTAGAACATATAAATATCTTTTACTCAAAATTGGATAGAGAGAATGAAAATATATAGAACACCTTTTCTTTAGAATATTGTTTTCTACAATCAATATTTGCAACATTTTCCCATATTTCTTTTAGTTTCTCAAGTCAAAATGTTTGATTTTGATATTCAGGAAACTTCCTCTTCCGGTTTTACAGTTATATCCAAAACCTAATCAGCTCTTCGCCTATTCAAAAAACTTTTAAATAGGAAGTTTCATTACTCTATCTTTACAACTTAGTGTTCGATAAGACGTCTGTAGCATCTTCCGATTAAAAAAAAAAATTACGCAGAAATCCCGGACACACCACCTAAATCACGAAATGACATATGTCCGCATGTATGTCGCTCGTCCGCTCGCTCGTACGAGATTTTTTGTTCCACTCAGATCTAAACTATCTAACCGATTATTATGAATTTTTTGCTGCAGATACGTGTTATAGTGTAGTTGTGCAAGGTACTTTTATTTTTCAAAATTTTCTAAATTATTTTCAGTTTTAATTTTTTTCTCCTTTATTATCTACTCATTTATATTCAAAATTTTCAATATTTTTCCATATTTTTTACTTTGAAAAATTATTTAACACCATTAGAGAAGAAAATATTTTTTAATGAAAATACAAGAATTGAACACTAGAAGATCAATGAATTTATAGTCGGCTTCGTCTGCTTTGCTTTTGATAAGAGAAGAAAATGTATTCACACTTATTTTAAATTTGTTGTTTTATTTGCGACCTAGGATCTTAAAAGTGTATTTAGGTAAATAATAATTTATGATATATTCAGACTTGGACAATGGACATACGTCGATGAGCTGCACGCATGGATGTCTGTATCCATTCTTAGTTGATTTATATTTTAGCTCTGAAATGTATTGTTCAGAATTAATCACAATTTTTCTATATTTATATGTACAGTCTACGATATAAAGACCGCTACGTCATGTGTTTCTGAACCAAGAATAACCAAACATATCTATGTCTGTCTTTGTCACTCACATTCTTGATGAGATGATGGTATTCATAAACGTCTGTCTTGTATGTTCATTCTTTTCTAACTCCTGGGAAAAAAGGAAAAGAGATATTAGGTGTATTCTTTTTACAATTTGGCTGACTGAGTTAAGAACTAAGCTAAGCCAGGCTAAGCTCACTTGACGGTATGTAAAAAGAACAAGATTTTTTTATGTTTCTCAGATAGTTCACTGGCATGTAAGAAATATAAATTAGCAGAGCAGCAATTTTGCACTGCGGTATATTGCATATTAATTAATACCATCGTATCATTAAATGGTCAACTATTTATTCTATGTATTTATTTATAAAAAGTATTTTTTACAAAACTAATGCGTTTGCTACGTTTTCGGTCATAATTATAATAGTGGCATCGTTTGTATATTCGAAATTATCAATTTTTAAACAAAAAACAACAAAATAACTTGAAAATAACCTCATTATTACTCTTTATATCAAACTTTCGCGCGTACAAATGCCGAATAGCCCTTCTAAGCCTGTGTTGCAGGTAGTGCGTCATCGGAAAGGGGGAGGTTGATAAACGTAGATAAAGTGAGCTACGACTTGTAAAAAGAACACACAAATAACTACGCCACTGTGAAATAACCAAGCACTTAAGCCAGCTTAGGTAAAAAGAATACACCTATTGCTTGTCAAAGACGAAGCAATCAGATTCAGATTACAATTAAACACTAGATCGGAACTATCGCTGATTGTAAAACAATGGTACTCATTCTAATAAAAGGAATGCAATACCAGCAAGAATAAATTTTAAAGTAATTTATATAACAAGAGTACCGAGCGACAATTTCATGTTTTTGTAATGCAATGCTGATTGAGAACCGCAGACATTTTATGACGTCACGGGATTTTCAATAGACGAGTGTCACAAGAGTCTAGCCATCAGACCGTTTCATTTTCGAAGATACACGATGTGTGTTTACGAAATAATACGACGTGATACGAACATGCCTGTTCTTAGTTCGTAACGTTGTGCTAAAGTTGTGTGCAATACATTTGCTGTTAGTGCAATTTATAGATTTGGCTATTTTACCCTACCCTACTTAATAATACACGCCTATCCTACCCGTCGGCTAACCTACCCTAGCCTACCCTACCCTACCCAACTCCAAATGTAATATTAATTAATGTGGTTCCACGACTTCCCGATTACGCACATTTCGGACCTACTTGTTCGTGCGAGTTCGGAAATATAAATTGGTCTGACGACTAGACACTTGTGACGTGTGTCCCACATAGATCATATATATACTACTGGATAAGCGAAAGCATATCTTCTAAAAGCAAGTTTGTGTTATGCGTAGGATTAAGAGAGATGGAATAAGGATTTTATACAAGAGCGAGTGAGATAGAGTAGCAGAGGCAAAGTTCGGATTGCGCAGGCTCACAACGCGTCATTTTCCGTGCACGTGTTGTGTCAAACAATGAATTGTGTATAATATTGTGCATAATACAAATGAATATAAAGTATATTCACATAGAATCGAAGTTTACATTAACTGTAGGATACTGTTGGATTTTTAGTGGATGCAGAATAATTTCAGTCTGAATTGAAAAAGATATTTCATATATTTTAGCACTCTACAAATAACATGTTTCTCTCAAGGTTTCATTCATTCGATGGTAACAAGTACAATAACGTGTAGTGTGACAAATCATAGAAAAAGAAAAGTAACTAGTATATGTAACCGTAACATACAAAAGTCCCTAGTCGTTCCTAAAATCGAAGACAACTATCTTTAACAGATACATTTTACTTGTAAAAATATGAAGCATAAAACTGGCATTCGCCAGAATTATACAAAATTAATATTATTTTCTCTACATTAGTTACACCTCTTGAACTTTTAAAATTTGAACTATTTCGCGATCTTCGTGCTGCAACTTTGCGCTTGCGCACTGTGAACTTTGCCTCTGTTTTCTCTCTCTCTTGATCCTACGTATAACACGTTCCGCGTATCCAGTAGTATACAGGGTGTCCCTAAAATGCGTGGACATCGCTTAACCACAGATTCCTGGGTCGAAAATAAGACGATTTAACTAAACTTACCTATATGCAATTACGTTTCGTTTAGCTGGTATTCTGCTTCAAAGTTCTTTAAAAAAAAAGTTATTTTATTCATAACTACAGAACGCTTGGATCGATTTGGATAATATTCGGTACTGTACTTCTTACGGATGTAGGTCATCTTTTAAGGTGATATTAGTTATTATCAGTGGACCATTAGTGTACGAAACACGGGTAACCTGGCATAAATCAGTCAAAAACTTTTTAATGTTAAGGCCAATAACTTTCAAAACAATAGTTTCAGAAAGAGACATTCAATAGTAATTTTTTTGTTCTTGTTATCTGTAGTGATATCTGTTAAGGTTTAGACACAAAAAAATAAAATCTGAGGGACCGCGCACTGCATTTCATAAAAAAATGTCATCTAGCAGTCTGGTTTTCTAAGAAATAAATGACGATATGATATTTATTAGTGCAAGTATTTAGATTTCCTTATAAAAAGGAATCGCAAATATTTAAATCTGGTGAACGAGGTGCCCATTTTGCAAAAATGCGATGTCCACGCATTTTAGGGACACCCTGTATATATATGATCTATGGTGTCCCACCATCAACGTTTCAATCCATACACTTCATATTAATGACGTAGCGGTCTTTATGTCGTAATCAAACAGTATATTGTTACAGATCATTCCTAGAAATAGAGACGACTTGAAGAAATCACTTTTATTGAGGAATAATATATTGGAGTAAGGCTTAAATGAATCCACGGTGGTATTCACGTTAGTTTATTTTAAAAAACATATAACGTTTCGCTTCAGGTTTGAAGCATCATCAGATAATAACAAGAAAAGCAGAACTAGTTCTGCTTTTCTTGTTATTATCTGATGATGCTTCAAACCTGAAGCGAAACGTTATATGTTTTTTAAAATAAACTAACGTGAATACCACCGTGGATTCATTTAAGCCTTACTCCAATATATTATTCCTCAATTAACCATTGGCTTAATAACACAACTACAATGAAAATCACTTTTATGTAATAAAAATCATTTTCTTGAACATAGGAACATTAGGAATACTATCTTTGAACAGGTTTATATCTCGTATTTTATTGGATATCAAATCTATTTTAGTATATATGTCTATCTAGATAAATTGGCAAATCTTCCACATATTATGCAGGTCACTAAATGTATTTTTAGCATTGTCTATTCATATTCCGTTAAGAATTTTTAAACTAATCGTGAATATCAGTCTAACATTCAGTGTTTATATATGCACTTTTGCCCTTTAGCTAGTATAACGGTGCACGAACAAGAACGCAACGTACATAACTATGAATACGGTCAATGCTCAGAACCAGAGAGAAACAGTACCTGCAATAATTCAACATTCCGGATCGTGAAACGACTACTTAGTACTCCTATTAAATAATGTTTCCATATATTAATTGGATTTATATTATACCTATTTTATACAGTTTTAAATTTGCCAGTATTTTGTCGTATTATTTGTAAGGGATAGCCGGAATAAAAGAAGGTCAACTGCGGTAGAAATGAGATTCTTAAGAGGTGTGTGCGGTGTGACTAGAAGAGACCATGTTAGGAATAAGATAGTGTATGATGAATGTTAAATTAGTAAAAATATTGTGAACATAGTGGCTTCAAGTCAGCTGCGTTGGTTTGGACATGTGGAACGAATGCCAAATGATAGACTGACTAAGATTTATTTGGCTGTAATTGAAGGAGCACGATTGCGAGGAAAACCGAGGAATAACGGGATGAATATGACAGAAATTATTTTTAATGAACGTAAAATTATAAGCAGAAATAATAAACGAACATGTATGACAAGGTGTATAGATATTAGCCAGGCGAGACGGTTGTAGGGATAAGAGTACGTGGCGAGCAACTGTTAAAAAATAACGAATGAAAGGCATACTTCTGTGAACGAAGTTCGCCGCATTGCTGGCTAAAACTTAGTCCATTACAGAAACTGCATAGCATTATATTATTTTATTAAAGGAAGACAATTAAAAAGTAAGCTTTAATAAAATAATATAAAGGTCCGCGTTAACCAAGAATTTCCACCAATTTATAAATCACGTATCGTTTAAATTGAACTAATATCTTAAATAAAAATTGAGTGGCTATCAATATGACGACCTACACATAGGCTAGTTGCACATTTTAATTTGATGGCTTTAGTTTTTTACAATCTAACCTTCTAAACAGTATAATTGTTAATTTTACTATTTTATTTCCTTTGATAATATTGGAACATATTCGATGTAATAGTACATTTTCAAGGAATTAAAAATTTAAAAATCAAATGAACGCGCAACGTACCTATGTGTATATCGTCATGAGACACACGGTACATTACACAAATTTCAAAAAAAAAACAAATTCCTTAAAATACAGCGTACATTTAATGGAATTTATTAATCCATTTTAATGGTACACAGCTGACAGAATACATTTAAAAAATAACAAACAATAATATGATTAAATATTGAAAACTAGAAAGTGCAATAATTAATCATTCTTCTTGTCGGAGGTATTATCTTCAGAATTCCCGGCCTCGATAGCTGGTACATTGGAACTATTTGATGTTTTCAATCTCTCTGCTTCTTCTATCATTTCACCTGAGAAGCCAAATTCGTTCACTCGAGATGCGTCCACTTTATATATCCAACGTTGATACAGGAAAATAAAGAAAACTATGTCTGCAACGAAAATAAAGAATACTAAGAATACAGAAAAATATTGCTTATTTGTATGTCTTACCATCTCTGAAACATCCTAATCGATACATTGTTGGCATTTTAATAACAAATGCGAAAATATCATCAATGAATGTATTTAAAAACTTGTATGTCATCATTCTCCACGGTAAATGTGCGACAGATTTCATTTTATAATTAATAAATAACTGTGGTGTCATCATAATGAATCCGAAAGTCAATAAAAATCCATAAAGCATATTTAAAACAAAAGAGTACCAACCCTTATGTTCAAGATACAACAGGGCATAAATTGCGTAGCTGGCTAACAATGGAAAACAAACCCAAGACAAATACTTGAAAGCCATTACGTCATATTGTCTAGTACTAGATTCCACATACGATCCTTTGTCCTGATACGTTATTTTCGGTATTACACCAAATATTTTGTTATCTCTGTCCACCTTCACATCTATGACTTTTTGGATTTTCCACACCTCAATTGCTAGACCGATGAAACAGCTTACTCGGATAATGGTATTTGTATCATTATCCAAGACGTACAGTAATACAATTAATGACTGAAATACGTTGAAGAATACAGATCGAACTGATAATCCTTCCAGTGATTTCCTATTATTCCAGAACTGAATATCATTCTTAAAAGCCAGAAGTTCGAAAATACTGTGTAATACTGATATGGCTATTGTCATACCTAATAAATAAGGAGAGGTTTCCAACAAAGTTTCTTTCAATGTGTCCTGGTCCTCGTCATCTTCATCTGTCGCAAAGGCGTCACCCACTATGTTAGAAGTCCATTTATTACGCATTGATTGAGCCGAGTATAATTGCCATTTAAACAAAGATAATGGCTGATAAGAAAGACGTAACTCTAGAACCTCAGTTGTTTTATTAATTGGTCGATAGTCACGTTGCATGTTCCAAAATTCATTTGCAAAAAATACAGGTTTATATTTATTACCATTTGCGGTAAACTGTATGTACTCATCAAGTGGTGGTGGTACTGTACCTTGAACCCAATTTGTTTGATCTGTCACCAAATTCAGAGTCATATTAGGATGCCAATGAGAAACGATTTCCTCTTTCATTGTTTTAGCTTTTTCTATATCCTCCAAAGATTGTTCGGTTTCACCTGTTAGTAAATTTTTCGTTTTTTGGAACTTTCTCTTCTTGTATTTGTTTAGCATTTTTTTCAAATAACAAATCTGTTTCCCAGCATACAATTCTTTACTATCTTTTGGATTAAGTGTTTTTCCAGTTCTCACTATATACGCATGTAAATATATTGAACCATTGTTCCGTAAATTATCACTAACATTAATCGTTGTATCATATGAAAATGTACCATCGCCATTTTCACCTGCTGTCCAGTCTCCATACACTAAGTTTTTCTTAGTCCATATTAAGTTATTCATGTTACTGAAATCTTCAAATTCTTCATTTTCAGAAATATATACATACATGTCTAAAATGGTTCCATTCGGGAATATATTCCAAGCCGGTGTTTTCGTTACACTTTCAGAATCATTCACGGTATTAGCTGGCGTTGTCGCTGCTGGTCTTCTAAAGAATGACGTAATGAAATAGATAATAAGTGCACGGATAATGAGAGATTTTGTAATAGCGAAAAACGATTCCAATTTCGTAGGTTGACGTAGCTCTTGTGGACTTGGCGTATCGACAACCTGAAAAAGTATTTGTACTTAAAATTTTACACCAATACAATCACCAATTTTACAACAGTACACGTTGTATATTCGGATTAATCGACAGATTAAATATTTTTCATAAAATGCAAAGTTAAATAAAACAATTTAAAAATTACTTACGCGTGTAAAAAAAATAAAAATGAAACGTATATGTAACAAATTAATTAACCTACATTTTGCTGATCGGATGGTTCCTGAATTGCATTTTCGGTACTGGCCATTGTTTTCAGATTGTTATTTTTAGTTTTAATGTACCACTTTTATCATATTCATTCGCAATGAAAATTATCACTCACAATTACAAATTAAATGACTGACAAAAATCGTTCTCGTGATTAGAAAACTCCCATTTCCAGGGATATTTTGATTTACAACTGTTCACAATCGAGATTCCACGTCTTGCCACGGAGCACTAATGACAAGTGTCTAGGGCAGTGATTCTCAACTTTTTTTTTGTCGCGGCACACTTTTAACGATTTCAAAATTTGACGGCACACAAAGAAAAAGATAAATTTAAAAGTTGTTTACTTAAAGATAGATGGGGCAAGAATTCAGTATTGCAATAGATGTAAACTCGCTTGTTCGGCGGATTACTTTTCGAATTTACTCTAAACTTGTTATTTTGAGTCGTGTCACTCTTGCAGCCGAGGTGCGATTAAACATTTCTAAAATTTGGCGGCACACTGGTTGAGAATCACTGGTCTAGAGTAAATAATTATTGCGCGGGAAATTCGAATTTAATACGTGGACCAAATGGGCAAATCATATAGTGTAGGCTGTGCCCAACATGTTTAGCTACTAATAAAAATCGTGACTTGTTCTATACCCTAAATTGTACACTTAAATGAGATCATGATCTTAGGATTTTAGAAATAAACATTGGATTTCTTTAAAGCATGCTACGTTGTAAGTAAACCTTAAATCGATTACCAATAGCTAGCAATTACAAATATTTACTCTATTCTTGTACAAATAACTCAATATGTGTAAGTATGCTATTGTAGAAAATAAATAAATATTATATATTGTTCTAATTATACATGGTTTTTATCAAATCACATAAATGCAGATGTCGCTAATATATCCTCTGAGTTGTCAAGTCCCAAATTTTGCTCCCTAAACCATCCCATGCTACAAAATAGAGGATGCTACTGCCGAACCATACTTTCCGAAGTTATTTTCTAAAAAGCAACTACTGCACACACGAAAATTAAAAAACTGAAACAATCTGATGAAATTTGGAATAATAAAATTACACTTAATTGTTCATCTATTGTCCACTATGTTGCACTGTAACACATACATACATACCTACATACATACATAACATCACGCCTTTCCCATTACTGGGGTAGCAGGCCCTTTATTCCCTACAATCATTCATATATATTACACTTATATATTATATAAAAAACTGCCTTTCATTCCTTCTAACAATTGCTCGCCAAATACTTCTATCCATACATAACTGTCTCGCCTCGTTAATATCCATACACATTGTCATACATGCTCTCTCTGTAACACAATGAATTCATTTGGTTTTACCACAGATAAGTTTAACTTTTGTTTATCTGTGGTTTTACTATGAGTTTTACCAAACATGTGCTGCTCAGTTCTACTTGTGTAACTTGTGTTCTGTCCAGTTCTACCCTATACACCTATACCAGTGACCAATTACCAGTGATTTTATACTACTAGTCAGTGCCGTAACGAGGGCGTGGCGAAAGAGGGGCCCGCCACTGGCGCAAGTAGTTTGGGCCGCAAAATGTAAAAAATAAACGTAAATAAACAGATATAAAAATCCGCTACTTTTCATTGTATTTTTAAATTTTGCAATCAGCAAATTTGATAACAACAGCTTCCTGCGAACGTTCATTGCGCAAACTGTAAAATCGTACGTTCGTTTTCTATTGGACATAAGCGATTGACAAACATGTCTATAATATCAATTGAGAAAGATATTGCAAGAACATTAAATTACAACGATACAATAGATGTGTTTGAAAATGAAAAAGCTAGAAAAAATACTTCATAATAAAATGTGTTGAACTTTTTACTATATTATTTTATATTATACCAATGTCGTATATTACTTTAATTTATTACTCATTGAATATGGATAAAAATTTGTTCTTGTTTAATAGATAATTTATTTATACAAATATATTATTGGATGTACAAGTTATGTTGAAGAGATTAATAGTGAGTAACATTTAGAAAAATTAAACTTATTATATTAATGTTTTTGTGTCATTTTTAGAAAAAGTGGAGTGGGAGTGGGACGGCGGCGCAAGTTAGGCACTTGCCACGGGCGCTTCCTACCCTAGTTACGGCACTGCTACTAGTACTTGTAGCGCTAATGCGGAGAAAAGCTGAACAATTTTTATTCTAGCCATCAACGTTCTTTGAATGAGTGTCATTTTACCGAGTATGTTTCGTGGGTTAATGTGTAGAAGTTGGCCGCAATGGCGGCGACATGCGATTTTCTGTACAAGGATCTGAATTCCCATACGTATAACACCAGGCCATACAATACAGGAATACAATACAATACCCTACCCTACCCTACCCTACCCTATCTTACCCTACCCTACTCTACCCACCCAACATTGTACGCTATGAATTTTGCTTGTTCTATCGCTATTTAATGTATTTCCAAAAAATTCGGCTAAACAATCGGCATTATACGCTGGGGATTCAGATCCTTGTACAGAAAATCGCATGTCGCCGCCATTGCGGCCGGCTTCTACCATAGATCATATATATACAGTATATATATGATCTATGGCTTCTATCATAGATCATATATATACTACTGGATACGCGGAACATGTTATACGTAGGATCAAGAGAGAAAGAAAACCAGAGGCAAAGTTCACAGTGCGCAAGCGCAAAGTTGCAGCACGAAGATCGCGAAATAATTCAAATTTTAAAAGTTCAAGTGGTGTAAGTAAATGTAGTCCAAAAATATTTAACATGAAACCCATAGCTACTATTGGAACAACTACATTGATTTACTTTGGAATTGAATGTACTGGAAGAGGTAAACCAGGATTGAGGACAAATAAAAAAATTACTCTAGGAAATGTTAGTGAATGATAGAAAAAAGAAAATAATTCAATATTTATTAGTTTTAATTCGTGAGAAAATAATATTAATTTAGTATATTTCTGGCGAATGCCAGTTTTATACTTCATATTTTTACAAATAAAATGTATCAAATAGTATATTCCGAAACTTAACCAAGGAAACCGCGGTTCTGGTTGTGGTAAAGTTTTGGTTAGTGTATGGTACCTGAAAACAGATTTATATTTCGGAATGCCCTGGTCATGACAGTCGGTAAAGCAGAGAACTAAACTGTCATTCCGTAGTTTATGGATTAGTAAGCCATTGCGGTATAAGGTTATATTATTCTTTATACCTACAGTCATTTATAAATATGGAATATTGACAGTTTTTTAACGAATTCATATTAACTGATGGTAGTTCCGATGATGATTTGTATATGTACATAAAAAGTAACATATGTTCTTCGAGATAAGAAATGACTTATGTGCAACAATGGCAGAATAAATAAATATACTTGTCTTGTGCAGAATATTTTTAATAATTTTGTATATGTTACGACCAAACCGAAACTTTTTAGCAAGCATACTGTTTTCTAGTAAATATTTTTCATTTCACTTTTAAATACATACATAAATACGTCATTAGATTAATTTTAAAATATAATTCAAGAGCAAATAACTACATAAGTAATAATATTAATAATGAATAAATATTTACCGGGGAAAATTTATATAATTATGGTAGTGGGGGAAAACTAACCACAGTAACCACGTATTTTACACGGTTACTGTGGTCACATAAAAGTAACCAAATCTTTCAGGCACCGCGTTTCAAAACTTAACCAAAACACTGAAACGGTTACCTTGGTACATATACGGAACGCGAAACCAGAACCACGGTCACTTTGGTTAAGTTTCGGAATATACTAAAAGATAGTTGTCTTCGACTTTAGGAAAGACTAGGGACTTTTGTATGTTACGGTTACATATACTAGTTACTTTTCTTTTTCTATTATTTGTCGCAATACATGTTGTTGTACTTGTTACCATCGAATGCAATCGAATGAATGAAACACGTTATTTGTAGAGTGCTAAAATATATGAAATATCTTTTTCAATACAGAGTGAAATTATTCTACATCCACTAAAAATCCAACAGTATCCTAGAGTTAATGTAAACTTCGATTCTATGTGAATATAACTTATATTCAAATGAATATAATTATTATGCACAAAATTATACACAATTCATTGCTTGACACAACGCTTGCACGGAAAATGACGCGTTGTGAGTCTGCGCACTCCGAACTTTTCCTCTGCTACTCTATCTCACTCGCTCTTGTATAAAATCCTTACTCCATCTCTCTTAATCCTACGCATAACATAAACTTGCTTTTAGAAGATATGCTTTCGCTTATCCAGTAGTATATATATATGATCTATGGCTTCTACACATTAGCCATTTATCACAACCACTAGGCACCAAAATCACTAAGATAGAGATAACGAACTGATTCTGTAAATATGAACAGTCACTGTTGCGGATGGTTGTGGAGCACTCTTTGCGCTCGACAGTTCGCAGCGTCGACAGCGGTCGACAGTTCGTGAGTCTTCGGCTTTCCGGCCTATGTTACACAGCTAAATATTATCTGTTCTCTGACATTTCGAAATAGGGAACTTGCATAGATTTTTAATATTTTTAATTTTATCTTAATTCGACGTTCATATTTCAAACAATACATAATATGAAAACAAACAAAAAATAAAGTCTATCAATTAGCAGAAATCTCGATTTTAAAATAGCAATTTTTCAATAAAAGGGGTCGAGCAAAGTGACGTCATAACTCAGCAAAATGTCACGCACAGAGCGAACAGAAACAGCTGACAGATGCATACTACTGAGTTATGTGGCTATGTGTGTGAAAGACCTTTTGTTGTGTGTGTGTGTGTGTGTGTGCCCCCATGCAGTCCTGACGTCGCATAGCGTTTTCGCGCCAAGATATTGTATCAAAATTTCAATATTTATTTCTCCAAAAGTATAGCGAATTTCGAAAAATTAAAAATAGGGAATTTGTTTTAATGTATACAGATTCAGAAAAAAAAAATAGAAAAAAAATGTGCAAGTTCCCTATTGTATTTGATCGCAAGGGCGAGAAAAGAATATCTTTTATTATACCAGTGGCACTCAAACAATCTGATTACGGTACAAAAGTAAAATTTATTTACTAATTATTGTATTATACATATAATCTATTATGCGTACACACAGTAATAAATACTAGGAGTAATCATTTTTGAATAATTCACATATAAGAATAAATTTATATGTACATATTGATCCTAACAATCTTTTATGTATTTCATAACAAAATATTTTAATGTTAGTCATTTAACCAAAGCAATCAGCACATTTATATTATTTTTTACTTTCTTATACATAGTATAAGGAAAGTATAGGAATCATGAAAAATTTCGATTGCTAGATTTTGATGGACATACACGTTTTGAGGTCTATACATTTTTCGGCTACCTTTATCCAATTTTGAGTAAAATGTATTTACATATTGGCATGTATTTAAAATATCATATATGCTATGAAAACAAAAATATTTTCAGAAATACTCATTTGAAACGTCAAATATGTGGCAATTTAAATTGAGTATAAGAAAGTAGTGTGGTGACCACACCAAATTTTATACAAATATACCGATATAGGAAAACTCTTGTCTGTCAGTCACGCATGAAGTTAGCTGCAATTGCGTAACCTAGGCAACATTAATGACAGGGCATGAAATGACAGCCCACCCCTTAGCAACATAAAAATAACCAATAATAACATTTTGACATACCACACATGCGCAGAAGTAGTATTTGTGAATATATGTTTAAAATATCTAAAATACATTATTTGTACTTCTACGAAGTCTATTAAAGTTTTCGTATTGAGGGTTATTTTTAAACCTCCGAAAATGGTAAATATTGTTGTTTTTTTTTTGCAATATAAGATCCGACTGCAATAACGACGATTAGATGGAGAAAGACAGGAAAGATGGACAAACCGACCAATTCAATGTATTTTAGAGAATTTGCGACTAGGAGACGCGAAAGTACATGCAACGCAGAAACATAAATTTTCAAAAATAGTTTATTATAGAAATTACCAATGTGAGCACATGGTGCTCACGGGAAGAGCCTAATAATCGGGGCTATTCTGTACATCTGTCGCTAACTTCTAACGATCGCTAATTTCAAGCGATCGTTTATATTTTAGCGATTGCTCTAGCGACAACAAACAAATTGCGATTCCGTTGCTACCTGTCGTCAGACTTGTCGCTAGTTTACAAATTTACACGGTACTGATACGTATGAACGAAGCATCGCTAGATATCTTGCATAAATGTCAAATAAACAAATTCAACTATTTTAAGTATATCTATTATAAATAATTAATTACATAATTAATTAATTAACGAAAAGAATGGAAATGAGTAAGTAAACTTATTTGAATTGTTTTTATGTCAATATACCGGGTGTTTTTTTTATCCTGAAACTTTCAAATATCTCGAAAAATAGGCACTCTAGGAAAAAATGTCAAGAATCAAAGTTTAATCATTCTGCGGGGGAAATACATTAGTGCAAAAAATGGTTCCCCACCCCCCTCTTCGTGGGAGGGGCGAGGGGTAACTTTGAATCTAAAATAGGAACCCCAATTTTTTATTGCAGATACGGATTCTACGGCTAAATATACGTACGATTTGAATAAAATATTTTGTTCGGTTCACTGTAATTGACGAAATTCAATTTTTTTCGATTTCTTCTACTAAGAACATATGCCTATGATTCTCCAATACGTTTTAAATAAAAAATCACGTTTTCATTGTAAATTCTCGAAATTCGTTGTCAAAAAAACAAATATTACGTTTTATTTAAATTTATGTCTCACAATCGGCGATGTCGTTTTCGCAATTGGCACCTAAAATAGATAAGTATAGTGCAATATAGATTTCGACATTCTTTAATAAATGCATTAATACAAGTTTGAATATCTGTGTTTTGTATTTCAAACTATTTTTATAGATATTTGTTCGTTTTTATTGATTTTTGACAGTTCATTAACGATCGCTAATTCTTAAAAGACAGCCAGTGAGCTGTCGCTTAAAAATAAACAAATAAGCGACTGTCGCTAGGCAAACAAGCTGACACATATGCATACAATACTGACTCTCGTACAATGCTGACCGCTGTGGAATATAATGATAATATGTTAAATTATTTGTAAATATATATTAATATGATAATAAAAATATTTAATATACATTTTTAAGACATATATACACCTATCTCACGAATTAATATGACAAAATATTTATTATATTCCTTAAAATAACTGTAACAAAAATCGTGAATGTACATACTGCAATAACTAAAACTTTCATATCACTCTCTGTATATTTGATATGATCTCAGTGATATTTTAACTGAAAGAAAAATTCATTGAAATATTCTATTATCCAAACAAAAATTCAATACAAATCTACCGAGCTAAGGCCATATGCAGGGGGTAGTCACGCTTATAGACGCGCCTGTGACCACGTTAGATACAGCATACTTTTCAGTACTGTAAAACTGCGTTCCCTAAATATCCTACTTACTACTGAAAAAGTTAGATGGCACTAGCTGGTCACTAGCAAATAAGTTATTTAGGTCAGCCCGCTTGAAAAAATGTGATCACGTGACTAAGCAAATGGTGTCTGTTGACAGTTATTTGACTGTTTCGAAGTGGTTAGTAAACGATTCTTCGAAGCTTGTGCTATTAAATTGGATTAAGTTTACTTTTAAAGAGATATGAGAATATATTTTCAGTTGTGTATCAGTTTCTAAACTATATACAGTCATTACGAATACATTATGGTGCAGGGCGATTTGTAAAGTGCTGTTTGTGAAATTTGAAAAGGTAAACTTTTAAAAATGTATTTATTTTATATGAAGCATGTGAATATGATGCTGATATTTTGCATGTAGTATTTGTTATACATTTATGTATTATATGTATACATAAATAGCATGGCAATTGTTAATGTTAATATTATTAATGTTACTTCTGCAAAATGGTACAGTATGTTGTGTTCCTGGCTGCTCCAATAATTCAACGGAGAATCCTGATTTGGACTATCACCATTTGCCATTGTCTGATGAACGTCGTACGAAATGGTTGGAAAACATGGGAAGATTAGACATGGCAGAGACCAGTACAGAAGTCCGTTGACCAAAAAGTTAAATATTGGAGCAATTCCAACTATTTTTGTGCATGGTACGTAAATGTATAGATATACATGCATCATACATACATTTATTCAATTGCTAATTAAGTTTTGTTTGATTTTAGTATTACAATTTTAAGCTATGGAATTTATAAATTCGATTACCATTATCACCGACAAACCCAGCTGGTTTACAGGAAAAAGAGTCTGAAGAAATTCTAACTATTGGTGAGTACATATCAACATTATATATATATATATATATATATATATATATATATATATATATATATATATATATATATATATAATACTTAATTACATGACATGGTAGAATAGATATGTTGCTAACACCTTTCCATTTTTAAATTTCAGAATTACCAGGAACAATCCAGGCATTCGATTTAAAGAAGATTATATCCACAAATATATCGAACATTCTGCGAACAGGATTAGGCGAATATCCAGATTTAACGGTACCTACAGCAGTAATTGAAACTCCAGAGTTACAGGAATTTGTGGAAATACCAACTATTGTAAATATTGTATATATGTTTAATTTTAATTATTTTATTATTGTTGCAAATAGTAAATCATTATTAGCAACTAGTAAATAAAAAAATTTGTACACAAAAATTAAATTTTTGTTAATAATTCCCTAAATACAAAATTTTAATCAATTTAAATATACCGCTGTATTTGCTGACCTAGCAAGAATACTCTTAGTGACATCTGACTTTTTCAGTCGGAACTATGAAATATGCATTACATAGATGTAAGATAAGTTGCAGACTACGGTCACAAAATTTAACACTGCGTGTCCGCCTCCTGGCCATATGTATCACATTATAGGTGTATTCTATTTGACAATTTGGATCGATCCAACTCACATATGTACGTTGGATCACTTTAGTAGTCATTCTATTTGTAAAGATCACTTTACCCCCACTCTAATATTTTGTGATCCAAATCAGTTTGAAGTAATCCACAATTTAGTAGAATCAGTTTGCTGAATCCGGATCATTAGTTAAAATGGAGGTTATTTATTTGGATACTGTGTTTTACTTGGGTTATGTTTACTAAACCTGTCAGCTGTCAAACTAGTCAAGGTTATGGATCACAAAAGTTATTCTATTTATGCATCTGATCTGATTTTGCTGATCTGATCTCGAAAGTGAACTGATTTTATTGGATCGATCCAGCACTGACAAATAGAATACACCTATTGACGTAAATATACTAAATTGTAGCTGCTTTGCTACCTACTTATATTACATGTCATAACAAACAATGAATCATTTTATTCTTTTTAACCCATGAACACGTGTACACATGTAACCTGCTACAGCAAATTTCATGTTCCTATAATTTATTTACATATCAATATCACTCAGAATTGTTTAAATGTGTAGGTACAAAGTAAGTAGATTTTTGTTACTGATATTTTGAGCAATATAGTAATACAGTGCACGCCGCTTAATGTGATCACATCGGGACTCGAGGTTTTTGATAACAATAACCGATTGATAATAATAAACGAAAAAAATATAAACACAAAATTTTATGAATTAATTAAAAATACATATGTGAAACAATAATAAACAGTAAATAAATTATGAAATAAACTAAAAAATCTAAAAATAAACATAACATAACAATTTTTAATTGTGCGGCTGCATTCCGCTGACTTATTTTCGGCAACTTATACTGTTCTAAAATGTTAATTTTTTTTCTTTTAAGCTAAGATCACGTCTCTTTTTTACGTCACCATACAAACACATTGTCCGAGTTCATTTATGTTTGCTGCCAACCAGCCCGTTATAATACAATAAATTAGACAATCAAATTTCTATAACGTTCTTTGTAAAAACTATTTTATTGTACTTTTGCTTTTAAAATTGCAGGGAAAAAACAATCCTAAGAAAAAATTGATAACATAAACCGATGTCATGATTACTATAACCGAAATTTTTTTAATGTAGTTGTATACGTCCGGGCCGTTCTTTGCGAAAGTGATAATAATAACCGATTGATAACATTATCCGTGATTCCAATAAGCGGCGTGCACTGTATTTTAATCATGTTAATTCATGAAATAGATGCATATACACTTTTAATATGTGGATTAAGTATTTTTACCGTAATTATACTGTTCCATGCAAGTGACAATAGAAAGAGGAAGTTTTGTGGTAACCTAGAACTGAATGGTTTTGATATCGATCTGACCAGCTCTTCGTCAATGGATGTTCTTGATTTAGGATTGGTAGATAGATCCGGCAAGATTAGGACTACTGTATTTATATCCAAAGAGCCGTTACCTGCTGGTATGACTATAATGGATCTTGAAATCGTATTTATAGAAAAGCCCTTGTCTGTCCGTCACGCATGAAGTTAGCTGCAATTGCGTAACCTGGGCAACATAAATGACATCGCATGAAATGACAGCTCACCCCTTAGCAACATACCAATAAACAATAATAACGTCATTTTGACATCTCACACATGCACATAAGTAGTGTTTGTGAATGTATGTTTAAAATATATAAAATACGTTATTTGTACATCTACGAAATTTATTAAAGCTTCCGTATAGAGTCCCGACAATAGTAAATATTTTTTTGCAATATAAGATCCGACTGAAATAAAGACAGTTAGATGGAGAAAGATAGAAACGATGGATAAACAGACAAACATAAGATATTTTAGAGAGTTTGCGACTAAGAGACGCAAAGGTACATGCAACGCAGAAACAGAAATTTTCAAAAATATTTTTGTATAGAAATTACGAATGTGGGCACATGGTGCTCACGGGTAGAGCCTAGTATATTAATATTTTGTTGAGAATTAAAACATAATATAATAGATGACCACCTGTTACATTTCGTATACGTTAGTATATATACCAAAAATGTTATTTAGTTATCTTATTAACAGTGCATACCATTATGGATTAATATTTATCATATAACAAGACAGTAAATATAAATAAAAAATAAGGCATTTACATTTTATTATTAATAGATTATTAGATATAATAGATATTTTTACATGCACAATCACATGATCATTCCGTGAATATGAAATTATACTTTTTGGGACTTATGTGATGATTCTCCAGCGGCCGGTTACTCCCATTAATTTATCCTCAATGTAAGATATTAAATTTATTGAAAGGTGCTGGCAGTTCGTCATAAACATCATCCGAATAAGGAATGCAAACTATATACATTAGGAAGACGAACAGCAGCAGAGTCGATCTTTGCAAATCTTTTACGTACAGCTATTTCTCATCATATTTCAATATTCTGCTTCGTTGTCGTTTTCTTAGTATTTTCATTTTCTTTGCTGTGTTGTTTAGTAGAATATATTGTATTAGATGATCGTCAGTAATTAATACTCATTTTCGTCCACACATTCATTTCTTGATTATTAATGTTCTGTGAATAAATTTCCACATTTATACAATTGTACTTTATATTGAAATAAATACATGTTTAACAGCAAACTCTGTATAGACAATTATTATCGCTGTGAATGTTTGCAGTAAATATTCTTCATAAATGTTTAGCTATTTCCTTTGTTGTTTTTCTACAATTTATATTTTTTGTCTATTTCCATTTTATATCATATTTAATATTGCTGATTTTTTATTGTTTTGCATATAAACAATTTCTTACTTCTATTTCTTTATAGTCAATGCCATAACCAAAAGTAATTGAAAATAAGTTCTGTTTGAAGTTCTGACATGTAATCAAATAATTGTATCAAATCTCACAAAATAAGCAAGTGTATTTGTCACTTTTTAGCTCATCGACCTCCTGTCGAAGAGCTATAGTGTTCGGTACGATGTCTGTAGCAACTTCCGATTTCAAAAATTTTTGCACAGAAATCCCGGACAGACCCCCTGGATCACGAAATGACTATGACAACATATGTCCGTATGTATGTCGCTCGTTCGCTCGCTCGCTCGTACGAGATTTTTTGTTCCACCTAGATCTCCTAAACTACCCAACGGATTTTTACGAAATTTTTTTTGCAGATACGTGTTATGGTCTAGTTGTGCAAGAAATGGAACAATATTTTTCCATATTTTTTATTTTGAAAAATTATGTAAGACCATTGGAGAAAAAAATATTTTTTAATTAAAAATTGAACAAAAGAAGATCAGTGCATTTATAGTCGGCTTAGTTTGCTTTGCTTTTGTCAACACGAGAAAATGTATTCACACTTGTTTTAAATTTGTTGTTTTGTTTGCGACCTAGGCACCTAGGATTTTAAAAGTGAATCTAGATAAATAATAATTTGTGATATATTCAGACTTGCACATACGTCGATGAGCTGCAGGCATGTATGTCTGTATACATTCCTAGTTTAATCTCGTATTTCTCTCTAACAAATGTTCAACTATACTTATAGCTCTATCCCTTTTGCCTGTTGGTCGTGTGTTGTTGCTAAATAATTAAATAATGCCAGTGGTATTATTTAATATACAAATTATTTGATACGTGTGTTAATATATGCATATAATAATTATTTAACAAAATGATAATTCATTTTAACTTCTAGTATTCATAACATGCGCATTTTTAATTCCTAATATTACAAGAAAATAAAATTAATTTATTAATAATTTATTTAAGGAAAGCGAATATTATTGCTATACCTCATATTTACATTCATATATTAATAATTATATCAAATCTATTGCAATCATTTACACTAAAATCTACAATGTACATGTTTGCAAATATAAAAATAAACATTTCTGTAAACGATTATTCAAACTATATCTGTATTCTACATATTTGTACAGTCAAATACAGTAATTGAATTCTTGTCGAGTGCATGCTTATTTTGACTTGTAATGATTTTAACTAGTTTTACAATCTTAAATATTTTACTTGGATTATGTTTCCTAAACCTGTCAGCTGTCAAATCAGTCAAGGTTATGGATAATTAAAAAGTTATTCTATTTATGCATCTAATCTGATTTTTAGCTCATCGACCTCCTGTCGAAGAGCTATAGTGTTCGGTACGATGTCTGTAGCATCTTCCGATTTCAAAAATTTTTGCACAGAAATCCCGGACAGACCCCCTGGACCACGAAATGACTATTACAACATATGTCCGTATGTATGTCGCTCGTACGAGATTTTTTTGTTCCACTCAGATCTCCTAAACTACCCAACGGATTTTTATGAATTTTTTTCTGCAGATACGTGTTATGGTCTAGTTGTGCAAGGTACATTTTATTTTTCAAAATTTTCCTTCGTACTTGAGAAAAAAAATATTTTCCAACTTTTTTTCAGTTTTTATTTTTTTTCTCCTTTATTTTTCACTCAATTGTGTTCAAAATTTTCTTGCATATACAGGAAATGGAACAATATTTTTCCATATTTTTTATTTTGAAAAATTATGTAAGACCATTGGAGAAAAAAATATTTTTTAATTAAAAATTGAACAAAAGAAGATCAATGCATTTATAGTCGGCTTAGTTTGCTTTGCTTTTGTCAAGAGAAGAAAATGTATTCACACTTGTTTTAAATTTGTTGTTTTATTTGCGACCTAGGCACCTACGATTTTAAAAGTGAATTTAGATAAATAATAATTTGTGATATATTCAGACTTGCACATACGTCGATGAGCTGCAGGCATGGGTGACTAACCCATTCTTTGAATACTAGTTCTGATCTGCTCTCGAAAGTGAACTGATTTTATTGGATCGATGCAGGTCTGACAAATAGAATATATATATTTAACTGTGTAACATAGGCCGGAAAGCCGAAGATTCACGAACTGTCGACGCTACGAACTGTCGACGCTGCGAACTGTCGACGCTGCGAACTGTCGAGCGCAAAAAGTGTTCCGCATTTGACTTGGCTTAAGTTACACGTGGGCTTTTTATTTACATTAGGTTGGTCATTCTTTAGTTACGAGAGTTGTCAAATGCAAATTGCAAGTACTTATTAGTTTAAAAGTTGATTTGTCATTAATTTCCTTATTATGAACAACATGGTTTCTATTGGTACAGTATTAAGAATGTTAAAAATTTCATTGTACTTATTGTAGTTATTTCAGGAAAACAATGTATACCTGTATTAAAAACATCAATACGTGGTTTATCGAATCAAAACAATATAAAAACGGGAATTTTAATGCTTAATATGGGTGGTCCTCGGAGTATAGATCAAGTACATGATTATTTATTACGTATAATGACCGATACGGAGATGATACAGTTTCCTGTTATGCAAAAGTTGTAATATATTTTTTGATGACTAGTCGAAATCTAAATATTTAAATTTACAGTAAAATTGGACCATGGATTGCTAAAAGACGAACTCCTGAAGTGCAGAAAAAATATCAAGAGATTGGTGGTGGTTCTCCAATATTAAAATGGACGGAAAGACAAGGTGAATTATTATGTAAACGTTTAGATGAATTGTCCATGTCAACTGCTCCACATAAATACTACGTTGCATTTCGTTATGTGCCACCATTCACACATGAAGCATTTGAGCAAATCGAAAAGTAAGAAATTTTATTTTTATGTACATGTCTTATTCTTCATGTTAATTGATATTGCAGAGATGGTATACAGCGACTGGTCATATTTTCCCAATATCCACAATACAGTTGTGCAACATCCGGTTCCAGTTTCAACGAGATATTTAAACTTTTTAAAAATAAGTAAGTCTATTTAGTATTTATATTCAATAAATTATGCTATTTCTTCTATTAGAGAACTGCCCAATGATCTGAAGGTGAGCGTAATTGACAGGTGGCCTACGCATCCATTACTTGCGCGCACATTTGCGAATAATATTCAAAAGGAATTGGATTATTTCCCAGAAAACAAACGAAATGATGTCGTAATTTTGTTTTCTGCCCATTCATTGCCATTAAAGGTAATATTATATATTAACGCGAGTGTATGTGTTAATTTTGCCAATGAATTCAAGGCTGTAAATCGTGGGGACTCGTACCCATCAGAAGTTGGTGCCACCGTGCAGGCAATCATGAATGAACTGAAATTTTCCAACCCATACCAATTGGTGTGGCAATCAAAAGTTGGGCCTTTACCGTGGCTGGGTCCATTTACGGATGACGCAATGAAAGCGTATGTTCAACAAGGAAAAAAGAATTTAATTCTTGTACCTGTCGCATTTGTGAACGAACATATTGAAACATTACACGAAATGGATATTGAATATTGTAAAGAACTGGGAGAAGAGGTGAGAAGTAGCTATACATAATAATCCTGGGATAGGACCTTTATTAGTTAAAAATACCAATTCAAAGTTTAAAAATATATATTTTTTCTAAATATATTTCATGTAATATTTTTCAATAACTAATCGCCATCGGATCCGTAAATGCGCAACTTTTGTCTAATTTAACCTGTTATTTTTTCAATAATTTCGGAGATTTCACTGGTAAGCATGAAATTTGATCCACTCTTTATACATAAAATGAAGATATAACATCTTTTTTTTGCAATAATAATTTTTAACTAATAACAACAGGGGATTATACAAAATATGAATTATAGTTGCGTGAACTTACCATATTGTCGGTTTGATAGCTATGACTTTATTTGTGTTACACACAGTTAGTTAACACAGGTTTTTCTTTTGTTTTGCTAAATGAAGACTTGCTTTTTTGTAGATCGGTGTTGAACAGATTAGACGAGCAGCGGCACCGAATGACCATCCTTTGTTTATTGAAGCTTTAGCTGATATTGTACACACACATTTGAATAGTCCTGTCCGAGTCAGCCCAAAATTCTTAAATAGGTGCCCTCACTGTATCAACGCTAACTGTCACATTAGCAAGAAGTGGTATAAACAAATATGTTCAGTATAATTTTATTGTATCAGCCGCATTTTCCAGTAATTTTAAACAGGAAATCAGGATGAACTGAACTAAAAATAAAATTTAACCCACAATGTGTTATTTATAAACAATATCCCGATATCCAAATAAACTAGCTGTAACTTGTATTTGTACACCCTACAATTCGCCCTACTTTTACGTATCAAATCGTAGTTTCGCGTTTTTATTAAGCAATAGTAGTATTGTTTAGAATTTTTTAATAGTTTTAATGAATTTCGGATTTTTACTGAAGCATATGCTATCCACACAATTAATGGAATATAAAAATTCCCATAGAGACGACACAGAATGAATAAGGTGTTGATATCTTCCAGAAAATTATTCTACTTGGTAAAAATTATATATATTTTTTCTTTGATAACATTTTTAATGGAAAAGGTTTTGGTAAAATACATTTGAATTTATTTTATATCAGTTTAATCTGAAGAAATACAATGTAAATAATATATTTTAATGCATTCAAATGAATAATGTTACAAAGTTCTTTTGATATTTCGAAAAATATTTCTTTGCAAAATACCAGCTATATTACCATCAACATTTGGCAGACAATTTTGTTTCCGCATAGCCATCTATAAATTAAAAAGAGTTATTATCGTAGATACACAAAAAAATTCCAATTTACCTCAATTCTTTGTACGAGATTAATTTCATTAACCTCTGATACGAAGTTAGTAATTTGACAGTTATCAGGACTATTTATACGACCAGTACGACCACATCTATGTATATAATCAGCCACATATTTCGGAAATTCATAATTTATGACATGTTTCACCTGTAATAAATTCAGCTGTCAGGAATGTACAGTAAATATATAGAAGTTATTTTTTACACGTCCGGGAGTAGAAGTCGGTTTCTATGGCGTCAAACGCGGGACATAAATGAAGCATTTACTTCCTAGGGACGAAAACACTTTTCGTAAGACAGTTTTTATTATAACAAAGGTTTTTGTAAATAAATGTCTGTTGTCATGAAAACATTTCCAAAGGCTTGTAAATATTGCAATTTCGCTCCGATTTGTTATAATTTATTATTTTTTAAATTAAGTGTGTCTGCTCCAGAACGTGGAAAAAATAGAATATACACCTCGGGAGAGACCACCATTTTTCTCTCGATGTATTTGTAGCCCTCTGGCTTCAAATTATACCTCAGGAAAAATAAGTGGTTTCTCTCCCTTGGTATATAATGTACTATAAAACTTCTATAATCATTTTATATAACTATACAGCAGTCCAACTGGTGGGCACACAAAGCGTTAAAGCTAGTTACAGATCATCAAATTATAGCATAGATTCTTAGCTAGTTTTTTTAAATATATTTTAACCTGTAGCACATTTAGCACATCAAAATTATCATTTTCTATTTTTTTTTTACAAATTCGAATTTTTAAATTTTATTACACGTACCTGTCCGAAAGTACAATGAAATCAGAAAAATATTCTGTCACAGATGACATCGCAATAAATAGATTTTTACAGAAATATTAACAATGCGACGAATTCAGCTCTCGAACTTAACTAAATTCGATCCTAAATAATAACAACAAACTAGGAATGGATACAGACATCCATACCTGCAGCTCATTGACGTATGTCCAAATCTAAATATTTCACAAATTATAATTTATCTAGAGACGCTTTTAAAATCCTAGGTGCCTAGGTCGCAAATAAAACAACAAATTTAAAACAAGTGTCAATACATTTTCTTCTCTTGACAAAAGCAAAGCAAACTAAGCCGACTATAAATGCATTGATCTTCTTTTGTTCAATTTTTAAATAAAAAATATTTTTTCTCCAATAGTCCTACATACTTTTTCAAGATAAAAAATATGGAAAAGTATGGTTCCATTTCCTGTATATGCAAGAAAATTTTGAATACAATTGAATAGAAAATAAGGCAGAAAAAAATAAAAACTGAAAAAAGTACGAAGGAAAATATAAAAGGTACCTTCCACAACTAGACCATAATACCTAACTGCAGAAAAAATTTATAAAAATCGGTTGGGTAGTTTAGGAGATCTGAGTGGAACAAAAAATCTTGTACGAGCGAGCGGACGGGCGACATACATACGGACATATGTTGTAATAGTCATATCGTGATCCAGGGGGTTTTTGAAATCGGAAGATGCTACAGACATGGTACCGAACATTATAGCTCTTCGAGAGGTCGATGAGCTAAAAAGATGAACTTATCTGCATTTATATTAGATAAACAAGGATACTACACGTTACCATGGAAATTAGGGTCGTTCCTAAAGTTAGGAATGAGAGCTGAATTTGGCCAATTGTGTCTTATGGCATGTGTGGCTACCATTTTTTGCTCGAGTCACGTGTTGTGGATTGCTCTATTTAATACTTCTGTAAATAACATCACATTTACAAAATTTAATCAAAAATATAAAATGTAGGTATAGCATAAATTGTATTTTACAAATATATATTTTTTTTACAACTGATAGAAATGAATGATAAAGTAATATATTATATGTATATCTTGAGCAATCTATTTGCCACAATATGTAATGTTATTTAATATATATATATATACCGGGTGTTAATTAAAAAACTGGCCATAGGCGTTTAACATGTAATATCAGTTTTTCCTCCTGCATTAGTTCCCAAATTACTTTACAGAAAAATACTTTAAATAAAAGTTTTAGAGAATTAAATTCTGCATCTAACTGAGAAATCAGATTTAATTTTTGACATTTCAAATCTGAGAAAATCAAGTTTAAAATTTCATGAAAACACATAATATATAGGAATAGCTATGGAATTTAAACAAAATGCTCACTTAGATGCAGAATTTAATTCTCTACAACTTTTATTTAAAGTATTTTTCTCTAAAGTAATTTGGTAACTAATGCAGGAGGAAAAACTGATTTTACATGTTAAACGCCTATGGCCAGTTTTTTAATTAACACCCGGTATATATATATATATATATATATATATATAATATATATATATATATATATATATATATATATATATATATATATATATATATATATATACAGGGTGACCCATCTGTGAATGCTCACCATTGGAATCTCCGAAACTATAAGAGATACAAGATCGGTTAAATTAGACAAAAGTTGCGTATAATACGCTTTTTTAAAGTCCTGTAAGCCCTCAAATTTGCTTATTTGGACAAGACTGCAATCCTCTCTATCAAATTAAAGGAATTGTCGATTGATTCAAATACATAGACATTTTGAAAACGACAATGCTGCTGTATGCCGAAGAAGAAATGCCTCTGTCAAAGGTCTTTCAACATGATAACAACCCAAAGCACAATTCTAAGTACGTAAATAAGTGGCTGAATGATAAAAAAATTGCAGTACTTGATTAGCAGACACAGTCACCTGGTTTAAACCCCATAGTTAACCTGTGGGGTATCCTTAAGCAGCGCGTAAGAAGACAAAAGACTTTCTTCATCTAGTTCATTTTTCAATACTTTAAAACTTGAATGGGAAAACATTCCTATGAGAATAATTAAAAATCTAGTAAGCTATATGCCTAAGAGATGTGACGAAGTGGTCAAACGCAATGGTTATTGGACAAAATATTAAAACCAAGACTCTTCTGATGAATAGTTATGGTTAGTTGCATATGTTTTGCACAGCTTAATATAAGCATTCCTTCAATATCAAAGATTTTTTTTCTAAATGTTCTCAATATAACCACATTTTTTGTGCTCTTTATGTTTAGAAATACTACATTAATGAAATGAATATAAAAATAACTAAATAAAAGTCTTTTGTTGTCAGAAAATCTTACAAAATAGCAGTTTCGTTTCCAGTTGCATATGTTTTGCACACTGCTGTATATATATATATATATATATATATATATATATATATATATATATATATATATATATATATATATATATATATATATATATATATATATATATATATATATATATATATATATATATATATATATATATATATATATATATATATATATATATATATATATATATATATATATATATATATATATATATATATATATATATATATATATATATATATATATATATATATATATATATATATATATATATATATATATATATATATATATATATATATATATATATATATATATATATATATATATATATATATATATATATATATATATATATATATATATATATATATATATATATATATATATATATATATATATATATATATATAAATTTTATTGGTATATCACAAAATTGAACTGTTAAATACTTACTCTTGTAGTATTTAAGCCCCTAGATCCAATATCTGTGCACGATAAAACATTAACATTTCCTCGTTGAAAATTAATAAATCTATTTTTTCGTAGTTCCAGTGACATATCACCATTCAAATTAATGCAATCTATACCATTTTCCGATAAAAACATAGATATCCAATCACACGTTGCTGATTTATTACTGAATATCATTACTGGATAATGTTTTTCTGTATCTCCCTTAACAATTTGTAATAATTGTGATGGTTTCATTGATTTATTTATCCGCAAAAACATTTGGGGAACATGAGGCTGCAATTTATGTAATCCCGAAGTAGTTACCCGGACTAATGATTCGGGAACAACCACATTTGCAATATCTTCTGGCAAGTTTGTTGGCATTGTTGCACTTACCAATGTCAATTGGCATGCAGTAGAACTTGACTCACCAGAAAAATTAAACTAAAATAGAAAAATATTATTTTACCGTGTAATACCACGTTAAAAATGTAAACTTAAGATTTATAAATACTTACTGGAAATCTTCTCAAAAAAAGACAAAGATCAGCACTAAAACTTTCATCCAACAATGTATCTGCTTCATCCAAAATGACATGCCGTACTTCTGACATTTTATAAATACCTGCATTCGCTAATTTATTTAATGCACCTGGTGTGGCAATCAAGAGATCAACATCTTTGAAGGAAGGATTTAATATTTTACGTTTCGTTCCTCCACCAACTATGACATCGGTAACAATTTGGCAGTCTTTCAATAAATCATTAACATCATCATTTATTTGAAACGCTAATTCTCTGCTTGGAGTTAAAATTAAACATAATGGAGCATTGAATTTTCTATTTTGGTTTATAACTTTCTGTTCAATTATCTGTTGAACTGCAGGTAACAGATACGACAAAGTTTTTCCACAACCTGTTTCTGCCGCTATAATAGTATTTTTTCTGCTTAACAACACAGGTATAGCTTTAGACTGGATCGACGTAGGGCTAACAAAAGAGCAGGCATTTAGATTTGAAATTAATGTCTTATTCAAATCCAACTGCGCGAATGTAGCATGATAATCTTGTATTTCAGTTCTGTCGGTGCAGTGAAATATAAAAAAATCACCTTTAGATTTTTTATGATGCCAGCCTTTGGACGCTAAATTATTTTTATTTAAATTGTTTGTGTTTTGGCCTAGTTGAAAATTATATTCTTTTCGTTTACATGAAATTAGAGGTTGGTGTCTTGAACTAACAATATTGTTTATGTGGTGTATTACACTTGTGTTTCTGATACGTAATACATTTACTATACATTTATCACATATACTAAACATATTTAATAAATTATTTGCAAATAAATTCGTCAATAATTTTAAAATTGCGTGTGCATTGATATGTCTCACGTTTCACGCACAACCAACATGACGTTATGTGCAAGGTGATGCAAGGAATTAGTTATTTATGTTCATGAGGCTGTGTTCGAATTGAAGATTTTAGTATTTTAGGCAACGAAATTAGTATAATTTTGAGATCTTGGCGGTCAATTTAGGGTATGCAATTCAGAGCGTAGTGGGCTTTTACAAATCCTAATGTCTTTTCCTAAAATATTGACGTCATTTAGTGTACAATTTAAATCATAAAACATGTCATGTGGTACATTAGTGCACTAATTAGCTAATTCGAACGCAGCTATATTAGTATGAAGTTAGGTGAATTCATTCAAAGTTAATTGTGAAAATATTTTTTTTCCAGTTTGTAAAGTGATCTAAATATTTGGCTCTGTTTGGCTCATCAAGTGCAGTTTTTAGTAAAATATGTAATTAATTTTACGGTTACAGTTGTTCCAACATTAGTTATTGTAATATGATAAAACATGCAGTGATTTTTAAGATGTTGGCTGCACTGACTTGTCGTTCGATGCAAGCAGTACCAAGCAGTACATCGGTGTAAGAAGGTTGTAACGGTGTGACATCAGTGCTTGTCACAGCTGTCAAGTTTTTCGAAGTTCTTGAATAGTTGTATTTCCCAATACTTTGAACGTAAAATTAATTATTTTGCTTAATTATGGCATACATTGTACAACCAGATGTAGTACACTATGCTTGTTCATGCGGGCTTTTAAGACCATTATCTAAATTGTATTTTTGTCGGCATTGTTTGCAAATGAGATGTGGATTTTGCGTTTGTCATGAGGTAGGTAGCTTAACGTTCATATATAGTTCTTCAGTTTAATAATTGTTAGAGTATATAATTGTATAGGTTGATTCTCATTTTTGTGGAAAATGTGCCGAAAATATTCCTTCATCTGAGGCACGATTGAAGAAGAATAGATGTTCGAACTGTTACGATTGCCCTAGTTGCCAACATCAACTGTCAATTCGAGTATCAAGTGCTGGACAAAAGAGTTCTACGGATCAGAAAGCCACACCCAAGAAAGTGTACTATTTGGCCTGTTCATTCTGCCGTTGGAATACTAGGGATGTGGGCATTCCTGATCAGTCAGTTGGTAAGAATTGTATGTATATAATAAGTGTGAAACTGATATTTGCTTTTTAAAGCATCGGGCGGATGGCCAGAGCGTGAGAATGTACATGCGAATCGACTTGCAACCATCCAAGAGAAATATAAAAGCGTTGTGCTTTGGGAAAAACAACAGAGACTAGATAAAGAGAAGAAGAAACACATTCAACGTGGCAAATACATTACCATGACGGTAAATATTGCATAACTTCTCGTATATATAATCTTAAAGAGCACATATTGAATGGTCTACCACTTATAACGGTTATTTTTGTATAGAATTCCATGCAGAATTTATGTTTATTCGCTATATGCAACGATACAAAATTTTGTATACAATTATGCATCGTGTCATACTGGCTTAACGTTTTGATGCCGAAATGTTCGAAATGCGTTTATCGAATACGAATAATAATAATATTTATTTGTTTGTGATCGATACATCGATATAAATACGTCGAAATGGTTATCCAATTACACCCTAGTGCAGTACAAAACGTTTCACTGGATTACATTCTCAGTAAATTCATTGCCTAAGTCTCATTTACATTCAAATCAAGTGTAATCCCCACCATATATACAAATGTCTAAATAGATTATGTTTCTCGGTCGCATTCACAGTGGATGGTACATTCCTCCACCACATTTTCAGTATAGTACATATACTGTATACAATATTTCTAAATAAATAAGTCATCATCAAACATGCACATAAACCCTGGCTTGCATTAAAGGCTCTTCTCAGAATTATGGTCATATGACTTTATGTATTAAGGGTGTACGTACATCGTTTTGTTACAATACTGTGCATATGTTTACGTTACTGAATGACAGCTGCTTTATTTACTAACCTACCTTCTTTCCTTCATCAATCATCAATTTTTGAAAATTTAATTCTATTTTATATATTCATGTTACTCAACCATGGTACCTATTTTCCTTGTTTTTTTTGTTGATTTAATATTTGTTTCAAATAGGATAAAACTGGATTGACTGCAGCCATGATTCGAAAACGGGTGGGCTTACCAGAACTGCCGCAGTCTGCACTGAAACCAAATGACACAAGTGTCTCGGCAAGTGTAGCACGCGAGCACGTGGAAGGCTTGCCTGAGGATATATTTACGAAACAATTAAATCTTATTGAAGGTTCGTATTTACACGTGTAGTATGAACAAATATTCAAGTAATTGTATATCACTTTTATAAGGGAGGACTTGAGTCTTTTTTCTTCCTTAAAGCCTGGGTTATACTGGATTTATTTAATTTATTTAGAAAATATAAAGTGTACACAAACCCATTTGCTGGGTTATACTGAGTTTATGAACATTTAGAAAATTTAAGACATTTAAGAAAATATGGTTATATTTTATCTCTTAAATGTTAAATGTCTAGTTCCCAAAATCGAAGCGTTCATGCCGAATAAAATAATTAAATAATTATCGCTGTCAGTTGTCATATTGATATATGTATATATCCAAGATATGTCACAAACTACAAATAATCTACACAAATTACAGTACAATATTTGACAGCTATCAACTACAAGAAAAAGTAATGGTAAGAAGAACTTTGTTCTGATTGGCCAATTCGCTTAAATATTCTAAATGCCGTAAATCCAGTATACCCACCAGTGTGTGTGATAAATAAATTAGATAAATTAAATAAATTTCTTAAATGTCCTAAATCCAGTATAACCCAGGCTTTAGTCACAAAATCTCAAAAAGTAGTAAAAAGAAATTTCTCACAGTGGCTCTAGACACCACTTATAGAAAACTTTGTTCAGTCCTAACAAATATTTATTATTTACGAATTTCTTTTGTCCTGTTGCTTGAGGGTTCCGGATATTTGAGTACCGGATTAAAGGGAGTTTACTGTGTGGTAATAATTCTAGTACATATTTGTATTAGATATAAAATAATATTTTCTTGTATTTAGGAGATTAAAAATTTAAATTGTACAGGTGCATGAAAATAAAATCCTTGAATTTTATTTCTAAATTTCTAGAGATGTAAAATTCTCGAGAATTTTCTTTTGAAATATATTGTCAAGAATATTCACCAAATGATATCATCTAGCTTTTCAACTGATTTCAGTACAGTTATATTCCTTGGCAAAATATCCAGTATTCGGGTAATTCCGCCAAAATATCGTATGAGTGGTTTCCAAAATTTAAAGTAATTTGTGCATCAAGATATTCCATGTCAATAATTTGTCTATCACGCGAAAAATTACACGTTAAACGATTATGAATAGTTTTAAACGAAAAATATTTGCAAACAGTAGTTTTTGTTTTTATCATTTTAAATGGTATAGTACACTTGTGCATCGTATCAACCATACTATACTAGACCCGTATCGTAACTACACTAACATGTTTATATTTGTTCCATTTACACAATTCATGTCACACTCTTTTTATCGAATGAGTATATTCTCGGGAATATTATGAAGAATATTCTCAAGAACATTCTCGAAATTGAGAATATTCTCGACCACACATTTCTATAAATTTCAAATATTCATATAACCGTACAGTCTAAATAAGTACATACATACATAACATCACGCCTTTCCCATTACTGGAGTAGCAGGCCAATAATATATATTATATTATTATCTATTTGTAATGTCTAAATAAGTAATGTTAATAATTTTATTTATTGTTATAGTAACAACCCTCGAACAACGACTATTACAACCTGAATGGCAGCCGGAAAATGTGAGCCTGTTATTTCCAGTTCATAAACATTTGTGTGTGAAACGTTCGTTGCGTTGTCGTACTTGTGAACATAACGTTAGCAAGCCAGAGTACAATCCAAACTCAATCAAATTTAAAATACAACTATTTGCATAGTACGTATAAAATACAGTACATATTATTATAATAGAATCATCTTATAAAATCAAATAACAGAATTTTCAAATATAACCGCTTTCATTTGATGTGTGCCAGTGAAGAGTGAACACTAATCGACGTATTTAACGTAATCGTCAGCATCCAATTTATATTATATAATTATGTAGACGGCCGATTAGTGTACACTATTCGAGGTTGTGATTACAATTTTACATTTACACTATATTCCATAGTTACCACATTCCTGAAGTGCGTATTGTGACAGTGGAACCATTACGAGCTGGTCAAGTTAGTGAGCTTATTGTGAAGTTATGTAATCCCACTCAGCACCAGACGACGGTAACATTTCTACCTATTCAAATTGCTGGTACTTCATCAGATGCCGAGATAGAAATTTCTGACACTGACGTTAAACCACCGCCAGAAACAGAAGCACAGGGATCAGCGGTATATTTTAGTTATTTTATTGATCATAAATCATTATTATTATCATTATTTGATTTTACACAGTTGCCGACAACGCTGTTGCATTCACCTCTCAGCGCGCGCCAGCCGTTCATCACGGTGAAGCCCCGTTCAGTGAATATACTCTTGTCTGCTGATATTGCTCTTCCTGATACATCTGTTATTCTATCGCCGAGAGATGACGCAGCTGAATACGATGATTCTGGAGATTCACATAGTTTTCAGGATAATCCCAAGTAAGGGCGTATTATAACAATTTTTATGTGTATATAATTAAAAATGGATGATTATATTTCAGATTTGTCATGTGGAGAAAATCGAATAAGGTTGCTTTAAAATTTAAAGTAACACCATCTGCAGATCTAAATATAGGCGAAAAAGTGGTTATAGGTTTTACCTTGCAACATATTTATGTTAATACTATAAGTACAGTGGAAAATAAGGAACCGCAGAAATGTGAACATCAAGTTCAAATATTTCTAACACTAGGAAAATGTGTTGGTTCAACTTAAGTTTCAAAAAATAAATTGTTTGCTATGCAAGAAATAATTAAAATTGTTTGTAATGTATTGGAAAATTCAGTTTCAGATATTAGTTTAGATAAAAGTAATATAATTTGTAGGGATGTGGACATTATAGTAAACTCAAAAGGGAAGTAATTAATATTTAACAAATATTAATATATATATTAATGTATATTGCATGTGTCTAATTACCAATAAGTGATTGTCATATTTTTTAACAAATTATGCTATACATATACAGAATGGGTCAGTGTGGAACTATTTATTATTCTAAATCAATACACATAAAGTATTATAATTACTAATATATGTATTTAAGCATCCTTAGGAGTTGGAACCATTTGGAAATATATAAGCCTTGTAATACGTCACTATGCTTTGAATATCTCATATGTATAAGCTTTAATGTTTTCATTGCGTGAAAGAACCGTAGTGTTATTTAATGCTAAAATAAAGTAAATAAAAACTTGCAAGGAATTGTTTTAATAAATAAAGGCTTGAGATTATAACAACTGTATAACTCATTTAAACTCCAACTGACTCTAAAGGTGATCCATATGTGTGGTCCTAATTGCCTTCCTCTTTATATATCATTTCTTAAATGGAGAGCCACTTTATACAACTGGTCTCGCTAAAAAGTTATTTTTGTGGGTTACTCGATATTTCCTATGAAATCAAACAAAGCAATCACGTGAACAATTATTATTATTGAGTCTACACCTTTTCCAACTGTAATTCAGAAAGTGTCAACTGTAATTCAGAATTGTCAACTGTAATTCAGAAAGCGTCAAACCAATTTCAGAATTGTCAACTGTAATTCAGACAGTGTCAAATGAAATTCAGAAAGCGCCATTTGTAATTTAGAAAGCGTCAATTGTAATTCAGAAAATATCGATTTTGACTTTCTGATGCAGATCAAGAACAAAAATGATTGTGAGATTGTGATATAAATATACGTGTTGAAATTCTCTGAATACAATCTGCTTATATTATCTATGATGTAAATTTACTTCAGAATCTTTCAATCGAATTTTTTCCTGTTAACATGTAATATGTAATAATATGTGATATGTAATAATGACAAAATGTGGATATGAAACCTATTTATTATTAAAATGTCAAACTTATATGTACAAAACATCGACAGTATATTTAGCACTCTACTGACATATCCATGGCTAAAGCGGCTGCGTGATGTTTGGTAGTGTGCTGCGCAGCACGAGCACAATCACCTCCGACTATTATGTTCTTTGCGTCATCTATTATATTCTCCAAGTAAACCAGTCTTTGTTCTATGACACCGGGAGCTTCAACATTTCTAATTTGAATGCGACCTTTAGCACAGGACCTAACTTTCGACCAAATTGTTTCTATAGGATTTAGCATTGCAGAGTAACAGAGTTGCTACCGTTTCGTTAATTACTGTCTCCACTTGCGAATGACAAGGTGCATTGTCTGCAACAATCACCAAATCTGCTAGCTCATTTCCCATCTCTATCCACTGCTACAATAGTCTCGTAACCCAAATGTTCGCTAACTGCGCCGTAAACGAGCTGTTTGAACTGCCCGGACTCCAGCTTTTGGGCGGCCCTTTGTTCGCCGACAAAACAAATTAAAATTAGTTTCGTCCATCCATACAATTTGTTTACCTTCCTGAATATTGTAATTCAGAGACTGGACATATTCTGCTCGTTTCCTTTTGTTTTCAGGGGAATTCATCGTCGCTGATTCATGGTGCACTTTCTTCATAGTGAAAATTCTACCATCTAAATAATTTCCTATGGTTGACGTAGATACTATTTGCTGGAAATTGTTCATAATTTTATCTCTTAATTGACGTAAAGTGTAGCTACAGTCTTTTTCTACCCATGTTATCATTATTTCAATTTGTTCTTCAGTTAATTTTTTTTTTGGCTCTATACTTCTTTTTTTTAACATTCTCCCACGTCCAGATCGGACCCAGTGAAAATCGGTCTTAAATTTAATATTCAAAGTTATAGCCAAAGTTATCCAGTCATCACCTCTGTTAGCATAAGTTATAATTCTTTCTCGATCTTGCTCTGAATGTTTATTGTACTGTTGTCTTACTACGGAATCAATCCCAGTCAGCTCAGCTCTGCAAATTGGGCATGTTGCATTCGGCACATCATCAAGAGGTTCTGCGCATTTGGCATGAAGTAAATGCCTGCATGGTAGTAAACGCAGGATTAAATTTCTTGCCATTGACACTTGGCAAATGACACAAATCCTTTAATTACATTTTCAATGTATGTAGTATGTATGTATGTGCTTGATACTTGTGAGCCTGGTGAGAGGATAATTGTTTCAGGTGATTTAAATGGATGGGTTGGTGTAAAGAGAAATGAAAGTGAAAATGTTGTGGGAAGTTTTGGTGATGCAAGGGTAAATGAAAATGGAAAAATGATTGTTGTCTGTTGTATAGAATATGGTCTCTTTATATCGAATACTTTCTTCAAACATAAGTCTTCACATATCTATACATGGGAGAATATTCATGAGAATAGACGTAGTGTGATTGATTTGATAATGTATGATGAGAGATTAAGAAGCCTTGTTGTAGATACACGAGTAAAACGTGGTGCAGAATTGGGAACGAATGATCATTATTTGGTTGTATCCCGTGTTAAATTGGCTCAGGGCTGGAAAATGAGGGTAAAGAAATCTGAAAGAATGACACGTGTTCGATCATACAGATTGCAGAATGAAGAGGTCCGACTGCAATATATTAATAAATTGAATACCGTTTTACCCATTTGCTCAGAGAATTTTGAAGATCTAGCTAGTGAGTGGAATACTTTCAGGGACTGTGTAGTAACGTGTGCAACTGAAACATGCGGTGTATCGAAAGTAGGTGTACGAATGAAAGATGATTGGTGGAATGATAATGTGAAGGAGGCTATACGTTTAAAGAAAGAAGCATATCTGTGCTTTTTGAGTGTTAAGGATTCATATGGCGATTTTCGAGATGCATGTTTGCTTAAATATAAAAGTATGCGAGCGAATGCAAAGCGTGTTGTGCGTGAAAGTAAAATGCAATGTGAGAAAGAGAAGAATGAAAAATTGACGAATGACTTTGTTCTCAATAAAAAGATGTTTTGGACATGCGTGAAAAAGCTGAAGGGTGGTAACGTGTCTTGTGTAAAAGCAGTTAAAGATCATGATGGTAATTTATTGTGGAAAGAATCCGAGATTAGGGAACGATGGACCAGTTATTTTAGCAAATTGTATGAAAATAATTGTGTTATAAATGATAATATGAATGATTTTGATTGTGGTGAAAATGAATGTTGGGATATAAATGAAGACGATGTAAGTAATGCTTTGGCTAGAATGAAAACTGGAAAAGCTGCAGGAATAGATGATATTACAGTAGAGATGTTAAAGTATGGTGGCGAAAAAGTGTTTGCTTGGCTAGGTTATTTATGTAAATTCTGCTTGCGGCAAAATGTTGTTCCAGAAGATTGGAAGCGTGCTGTAATTGTTCCATTGTATAAAGGAAAAGGAAATATGAGTGAATGTACAAATTATCGTGCGATTAGTCTCTTGAGTGTTGTGTGTAAGTTGTACAGTAGTGTTCTAATTAATAAAGTAAGGGAGATTACATGTAGTAAACTGAATGGTATGCAAGGTGGGTTTTTGCCTGAAAGAGGATGTGTGGATCAATTGTTTTCGCTTCGAATGATTGTGGAAAAGACTTTGGACCGAAACAAGAAATTGTTTTGTGCTTTCATTGATTTAAAGAAGGCATATGACAGTGTTGTGCGTGAAAAATTATGGCCTATTTTGAAGGAGTATGGCGTTAGTGGTACGTTATTGAGAGCACTAATGGCTTTATATGTAAATAATCAAGCAGCAGTTCGTGTGGATGGTAGTTTGAGTAGATGGTTTAATATTGACGTGGGAGTGAAACAGGGTTGTGTGATGTCTCCTTGACTTTTTAATTTGTATATGGATGTGTTATTGCGACGAGCGTTAGAGTGTACAAATGATGGTGTGAAAATAAGTGATTTCGTTGTGCCTGCATTAGCATATGCTGATGATGTGGTTATTATGGGTGAATCTGAGGAACAATTGACGAGAATGATTGAGAGTGTCAGAAATCAGGGAAAATGTTTGAATTTGATCATGAATGCTTCAAAATGTAAGATTTTAGTTTTTGAGAAGGATGAAGTTACGGAATGCAAGATTAGCATAGATGGTGAGCAAATGGAACAAGTTAATGAATTTATGTATCTGGGATGCATGTTTTCGAAAGATGGACGGATGAATGCTGAAATTGAAAGAAGAGTGGTTGCAGGTAGAAAAGTTTTGGGCGCTTTGGGAATGTTTGCTAGAAATGTGAATGTGTCAAGAGAAGCTAAGTTATGTGTGTATAATGGTGTACTTGTGCCATCGTTGATGTATGGATGTGAATGTTGGGTATGGGATAACCGGAATAAAAAAAGGGTAACTGCGGTTGAAATGAGATTTTTGAGAGGAGTGTGCGGAGTGACTAGAAGAGACCGTATTAGGAATAAAGTAGTGTATGATGAATGTGAAATTAGTGAAAATGTTGTGAAAAGAGTGGCTTCAAGTCAGCTGCGTTGGTTTGGACATGTGGAAAGAATGTCAAATGATAGATTAACTAAGAAGATTTATTTGGGTGAAATTGAAGGAACACGAATGCGAGGAAGACCGAGGAATAAATGGATGAATATGATAGAAAATGTTTTGAGTGAACGTAAAATTATAAGCAGAAATAATAGGAGAGCATGTATGACAAGGTGTATGGATATTCACGAGGCGAGACAGTTATGTATGGATAGAAGTATTTGGCGAGCAATTGTTAGAAAATAAGGAATGAAAGGCAGTTTTCTGTATTATATTAAATATTTTGAGTGATTGTAGGGACTAAGGGCCTGCTACCCCAGTAATGGGAAAGGCGTGATGTTATGTATGTATGTATGTATGTATGTATGTATGTATGTATGTAGTATGTAAAATCATTTTTTGCACTGTAAAACGTGGAGAGGTCGTTAGTATTAATTTTACTTTGAATTAGGTGCTTATCTATAGTCTATACGAAGATCGTGGCTGGATTCCGGCTCGTATATAAAGGGCGATCAGGATTAATGCGTACGTAGTTACAGTACACGTCAGAAAACAAAAAACGAAGTGAAATCTTCTAACGCATCTTACCCTCTCGATAATTTTTCAAAGAACAAAAACAAATTTGTATTTACTTATTTAGTTGATTTCTGTTTCTTGCTCGGATACCGAAACGTAATGTTCTTGATGATTGATATTGTTGTGTTTGATTTCGTATGTGCCATTATGATGAAATGTTATAAACCACCATTCATATGAATTACAAATGACATTTTCTGAATTTCATTTGACGCTTTCTGAATTACAGTTGACAATTCTGAAATTCATTTGACGCTTTCTGAATTATAGTTGACAATTCTGAAATTCACATGACCCTTTCTCAATTACACTTGACAATTCTGAATTACAGTTGACACTTTCTGAATTACAGTTGGCAAAGGTGTAGTAAAAACATAATTAACCTTGCTTAGCCTTGGAGACTTAGCATAATGATCTACGAATAGATTTTCCGAAATAAGTAATGTATGGTTTTAAACATCAAAATTTGTAAAACACAAAAATCATATATTTAAAGTCGAAATATGACTAAAGTTTAACAATGTGTGGATTGTTAATTTTTCTATTGGTTTAATGTAATTATTTTTTGAAATTTAACAAAGTTTGTACATGTGGTTACAATTTATCTGTGGATGCTTCAAAAACGGAAGCGAAACGTAATAATAATAAAATTTTACATATCCTGAATCAATACAGCGATTCATTTAAGCCCTAACTCCAATCAACTGAAGTTCAACAATCATTGACTGGCTTAATAATCTTTAAAATGAATAATTAATGAAGTTCCACGATTTCCCGATTCCGTAAATTTCAAACTTCTATGTTCGTACGAGCTCGGTTACTTGCGTGAGTCTGCAAACTAGGCTCTTCTTATTTCCATACGAGACTAGAACACATGACAAAAGACTTACATAGGGGATTTACCGAAATTTTATTCTTATATCGAAAAATTGTATGTCGTAAATCGAAATTATAATTATACAAGGTCGCTATAGCAAACTAGGAATGTATACAGACATACATGCCTGCAGCTCATCGACGTATATGCAAGTTTGAATATATCACAAATTATTATTTATTTAGATTCACTTTTAAAATCCTAGGTGCCTAGGTCGTAAATAAAACAACAAATTTAAAACAAGTGTGAATACATTTTCTTCTGTTGGCAAAAGCAAAGCAAACTAAGCCGACTATAAATGCATTGATCTTCTTTTGTTCAATTTTTAATTAAAAAATATTTTTTTCTCCAATAGTCTTACATAATTTTTCAAAATAAAAAAGATGGAAAAATATTGTTCCATTTCTTGCATATGCATGAAAATTTTGAATACAATTGAATAGAAAATAACGCAGAAAAAAAAAATAAAAACTGAAAAAAAATTGGAAAATATTTTTTTTCTCAAGTACGAAGGAAAATTTTGAAAAATAAAATGTACCTTGCACAACTAGACCATAACACGTATCTGCAGAAAAAATTTCATAAAAATCCGTTGGGTAGTTTACGAGATCTGGGTGGAACAAAAAATCTCGTACGAGAGAGCGAGCGAGCGAGCGAGCGAGCGGACGAGCGACATACATACGGACATATGTTGTAATAGTCATTTCGTGATCCAGGGGGTCTGTCCGGGATTTCTGTGCAAAAATTTTTGAAATCGGAAGATGCTACAGACATCGTACCGAACACTATAGCTCTTCGACAGGAGGTCGATGAGCTAAAAATCGTATAAAGAGGGATCGTCTGTCTAGAGAGATATTGGTGTAGCCCGTCTGACACGATACAAAATTTAGTATTAAATTTTAATACAAAATTAAGTATGAAGTCAGTCTGACACGATACAAAATTTAATATTAAATTTAATATTAAATGTATTGAAATCACAGAAAAAAGCAAGTTGCTGCACGCTACTGCGCAGATTACATACAAGAATATAGAACTTGTCCTAAATACTTTGCACAAAAAATTAATATAAAAAGACTTCGTACAAATTTTCATACATTTCTGCACATGACACGATCCATTATATTTTATATTAAAATTTAATACCAAATTTAGTACTAAACTTTGTATCGTGTCAGACGGGCTTTACAATACATTGTATATTCAGTCATCACAAAAAACGGCATTCTGATCTTATTGTTTCCTTAATCTTTTTTAGACAGTTAGAGAGTTTGAGAATTTTAATACAATAAAACTATGTACCATGCAATTCTATAAATTTTTTTAATGTATTTGAAATATAAAAATTTTAATTATTACATAATTATAAAATGATTTGTATCAAATCGGTGTTTATACATTTAAAAATTTACTTACGTTTCTTTAAAAGGCCTGTAGGTTCCTAAATGCTATAAAAAGAAAAGAATAGACCCAAATTACAAAGTTTTATTATTAATAATATTTTAAGCCTGAAAATATTATACAGTTAAACTTCCATAACTCGAATCACGATTGTTCACAAAAAAGTTCAACTTGTGGAGATTTCGAGTAATAGAGATTTCGAGTTATAGAAACTAGCGATTTTGTTTAAAGAGATTACAGTGGTTTAATTACACACGTTTTTATTGAATCCACTAATATCGGTTAAAATATTCAGTAATTTGCCTCGTTCTCGTTCATGCCCAGCAAACTTATAAGGAATAAATGTATATGTATTCGTTTTACAAATAGGAACTTCCCCGAACAATTAAAAACTCTATACGAAAAAATTTGGTGTGGTCACCACACTACTTTCTTATACCCAATTTAAATTGGCACATATTTGACATTTAAAATGCGTGTTTCTGTAAATATTTTGTCTTTGTTTTGTTTTCATAGCATATATGATATTTTAAATACATGCCAATATATAAATACATTTTACTTAAAATTGAATAAACATAGACGAAAAATGTACAGCACATTTTTTCTTCATAATAATATTCGCTACAACTTTTATTTGAAAAAATTATACGTATCGTTTTTGTTTTTAAAATAATTAGAAATTTATAATTTCTGTGTTCAGTAAACTTCGTCTTCCGGTTTTCTAATTATACCCAAAATCTAATCAGCTCTTCGCCAATCCCAAAAACTTTTAAATATGAAGTTTCATTACTCTAGCTTTATTCGTTTTTGAGATAATGAACATACGGCCAACAGTACAAGCTGCACAGACAAATATGTGCACACTGTTTCAAGCGACAGAAACATTGCGAACATAATATTTAACAGAGACACCGGAGAAACCATGGCTGGTCAACATCAACTAAAGTTGCCCAGAAAGGACAATACGATACAACCCAACACAAACACCATAAAAACCCGTAACAGCTTTGAAATACTGACCATTTTAAATGACACGAAAGACGCAGACGACATGGATACCACAGAAGAGCAACAAGAATCTACTAGCAAGAAAGAAATGCCACCTACATCAATAGTCTTCCACGGGCAGACAGAAAAACATAAAGAAATAACTCAATGAATAAAAAGCTTAATCAAAGGAGAATTTACAATAAGATACACTAAAAAAAAAACATAAACATAACAGCAAATAACTGGCAAGACCGACTAAAACTCATTACCTATCTCGACAGTAAACAAATTTCGTACCACACATACACAGACACAACCAAAAAGATACACGCATTCGTTATTCGAGGACTTGTAGAAGCAGTCAAAAAATGTTACAAAATGTTCAACATAAATCGACTATTATATTTACTAATAACAAACAACACCATTACGCTGAAATACTTAGAAGCGCATGTTAGACATACATAGCACACACCAAAGTAAACTTCGAACGCACAAAAAATACAAGAAAAATCACTGAATGCCACAGATGTTAAAAATAGGGACACGCACCATCCAATGCTAGGTGTCCAGTAACATGCATGTTCTGCGCAGCCAATCATTGGTCCAATGACTGCTCCAACAATCAGGAAAAACCTAAATGCTCTAACTGTGAAGCAGAACACAAATCTAACAGCGCCGGGTGCTCTGTATATAGGCAGAGGGTTGACTGGCTAAATAAAAGGAAGGAAAAACAAAACAAACAAACATAAAACAACAAATACAGCACCAACTACAATTACAAGAACACACAATTTCCTGTACTGCAATACAAAGCAGCTCCCCCACTAATAACCAACTCGGGAAGAACTGGAAAAACAATCGAGACATAAGGGCTGCAACAACAACAGCAACAATCACAACAAACTCGGCAATCCACCAGCCCCGTCCCACAACAACGAGCTCCAACTACCAAAAAAGGAACCCCCCCCCCCCCCTAACGTACCAATTTCCAATCGACTCTTTCAAGGAGCTGATGCACAAGTTCGCAGTTCTACATACCTTGGTGAACATCAGTGATATGCGAAATGCGATCAAAGACCTAAACTCACTCAATATAATACTCCTGAAGTAAAATTCAGTATATTCACCATGTTTAAGGTATGTACTTGGAATGCAAACAGTGTCAACATCGGGTGGCCTAATTAATTCAATTTCTAAAAGCACAAGACATGGACTACTATTACTGGACGAGACCGAATTAAAACAGACAAAGAACTACGTGGATATAATATAATACGAAACGATAGACAGTGTGCACACGCTGCGGGAGGAGTAGCAATAGCGATTAAAAATAACATTCCACACATACTATTACATCGTTAGAAACAATTTGCATTAAACTCACAGACAACACACTTATAATAGCAGCATATAACAATCATAATACTCTCCAAACTTGGCAGCTTATTAAACATAGCACAAAAAGTCCTCATTGTCGGAGATTTGAACACAAAACATGAATCTTGGAACTATCATGCAAGAAACAGAAATGGCAGCATAATACACACGTACATGTTAAGCCACAGCTCAATAATGCTGCACCCAGACATTACACTATCCCGAAAACAACACAACATCATCAACGTTAGACATAATTATCAATAAAAACATACGAAACATCTCAAACCCTCACACTCTCCACGCTACAAAATAGAGTTAAATACATAGTACGCACAATAGTACAAATCGAATGAAGACGTAGCACAAGGAAAACAGTACAGTTACACAACTGCCAGAACTGGGGGCACGCAACAAGCAACTGTCACGCGAAGGTACGGTGCATGTATTGCGAAACAAAAACCACATTCAAGTGTGCCTATTGTGATGGTAAGGACGCAGCCAACGATACTATATGCACTACCTACTTCAACGCTTGGAATGGATGGAAGCAAGCAGAAATAATCGAAAGAAAACGCAGCATAAAACACAATACCAGACACAAGTAGCAGAATTCCCACCATTGCAAGACTCAGACGCGTCAGCTCCAAAACACAATTACTGGCACGAAAGACAACCGCAACAACAGCAGCCCCAGCAAGATCAACAACAGAATCAACAACAACAAACACAGCTACATCCAGAACAACAAAGAAGCAACCCCAAACACACAAAACCATCTCCAACATACACAGGCCACCCACCCATAACATTCCAACAACCACTCGATTCATTTATTTAACTAATGAGTGAATTTAGCACGCTATACACAGTCGTCAACATAGATGGTATGCTACGAGCAATAAAATCACTCAATACACGATTAAAAAGAAAGCACAAGCCCAATACACACATTCACAATATTCGCTAAATTCACAGAAACACTCGATAAATACAACATAAAATGTACAACATACACGTAAAATCACATAATACACATCAGAAATAAGTTCACTCTTAAGTTGTAAATAATTGTAAATATGTTGTAAATAGAATAAGAATGTAAATAGTATAGGATACTAACGCACACAACACCCTCACATATGCCTGCCAGACAGACGCATATGAAAGTGACAAGACCCGGGTTCGGTTCCCGGCGAGGGACATTGATTTTTTTTCTTTCAGATAACTTGAATTTGTTTAATAAACACAACTAAACCACAAAATCAACATAAAATCATCACTAATTAACTGATTACTACCAGGGTGACCAGGCCTCAGAGTTTCACCCGGAGTCTCAGGGTTTCGACATAGTTTCTTCGGGCTCCGGGTTTTATTAAAAAATCTCTGGGTTAGGCTAATTTTATTAAAAATTAATGTAAATGAGTTGTAGCAATGAAAATAACATAGTTACATTTCATATAATTATTACAGATCTCGCACGTGGTGCCTGAGTATATCTAACTCTCTATTTCCTATCAGTCGCCGACGGTTTGACTGTTCGGTGCCGCCAACTGCTCCATTCGGACTATCAACATTCAGTCGGTAGTGCGAGTTAAACAGTAGAGGGTGTTGGTTGATGGTCGATGGACGCAAAATTGAATAAAATATACGTATAAGTGTTTAAAACTGTATATCAGCAGATAAGTAAGTATAGAAATAATTGCAGCAAACAAATTCGTCCAAAGTCGATTGAAGATTGCATCATTGAAGTTGGTGTTAAAAGCAATAATCTAATTCCATTTTCAATAGCCTGCGATGATCAAACAAAGATAAGCAAAAATTATTCCCAGTTGCAGTCAGATATTTTAATATTGGTACAGGCATACAAATAAAACTCATAGATTTCCATGAAAATATCGATGAAAGCTTTGATTCAACTGTGAAAGAAATAAAAAGCACATTGCGCAAGTATGGTCTTGATATTGATATGCTGGTGCATATTGTGCTGATAACGCATTTGTAAATTTCGGCGTGCATAATTAAGTTTTTCTGAAACTCAAAGCTGAACATGGAGATATTCTAAAGGCCAACTGCATATGCCACGTAATCCATAATGCAGGAAGAAATGCCTGCGAGGCGTTATCATTCGATGTGGAAAACCTGGTTTTAAAAGTGTACGCGGAGTTTTCCAAATCAGCGAAGAAAAACAGTAAACTGTAGGTATGTTTTGAATATCTGGATATGGAAAACGAAAAAATATTGAACCACGATATCATCAGGTGGTTATCTCTATTCACAGCACTTGAAAGACTAATTTTAGCTTGGCCAGCAGTAAAATCCTACTTCCTAGAATTAGATGAGAATAATTGCCATAAAGTAGTGTGGGATTTTGTAAAAACCCAAGAAAATAAATTATAAGATGATTTGAGTGGGTGTTTGAGTTTTCATGAATGTTATATTTATTTTGTTCATCATTATATACATACCTACATAACATCCAGCCTTTCCCATTTTCTGAGGTAGCGGACCCTTTATTTCCCTACAATTAATAGCCACGTACTTCAAAATACATTTAAATATTCAACAAAATACTACTACTACTCCGTCCACAGAAGTCTGCCTTTCAATCCTTATTTTCTAACAATTGCTCGCCAAATACTCCATACGTAACTGTCTCGCCTCGTTATTATCCATACACCTTGTCATATATGTTCTCTTATTATTTCTGTTTATAATTTGACGTTCACTCAAAACATTTTCTATCATATTCATCCATTTATTCCACGGTCGTCCTCGCATTCGTGTTCCTTCAATCTCACCCAAATAAATCTTCTTAGTCAGTCTATCATTAGACATTCGTTCCACATGTCCAAACCAACGCAGCCGACTTGAAGCCACTCTTTTCACAAAATTTTCAATAATTTCACATTCATCACAGACTACTTCATTCCTAACACGGTCTCTTAAGAATCTCCCGAAGACGAACAAATAAATGCAGTGGTTCCTCATTTTGCTCGCTAGCCAAAAATTCGAATACAAGTTTCCAGTTCAAATGCAGTAGTTGCTTACATCTCGGAATGTACGCAATCATTCAAAATTCTAATTGGATAAATCCTTATGACCAGCCTTAAAAACTTGTTATTTATTTTACGGCATTTCAAGACATACAAAAATTTAGAGAGACATATCTCTTCTCATGCACCTCAAAAAGTTACATAAAAAGTTGTTCAAAATTTAAAACCGCATAATGTGATGTTACAGTGCTCAAATATTTTTGTATATCGAACAAATAATGTATGAAATATTACATTTTAATGACAGATCAGGAGGCCATGAAACAAAAATTGTATGTATTTTTGTTAATTACAACAACAAATAATCTAATCTGAGCATTAAATATGACATCATGTTTGATGCAGTTTTTAATTTTGAACAAATTCAGGTTCAGGGTCAATTAAATATAGTGAACTGAAAATGTTGTTATTTTGTAGTTTATATAAATGATAACATCTACTTGTTTATTGAAAAAATAGAAAAAGATGACGATCTTTGGAACACAAATATGCTACAATCATGTCGCCACCATGCCGTAACTCACGAAAGACACCATAATATTGAACTTATTTATAAATACGAGATTATGAGAAACGTTCGGACTGCGATAATACGACCGCGGCACGACAGCGTATGTGTCCATAGACATGCATACTAATTCAGCACAATGTACGATATCGAGAATAGTGACACCATTCATCAGCCTGATGTATTATGAAGTATTGATAATTCTAAGAAAATTATACCTGGGAATATCCCCGCTCACGATGGATTCATGTGTTATCAATCTACTTTAACGATGGACTTCCCAGAGTGAAGTTTAATTAGATAGGAGTATATTTATTATTTTATGTGTTTTGTTGTAAAAATCACGTTTTAGAATTTTTTTTTATAATCACTTTTTTCCTGAGGTCAAACAATGAATTACTGGAAAAAAGTTAAATAGTTTATAAGTATGTATTACAATTTTTACAATATGAGTTGAAAGTCTTCGAAACGGGTTACAGTGATGGTCTTCTGTGTCCTGTATGGTGTATATGATAATCATATCATTTGCATGGTATATAGCAGCGTTCCGCAACCTTTTTATCTGGCGACCCATAAAATATGAATTCAAATGTAAGGAGACCCATATGAGACTGTATGGTAGGAGAGGGGGCTTTAGTCTCTTAAAATTACAGGACCATACAAAAAATATAGACGTAAGATTTAAGATAAAAAAAAAATTATACCAGCGCAATGTATAACAGCACCTCTACCGTCTACCTCATCCTAATAGACACTAAAATTACTAACCGCCAATATTTAAATGAAGTATTCTGATTTAGCAAGTATATAAATCGTTGGCTTCCACATCCGTTGTATTTATCCTAAATCATTAAATATGTATGTGACCCGTTTTTAAACTTTTGCGACCCAGAACTGGTTCGCGACCCAATGGTTGCGATCGGCTGGTATATAGCAACGCCCATAACATACAAACAAGTCTATTACTAAATCCAGCTCTGCTTTTAAAGAACGGTATAATTATTGGTTCGGTAGAACGTTGAACCTTGCGAGGTTAGTTCATCTTGAGTTGTGCTTGGTGTATGTTTAAGCACTACATTTTTTAATACAGTAACCAATATAGGTGATATTTTTGAACAATGAAGATAATTCGATTATTATTTTTATTATTCCTGGTAAATGGCAAAAGTTTAAACGCAAATAATATGAGGAGTGGTAAAGAACTACAAAATAATTCTACATTGTGTATTGAATCTGAGATTTGGGGAACACTAGTCGAGGAGTGGGCTCTGAACCTAAAAAAGGACAGGTATAAAATTCTCATCTATTTGTTTTATTTTAATGGAATTCTGTAGAGGGAGGACGAATTTTTTTATATGTAATGCGACAAATGGGTCTCTATTCTTTAAGTGTCCGTAAAGTCATATTTTTACTTTCTTATACGTAGTATAAAGAAAGTATAGGAATCATGAAAAATTTCGATTGCGAGATTTTGATGGAAATACACGTTTTCAGGTCCCCTGAATACGTTTTGACTATTTTCTCAATGATGTCTGGGTGTATGTATGTATGTATGTATGTATGTATGTACATATGTATGTATGTATGTGTGGCCGTATGTTCATTATCTCAAAAACGAATAAAGCTAGAGTAATGAAACTTCATATTTAAAAGTTTTTCGGATTGGCGAAGAGCTGATTAGATTTTGGGTATAATTAGAAAACCGGAAGAGGAAGTTTACTGAACACAGAAATTATAAATTTCAAATTATTTTAAGAACAAAAAACGATACGTAAAAATTTTTCAAATGAAAGTTGTAGCGAATATATATTATCAAGAAAAAATGTTGTATACATTTTTCGTCTATCTTTATCCAATTTTGAGTAAAATGTATTTATATATTGGCATGTATTTAAAATATCATATATGCTATGAAAACAAAACAAAGACAAAATATTTACAGAAATACGCATTTGAAATGTCAAATATGTGCCAATTTAAATCGAGTATAAGAAAGTAGTGTGGTGACCACACCAGATTTTTTTATCTTGAAATACCGCATTGCTTTGGATTTAAAACTATATCAATTAATATGTAATGTAAAATAGTATTTTTATTCATATATATATATATATATATATATATATATATATATATATATATATATATATATATATATATATATATATATATACAGGATGTCCTATTTAAACGGGCCACTACAGGGATCTCGGAAACTATAAGAGATACAAGGTCGGTTAAATTAGACAAAAGTTGCACATTTATGGGCCGATGTCAATGGCGATTTCATATTTTGAAAATATTGCATGGCTCACTAGATAATGACAAAATTGTGATTTTTTTCGAATTTTAATTTTCCATTATAACTCGGATGGTATTGAAAATATTGAAAAATGTTTCAAATAAATATTTTAGCATAGAGAATAGGCTTTTTGTAGAATTTGATGAAATTGTTTTTTACTTTTCTATTTTGGAGATACAGCATGCAAGTTCAATTTTTTAAATAGGAACCATATATAATTTTAGTTTAGTTAAAAAGAGTTATTTTTCCCCTTTACAATGATGTATTTGTTTATATAAATATCTTTTTTAGTTTCGAAGAAAAACTAAAAAGTATGATAAAAAGAATGATTTTCGTAGTATGCCATGAAAATTTGATATAAAACAATTGCATCTAAACATGTTTAGTACATGTAAAACAAATGAAATTCAATAACATTTGATAAACGAAACAAAATGCGTTGTGTAAACTGAAAACTATTACACAGATTTTCGTATGAAGCCATACCTACATAAATTATATTTTGTCTATAATCTTTTGTTTACCAAATATTATTGGATTTCAATTGTTTTGCATGTACATAACACATTTAGATGCAATTGTTTTATACCAAATTTTCATGGCACACTACGGAGATCATTCTATTTGCCATACTTTTTAATTTTTCTAAAAAACTAAAACAGATATTTATATAAGCGAATACACTATTGTAAACAGAAAAAATAGCGCTTTCTAGCTAGAGAAAAATTAACTATGGTTTCCATTTAAAAAATTCAACTTGCATGCTGTATCTCCGGAAATATGTATTAAAAAAAAATATCATAAAATTTATCAAGAACTTTCTTATGTATGCTAAAATATTTATTTGAAACTTTTTTCAATATTTTTTATACTTTGTGAGTTATAACAGAAAATTAAATTTCGAGAAAATCACACTTTTGTCATTATCTAGTGAGCCATGCAATATTTTGAAAAAACTAAATCGCCATTATCATCGGCCCCTAGATGCGCAACTTTTGTCTAATTTAACCGACCTTGTATCTCTTACAGTTTCCGAGATCCCTGTAGTGGCCCGTTTAAATAGGACACCCTGTATATATATATATATATATATATAATAGTTGAATTTATTTCCCGGTATATCATTTTAAAATAGAAACAGCCGCAATTGTATTTGTATTGTTTTTTTTTAATGCGTCACACAGAAATAAGGCTAAAACTTGTTTAACTTGACAAAATATATATTGCAGGATTTCATTGCAAATATGCAGATAAACATTTTGAATCGGGTTTAATTGTTTTCATGATAAATACCTATATAAAAATTGATATAAGAAAGCCATGTAATTTCCAATTTTTATTTATATCTTTTCAATGTTTTAGTTTTGCTATATAGACAATACATTTTAAAATGCAGATGGTGATTTTTCCAGATTACGAATTGATTAAATTGTAGTTATAGAATATGAAAGTAAATAGTTTCTTGACTAAAGGAGGCTCATATTCTTACTGTAGTAAATTGTAATTTCAATTTGATTCTTGAATCTCTTCTTACATGTGTTAATATAATATATGGACAGCTTGTTTAATTTCATGACAATAATGTGTAAATATTAGTCTTCTGGGGATAATTCCATGATAACTAACCCTACATAATTATAGTTTCAAAATCAATGTTTTACATAGTGAAACATAATATTTTGTTTATCTTATTTAATTACAATTTTATAAAATTTATGAAACAAATCTATACCTAATTGGATGCTTCATGGTGTACGTATTACGAAATATTATCAATGTAATTAGCATTTTCCATTAAAAGTGTTATTATGTACCTGCATTGTATATTGTTATTGTTATCGAGAAGGCGTGTGTCCAAATATTCAAAATCGCTACAGAAACAACTTTTGATGTCAGTAAGAAACATTTGCATATTGACAGGTCAGCTGTTAAAACATGTAAAACCGTAAGAAGCCGTGATGGTTTTATTTTTGTAAGGTCAGTGACTTGGTTTATAAACTTTGTGGTATGTCAGATATACTTGACCTTTGTGTAATATTTGCACAAGTTTGGCACCTGATGCACCTACTCATCGTATTTTACAAAATATGCACGAAAACTTAATTTGGTATAATTATACTAATTTACAATAATGAACGCAATTTTTTATTTATTATTTATATGTACGTTATTTAAAAACATATGCATACATACATAATTTTGAAAAAAAAAATGTGTACAGTGAACACTCGATGTAATTAACTATTCATAGCAAAATTAATTAAGTGTTACTATTAACATTTAGTAACGAACGCAGTAGGAAGTTGGAGAGGTGCTGAAATTTAAACCGTTTTTTAATAAGAAGCATATGTTTAATATAATTCGTAAATAATGTAATTTTTGTTTTCAAGTTCTTTTTTTTATTTTTTCCGTGGTAATTTGTTATAAGTTTGTGAATTTGCTACTATGAATACGAAATAAAGCGTTGATTTTTCTTAGTTAAATAACTACAGCGAATATAAGATGCATCGTTAAAATTTTAACGGTGCATATTTAAATTCATATAAATAATGGTATTTTTCCCTTGCTTTTTACTAATATTTAATGCTCTCCCACATTTATTACTTTCTCGTATGCATTGTACTAAATTGTCTAATTGTAAGATATTTTTTTCTTAATCTAAACTAAAACTCTAATTTTTTTTTCTGTATTTGTAGGAGTGATAGAGTATTAAAGATGCCGACAGAGGATTCATTTATATTAATCCATGGTACCGAATCAGATTCTTCAACAGGACGCGAAAAGATAACTTCTGCTTCGCAGACAAATACTCCCATGAACCAAATTACGGATACGGATCTTTATTTATTAGGAGCGATTGAAAAACTAGCTCATCGCACACAAATTTTAGAAAAAAGGATTAAGACGCTTGAAGAAATGTTTCATTATTCTTTAATTGGAAAGGAAATAATACGAGGTGCATTGAGTAATGAGAAAATGCAATACATATTATAATACTTCATTTATTTCAGATCCCTGTCCCAAAAAATATATACGAATAGGTACTCAGTGCTATTTTTTCTCAGTGAAGGAAATAGAAGGAAAAAACTGGAAAAACGCAAACAAGTTCTGTAAGGAACAAACGGCGATTTTATTAGAAATGGAAACGGTTGAAGAAAATCAAGACGTTGTTAATTACATCCAAAGCCATACAAATCTGAAAGGTTGTGTATGAAATATGAAGTATGTTTCAAATAATGATTTATTTATTTAACAGGAAAAGATTTCTGGACTGGTGGCTTAAATCCTGGTTTACTTTGGATTTGGAGCAATAGTGCACGACCCGTTTTCACTTCCAAGAATTATTTATCTGAAAGTCAAGAAGATGGGAGATGTTTACGTTTGACATACAATACAAAATATGGAACCTACATGTATGGTTCTTCAGACTGTTCGTCAAAATTGTATTACATTTGTAAAATTCCAGATAAAACCACTAGCAATAAATTAAATATGTTTGCTAAAGAACATACCGTATTTCAATAAATATCTGTTTGTGTAAACTATTTAACTCACCTGAAAAATTAAATTTTAAATTTAAGAGAATATCTGCGTTGCGCCTCATAGATGCTTAATATCAAATCACAGATATACTCGTATGTTCTGAGGTGGCACGTGCTTCCTTGTGTGTTATACACTCTTAATTTATTAATAGCTATCAATCACGGATCAGAATTATTATTATTTTTTATTAAAATTGCGTTGATTTTGTAAATAAATGTCTGTTGTCATGGTATGCGTTGCATGGAAACATTTCCAAAGGCTTCTAAATATTGCAGTTTTGCTCCGATTTATTATAATTCATTATTTATGAAATTAAGTGTTTTTACTCCCTCCTGGAAAAAATAGTATATAACAAAGGTTTTTGTAAATAAATGTCTGTTGTCATGGTACGCGTTGCATGGAAACATTTCCAAAGGCTTCTAAATATTGCAATTTCGTTTCGATTTATTATAATTCATTATTTATGAAATTAAGTGTTTCTACTCCCGAACGTGGAAAAAATAGTATATAACCCTCGGGAGCGACCACCATTTTCCCTCGATGTATTTGCAGCCCTCTTGCTTCGCCCTCGTGCTTCAAATTACACCTCAGGAAAAATAAGTGGTTTCTATCTCTTGGTGTATAATGTACGATTAAATTACTGATTTTAATTTAAAAATTCATGTGATATGAATTGCGCTTTAAATCACTGACTTAAATCATGTCACTTAAATCATATACACCCGGACAGATATATTGAAATAATTTCACTTTATCTACGAGCTAAATTACCAAAATTAATATCTTTAAAATGTACTCTACGTTTAACGTGATCCATGACTTAAAATGTAATTCTTAATTGTATTGCGATAAAATTCTAGTCTGAATTATGTAAATAACAGAATGTATATTTCTGAATAAAAACATTGTTACAAAGTGATATATAAATATGTATGCAACATATGTATGATACAACTGACGGATGCCGATGTTACTATATTATACATGAAATAAAGTTATTTGAAACGAAATACAGGAAATTGAAGAAAGTGTGGCTTTTGTTAATAAGCGTATCCAGAACTATCCAATAAAAAATAATATTAATTAATAATAAAGCGATTAATTTGTTATTAATTTAAACGGTTTTTCATTTTATTATTTATAATTAAAATATAAAACTAATAACAAATTGGGCGAGAATCGAACCCAGACTGACCGCGTGGTAGCCAGTTATTTAAGCCGCTCAGCACCGAGCTCGGCACCGCTGCACCAACTGTCAGCCAGTATTCTGATCGGTTGTATAAAAGGTGCTACATATTTAAAGCCCTTTTTCTCGAAAAGGGCAAAACGTTCCGCGCTATTTATTTGCCACGAATCACTACTATTGTACAGGTAATTCCCCCTCCCCAAAAAAAAATCAGGGAAATCCATTTTCCGGTCGCGACAATGTCCCCTTGTTAGATTTAGAATTTTTTTTGTATTCTTTTTACCAGACATTTTTTTTGTAATGTTGTAAAGTGCTTTGGTATCATTTTTATTTGCTGATTCTTCCGCTTTTATAAGCATTCCTTCTATATTTCTTCTTCTATCGTGTCTTGCTCTTTTCTTGATTTCTTTATTTCTACATTTCCTTTAGCCCTAATTTTTCTTGTTCGTTTCTGCTCGTCAGTATGTTTTGTTTTTTCTTTTTCCTTGTTTCAATTTTCTCCCATGTTTCTCTTGACATCCAGCTTTTATGGTGTTTTGCTTTTTCTTCTGTTTGTATTGTAGCTTCTTTCATTATTATTTTATAGTCTTTCCATATTTGTTCTCAATTCTGTTCTTTGTTTCCGTTTTGATTTGGTTTCTTTCCTGAACAATGTTGGAATTTTTCTCCTATTTCTGAATTTGGTTTCAGCCATTGTACATTATAATTCTCTATCCAATATTTATTTTCTCGGTTTGCCATAAGTTTAATTACTAGTTTCCCTCTAACCATAATATGATCTGTGTTTGCATCCGCCCGCTCATAGTTCTCACGTCTAGTAACATATTTTCCCATTTTTTGTCTATTGCTATGTGGTCTATCTGATTTAGGTATCTTTGATTTGGAGATATCCAAGTAGCTTTATGGATTGATCTGTGCTTGAATAGACTGCCCCTATTACAAAGTTATTATCTGCAGAGAAATCAGCAAACATTTCTCCATTCTCGTTTATGAGCCCCATCGCTTCTTTACCCATTATTTATTCTCTTCCTCTATTGTCTCGCTTATTTTGACATTCATATCCCCCACCATTATAAAGATATTTCTTTTGTGTTTTCTCCGTAGTTCATTATGTATTTTTTTTAACTTCTTCGTAATATTCTTCTTTTTCTCCCGTTATTTTTTCATTCGTAGGCGCATAAACATTGATAACTAGGCTCTACCTGTGAGCACCATGTGGCCACATTCGTAATTTCTATAAAAATTATTTTTGAAAATTTCTGTTTCTGCGTTGCCTGTACCTTTGCGTCTCCTAGTCGCAAACTCTCTACAATGTCTTGTTTTTGTCTGTTTATCCATCTTTTGTGTCTTTCTCCATCTAACTGTCTTTATTGCAGTCGGATATTATATTGCAAAAAAAAATATTTACTATTGTCGGGGATTTAAAAAAAGATCCCTCTAAACGGAAGCTTTAATAGACTTTGTAGAAGTACAAATAACGTATTTTAGGTATTTTAAACATACATTCACCAACACTACTTTTGCGCATTTGTCAAAATGATGTCATTATTGTTTATTTTTATGTTGCTAAGGGGTGGGCTGTCATTTCATGCGCTGTCATTAATGTTGCCTAGGTTACGCAATTGCAGCTAACTTCATGCGTGACGGACAGACAAGGGCTTTTATAATACGTATAACTAGGCTCTTCCCGTGAGCACCATGTGCCCACATTCATAATTTCTATAATAAACTATTTTTACCTTTGCGTATCCTAGTCGCAAACTCAAAAATATCTTGATTTTGTCTGTTTATTCATCTTTTCTGTCTTTCTCCATCTAACTGTCTTTATTGCAGCCGAATTTTATATTGCAAAAAAAATATTTACTATTGCCGGGGGTTTAAATAAAATATCCCGCTATAGTATAGAGTCTATACGGAAGCTTTAATAGACTTTGTAAAAATACAAATAACGTATTTTAGATATTTTAAAATACATTCACAAACACTACTTGTGCGCATCTGTGGGATGTCAAAATGACGTTATTATTGTTTATTATTATGTTGTTAAGGGTGCTGTCATTCATGCGCTGTCATTAATGTTGCCTAGGTTACACAATTGCAGCTAAATTCATGCGTGACGGACAGACAAGGGCTTTTCTATATATAATGTACATAAGGTAAAAACGTGCTCTAAACCTGGCTACAATTATACTTTCTGAAATGGCAGACCATTTAATGAACTATTTTTTACTATTTCGGCTAACCATAAAGGCTATACCATATTCGTGTTTCACATTTTCTTAGATTTTTCCAGAATATATTAATTTTACGCCATTTTCTAATTCATTTTCCCCTATGCCTTTCCGTCTGATTTCATTTAGTCCCAGAATTTCAATGTTGGATCTTTCCATTTCTGCAGCATTTTGCTTTGTTTTCCCTGTTGTCGTCATTGCTCGTACATTTCAGCATCCTATATATTTTCTAGATCTTACCGTTTATTTCATTTTCATACAACAATGAGTTTGATTTTTTTGTCGTTTCCATATCCGTAGCAGTTTGTTCTTTGTGCCTGCCTTCATTATGGTGTTCTGTTTTCTTATCTTTCAGAGATTTTTCAGTTGGTAGTTTTTTGGACCTGTTGTGTCCAATCCTTCCTCTATCTTGTTCCATTGTAGCTCTCTCCATTGATTGTTGGTTTTTGATATCCAAGTTTAACTTTGTCGCCTTCTTGTTTTCTTATCTCTGCTTGTATTTTCTTATCATCTACGGTTAGATTATGCTCGATGTAGGTTTTCGTGCCTTTTAATCTGTACTCATTTTTCATTATATCTAATTTTTTCTTAAGTGATTCGACTTCTATTACTACGATTTCTTTCTTCCCTGTTGGGTATGCATTTTTGATAGTGGCTTCAACTCCTAGTTCATGATTGATAAAATCCTGTACGGTTCTTGCATTTATATTTTTCTCTCCCACCCCTGATATAACAATGTTATTTTTTTCCTTTTTTCTTTTTCTTGTTTCTCAATTTTTTCGACTAGTTTGTCTAATCTCGTTATCATTTCTGTTTTCTCGGCTTCCCATTATCCTCCTTTTGCTTTATTTCTACTTTGAGTTCTTTAATCTCCAGCGTATTCCTTTTAACCTCTGTTATTATTTCTTTCATCATTTTTTTTAATTCTTCCATATCTTTTTGTTCTTCTTTTTTTCTGTTTTTGGTTATAATCCGGAGATCTCAGTATTTTCTTACTTTTAGAAAATAGTTCGTTTGTATCTTCCTCACCTCCACTGCTTCCTGTTCTTCTTTCTCTTTTATTGTTTTGCATCGGTTGATAGTTGTAAATAATCATAGCATTCACGTCACACACAGATGTACTGTTGGTTGTCTAGTAGTTGGCTTAGCGTCCCTTCAGTAGTATTGACTCAGACCTAATTATTTCGGTCAGAGCGCTACTTAATGACAGATAGCGCTAATTGTACACTGATAGTTTATAAACAAGACGAAAAATCCAAATAACCTCAAAACTTGTCTTTGTATGTTTGTATTAAAAGATATTCCACATACCACCCAGCCGACATGCTACACTTCTACAACGTCGGTAATTACAACGTACACTTACCGACAGAGCATAGATACGACATCTATTACAACAGTTACCAATACTTAACAAGCACTTCACGTACTCTGGTAAATATAAGATATTACATAAATTAAAATTAGAAAAAAACAATTCCATTTATGTTTCAGTGAAACGTACCAAATGGGATTCACATTCTTGTCACTAGTATTGGCAATATTCGTTTTGTTGTTTGTTGTGTTTGTATGTATTTACTTGTACTTCAAACATGCCTTTCAATACTGGCAAAAAAGAGGAGTGGCACATTTACAGCCAAGCTTTCCACTCGGCAATTTTAATTCGAATGTGACAAGAAAAAGTGCACAAATGATACAGGAAATGTATATGCAACTAAAGAATACTGGTGCAAAATATGGCGGTTATTACCTGTTGGGAATGCCGTTTTTCTTACCACTTGACGCAGAGATATGCAGACATGTATTAACGAAAGATTTTCAACATTTCCATGATCGTGGAATATATTACGATGAAGAAACAGATCCATTGTCTGCACATTTGGTTTCGCTTTCTGGAAACAAATGGAAATGTTTAAGAAATAAGCTTACACCGGCATTTAGTCCAACAAAAATTAAAAACATGTTTCCTACGATCGTAGCTTGTAGTTTTGATATAAACAATATATTGGAGTCCGCAGCAGACGGATCAGGAACGATTGATATACACGACATAACAACGCGATACACAATTGATGTTATTTGTTCATGTGCATTTGGTGTTGAATGTAACAGTTTGAAAAACCCAGATTCAAATTTCAGAAAGTGCATTAACATGTTTGTTAAACCCAGTGTAATGGATTCCGTCAGATTTATTTTAGGTATGCTTGTACCAGATGTGCTTAAATTGTTCCGAATATCGATCATTAATCCTAAATCATCGAATTTTTTTTTAAATATCGCTAAGCAAACGGTTGAATATCGGGAGAAAAATAATTATTATCGAGATGATATCATGCAACTATTAATACGACTCAAACATAATGAAAATATTGATGACGATTGTGATAGGATAGAGAAGAAAGAAAATCCTATTGAAGCGTTATCAATGGAACAGCTTGCTGCACAAGTGTTGTTATTTTTTATCGCTGGATTTGAAACGTCTGCAAGTACATTATCATTCTGTTTGGTTGAATTAGCGCACAATCAGCATGTTCAAAATAAAGTGCGTCAAGAAATTATGGACGTTTTAAGAAATTATAATGGTAATCTGACTAATGAGGCAGTCATGGATATGAAGTACATGGACCTCGTAATATATGGTAAGTAAAAATCTAAATATTCAATTTAACCCTTATTTACTGATTAAATTTTTAGAAACCATGCGTAAATATCCTCCCTTTCACATGTTGAACAGAATTTGCACCAAGTCTTACAAAATGCCAGACAGTGATCTGATTATTGAAAAAGGCACGCGAGTAGTGATATCAACTTTGTCGATACACCATGATCCAGAATATTATCCGGAACCAGAGAAATTCGATCCACAACGTTTTACTGAAGAAGAGAAGGCTAAACGACATCCATATACATATCTGCCATTCGGTGACGGGCCTAGAAATTGTATAGGTAATGGAACAATTTTGTCAATATTCAAAATAAAATCATTTCACAATTCATTTAATTTATTTCTAGCTATTCGGTTTGCAATGATGGAAATGAAAATAGGAATGGTAAATTTTTTAACACATTACAAATATTCACCTGATCCGAGAACAAAATTTCCTTTGGATGTCGTAGCAAACGGAAATATGTTGATGCCGCAAAAACTCTGCCTAAAACTGGAAAAGTTATGATATATAAACATTTAGTATTAAAATATGTTTATTTTATATATATATATATATATATATATATATATATATATATATATATATATATATAATTTAATTTGCTTTTTTCGTTAATAATATCCTGGAACATAATTTATAATATATATTTTGTGTGGTATTAAGCCAGTAGTTTAATAAATATAGCATTACTTTTCCTGTGCTCTATAAAAACTTTTCTGATTTAACACTTAGAAATATACCATACCTCTTCATGTGATTTGTAGGTATTTTTATATTTGTTTAATATAAATCCAGATTTCCAATTACACAAAATTGTATATTTGTACATAATTGTGTATAATTATATTATAAATAAATGTTCGAATAACAATTTTAGTATACAACTTATTATCTATCCAGTAACCACGCAAATCTATAGTTTAGATAATGTCTTACATTTTAAGTAACAGTGTACACACTGTGACACGATGTATAATAAACCAATTCAAAGATAGCAACTTTTGCAGGGTAATCAAGTATACTAATATAGCTGGCTAACTGTTCCAATCTTGAACTGATGGAATGTTAAATTCTTACCTTATTTCAAAGATTATTATTGAAATAACACCAAAAATTATATGGGCACAAATTAGTGTAAATCCGTGTAAATTAATAACAAATTAATAATAATTAATTTGTATTCCAGCTCCTCTTCAGCTGCGGTATTTTCAGGTCAGCAGAGTTTACCAAGTATCCACATTTAAAAAGAACATTAATGAATATTAATGGACCATATTCTGAAATTATATGAAACCAAGGCTTATCCTCTTTATTCAAAAGTCTTTACATTTAATCGAGGTAGGATTTCGTGTAGGCTGACGCAAAAACCATTTTTTTAAGTTAATACAAATTTATTATTAATTAATATTATTTTTATTGTTATTAATTTAATCGGTTGTTCAGTTATTATTTATAATTAAAATATAAACATGTATGAGTGGGTGTGTTATTGATTTTAATTGGTGTGAAGATTTTGATGTTTGTGAATTTACGTGTTATTACCATTGATTACCATGTTCTCTGTTCTTGATGCATTTAATTGTATTTTCCATTTGTTATAATATTTTTCTAATATGTGTGCGTGTATTTGCAATTGTTTGTTTGCTGTTATTGCTGAGAATGAATGTGCGTATATTGTTGTGCCATCTGCGTAGAGTGCTGTTTGTGTTTTTGGAAATTGTGGAATGTCGCAACCATGATGTATTGCATTATTGAGCACATGAGCTGGGCAGCCAGTTCCAATTAGGTTATTGTTAATTTTGTCCAGTAGCTTAGAATAGACATTATTTTTTCCTTGTCGCCTATGTCCACCGAAATTTATGTTACAGTTGTCACCGCAAAATGAAATACACTACAGGGTGTTAAAAAAAAGGGTAAAATAATTTCATGGTATATACATTTCGATGTACTGATTCACAATCAAAAAGATTTTTTTCAAAATTCGCAAAATTATAGACATGCTTCTAGAACAGTACATTTTTAGTGCCACTGGTAGTACACAAATGAGTACGGGTATTCAATATAAATTTGTTACCACGTAAGTTACGTGACGTAACTGATGTTGAATAACAAATGAATTAATTTTATTCTGACGTTTTGTAATAATGTACTGTCACCAGTGGCACTAAAAATGTAGTCTTCTAAAAGCATGTCCGTAATTTTGCGAATTTTGAAAAAATTCTTTTTGATTCTGAATCAGCACATCGAAATGTATATACCATGAAATTATTTTACCCTTTTTTTAACACCCTGTATATAATACCATTCCTATTCAAAGTATCGGTAACTAGATCAGAAATTGTTGTCGAGTCTTCTTTAGATTCAAATGCGATATCAATGAGTTTGCATTTGAACCAGAAATTTTAAATCAAAATATTGCAAAATTATTGGAATCATTTTTGTTGATAAATGATGGCTGTGGAAACCGAAATATATAAAATATTTTCCAGCTCATGTAGAATTTGCTGGACTGAATATGGCCCAAGTATATTATTTACTATTGTAGCTACCTTTGTTCGTGCGCAGGACACTTTTTTTGCAAATCTCAAAATCGGAGAAAATTTTCTTGTTCATTGCAATTTAAATAATTATATGATTGGTGATTACAACTGTATGGAAAGAATCGTTGCTTCGGCAGCAGCTACAAATTTCACATCTGTTGACTTTACAAGAAACGAATTTAGGCAATTTAATGTATTTGCGAAGCTTCTTAATATGTTTTGATGTTTTTTTACTTTCTTATACATAGTATAAAGGAAGTATAGGAATCATGAAAAATTTCGATTGCGAGATTTTGATGGAAATACATGTTTTGAGGTCCCCTGAATACGTTTTGACTATTTTCGCCATGACGTCTGTGTGTGTGGATGTGTGGATGTGTGTCTGTATGTTCATTATCTTCAAAACGAGCAAAGACAGAACAATGAAACTTCGTATTTAAAAGTTTATTGACCATATGAAGAGCTGATTAGATTTCTAGCATAATCGCACAACCGGAAGAGGAAGTTTACTGAACATCAAAATCGAATATTGCGAATTATTGGAGAAAATAAAAGTGATATAGAAAAAGTTTTGAAATAAAAGTTATAGGAAACAATAAGCTTAAGAAAAAATGTTCTATGCATTTTTGTTCTATCTTTATCCAATTTTGAGTAAAATGTATTTATATATTGGCATCTATTTAAAATATCATATATGCTATGAAAACAAAACAAAGACAAAATATTTACAGAAATGTGCATTTGAAATGTCAAATATCTGCCAATTTAAATTGAGTATAAGAAAGTAGTGTGGTGCCCACACCAGATTTTTTTTACTACCAATGTGTTCTTCAGTGTCTATTTTATCTTTATTTACAATAGAAATGTTGCAGCAACAGATAAGACAGGTTACCTCCCATTCTGTTTTTCCTTGTTTAAAAGATACGTATTTTTTTAATTCGTCGTTAAATATGCATTTCCTTTTAGGCATTTTTACTTTTGAGGCTATACGTGAAATTGTTTTTTTTTTTAAATAACAATTAAATTATGAACTTACCTATTTTATTGGATGAGTTGAAAACTACTACTAATTTAATATTATTTATTATTTTGCAAAAAAAAGGGGAGCTTATTTGAATATTTATTATAGGCCTTTTTTATGTGAATACATAAAAGAATTATATTTAAAATAAATGAAATTTTATGTAAATTATCTTAGAATTTAAAAAATATTCTACAGTATAGTCGAGATTCGAACAATATCATTTATAAATTGTTCAAAATACCCTCGAAATTACCAAATACGCATCTTATCGTTGTGCTAGCAACGTCATAAACAACATTTTGCAAATATGGTACCTATTTAAGCTATACGTTTTAATTATTACTTTTTAAAAGCATTTTTATCAGCAATATGAGCATTAATGTCATTATAATTAATACCAATCAATGCTAATAACTTATCTTTACACCTGTTCGTTTTGATTTGTAATGATTAGTTTATAAATATTTACAATTACAAATCTAGCTAGTAAGTGGAATACTTTCAGGGACTGTGTAGTAACGTGTGCAACTGAAACATGTGGTGTATCGAAACTAGGTGTACGAATGAAAGATAATTGGTGGAATGATAATGTGAAGGAGGCTATACGCTTAAAGAAAGAAGCATATCTGTGTTTTTTGAGTGTTAAGGATACATATGGCGATTTCCGAGATGCATGTTTGCTTAAATATAAAAGTATGCGAGCGAATGCAAAGCGTGTTGTGCGTGAAAGTAAAATGCAATGTGAGAAAGAGAAGAATGAAAAATTGTCGAATGACTTTGTTCTGAATAAAAAGATGTTTTGGACATGCGTTAAAAAGCTGAAGGGTGGTAACATGTCTCGTGTAAAAGCAGTTAAAGATCATGATGGTAATTTATTGTGGAAAGAATTTGAGATTAGGGAACGAAGGAGCAGTTATTTTAGCAAATTATATGAAAATAATTGTGTTATAAATGATAATATGAGTGATTTTGATTGTGGTGAAGATGAATATTGGGATATAAATGAAGACGATGTAAGTAATGCTTTGGCTAGAATGAAAACTGGTAAAGCTGCAGGAATAGATGATATTACAGTAGAGATGTTAAAGTATGGTGGCGAAAAAGTGTTTGCTTGGCTAGTTTATTTATGTAAATGCTGCTTGCGGCAAAATGTTGTTCCAGAAGATTGGAAGCGTGCTGCAATTGTTCCATTGTATAAAGGAAAAGGAAATATGAATGAATGTACCAATTATCGTGCGATTAGTCTCTTGAGTGTTGTGTGTAAGTTGTACAGTAGTGTTCTAATTAATAAAGTAAGGGAGATTACATGTAGTAAACTGAATGGTATGCAAGGTGGGTTTTTGCCTGAAAGAGGATGTGTGGATCAATTGTTTTCGCTTCGAATGATTGTGGAAAAGACTTTGGACCGAAACAAGAAATTGTTTTGTGCTTTCATTGATTTAAAGAAGGCATATGACAGTGTTGTGCGTGAAAAATTATGGCCTATTTTGAAGGAGTATGGCGTTAGTGGTACGTTATTGAGAGCACTAATGGCTTTATATGTAAATAATCAAGCAGCAGTTCGTGTGGATGGTAGTTTGAGTAGATGGTTTAATATTGACGTGGGAGTGAAACAGGGTTGTGTGATGTCTCCTTGGCTTTTTAATTTGTATATGGATGTGTTATTGCGACGAGCGTTAGAGTGTACAAATGATGGTGTGAAAATAAGTGATTTCGTTGTGCCTGCATTAGCATATGCTGATGATGTGGTTATTATGGGTGAATCTGAGGAACAATTGACGAGAATGATTGAGAGTGTCAGAAATCAGGGAAAATGTTTGAATTTGATCATGAATGCTTCAAAATGTAAGATTTTAGTTTTTGAGAAGGATGAAGTTACGGAATGCAAGATTAGCATAGATGGTGAGCAAATGGAACAAGTTAATGAATTTATGTATCTGGGATGCATGTTTTCGAAAGATGGACGGATGAATGCTGAAATTGAAAGAAGAGTGGTTGCAGGTAGAAAAGTTTTGGGTGCTTTGGGAATGTTTGCTAGAAATGTGAATGTATCAAGAGAAACTAGGTTATGTGGTTATAATGGTGTACTTGTGCGATCGTTGATGTATGGAAGTGAATGTTAGATATGGGATAACCGGAATAAAAAAGGGTAACTGCGGTTGAAATGAGATTCTTGAGAGGTGTATGCGGAGTGACTAGAAGAGATCGTATGAGATATAAAGTAGTGTATGATGAATGTGAAATTAGTGAAAATGTTGTGAAAAGAGTGGCTTCAAGTCAGCTGCGTTGGTTTGGACATGTGGGAAGAATGTCGAATGATAGATTGACTAAGAAGATTTATTTGGGTGAAATTGAAGGAACACGAATGCGAGGAAGACCGAGGAATAAATGGATGAATATGATAGAAAATGTTTTGAGTGAACGTAAAATTATAAGCTGAAATAATAGGAGAGCATGTATGACAAGGTGTATGGATATTAACGAGGCGAGTCAGTTATGTATGGATAGGAGTATTTGGCGAGCAATTGTTAGAAAATAAGGAATGAAAGGCAGTTTTCTATATAACATATAATATTAATTTTTTTCAGTGATTTTAAGGAATAAAGGGCCTGCTACCCCACTAATGAGAAAGGCGTGATGTTATGTATATATGTATGTATAAACCATTTTCCGCGAACTAACCACATCCGCCTCTCTGAGACCAATTCAAGTTACGAATTGTGATGAGAACTATTCATCGGTACAATAACCGTAGGGTTTAGATCATTACTGCAGCCAATGAAAATCGGAATCGGAAAACATTTGAAGGCATTGTATCGAGCAGATTTGGTTAATTACATACCGAAATCGATTAATGAAAATGTATTAACAAATTCCTCAGAAACCAGAGTGATTACTTAGTGGAACGATTAATAATTATATGACTTTATATCATTCCTAATAATAATGGTAAGACTTGTTATATATAAATGTCAGTCAATGCATCAGTACAATCATTGCATGCAATTACTAGTACAAGCAGTGGCGGCCGGTGACAATTGAAACAGGTGGGGCCAGGGATTAAAAGCAACTATTTTTGTTTATATTTATATGGTGGGTTCTATTATTGATTTATAGTTATTATTTCTATTACAATAATTTTTAGTTACAATCCACTGATGCCGAATATATTGTTTAATTAAGATGACTAATAGAACCCATAAATATAAACACATAAAAGTCAAAGAAAAATTATATTTTTTTATTTATTACAAAGTAAACATAATGCGTACTCGTATTACACATATAGTGACATTATCAAAACAAAAGGGATTCAATAAAGACAGACACTAAAGAAAATAGATATAGACAAGACAGAAAAGTAATAGCAAATTAAATTAGAACTACTGATAAATCCAGGAAAAAATATGAAATACAAAAAAAATACAAGACTTTTCAATCAAGTCTTTTGATTTCCAGTTTTTCTTCCAAACTTAATAACAAGAAACGTTTTTCCAATAAACTATAGATTTTGTTCATGGTTAAAATGTATTGTTTATGGACGCGTAACACATTAAACTTTAAAATAAATTATAATAAAAAACGATAACAGTAATTAGACCCACTATAAGTTATAGTTATAGTCTATAACAGATCAACAACGAGGACAAAGAATAACCCACTATTTACATAAAACACGCTAATTCACGTGCTTGACAATCAATGTGCGCTATGTATGTATGTAAGTGCTACGTGCCAACACAGTTGAATGGGCCAGTCCAGCCTGGCCCCGAAATAGGCGTTTTCGCCTGTATATAAAACACGATCGATACTGCGCGCGCATCATACATGCTCCGTGATACAAGGTGATATACACGTATAGAATAGGGCCAGCTCCGGCTGGCCCCAGAGCCCGTACTAAGTCGCATTATACAATATTGCCACAAAATACGACTGTCATTTTTTTATTAAACAATAAGACGTGTTGAAAATAGATAAAAAAATAATAATTAGAAGAAATACATGTTTTAAAACTACATGTATTGGACTAGTTATAAAAATATAGGTGGGGCCCGGCCCCTAGGGCCCCTATAGACGAGCCGCCCCTGAGTACAAGTATATATTCTTAGCAATGGAGAGGTTAGTGTAGTGATAGTAATGCATAGTTTTACTACTAAGTGTATACATTTACTATGCTTGAAGGTTTTATTGTGTAACATATACGCAGTTTTGTAATAAAAGGTCACTTTAACACAAAATAAAAACATTTAAACAATATAATTCATTGTACATTAATGTATTTATATAAAAATACAAACGGATATACAGAGTGTTCTTTGGTTAGTTAATCACTAGTGGCTGCAATCACTGTCAGTTTGCTTGAATATTTAGTTTAAATAACTACCGGGCCAGTAGTTCTCGTGTAGTTGCCAGCCCACTAGTCCCACAGCAAACATAACAGCGTTGAAGCAGATGATGGCAGTGTACAAGCCCGGGTGTGCGCACACCAGAGGTGTACCGAGGGCCCACACCACTGTCGCAGCAGTGTTTGTCAGGAAATGGATGGCGTGGCGCACACGGCGGTGGGTAATAGACCAAACGACATCGAATGGTGATATGAAGAACTGGAGAGCGGTCAGGCATATAACAATAACATCACCCAGCGTACGGGGAACTCCATCAGTTCTACAGTAGTATACACCGGGCAGTACTATGTGTAGGGCTGCACCAGCCAGGGCCCAGTAAGGGTGTACACTCAATAACAGAGTCACGGACAACAGTCGGGACACTGCAAGCAAACATCACACAGCAGTCAGTCAGTAGACACACGCACGGTAGCACGTGCACAACTCACCTGTCACCGGCACCGTCCACACATGCAGCACAACCAGCTCACTCAGGGGCATATCATTATAGTTAGAAATTCTAGCGAGTTTCTCCCAATTCACGAGTGTAGCGCCCGCCGTGCACAGCGACACAGACGCCCCAGCAACACGGAGGTAGTCTAAAACATATCAGCCTCGTGTTGGTTTTTTTTCTGCATACATGTGCGTGCATGTGTGACACTGACCTGTCCATGTCCAGTCCCCGTATAGATCTGGTACCAGGAGGTACAGTTGCAGAATGGCCTGCGGGCACGCCTCCCATACACCCTCCATAAACTTCAGGCGTGCAACGTTGACCCTCCTCAGGTGCCACTCCGGTACCAGATGTGCGGTACTCGCGGGAAACTTGTGCAGCTTCCACTCCACTAGACAGAGGGCCCCGTATTGCTTGACTTCCGGCCAGTTGACAAGCAACGAACCAACGTAGCGTAGCCAGTCAGCTGCACCAGTGCAGTGTATCTGTCCGCTGTAACATTATGCAATAATGGGTTAATGCAATGTATTATGAACTGTACAACATACGTACTTAGTCCATTTTAATAATGTATGAATGATGACCGCACCATAAACGATTGTTAATGTTACCATAGTCCGCCACCATTGTTCGTTGCTTGCGTAATACATGGATGCCCCGATATCCGACACCATGTCTACTAGGTAGAATAGAAATCCTAGGATAGTGAGACATAAATTCCACCGTGTCACTAGCGTCTCGCCTGAAACATACATCAAAAGATCCATGTAACATTTACAGGGGAAATAATAGTCGTCTAAACTAGTAATATCACCAGGTGTAATGTTGTTACCTGCTCGCAACTGAAGGAACATATTCCATTGTGGAAACCATCTCTTAAACCATTTCTTATTGGTTTCAGTCCATTGTGCACCTGCACACATACACACTCGTATGTTATTATCATGTGTAGTTTCATATAACATTCAATAAAGTGTACTCAAATCCATATAGGAGTGAGGTCATAAAAAACAAATTATTGAGAAGCCCCGCCCCTTATGGCAATATGATGTGCGTAGAGATTTATACGAGTCAAATGTGTAACAGATAGCTTGTTTTGTTTATGTCGTGTATAAAAATTATCGGTTGTGACGTCACTCCTATATGGATTTGAATACTCTATATACTATAGTGATATTAATTATGAAAGTGTTGTGCATACAATTAACATCGAGTTAAATAATGTATTAAATTAGATGAATACAAATAAACTTAAATTAAATGCATCCAAATCAAAATGTATGGTAATGGCGGCAGAACATATGTTTAGCAGAGTGATTAATATAAGAAATGCAATAAAAATAGGCAGGTTAAACATGAAATCATAGAAGAGATAAAGTATCTTGGTATAATTATTGATAGGCAGTTAAACTTCATTATATTAACACGATATTTACGTGACATTATTCAGTATCCGCTTGTAGAATATATGGATATACTGGATAGATAAAAAAGAAACCAGATTGGGCACAAACACCCATGCCTGTAGCCCATCGACATATGACTAAGATATCTTACAACAAATTAATATTTACTGAAATACACAAAATCTTGATCATTAATCCGCAAATAAAACCGTCAATTTAGAACACATACTGAACTGTTTTATTTTAGCCAACTGGTATGTATGAGGTATATATACAGTGAGAGCAAAGATGATTGAAGCTTGGCGCTCTATTGCAATTGTCAAGTTGCCGCTTCACTACGGTAGTAACCGCGACCTTCTCGATTAAAAGTGTACTATTCCGGCCTGCTAACAGGCCTAGTTTGAGCGTGCTGCCGCTGTCGCTAATAACCGTAGGAAAATATTTGAACAAAATACGATTTTGACGGTTGTTAATCAACAAACTACAGAATTCAGTTCTGATTCCGTTTAATACACGGATCTTTTATGTAAAATTGATATATAAACTGTGAATTTTGTGCAATTACATATTAATTATTTGTTAAATATTTGCGTTGGTATTCACAGTTATTATTGTTCATTTTACTATAAATTATAAGTTGTTTTTATAGCAACATTTTCAACTGCAGTGTAGTTTGGTGTGTTATATTAATAACGAATTACTGTAATTATGGTTCATTATAAGAAGTGTTACCGAACTGCAGTCGATAAAAAACAAATTTACTTCATGAAATCTCGTCAAACATGAATATGACACATAAATGGCTTGGAGTTACACACTGGTACTGGTAAATTATTAAATGTTAGTTTTTCGCCAATGTTAAATCGCGTATTAGATAATAAAAGATAGGAGTAAGCATATCCATTGCAGTAAATGTATACCTATATTACAGTTTTTGTTTCAATAAAATCAAATTTCTTTTAAATTCATGATAATATTAATATGTCTACATATTTCACTATTTATTTTGTATTAATAATTAATAATTCTTACGCAACAACCTTTTACAATATTAACTGCCATTTTTTTGACATTGACAAGTAGCTACTGTAACTAACGCCAATACTTCAACATTTGGCCGAGCTGTCAACAAAAAAAATCTGTTGTTTATATCATTCTGCTAGCAGGCCGCTTTAAATCTAGAAGGTCGTGGTAGTAACTATAGTAATGATTTGAAACAAACACAATACATAGGCGTGCCCACGACCTTTTCGGTTTATTGATTGATTGATTATAATTTTTTTTATTTTTATGTATTTAGAATATTTACGTTACATTATAACATCATATGTAACTTCCTCGAAATTAGGGCAGTTCTGTAAAAATTGTTCATGGCAACTTTGAATAGAATACTTCCATTCGTTTTCATTTCGAAGCCCAGAACGAAAATAAGCTCTTAAAATAAATTTATCGTGCTCTTCACCAAACATTGTAACCTAAAATATTCATAAAACTATTGTTTAGAAATACAAGAAAATATTACTTAATTATATACTTACGATATTATTAAACACAGATAAAGATATCAGCCTTAACAAAGACTGATTGTAGAAGAAAATATGAAAAAAGTAAAACACAATCACAAAGAAATAACGGCAAAATAGACACGACGCTACTGAATGATAATTGAATACTCGGTCGGTAACGTCAAAAATTACTAAATATTGATCTTATTTTTATTCCGTGGAAAGTAGTTTCGACTACAATGCGAACTTTGTTTGGTCATGTGAGCTTCGGTATTTTTGCTCGCAGTGTTATATACAGTGCGAATAATGTAAGGCTATACATTGGTAACTTTATTTTAGCTTTAATCAATTTGCCCATGCTAGTACCAATTCGTTGAATAATTTAAGATTAGACATAGGGCATTTACTTAGGCCGTGTTCGAATTCAAGATTTTAGTATTTTAGACAACGAAATTAGGGAGATTTTTGGATCTTGGCGGTCAATTTAGGGTGTGCAATTCAGGGCGTAGTGTGCTTTTACAAATCCTAATGTCTATTTCTAAAATCCTAACGTTATTTAGTGCACAATTTAAGTTATAAAACCAGTCACGTGGTACATTAGTGCACTAAATAGTCCAATTCGAACGCAGCCTTAATGTTACCATGGTGATACAAAAACTCCAATTTATTATGGTTGAATAATGTAAAATTAGACACTTGTCCACAGACTACTATTTTTATTTAAATCATATACACAGTCTCCATTTTTTTTTTTATTAAATCTATTACATGTTATTGGATTAAAAGTACGCTTCAAGTAGTGAAATTATAATAGGGAACTTGCATAGATTTTTAATTAATTTTATTTAATTTTAATTCGACGTACATATATAAAATAATACATAATATATGTAAAAAAAATTTTTTAATTCCATCAATTAGCAGAAATTTTAATTTTAAAATAGCAATTTTTCAATAAAAAATGACGTCATCTAAAACGGGTCGAGCGAAGTGACGTCATTAAATAGCAACATGTCATGCGCAGAGCGAACAGAAACAGCTGACCGATGCACACTACTGAGCTATGTGGCTATGTGTGTGAAAGACCTTTCGTTGTGTGTGTGTGCGCCCGGCTGTGCCCATGCAGTCCTCACGTCACATAGCGTTTTCGCGCCAAGATATTGTATCAAAATTTCAATAATTTATTTCTCCAAAAGCATAGCGAATTTCGAAAAAATTAAAAATACGGAATTTGTTTTAATGTATACAGATTCAGAAAAAAAATAGAAAAAAAAATGTTCAAGTTCCCTATTGTATCAGTACAGTGGCACTAGAAATGTACTCTTGTAGAAGCATGTCCATAATTTCGCGAATTAAAAAAAAAATCTTTTTGGTTGTGAATCAGCACATCAAAATGTATATACCTTGCCATTTTTTTTTATTATAAGCTTTTATTTAGTTTCACTTGTGAGTCAGTCAGTCTGTCTGTCTGTCTGTCTGTCTGTCTGTCTGACGGAGAGACTGAACAAAAGAACATCAATGCATGTATTAGTATATACTAGATATAAAGTTTTCGGTGAATAGTCGGCTTAGCAGCGATAACAACAGAAATTCGACGTTTTTTTGACAGTTGTGTCTCGCATTTTGAATGTACAACAACGATTTAGATATTAATAAAATAAAATTAGTTACAACAAAAGTGATTTATTATAATTTTAACTGTGTTTATGTCAGTGTATAACATTAGTATTAATTAGTGTAGTTCCCTATCTCATTGCAATGAATGTGCGAAGTTCTGCGATGTAATAAGATTGCTTTGCTATGACCATTAACAAAGCACCGGGCCAGTCCATAAAATATAAAATATAAAATATTCCGATCTTCTTCCTTTGAATTTTTGCAAAATGGGCACCTCGTTCACCAGATTTAAATATTTGCGATTCCTTTTTATAAGGAAATCTAAATAATTGCATTAATAAATATCATATCGTCATTTATTTCTTAAAATACCAGACTGCTAGATGACATTTTTTTATGAAATGCAGTGCGCGGTCCCTCAGATTTTATTTTTTTGTGCCTAAACCTTAACAGATATCAGTACAGACAACAACAATAAAAAAATTACTATTGAATGTCTCTTTCTGAAACTATTTACCCGTGTTTCGTACACTAATGGTCCACTGATAATAACTAATATCACCTTAAAAGATGACCTACATCCGTAAGAAGTACAGTACCGAATATTATCCAAATCGATCCAAGCGTTCTGTAGTTATGGATAAAATAACTTTTTTTTTAAAGAACTTTGAAGCAGAATACCAGCTAAACGAAACGTAATTGCATATACGTAAGTTTAGTTAAATCGTCTTATTTTCGACCCAGGAATCTGTGGTTAAGCGACGTCCACGCATTTTAGGGACACCCTGTATATATATATATATATATATATATATATATATATATATACAGGGTGACCCATCTGTGAATGCTCACCATTGGAATCTCCGATACCATAAGAGATACAAGGTCGGTTAAATTAGACAAAAGTTGCGCATTTACGGGCCGATGTTGATGGCGATTTTGTATTTTGAAAATATTGCATGGTTCACGAGATAATGACAAAAGTGTGATTTTCTCGAATTTTTATTTTACTTTATAAGTCAGAAGGTATGGGAAATATTGAAAAAAGCTTCAAATAAATATTTTAGTATAACTAATAAACCTTTTGATGAATCATATGAATTTTTTTTTTACTAGATATTGCCGAAGTTACAGCATGGAACTTTAATTTTTTAAATGGGAACCATAGTTAATTTTAATCCAGTTCAAAAGTGCTATTTTTCTCTTTACATTGATGTAATTATTTTATATGATTTTTATTTATTTAAAGTAAGACCTTTACGTGTTTTCTTCAAAATTGCGTAACTCATAATTGTACTTCTTTAACACATTAAAAACAGTGAACAGGGGCGGACAGGCCAGGTGGGGCATGCTGAAATTTCTACAGGGCCGCTCCAATCGCGGGAAGGTCCGATAATTTTTTTTTTCATACAATTAATCACATATACACAAGTACCGCAAGAACTGTTACGGTGACCCTACATATGCGGTAAAATGCCGTTTTAAGTTCGTTATAATCGAAAACTTTTGCGATTATAATAAAAATTATGGTTCGTTATACCCGAAAGTTCGTTATAAACGGGTTCGTTATTTGCGAAAAAATTAACACACGTTTAATGATACTTTAGTTCGTACCTTATAGATTGGTTCGTTATAATCGAAAATTCGTTATAAGCGATATATATATATATATATATATATATATATATATATATATATATATATATATATATTAGTATATATACTAGTACATACCTGCAAGTGCAATGAATTTATTCATATCTTCATTAATGTCCAATGATACGACGGCGGAAGTGTCCCGTATTCCTACAAACATTCATATACACATCTGTACTGACATATGTATCTAAAGTTGTACTAATTATAAAGAGTACACACACATACACATCGTCGCTGTTAGTATGTACATACCACGTCTTTCTCGATTAAAAGTGTATTCGTACAAATTATAATAATTATAAATTATAATATTTTCACTTTCTGTGGAAAAGTGGGAAATTATATCTTTTTATAGAACCTTTGACATGGTTACCATTGATAACAATTTTGTGGTGCGATTTTTCACTATTTTCGATTCGTAATGATGTAAGCTACACTAATTCTCTATTTTGCCGTAAGTTGTATTATGTCCAAGTCTGAATATATCACAAATTAATATTTACTTATGATCCTTTAACCCTTGGCGTTTCGGCTACACGGCTATTGTTACTTAAAAACATTGAAAATACATGTTTATCGATTGTTTAAAACACTAGTTTTAAATATATTTTAAACATTTGTTTCAAATATATTTTTTTTTCACAAATTTTCACTTTAAATTAGGAAAACATTTATTCAAAATTTTTATGAAAGAATATACAAAAACACCAAAAATATAAATAAATTTATTTACAAATCCTCACTATTAAATATTAATAAATATAATAAATATTATAAATATTATTTTGCAGCTTTTCCTATGTCAACCAAAAGACGAAAATAATAGTATTTTAATTTTTTTAGCAACGTTATTCAGGAAAATAAGTTCTGTGTGAACTATAAACGCGCAAGTGCAGCCACCAATCGTAAGCCATTAACAAACGAAGTTGATAGATGGCAGGACCAATGTTTATGTGTTTAAAACATGATTTAAACATGTTTTATTTAAATTTGTTTAAAACACGTTTAAAACATTAAAAATATGATTGAAATACGAAAAAAACATAATTTTTTAGCTTTTTTTAAAACATGTTTTTTACCAATCCTGGCAGTGTATGACACAAGAGTCTAGTCGTCAGACCAATTTATTTCCAAAGATACACGATGTCTGTATACGACATGATACGAGCATGCTTGTTCTTAATTCGTAACAATAGCTACATAAGAATGCGTTGTGTTAAACTTGTGTGTGATACATTTGCTGTTAGTGCAATTTAATGATTTGGCTACCCTACATTACACAACCCTACTCTACCTGTAATAATAATTAATGCTGGGGCGCTTTCTCGAGCTTACTCGGATACGTTCTTACACGGAATTTTACCTTTTCCGATTAAGAATATTTGGTTGTTATTCTCGAATGGTCTTGAACGGAACATTCCGAGCACGTTTCACTCGAATTAACTCGAGTGGTCTTCCACGAGTGAATATGAGTTCCGATCGATTCACATTGTTGCATGCAATGAAAGTTTTAACAAATTTGACTTTAGGTTAGTTTTAATTTATATAATAATATAAATCATTATAATAAATCAATTTATTTTATTGGAGATGGCAAATTTCGAGAAAATCGTACATTTGGGTGCTGCATCCGCAGTAGAAGCCGAAATTGTGGCATAAAATGAAACAACATTTCATGTAGGAGATGATGCTTTTCTCTTTCTGATATACAATTTGTCAGAATATTTAGAGTAAACCAAAACATGACAAATGAATTAATATATAGACTCGAAGAATTTATGCCACCTCAATCTAGCATACTGGCGTTAAAGTACATATGATGATAGCATATTTAAGTAAAAAGTAATATTTACAAAACTATGTATTTTAAGTATTGACTTCATTGAAATTTTTTGTATGTAGTAACTACCAGATGGATGTTGGGCAAAATATTTATTTTGCGTTAAGTCCATTCTCCGTTGCATAGGTGCATTAGGGATATCACAAATGTAATGAATCGTGATGAGATTATGAATGAATGGGTGATATTTCCACGGAATATAAATCAGTTGGAAGCTATTCGTATCGAGTAATATTAACTAAAAACCAATTTTTTTAAATATAGCTTCAACAAAAAATATGGGTTCGCATTAGTGATAAGTTGCACAGTTTTCGTTGCATTTCTCAAATCTTGCCAAAACTATTAACAACAATATAAATTATTAAAACCAACTAATACATATTTAAAAATGTATATATGTTTTATTAAATACTATAATTTGTATTTTAAATGATTGAATGAGTGACAAGAATGTGCAATAGTTCTGCCTAGACGTAAACAACCAGAGCAGTTCGCTGTAGAATACTGGGATCTAAATGGTCAATGCTGTTTTAAATGCGTTGTAGCTATGGTATGGATTGATAATAGATGTACGCAATATTTCGTATCACACGAATAATGTTCCGCATGGCACTCTTACTCTTACTTTCCAGACCTCCCGCAGTACGAAGATACACGATGTCTGTTTAACAAATAATACGACATGGTACGAGCATGTCTGTTCTTAGTTCGTAACGTTGTGCTAAACTTGTGTGCAATACATTTGCTGTTAGTGCAATTTATAGATTTGGCTACTTTACCCTACCTTACTTAATAATACACTACTTAACCCTCCCCTAACCTACCCTACCCTATCAGTAATAATAATTAATGCAGTTCCACGATTTCCCGATTCGGTAAATCTCAGACTTATATGTTCGTACGAGCTCGGTTACTGACAGAGGTCTGGAAACTAGACTGTTGTCTCGAGGTTACAGATATTATCCATCACTCGAAACTGTACCGCTCGAGAATAGCGGCAAAGTTCCACGATTTCCTGATTCCGTAATTTCCGAACTTGTATATTCGTGCGAGCTCGTGAAAATAAATTGGTCTGACGACTAGACTCTTGTGTACGTGACGGGCCATACCACACCTGCACACAAACTCACAAGCGCGCTCACACGCGCTCGCTCTCACACAAGAGCCTAGTTGTCAGATAACTCCCAGTACGAAGATACACGATGTCTGTTTACGAAATAATACGACGTGATACGAGCATGCCTGTTCTTAGTTCGTAACGTTGTGCTAAACTTGTGTGCAATACTTTTGTTGTTTAATTTAATTAATGCAGTTCCACGATTTCCCCGATTCCGTCCATTTCAGACTTATATGATCGTGCGAGCTCGGGTACTGGGAGTTATCCAACAACTAGACTATTGTTTCACAGACACACACTCGCCCACTGCGTTCATAGTGACACTGACCTACATATCTGTACTAACATCTATATATATTACCTTGTACCGACTGCAGAAATGTATTCCAGATCGGTAATATGTGCCGAAATAATCTCTCTCTATTTGCTGACAACTCCCTACCTGAACACACAACCATACATACATCATACATGTTATCATCCATTGCATTCGATGGTTCGTTGTAGTGTATGGACAGTGGTGTTGCGAACATGTGTGTAGCAGTATCTTGTAATAGTATCCGTGTTAGCAGCGATAGTAGTAGTACGTACCATGGATATTCTTTTGATATCGTCGCATCCCTGACATGAATTCTTCAATTTCATTTATAAAATTTCCAGCAACACGTGACACTGGAAGAAATTATAGTTATCAGTGTCCGGAATGAACACTGGCGCCTGACAGTATACCATGCACTGTGTCATCATGGCACGTGAATTAATTAATATTGTCACTCGGTTTTAGAATCAACCCGTTTATATAACATTGTTATAAACAGTCCTAGTTACACACTCGCCAGCCATGAGAACTATTTTTTGTTACATACCAGTATCAGTACCATCATCGGAACAGTAGGAAAAGATTGTCAATAATGCAGGGCTAGATTTAGTCGACTCAAAGACTACAACAAAAAGAGTTTCACTGTAATACACACGGCGGTTTAACCTAAATGTCTGATTTACCAGTTAATTATGTGTCAGATACATGTATACAGTCCAATATATACATTGTAACATAATTATATAATGTGAAATTATATCTTAATCAATTATGGGCTCGTCATATTTGATTAGCGAATTTGCTGATATTTGTACACATATTGATCTTATAAGCAGAAATAATAGGAGAGCATGTATGACAAGGTGTATGGATATTCACGAGGCGAGACAGTCATGTATGGATAGAAATATTTGGCGAGCAATTGTTAGAAAATAAGGAATGAAAGGCAGTTTTCTGTATTATAATATTAAATATTTTGAGTGATTGTAGGGACTAAGGGCCTGCTACCCCAGTAATGGGAAAGGCGTGATGTTATGTATGTATGTATGTATATTGATCTTATCTATTTTGTAAATTTCTAATAGCAACGGATAAGAATAAGATCTTTGAGAAATAATGTACATGTGTCGATAATCTACAATTATTACTTACCATCAAGTTCTCCACTCCAGTTACGAGTTTCAGCTGATGGACCATCATCCATGTACGGGATCTCCATGTTCGCTCCGAATGCAGTATCTGCATCAGAAGCTAATAATTACGGTATGAAAATGTTTGCAACATATCTCGGGGCAGTTATATTCAGTTAAATAATACACTCACCCTCCATCAGAGACACAGTCACCTCCTGTTGCTTCTTTACGTCAGTCATGGTATAATTGGTATAAGTTTACAAGTTGATCATTCCGTACCAGCTACTTAGTGCTACGTATCCAGACTGAACTTGTATGTATACTGTCATGTAAATATTTACTAGTTTCCTTATAGCCTGTTGACCTCATCACTTGTTACTATACAAATGATAAAGTTAGGCCATACAGCAATTGAACACGACGTCACAAGGTCATGTTAAAAATAGTTCTTCCATAAGAGCTAATACCTGACTAAAAATTTCAACAATTGAAGCCCGATCTTTTACAGTTTTTTTCGTTTGTAATTTATTTAGAACCTTTAAGCAGGTATGAATCATATAAAAATTATTATTTTTCTTTTTTAAGATTGTTTTGTTGTGTATATTCATTGACAGTTCATTCCCACAGCGTCAAGCGAATATTTGTGACTAGTACCACGTGTATTTAACAAGCATAGCACGTCTCCTATCTTGCTTTATTTTCCTGTTCACTTTCTTTATGATATTGCATCTAATTTTAAAGATGAGTCAGTATTTAATACGCAGAGTAATCGTCTAACAACATTTTACTGTAACTTACTTATGCAACTTTATTTATGCATTTTATTCGTTTAAATCTTTGAACGCGGCTTAAATAGTATCCGTAATGCAGTAATAAGTGCATGTTGATGCGCTGCTGTGATTAGCAAGTAAGTCAAATAATTGTATTTCCATCAAAATCACGCAATCGAAATTTTTCATGATTCCTGTACTTCCTTTATACTACGTATAAGAAAGTAAAAAATAAAGTTATAGAAACAAATGTAAATATTTATCATTATTCTTCAATACAATTCTAGGAAAATTGGATACAAAAGGTATCTTTCTAACGGTAGCAGGCAGCTCAGTTGTGCATGCATATTTGCACAACCAGTACGCAATTTACCATCTATGCATAATTTTAACTTGTAATTTTTGTTTTTTACTGTGTGTGCGTGTGTGTGCGTGTGCGTGTGTGTTCATTATGATTAGATTTCTAGCATAATCGCACAACCGGAAGAGGAAGTTTACTGAAGATCAAAATCAAACATTGCGAATTATTGGAGAAAATAAAAGAGATATGGAAAAAATTTTGAAATAAAAGTTATACGAAACAATAATTTTAAGAAAAAATGTTCTATGCATTTTTGTTCTATATTTATCTAATTTTGAGTAAAATGTATTTATAAACTGGCACGTATTTAAAATATTATATATGCTATGAAAACAAAATGAAGACAAAATATATACAGAAATACGCATTTGAAATGTGTGCTTATTTAAATTGAGTATAAGAAAGTAGATTTTTATTTTTTGGTTCACTATCCATGTTTCGCTTCCGTATATTAATGTAGGTCTGTATATTGATTTAAACAGTGTCATTTTCGTTCCTTTCGTTATACTTTTGTTGTCTAGAACTATTCTGTTTAATGCATGGAAACTTTTGTTTGCTAATTGGATTCTGTTGTTTATTTCAGTATTGAGCCTAGGTATTTAAACGTTTCTACCTGTTCTATTTCTCTTCCATTAAATGTTATCTCTGTATCTATATCCTCTCTAGATATCACCATGACTTTTGTTTTGTCTTCATTTATTGTCATGTTGTGTCCTCTTAGCTTTTCGTTTCATATATTTATGTTGTGTTGTAGGCCATCTTCACTTTTTGCGATTATTGCCTAGTCGTCGGCAAATGCGCATTCAGCTATCGTAATTCTATTCATTTTGTGGTTTCCTATTTTCACTTTTCTTGTTTTATCCTTTTTTAAATATCGTCAATAAATATTATAAACAGCGTCGGACTTAGCTCTCCCTCTTGTCGTAATCCTTGTGTTGTTTTAAATTCGTCCGATGTGTCGTTAACTGTTCTTATATAATTCGTAGTGCTCTTACAAATGCTTTTAATTGCTCTTAGTAACTGCTTGTTTATTTTTAGTTTTTCTAGGATTTCCCACATCTTGTGGCACGGCACTTGTCGAACGCTTTATCCAAGTCTATAAATCCAATAAACAGTTTGCTGTTGTATCTCAATGTTTTTTTCGGTTAATTTCCTTATTACGAATGTATAGTCTTGTGCTGTGTGGCCTTTTCCGAATTCACTTTGGGCTTTCTTCAACGTTGTTTCGGTTGCTTCTCTCAATTTATTTTCTCATGTTGCTTCATATATCTTCGCCGTTGTGCATGTTACGGATATTCATCTGTAGTAGTTTTCAACAATTTCTTTTGTCTTTTTTTTATATATAGGAAATATCACTGCTTCTTCCCAGTATTTTGGTATCTCTGCCATTTTCCACATTCTATTCAGTATCTCAAGCAAAATTTGTTCTCCTCCTATGCAATATATTAATAAATTAAATAACGCTTTACCCATTTAATCAGAATAATTTGAAGATGTAGCGAGTAAATCTAAAACTTTCAGGGACTGTGTAATAATGTATGCAACTGAATCATGTGGTGTATCGAAAGATGATTTTTGAGTACTAAGGATACATATGGTAAAATGCGAGATGCGTGTTTACTTAAAATTAGATATAAAAGATACGAACGAATGCAAAACGTGTTGCACGTGAAAGTAACATGCAGTGTGAAAAAGAAAAGAATGTAAAATTGACGAATGACTTTGTTATGAATAAAAAAATGTTTTGGACGTTCATGAAGAAGCTTAAGGGTGGTAACATGTGTGAAAAAGCAATTAAAGACCATGATAGTACTTTATTGTGGAAAGAATCTGAAATTCAAGAACGATGCAGCAGTTATTTTAGGAAGTTATATGAAAATAATTATGTCGTAAATGATAATACGAATAATTTTGATTGTAGCGAAAATGAATATTGGGGTACGAACGAAGACGATGTAAGTAATGCTTTGGGTAGAATGAAAACTGGTGAAGCATCAGGATTCGATGATATTACAGATGAGATATTATAGTATGGTGGCGAAAAATTGTTTGGTTGGCTAGTTCATTTGTGTCAATGCTGCTTGCGACAAAATAATGTTCCAGCAGATTGAAGCGTGCTGAAATTGTTCCATTGTACAAAAGGAAAGGAAATATAATTGAATGTACAAATTATCGTGCGATTAGTCTCTTCAGTGTTATATGTAAGTTATACAGTAGTGTTATAATTAATAAAGTAAGGCAATCGTCTGTTTACCCTTGCAGTAAGCAGATGTGTTTTCTGTGCGCTCCACAGTTTACACATCGGTTTAATTAAACCAGTTAAGCGTGTCTTTAGTAAATTTGGTGAAGTCTCTTGCATGTGCCAGTGTATTATTGTGTATTATTATTATTTTAGGTATTTCGTGTTATTCTAACGATCGTTAATTTCAAGCGACCGCTAATTTCAAGCGATCGTTTATATTTTAGCGATTGCTCTAGCGACGACAAACAAATTGCGATTCTGTTGCTACCTGTCGTCAGGCTTGTCGCTAGTTTACAAATTTACGCGGTATTCATACGTATGAACGAAGCATCGCTAGGTATCTTGCACAAATGTCAAATAAACAAATTCAAATATTTTAAGTATATCTATTATAAATAATTGATTAACTACATAATTAATTAATTAACGAAAATAATGGAAATGAGTAAGTAAACTTATTTGAATTGTTTTTATGTCAATACATATTGGTTACGTTTTTTGGTTATAATATAATTGTAATGCAGTGAAACACGTATAATTGTTCCACTGTTAATTGAATATTAACGCAAAGCATGATGTTTTAGAGGATATCTGATTCTTGATTTGAAAACTCCTATAGGCTTTTCTACAAAATTTCGTGTGTTATAGTGCGAAGTGACGAATATTACTTATATGTAGAAGAGTTCAAAAGACAATTGTCCAAAAGGATAATAAAAATCGCTTGTAACTTACTATAGTGTTCATTACATCTTCTTATTTTAATTTACTGATATATAACGTCACTGACTCTAATTTATTTAGATTCATTCGTCGATTTAATAAAAATTATATTTTAAACCAACAAATCACTGGCACAAAACTATCGTAATGAACATGGCAGATATGGCAACAGGAATTATAGTAACTTTTGTAGCATTATTGCATTTGGTTCAAGTCAAAAAGATGTTTAAAAATTGTGAAATTAAATTGTTAAAAAATTTATACTCAACATAAATTTATGTCTCACAATCGGCGATGTTATTTTCGCAATTGTTACTTAAAATAGATAAGTATAGGGCAATATATATTTCGACAATCTTTAATAAATGCATTAATACAAGTTTGAATATCTGTCGTTTGTATTTCAAACTATTTTTTGATATTTGTACGTTTTGATTGATTTTTACAGTACATTAACGATCGCTAATTCTGAAAAGACAGCCAGTGACCTGTCGCTTAAAAATAAACAAATAAGCGACTGTCGCTAGGCAAATAAGCGGAAAGAAACTAAGTAAGAATGAACAAAAGATAGCAAACTCTCTTAAATCAGTACCAAAATATATGTCGTCAAGGTTATTAGAGGCAACATTTACACGGAACAAGATAAAATTACTAGTCTGAAATATAATTAGTTATGCATTTAGTATGTTGGTACATAAATTGAGGTATATACAGCACGATACTAAGAGCTACTAGAGGAATCTGCTAAGGCCTATTAAAAATGTCTATTCGCGATTTGGTTTAGGTTAGCTAGGAGACTACTAACTTTAGTAGCGAAATTTCGTTGCACCAATTGCTTGTTTAAATATGTCTGCCGCCGCGTTTATACGTAATTTCCGAGAGATTCGAAATGTACGTAATTTGCATATAAGAAATAAAAAAAAATTATCGAGACCATATCGATCCGTATACTGCTTATATTGATATAGAATTTAAACGAAGATGACTGGTATTTACAGCTCGATACCAACGGTTACTAGAGGAATCTACTAGGGCCTACTAAAAATGTCTATTCACAGTCGCGATGAAGCGCGACTAAACTAGGAGACTCCTAACTTTAGTAGCGAAATTTAGTCGCACCAATTGCTTGTTTAAACATGGCTGTTGCGTTCGTACGTAATTTGCGAGATGTGCGAAGAATCAGAGAAATAAGAAATTTACGGAATGTAGTAAAAAAAAAAATTATCGCGACCACGCAGATCCGTATATAGTTTATCTGGATATCGAATTTAAGCGGCGATATCGCGTAATAAGACTACTGCGAAACATGTAACGGAGCTGATTCGACCTGTTCTTGAACCAAAGCGATTTTATTTTATTTTTAGGCATATACCAAGAAGATAATGATAATACAGGGTGTCCCTAAAATGCGTGGACATCGCTTAACCACAGATTCCTGGGTCGAAAATAAGACGATTTAACTAAACTTACCTATATGCAATTACGTTTCGTTTAGCTGGTATTCTGCTTCAAAGTTCTTTAAAAAAAAAGTTATTTTATCCATAACTACAGAACGCTTGGATCGATTTGGATAATATTCGGTACTGTACTTCTTACGGATGTAGGTCATCTTTTAAGGTGATATTAGTTATTATCAGTGGACCATTAGTGTACGAAACACGGATAACCCGGCATAAATCAGTCAAAAACTTTTTAATGTTAAGGCCAATAACTTTCAAAAAAATAGTTTCAGAAAGAGACATTCAATAGTAATTTTTTTGTTTTTGTTATCTGTACTGATATCTGTTAAGGTTTAGACACAAAAAAATAAAATCTGAGGGACCGCGCACTGCATTTCATAAAAAAATGTCATCTAGCAGTCTGGTTTTTTAAGAAATAAATGACGATATGATATTTATTAGTGCAATTATTTAGATTTCCTTTGAATTTTTGCAAAATGGGCACCTCGCTCACCAGATTTAAATATTTGCGATTCCTTTTTATAAGGAAATCTAAATAATTGCACTAATAAATATCATATCGTCATTTATTTCTTAAAATACCAGACTGCTAGATGACATTTTTTTATGAAATGCAGTGCGCAGTCCCTCAGATTTTATTTTTTGTGTCTAAACCTTAACAGATATCAGTACAGACAACAACAACAAAAAAATTACTATTGAATGTCTCTTTCTGAAACTATTTTTTTTAAAGTTATTGGCCTTAACATTAAAAAGTTTTTGACTGATTTATGCCGGGTTATCCGTGTTTCGTACACTAATGGTCCACTGATAATAACTAATATCACCTTAAAAGATGACCTACATCCGTAAGAAGTACAGTACCGAATATTATCCAAATCGATCCAAGCGTTCTGTAGTTATGGATAAAATAACTTTTTTTTTAAAGAACTTTGAAGCAGAATATCAGCTAAACGAAACGTAATTGCATATAGGTAAGTTTAGTTAAATCGTCTTATTTTCGACCCAGGAATCTGTGGTTAAGCGATGTCCACGCATTTTAGGGACACCTGTATATGAATATATACTTTAATTTGAATTGTCACCAAAAAAATCCCACCCAAAAAAATTCACCTTCCCACTTTGTCTGATTGCATGTGAACAGTGCTATTTATATTATAACCTAAGTTATCAGTGATTAATGATGTAAGTTATCAATAGTTATGGTTTATTTTAGGTGATTTGCATGGTATAAGTCAGGCTAGTGTTCGGCGATTATCTCTGGCAGTGGTATCGAAATTGCATCAATTTGGTCGAATTTCCGATAATCTCAATTATGTCAAAAATCAGTTTTATGCAAAGGCCAGTTTTCCAATGTTGTTGGGCGCGTTGACTGCACCCACTTTCGGATAAGAAATTCAGACAAAGAAAGGCCGTTGCTGTACTACAACAGGAAGGGATGGTACTCCCTGAATGTATAGGAGGTGAGCGATGCCAATCATCGCATCGTAGATTTAAATTCCTGATTGTGAGGTAGTGTTCACGATGCTAGAATATGGCAAGAAAATTTTGAAGTAACATACATTTCATTAAGCATTAAATCCCGTATTTTTAAACAACATGATTTCAGCTGTTTATTTTATTTCCGCTATGTAGACGATCTTCTTGTTTGTTTACCAGAACAACAGATTAATAATATTTTCACAGTTTTCAACAATTTCCATTCATCTGCAGTTTACTTTGAAAAACAAATTAAATAATTCTATTAATTTTTTGGATGTTACTATTTGTCATTCTGCAGATAAATTCATTTTTGATTGGTATAAAAAACCTACTTCCTCCGGCCGTTATTTACCTTTGATTATTCCTCTAAAAGGTATAAAATAGCTATTATTATTAGTTTAGTTGACCGTGTTTTAAAATTGTCAGACTCTTCTTTTCATAAAAAAAAATTGATTACGTTTTATATACTTTATTATGAAATGGTTATCCGACAATTAATTTTCAAAATTATTCGTTATAGACAGATTAAATTTACTATTACATCTCAAATTGTTAACAATAATTCCATAGTTATCCCGGTACCAGCTATTAATTCTTCTATTTTCTTTGATATCCCTAAATATCTAGTTTTGCCTTTTCATCATGAAATTATAGATTCTTTAAGCAGCATTTTCAATAACTTGTCCATTAATTTAGTAATCAGAAGCCGATTAAAATCTCCAGTCTCCAAAAACAAACTTAGTAATGTCGTTAACCTATTAAACTGTTCTGATTGCAATTCCATCTATATTGGTGAAACTTGCCAATACATATATTGTTTCTAGAATTTATCAAAACAATTATCATTTTAGTAATAAAAATAATAACCATAGCGCTATTGTGGATCATGTTTTAAATTCCGGACACACCATTAACTTTAATCATCCTAAAATTTTGATTTTGATTATCATAATTTTGTTTCAAGTTTTTCTGCGTTATTCAAATTTTGAACTCCATGATTGACTGTCAGTGTTCATTATGTTGGTTTCAGCTTGTTTAGCTCTGTTTTTTCATTCTTCTCCCATCATGTTTGTGCACATGATGCCGGAAAGTTTCTTTAGCCATGTTTTACGTTTTGAGATAATTTTCATTGACTGTTTTGAATTAGGTAAATATTGTTAAAAAATGTTTTATAATTTAGTTTCGTTGTTCAGTACTTATTGTTTTGTGTTTTCAGAATGTTGTTAATTGTTTGATAATGACCAAAATCCTTATGGTCGAAACGTCGTATATTGTTGATCATCTATGATCACAGATGACAACACCTTGAACTATAGTCAATTATTTCAATCATCATGGATTATATATTTTTCTTATTAAGCATTAAACACAATTAATCGTAAATTATTTCGTAAATTTTTTTAGCGGTACAATGCAAGGTATGTTATTTGGAGATGAACGCTATCCACACACCTGTATCAGATCCTCAAACTAGACCGGAACGTAGGTATAATACTTCCCATATTTCCACACGCAATGTTCAGAAGTCGTCAGATCGGCAGATATAAATCGTTGGACACTGCTGAAGCTGCCATAGCTGCAATGGCAGTTATATATAAAATTAGATTAGATAATGATGATTACGATAATGGCACTGGTAATTACAAATTTTTAAACAAAAATTTTGTTTTATAATATAATTATTCATTGTAGTATGTGTTATTAAGTCAATTGTGGATATGAGAATGTATGTTGTAGTAAGGCTTTAAATGAATTTCTGTATTGGTAAATTCTAGTTTGTTTATTTAAAACATAATGTTTCGTTTCTGATTTGAAGCTTCATCAGATCTAAAATACCAAATTTCCTTAAATTCTACTAATTATTAATTAAAAATACTTACATTTAATAAGAACTTTGCAGAATATGTAATGTTACAAACATCGTTTAAAACGGTGCGAGAAAAAAAAAAACATTATGAAAACTTAAGTAGTTGAAATTGTTGAATTAATAGTTTAAATGTTGATTGTAAATATGCATACTCGGTGAGAGAAATGAATCAGTGACATACGAGCATTCATATAGAATGGGGTATGTTACAGAATTACAAGGGTTTTTACGGGAAAATAATTTAGTGTAAAAGAGCTTGCGATAACTTCTCTGGACGGCGATATATTTCTTCGTTTTCTATTCATACCACCGTATGATATACATTAGCTATCACAAATACAACCTGATGTTAACTGGCTGAAGAACAGTCATCACGATTTCGCCTGGGAACACGGATTTACCGAGCATTCAAGTCTCGGCGCCATACTTCAAGACGTCACGGCCGAGACAAAGGATATATTTGTGAAGGGTGAAGAAAAGAAAAAATAATTTCTCAGCCGAGACGACGGCGCCGATCTGGCTTCGTACGGCTGTCCTCCGTTGAAGGAATTACAAGACGTGAATTACGTTACCTCTGTCGCACGCTCATATTATTTGCGCTGTGGAGAACGTGGTCAACCTAAGAAATTGATACAATACAAACTGTTCCGATGAATGCGGCTTTCATCGAGACCTGTCTTCGACGCCTGTTCCGCGGAGCGGGCCACTATGGCGTCTATGCCGCTAACAGGCTACCATTACGTGTAAATTATCCTTGTGTGATAGTGGTAAATACGGATCTAGACAGTCAGCCTGGCACTCACTGGTGTGCAATTTTCATTGATAGAACAGGCGTTGGCAGTTATTTCAACAGTTACGGAAGACCGTCCAGTATTACAGGCAACACCATTTAAGTTTTATTCTCCGCAGCACCCGGATTTGAACATAGTATTGTAAATGTGAAAGATTACTTTTCAAATGTGTGTGGGCACTATTGCTTAACATATCTGCTGTTTAGATTTGCCGGTTATATGTGTCATTAATTTATATGTATGTTACTAAAAATAATTTATTACACAAGTAAGATAAGTATATAAAAATCATGATTTCGGCGATACTTCTTCATGAATGATTACACTAGTTTACAAATTTTTGGTTCATGGCGAGTACCTAAAAGAAGAAGTGTTTTTTAGACTAATTTGGGGTCAGGGAAAACGAAAATGACAGTAATTTATTTTTCCAAAGAATAGTTTTCGAGATATTTGCAAAAAACGTGTTTTTTGGCTCATTCTTCATATACTGGCTTAAATCTTGGTAACGGTTGATCCAATTAATATAAACTGTGTATCGTTCGAAAGGTATATTCTTCCACTTTCCGAAGGTATCTTATTTTTGTAAATCGGATTAACAGTCATTGGGATACAGGCGATGAAAGTCGGATTTTCGGCATTTTTTAAATATTACTCACTTTCAGTTGTTTCATTGTGATAGAAAAAAATTATTTCACATACTTTTAAGATTTCATATGAAAGATAAATAGCTTCTACACTATATTAGCTGCTGTCGATACTTAATAATACACTCCCCTACTCTACCCTACCTAATTATACACTTCCCCACCCTACCCTACCCTATCTAATAATACACTTCCATACCGTACCGTACCTAATAATACACTCCACTACACTACCGCACCTAATAATACACTCCACTACCCTATCCTACCTAATAATACACTTCCCTACTCTACCTTACACTACCCCTACCCAGTCCTGCGGTTTTTTCTGTGTGCGGTTTTTTTCATGTGCGGTTTTTTACATGTGCGATTTTTTCGTGTTCGGTTTTTTCATGTGCGGTTTTTTCGTGTGTGGTTTTTTCCGGTCACTGTACATATTATTATAGGAGCAGCCTATAAACATAATCTGGCGGCTATAATGCTATCCTCCTCTGGTGAATTTTAAGCCGCCATCGAGACACCCGCGTATCTTTGTACCCTCGCGCGATCTATCCGGCTCTTCACCATCGCGAAAATGTCGTTTGGTCGCTCGAAACGACAGATTCCGCGTGTACGAGTATTTAATAGCCGTAGGCATACGTCGAATACACAGAGCGGATATATAGGAAGCTGGAACTCCCCACATACAGCTCCTCGTCACAGCGACGCGGCCATGGGGGATCGTTGGTCGCACTGGATTGGGGTTGACAATCGGCTGTCGTCACCAGCACCGGGCCTCTCAATTTCGACCCGGTCCTCAGCAGTGATAGTGCCATCGGAATCGACACCAGGGACACCGGCATCGGCATCAAGGACAGCGGTAATGGCATCGGAGACAGCGGCATCGGCATCAAAGACAGTGGCAACTGCATCGAGGGCAGCTGCATCGACGTCCGTAGCAGCGCACCCTTGGACACACTTCTCTCCCTCCTCTGCTACGACCGCATGGACCTCGTCGAAGGCCATCTCCGTGGTGTCGGAGTCCTCGTCCTCCTCTTTATCGGTCACGATTCCTTCCTCCATGCAAAGGCCGAAAAACCTGGATAGCCCCTTCAGGTCAATGTCCTGGGAGGGCACAGCAAAATTTATTAGGTCCTGCACCAGATCCTCTTCAGAAGAAGAAGCTTCCGGCTGAACAGTCTATATATATATATATATATATATATATATATATATATATATATATATATATATATATATATACGTCCATCATGTGAAGCTTCTTCACGGGCCGCGCTGGTCTGATTACTCGATCCTCCAGAATGTTGAATTTTCTTTTGGCTACGGCCTCCACCATTACTGCGTCTTAGAAAATAATACAATTGATTCCCTATGTGACACTTAACCGTATCTAAAAATCCAATCTTAGATGGAAATAATACAGGTACCTGCTATTGGAGATCATCCATGTTTTACAAAACAATGAAATGACACTTTTCTTATACAGTTTAGTTGTAGCATATAACACTAAAGAACCGGTAAAGACCGCCATATGCATACGCATAACAAATCACGACAGAATTGTTTTTATGTGTAATTGATCTTCCGCTCTCTCTAATTTTTTTGCATGGAAACGCAACAAGAACTCGTGACAAGCGAAAAAGGACTCCTCGAGTAAAATAAAACAAAAAGAACCAACCACACACAAAGTAATCCTCCACAAACAAGGATTTCTCTTAAAATTTCAACTTACGGAATGCATGTGGCAATCATTTTATTCCAGTTATGGAGAAATTCAGGTTATACGTTATTGCCACTCGATTCGTTTCGACTTATGAGAGTTTTACTGTATTTTAGTATACTTAAGGAGCATTTCGAAGAATTTGATTCAATCTAGTTGAAAAGCGCTGTTTTTTCTCTCTACGATAGTGTATTCACTTATATAAAATTATCTTTTTCAGTTTGAAGAAAAATTAAAAAGTATGGTACTACAAAAATTATTATTTTTATCATACTTTTAAGTTTTCTTAAAAAAATAAAATAGTACATTATACACCAAGAGAGAAACGTCTTATTTTTGCTGAGGTGTCATTTTTGGCTTCGCCCTTGGACTACAAATACATTGAGGGAAAATTGGCGTCTTTCCCGAAGTGTATATACACGATCGGAAGTGGAAACACTTAATTTCATAAATAAAGAATTATAATAAATCAGAGCGAAATTGCAATAGCCTTTGAGAATGTTTCCATGTAACGCGTACCATGACAACAAACATTTGTTAATAAAAACTCGTCAATTTTTGTTAAGATCACGACGCGTTTCGAACTCTCGTTCATTATCAAGTGATACGGTGTGGTGTCATGTTGTGGTTTATATACCTGCCCGGTTTATTGGTGTGTGACTGCCTCTTAACAATGCTAAAATATTTATTTGAAGCATTTTTCAATATTTTGAGTACATTTTAAGTTCAACAATAAAAATTCGAACGTCACACTTTTGTCATTATCTATTGAGCCATGTAATATATTGTCTAATTTAACCTACTTTGCATCTCTTGTAGTATTCGAGACCTCTGTAGTGGCCCGTTGAAAACAGACATCTGGATACGTATTAATTTACTCACTTGCCATGTAACGGTGCCAGTAATAATAATTGACGGAAGACTTCATTGTTCTCCCGGGACTTGATCCGATTCCGCCAATCTTTTTCTCTTCGTCTCTCCTTACGCTCCTTTATCGCTCGGTCTGCTGCCTCGATCGCTGTTTCCATGCCAATGTATATCGTATAATTTACAATACCATTTGTCATTATGTATAATGTTTTTAATACGGACTTTAGTCATCCGGTGATGGTTGGAATAAGGACAATAAGTTGTTACGAGATGATCAGAAACAAAATATATTAGCAATACATGCTGACGTTTCGGCCATGGGTTGTAGCCATTATCAAAGCGAAATTATTACATGTTATATTGAAAACAACATCTGAAAAAATTGTATCAAAAAATCAATATATAAAATATACTACTAATACACTAGTAAACAATTATAAAGTATAATTACCTTAAACCTAAGTGTTTACACTAACACAAAGAAAAACGAAAACGAATGAGAAAAAACATGGCCTGACAAGGTCATGTTACAGTCGGACAAGTCAGTGATATAAAATGTATAAATTGAAACGACGAAGCAGCTTCGTCTTTGTGTTAGTGTAAACACTTAGGTTTAAGGTAATTATACTTTATAATTGTTTACTAGTGTATTAGTAGTATATTTTATATATTGATTTTTTGATACAATTTTTTCAGATGTTGTTTTCAATATAACATGTAATAATTTCGCTTTGATAATGGCTACAACCCATGGCCGAAACGTCAGCATGTATTGCTAATATATTTTGTTTCTGATCATCTCGTAACAACTTATTGTCCTTATTCCAACCATCACCGGATGACTAAAGTCCGTATCAACATCAAGATTCACGCTTATTTTGGACAAAAGAAAATTTAACAACATGAATATAATGTTTTTACATAAATATATCTTCGAATAACCTCCATTGTTCGCCAAACGATACCCAAGTCTGACATAAAAGCCCTTTCAACATTGTGCAGCTGTTTGGGATTTATTTTTCTGCATTCATTAGAAATTTCTGCTTTCAGTTGTTCAACATCTTCGAAATTTTGTCTGTTGATAATATTTTTCAAGTGGCCCCACAAAAGAAGGCGCACGGTGTTAAATTGAGTGACCGTGCAGGCTAATTAATTGCTCTTCCTCTGCCAATCCAGCTGTTTGGAAATGCATTATTTAAATACTCTCGCTCTCCATGTGCACTATAAGTAGGACAGCCATCATGTTGAAACCACACAATTTCCATATTTAACACTTCAATCTCCGGTACAACTTTCTTTATAAGTTCTAAATATTTTTCAGAATTGTTTTTTTTTTCAATAAAAAACTATCCAATACTATGAGTACCAAGTATATACCAGCCCACACATTTACTCTTTGTATGTACTGAGAATTTGTTTCTAAAATGTTATGTGGATTAATCTGCGACCAAAATTAAGAATTGTGCACATTTGGCTGTTTGCTAACAGTAAACGTATATTCGTCTGTAAAACAGATATTTTTTTATGAAATTTCTATTTTTATTTGCCTTTTCCAGAATAATCTCCCAAAAGGTGGCACGATTTCCAAAATCATTTGGTAGAAGTCTGTTCGCAGACATGTTGGCAGTTTTTGACTTCTCCATGGGACTCTCTTTTCCACCTGGTTTTCTTCGCAACCCTCTGCAGCATCGGTTGATGAGAGTTGGCCAACCTCTTTGTCCTGGCTTGATTCGCTTTCTTATTCACCCGTTGGGTACGCGTACGACTTCAACTGCGAAACATGTGCCGTGGTGGCATAGATTTACATACCCCCTTCCGCGTACCTTGCCGAAAGAATCTCTTCGAAACGCGATTCTCGAGCTGACGCCTATATATTCTGTCTCACTTTTTCACGTATAATGGACTGTCATTCTGTTCATCTCAGAGGCTTACTATTTTTCTTTAGTTCTAGGCGTTATATCGTTCAAGTTTATTTGAAATTTAAGAGTTTGATGATTAAACAAATTCCCATTTACTTTCTTTTTTTTAATTACCTATAAATCATTTTTATATAAATCGATTTAGTCGTTACTTGACAATAAAGTAGTTGGAAGTTTCAGTCAGATAAATAATAATTAAATTGCTTATTTCTGCAACATAATTACTTATATTTTTTACTTATAAGTTTTACATTTAATCTACTTTGAATGAATTTCTGCACACCAAGAAATTGTAAGTCTCAAGATTCCGTTTCCGTAAGGATATACTTTCCATCTTTATAATTAGTTATAGATCTTTAGCTCATTGATAATAAATACCTATTGTCAATAGATTCTCCATAACTACTAGTCGCGTAAATATTCAAAGCAGCTAAATTTCCTTTTGTTTTAGAGTGACAGAAATAATTAACCATATCTAAATGTGTATATAACTTTGTTACCTAGCGAAGCAAACGGATCGCTATTATCACGCATAATTCTTCTTTATATATTGTGTTACAAAATATCATCTATTCATCATTCAGTATCCTAACACTATATGTATAATGAGGCTGCACTGGAAACATCTAAAAATAGATTACGTTATGAAATTTCCGAAATGGATTATTATATAATGATTTTTACCTTTTAATTTTTATATTTGATATAATAGATTTAATTTAAATTAAATTAAAGAACAATATAAATAGATTTTACAATTATCTGTCAAAATGATTTCTACTCGACATATTTTGCTGACGTCACAAATGTAAAATACTACCCGGGATGCTCTCAGCACTGGTCTCTTTGAACTTCATCCAAATGGCTATCCCAATCTCAATGATTCGGATCTTTCATAGTTGTAATAATGATGGGCAATACTGTTCGGTTCACCCGCTCTACCTGTCCATTCGCTTGTGGATGCCTGCTAGAATTTAAAGTGTGTCGCACTCCTTGTAATACGCAAAATTCCACGAATTCTCGTGAAGTAAAGCATGTGCCTCGGTCTGTTATAATTCTATCTGACGCGTCTGCTTCAAGAATAAACTTCTTCAACGCTGTTATCACATATTGCGTAGCTGCTTTGGGCATCGGATACAGATGCACGAATATTGTCATGTTGTCAACGAGTATTATCAGCATATTATTTTTCCTGGAGCTTTGAACAAAGGGTCCCAAATGGTTCACATGTATCACCGAATACGGTCGTCGTTCTGACGGTATCAGATGTAACTCTCGTGCTTGTTTCCTCCTCACCCCCCTCGGCTAACTTATTCAGGATACATTCTATACATCTTCGAATGTATTGCTTTGCATATCTTCCTATGCTTGGAAATCAGTAATTTTGCGTGATGTTATGCACCGTGTTATCTACTGCCGTGTGTCCCATTTGATCATTTAATGAGCGTGTTCTTTCTCATGCTCAATAGCAGCATATACAGGTTGTCCTATTTAAACGGGCCACTACGGGGATCTCGGAAACTATAAGTCTTATAGTTTCCGAGATCCCCGTAGTGGCCGACCTTCTATCTCTTATAGTATAAGAGATAGAAGGTCGGTTTGTTCAGTGTTTCAATGATCTCTCTCAACTTCGAGTCCGCATGCTACATTGCCAGTATGAACAGTCAACGCAATGAACACTCCTCGTTTCAAGATTTTATCTTCTGTGTCTTCCTATTGAGCAACCGGTGCTCGACTGAGTGCTTTCACATGACTAAACTTATCTCCCGCTCTGTGTTTTATTTTTAAGTCATACTCTTACAATAGTGCACTCCGACGTGCTATTTGTGAATTATTAGTACGCATTGCGTTCATGTACACGATTGATTGACTGTCGGAAATCACTATAAAATTAATTTCTAATGTAAATTATCTATACGAACCCCATTAGTTGAAGTTTACTCGAGTGGTACATTCTCTCGGTTTCTGTCGTTTTTTTTTTTTTTTTGGTAATATAATACACTAAATGCATTGCTCCATCCGCTACTTTCTGCATCAACATTGCTGCTAGTCCTACAGCTGATGTGTAATTCTGTTTATGCGTTCGGGTTGTACAAACTTAACACTGGTCCATTCGAGAGTTCTTTTTTAGTGTGTCGAACGCTTTTTATTGCGCGACACCCCAAACGCACGGTCTTCCGCTCTTCATTAGTTCTGTGAGTGGCGACGCTCGCTCGAATCGCGTGCTTGTTTACGAATCTTCTAAAAGTACCAGGAACCGACGTAGTTGATGAAGGTTCTTTGGTTCAGGGAACGTAGTAATCGCATCTAGTTTGCACTTATGTGATTTAAATTTTTCATTTGATATAGTGAAACCTAAGTAATCCATCTCTCCTTTCCCAAATTCACACTATGTATGTTTGAGTGTGAAATTCGCTACCTTCAATGTTTCGAATACTTTTTCTAGCCTAGGAAGCGCCCGAGGCACGTATCTAACTTACGCTCCACCCCCTTCCAAAAAATGACAAAAACTTTTATATAACAAGTTAAATTTTTTCTAAATGTTAAATACCCACTATTAACCCGTTCAACATATCTTGTGCATACAATTATGTACATCCAATTATATATAAAATGGCGACCTTGTATAAAATTATTTGAAAAATCATGAGAAAATCCACCGTGTAAATCGGATTTTATATCATTGTAATTTAATGTTCTTGAAATATCTTTCTCAATTGATATTATAAAGCATGTTTGCCGAATGTAGCGAAATTCCGCTGTGTTACAAAATTTGTATGTCTGAAGTGGTAGGTTGCAAAATTTAAAAATACAATAGAAAATAGCGGATTTTTTTATCTATTTACTTTTATTTTTTACATTTTGCGCCCCAAACGGCTCAGCTGCCGTTAACATATTATTTATTTGAATCGTAAATGTAAGTTTGTCGTCGAAAAAGATATCTAGGTCACTTGTATGATTGCAACACAGGATAGTATTATTTGAAATGCAATAATCAAATATTAAAGGAAATTTATTCCTGGTGAAAGAAATTACCTTGCATTTATTGATATTGAGGAAGAGTTTGTTCTCAATACGCCATTTATTTATTCTATTTAAATCCTGTTGTAAAAGTGTGCAATCACCATCGTTATCTACTGTAGTATATGTATCTTCAAATCATCAGCAGAGACTTTTTATTTGTAATGGACTTGGCGGCAATGTCATTAATGAATATTAAGAATAATAACGGACCTAAGTTCGAACCCTGAGGTACACCAGAAGTTGAGGAGAATTTTGTCCCAAGTAATTGACAAATAACGGTCTGTTGTCAAGGTACGAACATAGTAACGAAAGTAAGGAATCAGAAAAACCAAACGCGTTCAATTTATGGATAATAATATTATGGTCAATGCTGTCAAACGCCTTGGAGAAGTCAGTATATACCACATCGACCTGACCATGATCATCGATGACTTCTGATAAATATTGTGTAAACACAAATAAGTTTGTCGTGGTGGACCGATGTTGCATGAAACCGTGCTGGAATACGGCCAATGAATTACGTACCGCAGCGTATATATTGTTGAATATGATCCTTTCCAAAATTTTGCTAAAGTTAGACAAACTAGCAATTGGTCTTTAGTTTTCTACGCACGATTTATCATCAGACTTATGAATTGGTACAATGCATGCCAGTTTCCAGTTATCTGTATATGTGCATGTTTTATCGCCAAATTACAGATGTGGAATAGGACTGTGGCAAATGAGCTCGCGAAATCTTTTATTGTTAAACTGGGAATCATATCTGGCCCCGAGGTTAAATTATTCTTTAGCTTTTTTATCGCAGCTGTGATTTCTTCTCTGGTTACATTATTAATTCTAATAGTGCTATTAGTGACGTGTTCGGTAACAGGGACTGGATCGTTAGATTTACACTTTGGAAATATGAGGCAAATCCTTGGACAATATCTTGCACTGTGCTCAGATCTGTACTATTTAGCGACATTGTTGTAGGGATAGAGGAAGAATTCTTTTTAATGTAAATGTAATTCCAGAATGCAGATGGATCCTTGCTAATAGATTGTCCGGAAGCGTGAACAAATGCGTTATAGGCAATTTTTGTCACCCTTTATTTTAGACCTTAAATATTTAAACTGATCATAATAATACTGAACATGTTTAGGTTTCTTGTGCATTTTCACATTTTTTCCTTATTATTTCTTTACGTATAGACTGCGTTATCCAAGGTGGATAAGACATTTTCCGTTGAATCTTCTGAGCTACACATTCATCAAAAAACCGAAATAAAACTAAATATAAGAAGTCGCATACACTGGAAAATGTTTCAAATTGATCCCAGTTAAAATTAATTAATAAATAATACAATTTTTCAAAATTAGCTTTTCTTCTGGGTGCTACATTGCAGGAGTGTTTATATGATTCATTTAGTGTAACATTAATGGAGACATGGAAGGTTGGATGATGGTGATTTTCTGGAACGATAGAATCCATTTCATGGTCAACAGTACACTGTTGGAGATAATCAAATCAAGTACTCGATTATTTTTGTCTAGTACATTATTGTATTGATTTGAATTGAGAAACGAACAAAGATCTAGTAGATTTTTCACGACGATATTATCAGGATTATCTAAGCAAAGTATTTATTATTTACTAACACTTTCGCACATGTTAAATCTACTGTAGCAGGAAGGAGATTAATAATCTCTTCGAGATCAACAACAGCGGATTTAAGTTTATTATCAATGGCGAGTAAAACGCCACCGCCACGCGATACACCACAAGATGCTCAAGTTTTGCTGGCAGTTGGACAGTGAATTAATTGGTTTTTGCTTTCTTAGCAATGTAAGGACTTCTATTCTTATATCCTATATATATATATATATATATATATATATATATATATATATATATATATACCGGGTGTTAATTAAAAAACTGGCCATAGGCGTTTAACATGTAAAATCAGTTTTTCCTCCTGCATTAGTTACCAAATTACTTTAGAGAAAAATACTTTAAATAAAAGTTGTAGAGAATTAAATTCTGCATCTAAGTGAGCAATCAGATTTAATTTTTGACATTTCATAACTGAGAAAATCAATTTTAAAATTTCATGAAAACACATAATATATTGGAATAGCCATGGAATTTTAACAAAATTAAAAACAATTGTATGACATTGTAACTGTCAAAAAAATTTGTGTTTCGTAATTTTCGTTCTATAACAGATATTTCTAAAAGTATGGAACAGTTTTCACATGAAGAAAAGCTTCAAGTAATAAAATGGTTCTATTCTGGACAAATTTATCTAAATATTCGTGATTGAATAATTTTTTTGACAGCAAATGTCATATAATTGTTTTTAATTTTGTTTAAATTCCATGGCTATTCCTATATATTACGTGTTTTCATGAAATTTTAAACTTGATTTTCTCAGTTAGGAAATGTCAAAAATTAAATCTGATTGCTCACTTAGATGCAGAATTTAATTCTCTACAACTTTTATTTAAAGTATTTTTCTCTAAAGTAATTTGGGAACTAATGCAGGAGGAAAAACTGATTTTACATGTTAAACGCCTATGGCCAGTTTTTTAATTAACACCCGGTATATATACAGTATTGTGCAAAACATATGCAACTGGAAACGAAACTGCTATTTTGTAAGATTTTCTGACAACAAACTAGTTTTATTTAGTTATTTTTATATTCATTTCATTAATGTAGTATTTTTAAACATAAAGAGCACAAAAAATGTGGTTATATTGAGAACATTTCGAAAAAAAATCTTTGATATTGAAGGAATGCTTATATTAAGCTGTGCAAAACATATGCAACTAACCATAACTATTCATCAGAAGAGTCTTGGTTTTAATATTTTGTCCAATAACCATTGCGTTTGATCACTTCGTCACATCTCTTAGGCATATAGCTTACTAGATTTTTAATTATTCTCATAGGAATGTTTTCCCATTCAAGTTTTAAAGTATTGAAAACTGAACTAGATGAAGAAAGTCTTTTGTCTTCTTACGCGATGCTTAAGGATACCCCACAGGTTAACTATGGGGTTTAAACCAGGTGACTGTGCCGGCTATTGAAGTACTGCATTTTTATGTATCATTCAGCCACTTCTTTACGTATTTAGAATTGTGCTTTGGGTTGTTATCATGTTGAAAGGCCTATGACAGAAGCATTTCTTCTTCGGCATACAGCAGCATTGTGGTCTCCAAAATGTCTTTCTATTTAAATTAATCTACAATTCCTTTAATTTGAAGAAGACTGTTTATTAATTCTTTCTTTAAAATCAAAGAGCCCCTTTTGCAGACCAAGTATAAGATTTTTAAGCGTACCAATTGTACCCACATCTGAAAGGCATTTTTTACAATATGCTTTTATAGATTTAGTTGCGGATCTCGTGAATCTGTTGATGTCGTCTAGAATTAGTTGCACACATGCCAGATGAATGTACTTCTCACATCCGTCACAACATACCGCCTTTTGAGGATCACTGCTTGCTGACTTGTTGGAAAAGTTGGTCGGACAATTCATTGTGATAGGTTTAAAAAAAAAATTATGAAATCGATCTACTTGATGAGACACGATTAGCACTAATAGATATGTAAATTAGGACGTTAGAATAGTAACTCTTGCTCGGCGAAAATACACTTTATTCACACCGCGTGCCAATATATATTACTAAGAAAAATATATATATTGAAAGTTTCGAATCACCAAAAATATATGAACAGACGCCACTGATAAAATTAGATATGAAAATAACCACTATAAAATAGCATTCCCTATGGAGCAGAAACACAACGTGTTGAATGAAGAGCTCAGAAAAAAAAATTTGTTCACACGTAGAGATATTATCGAAATTTGTAAATGCTTTGTTTGATAAACTTCAAATTCGACTGCGCAGGTATATAAGCATGTGACTGGTATTTATAGTTTTCCAGTAATACATGTGTAACGTTTGAGGTATCAATATTGGTCTACGGAGATGGTATAGTGAACAGTGTTATAAAATCATTACCATTTGAATTACACATTCCCGGCTATCAGTACTGTGGTCCGGGAACTCAGCAAAAAAAAAACTACTAGTAAGAGGCGATCCCGGAATAAATCCTCTGGATTTTGCATGTAAGGAGCACGACATTGTATATTCACGAAATACTGAATTAGCAAAGAGACACGAAGCTGATAGGGTCTTAGCAGAACAAGCTTGGAAACGAGTTATATCTAAAGACACATCCTTCAAAGAACGTGTAGCCGCCTGAACTGTTGCAAATAACGAAACTGCAAGTTAAGTGTCTGTATTCAGTAAAGCCGTAAAATCAGCTCGTACTGCAATTGAAAAAATCAGGCGCTACAGATGAAAAAAAGCGATTAAAACAGCTTTAAAAGCAGCTAAGAGAGAATTTAAGCAAAAGAAAACAGTAAACAAAACTATATCACCTCGTTTTATTCGGATACTGAATAAGTGCGGTATATTACCATTCTCAATATCGCTATTTGCTGGTTTATCAGCAGCAGGCGGTTTAGCGGGCGGTGCGGCTGGTATTGCTAAAGCCGTGAACAGTGCTTCAGCCGCAAGAAAAGCACTCGCTGAATCTGTACGTCACAATAAATCTATGGTAGCCATTGCAATTGGAGGTAAACAGGGCTGTGGAATGTATTTAAGACCGTATGAAACGGTGAAAAAACCGCACATGGAAAAACCGTACATGTAACAAACCGTACACAAAAAAAACGCACATGGAAAAAACCGCACACAGAAAAAACCGCACACAGAAATATTCACATACAGAAAATACCGCAGGGCAGGGTAAGGGATTGTATTATTAGGTAGGGTAGCGTAGGGGCGTGTATTATTAGGTAGTGTGAGGTAGAGGAGTGTATTATTAGACAGTGTAGGGTAGGGGACTTTATTATTAGGTAGGGTAGGGCAGAGGAGTGTATTATTAGGTAGTGTAGGGTAGGGGAGTGTATTATTTGGTAGGGTAGGGTACAGGAGTGCATTATTAAGTAGCGTAGGGTACAGGAGTGTATTATTAGATAGTGTAGGATAGAGGAGTGTATTATTATATTAAGTAGGGTAGGGTAGTACAGTGTATTATTAAGTAGGGTTGGGTAGTGGAGTGTATTATTAGATAGTTTAGGGTAGGGGAGTGTATTATTAGGTAGGGTAGGTTCGAGCAGTGTATTATTAGATAGGGTAGGGTAGAGGAGTGTATTATTAGGTAGGGTAGGGTACAAGAGTGTATTATTAAGTAGCGTAGGGTAAAGGAGTGTATTATTAGATAGTGTAAGTAGTATAGTAAAGGGAATCTGAGACCAGCATTGCGGGTTGCCTACCCGCCGCCTGTACTGTTGGACGGCTTGTTGCGGTGGGGTGGTGGTGGCGGGGTGTGTCACGTGGTCGAGGTAGGCGTGGCCTTGATGACGTCATCCAGGGTGACGTCATCCTGAATGACGTCATTCAGGATGTACCGTTCGATGGCTTCTTCTTTCATGAACCTGGAGGTCTTCTTCGGGGATGAACTCAGGCTGTACCGTAGAGTCTTCTTTCAAGGTTATGTACCTGGAGGTCTTCTTCGGGAGGGTGTTACGTTATCAGGGTTCTGGATCAAGGGGTACGTGGTCCAGTGAGCCAGGCCGTACCTGGAGGTTTTTCTTTAGGTGGAGTACGGACCTGGTGGCGCATGCGCAACGCAAGCACACTACGAACTTGTTCAAACTTGTTTCCTGAAATTGACTACGTCATAGCTATTTCAGTGATTCCCTCGTTTCTTGGAATTGATATGATAACGAACCTGTTCCATAATTCCTGGAATTGATTACGCAATATTGCGCAACTATTTTTAGCAATGTTTACGCAACGTTGCAAAATTTCTGGGATTCCCCTTCACTTACGGACTTGTTCAAACCTGTTTCATATAATTCCTGGAATTGATTATGCAACGTTGCAAAATTTCGGGGATTCCCCTTCACTGACGGACTTGTTCACACCTGTTTCATAATTCCTGGAATTGATTACGCAATATTGCGCAACTATTGCGTCATTCCTAGAATTTTACGGACTTGTTCAAACTTGTACAATCTGCCAAGTGACAGAACACATAGTTCTACGAATATATACTGCTAAAGACGCATTTCTAGAATTCCTCCTAACGAACTTGTCCAAACTTGTTTAACATTTCCTAGAATTATTGCACAATATTTCATCATGTTTATTTGCCAACGTTGCAGAAAATTAGTATTAATTAAGCTTGCACTATTCATTTAGTATTCATTTCACCATTTGACTGTTGAAGAGACAAGTTGTAATAAATATGGCTGCAGACAAATCTGACATTGTTTCGAAGTTAACAAGCGTCGGTGTCTGTGCGGATTTTAAGGAAACGAAAAAATTGCAAGATATTGATATCAATCGAGTGTATAAAATAATAAAACTACGTGAAATTAAAACCAAATTCGGCAGAGCAATAATTGCCGAATTAGAAGAATTCCAAGTGTTTTTGCCTCGACGATTTGCAGCAGATCTCAACCATGAAGAGGTTGAGAACATTAACCGAGAAGGAGACATTGCATTGATCAGCCGAGGACCGTTGGACGCCTGCAGAACTACTAAACTAGAGTTCCGGAAAATGTACGAGCAGGAAACTCAAGATTTTATTTGAAGGTGTACATTCAGATTATAAGTGAAATGTAATCACATTTAAATAATAAAACTGCAGTTATATGTAACTAATTTTTTTCTTTTATTTGTTCATTCCATACAAGTGATTATACATACTAATACAATAGTTATACAATTTTATTAACATAATTGGTTAACGGATTATATTCTACAACCCGATCATGTATTATTAAACAATATGCAGAGGTGTTCGGAGGGAAATTAGCGCTTGACTCAAATTCAATACGAACATCAACTGATCCAGTTTTAATAGATTCATTTTGTTTTGAACAATCGATTACTATCATTGCTCAGGTTTTGAATTCATTTCGTAATGCTGCGAATAAGAAGGTACGTTCGAAACGTAATACGGTACGTTCTGAACGTAATACGTTACGTTACGTTCTGAACGTAATACGTTACGTTCTGAACGTAATACGTTACGTTCTGAACGTAATACGTTACGTTCTGAACGTAATACGTTACGTTACGTTCTGAACGTAATACGTTACGTTACGTTCTGAACGTAATACGTTACGTTACGTTCTGAACGTAATACGTTACGTTACGTTCTGAACGTAATACGTTACGTTACGTTCTGAACGTAATACGTTACGTTCTGAACGTAATACGTTACGTTCTGAACGTAATACGTTACGTTCTGAACGTAATACGTTACGTTACGTTCAAAACGCGATACGTCGCGTTCCAAACTTGATACGTCACGTTTTAAACGGAACGAGTATTAAACCAGTAAAGAAAATTTATTTCCTAGTACGGACCTGGTGGCGCAGGAAGCATGAGCCGGCACTGGCAGTGCTAGTTCGGCATAAGTAAATGATGCACAGAAATTTAACGACATAGAAAAACAAATAGTCTCTTATACATTCATCAGCTAAATATTATATGTGTATACCTCAATACTTTTACTATACACTATACAGAAGAACAGACATTACAAGTACGCGATACGTTGCGTACCAAATTTGATACGTCACGTTTTAAACGGAAGGAGTATTAAACCAGTAAAGAAAATTTATTTCCTAGTACGGACCTGGTGGCGCAGGAAGCATAAGCCGGCACTGGCAGTGCTACATCGGAATAAGTAAATGATGCACAGAAATTTACCAATATAGAAAAACAAATAGTCTCTTATACATTCATCAGCTTAATATTATATGTGTATACCTCAACACTTTTACTATACACTATACAGAAGAACAGACATTACAAGTTCGCAACAGCTCTTCAACTGATCAACTGAACTATTTACTATACATAAAGTGTGACGTACTAATCCCATTACGTACGAACTGATTGATTATCAAGAACAGCCTATCGCAGGAACATTTTACGAATATGAATTACAACGTACAAAACAGCATGACGTATATTTAGTGGAAAAAAAATTGTTAAGAAGAAAAGGGATTTATAGTGTATGTAAAATGGTTAGGAATGGATAAAACACACAACAGTTGGATACATAAAAATGATGTTTTGTAATTAAAATATCTATATTAAATAAAGTATGTAATTTTATTAAAATTCAAAGTTTTTCTTTACATTTCATTCAGTCCTTAACCATTGCAGATCTATACATATTAGTGTTAAAATTTGTATGTTCTATACAATATTTATATTTTATAAACTCCGGATCTTCCTTCCAAGATTTTGGAAATTTTTCCCAGGTATAATCTATCTGTTCTCCTGCGTATATCATCACGAACTCCTTCGTTAGGCATTGAATTTCTTCTGAGTATAGTTGATTTAGTATTCCGTTCTGATGAAATGCTATAAGGGCAGCTAAGTTTGTAAACCGCCATGTAAACCATTCGTGCAATGCTCGAACATTTTGAACGGCGCAATGTTTGTTATGAAAATAGCAGCAGTCATATGTAGTTGATAATAATAATTCTTCTAATGCAGGACATTCAATATCTTCCAGATTCTTGATTGATATATGTTTTAAATGTTTCGGTAAAATTTCATGTAAATATGTCATTTTTGATAGACCTTTTACGTATATTAATGTTACATTCGCTAACATATAAGTAAGTTTCTTATCCAAAACAGAATATTGTGTTTTGCCGATACACCACTCTAAATTATGATGATGTCTTACGAGGAAATTCACATTTCGTTGGGTTTCTCTATTCAAGTGATTCCATGAATAAGGTGGAGCAAATATTTCCGAATCACATTTTCCATCACAAATAGAAATCACTGCAATTTCTTTACAAACAAATTGTTTTTTTGTTCAGCATAAAGCCTTGAAGATCCAGAATGACCGCCATAATGCGCACAAGTGTCTGTTTCAGCACATCGAGAACGACTATTGTAAATTTAGTTTTACACATTCTTTATATATGTAAATATAGCCATCTATTAACATTTAGCTCAACTAATATTTTCACTTATTGAAAAACAATTTAATTATGTCTAGATATATATTTAGCATTATGTTTCTTGAAATATATAATGCATATCAGCGTCGGCAGTGATGTAAAGAAATGTATCGGTAGATAATAAGTTATTCATTCAATTGTATTTTTAAGATAATCCGTTTCCGTTATACATTCGCACAAAATTATCATCCTATTTCTCAGAATACATAGTGCTGCGTTAGCGTTAACCATGAGACAAAGAAATTTATCGATACAGAAAAATATTCTAATCACTCAATTATCTTTTATACATTCGTCAGCTGAATATTATATGTGTATATATACCTCACACTTTTTAATAGACACGTATTACAAGTTTGAAAGCAGTTCGTTAACAATGTGGAGCATAACAGAATATTTGGGTGATGTTGATGTGAAATATAGTGTTAATTTAATTAATTTAGACATGTTCTTCGTGGGGACTGGGAGATATAACGACATAATTTTGAAATCCTGTTCTGCGGACGAGAATCATGCATATTTTGTTCTGCAGGGAGAAGAGTTAAGATTAATTAACAATGATGTAAGTTATATTATATTTTAAAATTTTAAATTCATAAATTCATTGTTTATTTTTTCTTATAATTTAGAGTCAGCATGGAATTCGGGTGAACGGTTTTAATCTTTCAAACAGAATGGGAGGTTGGATGATACATGGAGATATCATAGAATTTGGAGGCCCTGAAAACAGTTTCGAGGTGATGTGGGCAGCACCAACAGCTTTCGAACCTATTTGGGTGATGTTGATGTGAAATATAGTGTTAATTTAATTAATTTAGACATGTTCTTCGTGGGGACTGGGAGATATAACGACATAATTTTGAAATCCTGTTCTGCGGACGAGAATCATGCATATTTTGTTCTGCAGGGAGAAGAGTTAAGATTAATTAACAATGATGTAAGTTATATTATATTTTAAAATTTTAAATTCATAAATTCATTGTTTATTTTTTCTTATAATTTAGAGTCAGCATGGAATTCGGGTGAACGGTTTTAATCTTTCAAACAGAATGGGATGTTGGATGATACATGGAGATATCATAGAATTTGGAGGCCCTGAAAACAGTTTCGAGGTGATGTGGGCAGCACCAACAGCTTTCGAACCATCATATTCCCCGGTGCCAGAGCCAGTCGCACCTTGGGAGCAACAGTATCATCATCTTCTCGAAACGGAAATGGGAAACTTTATTATGCAAATTCGTTTATTCAAACAATAAATTGTGCGAGTGCGTGTGTGTGTAAATATTTATTATAAATTGTAAGTAATATTCAAATGTATTATTATTATTATTATTATTGTTATTATTGTTATTATTATATATACAGTACATATTTATTTTTGAATTATCCTCATGGTAACGTTTCAGCAGGTTTTTCGCTATCATGAGAACTTAACACTATTTTAGCTTACACTATATACATAATGTTTCTTAAATATAATATTATTGTGTACAATTATATGTTCTACATTATATTATATAAACATAAGTTATCTTATTCCTAAGAAATACATTTTAAAATATATCTATTTTAAGCTATAATGTCCCCATGGTAACGTATCTGTTTCATCAGGTTTTATACAGCGTTTGTTATCATGGGGACTTAAAGCTATTTTCGACTGACTTACACTATATACATCATGTTTCTTAAATATAATATTATTTTGTACAATAGTATGCTCTATATTATTAAATAGAGATGAGTAATAATCCTGAAATGTTATCTTATTCGTAAGAAATATATTTTTAATACCTTTAGCCTTTTTTGTTTCAGTCTCATTTTCTACTTTAATAGTATACATTTTCGATCTTAATCCAATAAATTCAGTCATAATTTTACCATTATTTTCATCTTTCATTAGGCCAGGAATTTTTTTGTTCACTAAAGGAATATTAAAAATATTATTTTCGGGATAATCACTAGTGTCAAATTTATGAATATCACTCTTCATTATATCATAAATGTCTTCACAATTTATCGAATAAATTAAACTATCAGTATCTGTATACATTAACTTGCATTGATTTCCTAAAGTTTCTAACATATAATTGTAATGAAAATCATAAACGCATATTTTCGATATATCTAAAATGCACATTCCCACATAAATTGGTTTATTAACAAAAATATCAGTTTTTAGCATCTCTACGGCTACAGAATTTTCGGAAAAAACTGTTTTCTTTTTAAAATTTGGTCTTGCAATTAATTTTTTTAGACCCCACCGACCTTTCCACTTGGTGACTAACCGAATATTAACTTGTTTTCGAACATTTTCCATAGTTTTCCCAAATACTGCCATTATTCATCAATTTATATAAATTTTTGTCAAAGTTATTTGTAGCTTTCTTTCTTAGTTCCGTGTTTAAATTAACGTATCCTTTTAGCCATGGATATTGTTTAAATGATAGTACTCGATGAATTTTCTCTAGAATTAATCCGTGAGCTAAGCATTGTCTTAGATTTCTATAATGAATGATATAATTAGTTTTCTTTTCTAAGGTGGTTAATAATTTTTCAGTTTTTGCACTAGGTGGAATTTTTCGTTCAGGACACATTGGAAAATCCTTGTGTTTATCATGTAAATGATCGGGATAACTAATATCTACTTCTAAGACATATCCGGTAGAAGAACTATCATCAATATATTGTACATTTAGATTTGAAACTCCAATTTCTGAAAGCCATCTAAAATTTCCTTGTGGTAGATATTGGGACATAGCCCAACCATATAAATTATTAACATCAAAATATTGTAGATATACCGAAGGTTTTTCAGGGTCATATGAATCTGTCATATATTTATTGTTTGCCTTCGCGTATCTGTTCGAACATTGACTCACGCCGCCGCGAATTCCTCTTTCTATAAACATTAACATATCTATGTCCGTCAGCAATTCCAATTCCACTCTGGTGAATTTTAACATTGCATCCCAAGTTAATCCCGGTGTTGTTACGTAATGCAGTGGATCTAAGTCATAAGCAATTTTACATTTTTTTCTAAAATTCTCAAATATATCCGCTAAAAGTAATACATCAATTTTAAGGTAGAGATTAGAATATTCCTTCAAATTTTTACATTTGAATTGATTCCAAACATTTATTGCATGCTCGTAATCTGTTTCGGATATATCGATATCATTTAATTGATTATAGAATTGGTCTTTCGTTGGTAATTCAGTTTCTTCCAATTTATCAACATTATCTAAATAATCATAGGGAAAAACACCTTTCCGTGAAATTAAATTTAAGTTTGATTCGGATAAATCCTGAAATTCGGACTGTAGTATTATTTTATCATTCTTTTCCAGATTTGCGGCTAACTTGTCTAAACTAGTATTCAAAAATCTGAATGAATCGATAAATTTAAATGAAATATTACTGTCTGCAATAAATTTTGTAAATGATATGTATCGTTCTTTGTTAATAGGTAAAAGACTTATTCTACCCTCAATTATGTTCGATAGTTCCTTTATAAAAAAATGTGCATCATATCCTGACAAATTATGGAAAATTACCGGAATGTACATAGGTATCGTATATAATAAATTGCATAATTGGTGAGCAGCTCCCCTAAATTTCCCACTTAAATGACAATGATCTCTAACACGAGTATCATGAGGTGTAAATTCCCTTTCGCATATATGACAGATCCGCGAGTTTTCGAAGTCTAATTGTTCCTGATATGTTAAAGTATCCATTGGTACACATACCGAAAATACCGGTTCAACATCTTCGACAATTTGTTGTAATTCGTTTATAAACCAAGTTTGACAATCAGAACCCGTGTAAGATTTGTAATATGATAATGAACTGTCATAGTAACAATTAAAATAATATCCAATACTGAATGGTACATGTTCTTGAAATATCTGCGTTTTTGTTCGCATTTCTGGATTCGTTACACGTTTAAGGATAGCTTCAAAATCCGCGTAAATACAAAAAGGTACCATTTCCTTATGATGAAAATTTTTAAAGCGTAATATATTTTCACCAGGTTTTGGTAACTTAATTTTGCAATCGTTCATCTTACTGCAGACTTGTTCATGTTCATCTAATAAATATTTTAAAGAAAAATAGTTTAAACATCTGTCACAGATATGTATCTTATCATGATGTTTCACGAGGCTTGTTTGCACTAAACGAGCTAGGTCTTTAATCCAGCAATAGTGGAACTTTTTCTTAGATAATTCATTGTTTACATCGTCGTCTTCACTATCACTGTCTTCCTCTTCTTCTTTATCGATCTCTTCTTGAACTTCATTTTCGCAGTAATACTTTTCTTCTACAATTAACAAGTTCGCATGTTTTGCTTTCTTCTCGTTCGTTAAATATACAGGTACAGCATTAAAATATTCCCGTTTCCATAACTTAGATTTATATTTTTTTAATATGAAAACATTTATAGATATATCTATATTTTGTTTCTCAAACTTTGGAATTTGATCTAATGTTATGGGGAAGTTAATATTTTGTAAATTTAAATGATTCTCATAATGAGGATATGACGAAATTCTATCTACATGAGAATTCGCTGGATGTATGGCAGATATTATAGCCCACGCAAAACATGCGTTATCGTTATTCTTCACATTTACAATAGCACGCTTATATTTAATTTCCACTGGTAAGTCAATGTAAGATGAAGCACATAACGGTGCATACTTATTTATATTCACAGCCAAGTTTATTATCTTATTTAGTGTCCAACCACTGTCTCTTTCTTGAAATTCTTCAATCTTCTTTAGCAGCACTTCTCTCACGTTCGTTTTAAACCACTGGTTTAAATCGGTGGATTGTAATATCACTGAGTTTTTAGTATTGAAATATTTGTCTTCTATTATGTCATTTGTCACAAATTCCGCGCACAATATTACATTCACTTTTAACGACACATGTTTTTTTAACGCATTTTTAATTCTCGATTTAAATAAATAAAATGCGTCATCTAGAAACTTATTAATGTCTTTATGCACGATATTAATTATAACGCCTGTTCTTAAGCGGCTGGAAAAAGCAGAATCTACGTCTTCCCACGATACACGATCACTTCTATTCTCTTTCCGATTGGTGAGTGATCCTCCATATATTGATTTATTCTTCTTCTTGCATAATAAAGTTTTAATACCCTTAATTCGGCATATATTATTTTCCAAATGTTTCTTCGCACCAAAACTCAACTTTGTTTTATGTAAGACACTTCCAATTAATTTCACGTTTTTATTAGAATTATTAATCCAAGTAGTAAGTTCGGCAGACTTATTTGTTAGGTGCGCAAATGCTTGCTTTAAATTATTAACAAACGCAGAACTGGCTTCACTTATTTGTTTCTCCATATTGAGACGAAGCCGAGCCAATTCTGAGCGAATGCAGTTTTTCAAACTCAATTTATACTAAATTTTTGCAACGTTGCTAAATCAATTCCAGGAATTATGAAACAGGTGTGAACAAGTCCGTCAGTGAAGGGGAATCCCAGAAATTTTGCAACGTTGCATAATCAATTCCAGGAATTATATGAAACAGGTTTGAACAAGTCCGTAAGTGAAGGGGAATCCCAGAAATTTTGCAACGTTGCGTAAACATTGCTAAAAATAGTTGCGCAATATTGCGTAATCAATTCCAGGAATTATGGAACAGGTTCGTTATTATATCAATTCCAGGAAACGGGGGAATCACTGAAATAGCTATGACGTAGTCAATTTCAGGAAACAAGTTTGAACAAGTTCGTAGTGTGCTTGCGTTGCGCATGCGCCACCAGGTCCGTACTCCACCTAAAGAAAAACCTCCAGGTACGGCCTGGCTCACTGGACCACGTACCCCTTGATCCAGAACCCTGATAACGTAACACCCTCCCGAAGAAGACCTCCAGGTACATAACCTTGAAAGAAGACTCTACGGTACAGCCTGAGTTCATCCCCGAAGAAGACCTCCAGGTTCATGAAAGAAGAAGCCATCGAACGGTACATCCTGAATGACGTTATTCAGGATGACGTCACCCTGGATGACGTCATCAAGGCCACGCCTACCTCGACCACGTGACACACCCCGCCACCACCACCCCACCGCAACAAGCCGTCCAACAGTACAGGCGGCGGGTAGGCAACCCGCAATGCTGGTCTCAGATTCCCTTTACTATACTACTAGTGTAGGATAGAGGAGCGTATTATTAGGTAGGGTAGGGTAGTGGAGTTTATTATTAGGTAGGATAGGTTAGAGGAGTGTATTATTAGATAGGGTAGGGTAGAGGAGTCTATTATTAGGTAGTGTGTGGTAGAGGAGTGTATTATTAGGTATTGTAAAATATAGGAGTGTATTATTAGGTAGGGTAGGATAGAGGCGTGTATTATTAAGTAGGGTAGGGTAGAGGCGTGTATTATTAGATAGTGTAGGGTAGAGGCGTCTACTATTAGACAGTGTAGGGCAGGGGAGTGTATTATTAGGTAGGGTAGGGTACAGGAGTGTATTATTAGGTAGGGTAGGGTACAGGAGTGTGTTATTATGTAGGGTAGGGTAGAGGCGTGTATTATTAAATAGTGTTCGGTAGGGGAGTGTATTATTAGGTAGGGTAGGGTAGAGGCGTGTATTATTAGACAGTGTAAGGTAGGGGAGTGTATTATTACGTAGGGTAGGGTAGATTTATTGGAACACTTGCCGTTAGATCTTAGGCGCGACATTTAGTTTCTACACGATGGAGCACCACCTCATTTTACATTGAACGTTCGGAATCATCTTCATGTACAGTTTCCTAACAAATGGATAGGCAGCGGAGCTAATGCTCCTGCAAAATGGGCACCTCGTTCACCAGATTTAAATATTTGCGATTCCTTTTATAATGAAGTCTAAATAATTGCACTATTAAATATCATATCGTCATTTATTTCTTAGAATATCAGACTTCTAGATTACATTTTCTTATGATATGCAGTGCGCGGTCCCGCAGATTTTATTTTTTTGTGTCTAAACTTTAACAGATATCAGTACAGATAACAATAACAAAAAATTACTATATAATGTCTCTTTATGAAACTATTTTTTTGAAAGTTATTGGCCTTAACATTAAAAAGTTTTTGACTGATTTATGCCGGGTTACCTGTGTTTCGTACACTAATAATCCACTGATAATAACTAATATCACCTTAAAAGATTACCTACATCTGTAAGAAGTACAGTACCGAATATTATCCAAATCGATACAAGCGTTCTGTCGTTATGTTAAAAATTAAGTAGGTGATTCATATGGTCACTCGCGGTCAGGCAACCGACGAGAGAGTACGCTTCGCGCAAGTTTCGGATATTTTTTTATGTTCCGGGATTCCGAGGTCGTGTATCGCTGTTATTATCGGGAATCCAGGATTTAACCCTAGTTGGGCAGTTTTGTGTATTAAACAACCGTGCGAACGTACTGCGACGCGAGTTAGAGTTTTGTGGTGGTTTAACCACGTGTGCGCCCAGTACCCGTCCAAAGGCCCGTGGCCCTCAAAGTACAACGTTACGGGGGCGACGTGACCGGAAGCTGCTCCTCCCGGAGCCGATTCAACCGGGACCCGCGGGGGTCAAACTCAACCACAGCTGAGTACATTTCGTTTACAACGGCAGATTCACCTGTGAGTGGCGTATTACGAACTGCTCCCCCCCCCCCCCTATTTACTTTGTGTATGAACATTACATACATTTTGATTTGCTTGATTTAACATATGTATTATTTAGTTTAAGAGACTAGGTTTTAAGTTCATTCACCTCCATTTTAGCATTAAGATCCTCGCTGGTATTAGTCAATTATCATTTTGTTCATTTTCACACTTGTTGTTCTTTGGTTCAATTTTTCAATATACGAATATTATTAATGGTTATAACCGAGTCGTCTTACTGTATAAAAGTTTGTCAAGTGCCATACTCCATAGATGTGTATCCCGCCCACGCACTGATCACCGAGCTCTGGTTTTGTGCGCAAGCGCGACGGAAGTCAACACAATTTGAGCTCGTGGCGCCCCTACCGGTTAGTTAGTAACTTAGTGTTTGACTCACGATCCCCACTCCACAACAGCGAGCCGGCAACATTCGGGCGGCCGACTACGATCGTCTTGCCACACGTTAATGAGACAATTCAAAACGTTACAATATGTATTTTAAATTAATTAATAATATTTTGTGTTTTTTTCGAATATTATTATCAATCGGATATTGTTATCAAAAACCTCGAGTCCCGATGTGATCACATTAACCGGCGTGCACTGTATATTAAATTAAATATATTTATGCTTTCGCAAAATCTTACGAATTGAAAAATGTTTCTGAATATAACTTTTTCTGTACGTATTTGTATGTTGTTCTTTGGAATCTGATATATATCTCATTATCTTCTGAATCAGAATCGTCTGTCTCAGAATCATCTGAATTAAAATAGTAAAATATAAGAAAATATGTATTATTTGATAATTTGATTTGTTACCATAATTCCACTCTTCGTTGTATTCTAATTTTACGTTATATAGCACAGCCATTGCTGCAATTGATGCTTTCGCAGTGGAAAGAGAGACTTGCATGTTATTAACCAGTGCTTTGAACATCCCTCTCCGCCGACCAAAGCCACATTCTACAATTACGCGTGTTTTTTTTTATGCGTGTTATTGAAAGTCTGTTCTCTTTCGTTTCTTGGATGTAATAAAGGTGTTAATAAATGTTTGGAACATGGAATCCCGCTGTCGCCTAGCAAAATTCCTTTTATTCTAGATTCTTGGGTAATAAAATAAATTACGATATTTAAAACAGAACAAAGTAAATATGTTTCAGTTACCTCTAAATCTTGCTTTAATTTGCAATTATTCCACACTCTGGAATCATGGCAGCTGCCTCTCCACCTGGCCACAATATATTCGATTTTGGTATTTGCATTACAAACAACCAACACATTTATAGAATAAAACCCTTTTCTATTGCAATAAAGGAGTGGCTGCGCGCCATTAGGATTTTTTATTTTAATGTGGATGTTGCCAATGCAGCCAATCACTCCAGGGAACCGTGCTACCTTATAGAAATGTTATTTTCTTTGTCAGGTGTTTCAATATCTTGCTGACAATTCTGGACACGGATGCCTGACTTACTTCATGTAAATCAGCTTAAATGGTATAAATAATAAGCATAATTAAAACAAAAATATTTCGAAATTGTATTGAAATAGTAAGTTAAATTTTAATTTTGAACACTTATTGTTGAATACTTACCCAACTCTATCTGATAGCATCCTTTTGCAAAATAACGCAATGCTATTAATAACTGAATTTTTACGGATTTTTGATTTGATACTGGTGCTTCTTCATCGAGTATCACAGCCAAAACGAAATTAAATGCCTTTTTCGTTCATCGATAGCGATTTCTGAATTGCACGTCGTTATAGTTATCATAAGAATCAATTCTTTCATATACTCTTCTCGGATTATTTAAATTACGACCATAATAATTTCGTAAACGGTTGAAATTGTCAATTTCGCGTATAAATTCCGCCATTTTTATACACTAAGTACGGTCTTAGAGAAGACCCTCACCGTTTCTAAATATCGGTCCTAAATATGACCGTTCCTAAGCTCTAGGAACGAGAGCTGAATTCGGCCCAATGTCTTTAAAATGTCTGTCCTTCCCGCCCGCGCAAACCACAACCAACGCTCTCGGTAAACACAAATTGTCCACGTTATTTATGTATACTATGCCACGCCTCCGTGAACAGAACTCCTTAAATGTTGTCCTGCCGACTGGCTGCTGAGGTCATCCTCTCCCGAGCGGTAAGCGTACCCTCGTCAACTCGACCTCAAAGTTGCCGTCACTAAATATTGTTGCATTACTCTGCAATATCCGTGACAGCATGTCCCACACAACATCGATATATGTTGTAATCGATATGTATCATCGGATATGATATGTACAATACCCGATACATTACATGTTTTGCTTTTCTGTCTTGTCAAATTTGAAGAAATTCCTACTAACATTTGTCTTGTTTCTCCCCATTCTAAATTCAAAGAAGAAAAATAAATAAAAGAAACTAGTAGTTACATTTGCATAAAACCTAACCTATCTTTAAATATTTTATAGATAGAATACATCAAATGTTACAACTAATTTAGAACGAAGAGAGTAGTTATTATCAATTAAAATTTATATTTAAGTAACTGATAATACAAACAAGTATTTGAAAGAAAAAAATATTCTATTTATTTAAGAACCCCTCCTTCCTCACCGGCAAAAAAAACTCCCGTCATGTCTTGGCCGGTCCTGTTCGTCTATATCCATTCATACTATACTATTTCTTTTTCTTTCAAGCACAGCCAAACACACACTGCTTGCCACTGCTTTTTGAAACAACGTACAACAGAACAAAGCTACTGATAGCTACGGTGCTACGGATGCCATTACAAAGAGAACAATATTATGTATATTGTATAGTCTGTTTTTTAATTCGGGGGAGCGAATTAAAATTTGCGCGCTAAAGAGAAGACCTGCGACTGGCTAGCCTTAGGTCGGCTGTGCACCACTGAAATAACAGATAGAACGACCGCTATTATTCCTGTAACAGCTGTTTCGTGCGTGCAGAACTTTTCTAATTTTTCTTTAATAAATAATTAATAAGCAATAAAATTAGTTCTTTTTAGAACTAATTGTTTAATAGTTGCACTTCAGTTGATTGGAGTTAGGGCTTAAATGAATCGCTGTATTGATTCAGGATATGTAAAATTTTATTATTACGTTTCGCTTCCGTTTTTGAGTTTGTACATGTGGTTACAATTGTAAGTAATTTTACCGTATAATTATCTATTGTTTGTTGCTTTAACTAATTGTAGTGTCATAAAAATATTTCAGTATCTTAGGATGCTTCAAAAACGGAAGCGAAACGTAATAATAATAAAATTTTACATATCCTGAATCAATACAGCGATTCATTTAAGCCCTAACTCCAATCAACTGAAGTTCAACAATCATTGACTGGCTTAATAATCTTTAAAATGAATAATTGTTTAATACTTCGTTATATGTATTACGTTGTTTAACGATTGTGGATATGGATGCAACGCCAAGCACAAGTGCATCTTTAGTTTCACTTCCGGAGAAGCGCGTACAATTGGGATTGGGATTACTGTCCGTATCGGAGAAGCAAACAATAATAAATATATATAAAAAAATAATTTGATGCACCTGAGAAGAGAACTACAAGTATAGTGTCTGAAATATTGGATACACTAGGTGAGGTATACGTGTATACAGTATGTAAAGTAGTATATTAAATATATTTACCTACATAACAAGTTTTTCTACAAAATTCATACATATTTGGGATTTTTATATGGCATTAAATTTATTATAATTCAAATTTACCACCAATTAAATATCCCACTAACATTTTCTGTTGTAAAGGAGACTTGTATTTACTCCTCCGAATTATAAAACAGACTATAGCTCATCATGCACGACTAGATGGCTCCACCAGTCATCGCTTGAAAAGGAGTTACATTTTATAATGCAATTACACAATATTAACAAATGAAATAAATAACAATTTTAAAAATGAATACTTACGTTATCCGTATATCAAGATATCAGTACTAAACCAACGATTAAATATAAAATTCTGCATAAGGAAGGTCAAGGTCATATCATATTATATGAACACAAAAACAAAATAAATTATCTTCCGTGCAGAGAAGTTGCGACTTGAGACTATGCTACGAGAGCACGGAGCGTAACCGGAACTGAACCGCAAACCGAAATAAACCAATATTTTTTTCGGTTCAGCTCCGGTTTTCGTTTCTGTGAAAATATCGTTTTTTCCGGTTTTCGATTCAGTTCCGGTTCGAAGCCCTGATGTAGATCCATGACTTCGACTTCGCTGCTGCAGTTGACTAAGGTATTCTTTTGACTAATGAGACCAAAAGTGTTGTCGCAAACGCTCTACCAATTGCCAACGTGAAAGACGATTGAGTTGAATTTCACCTTGCAGCAGCAAATCAATGATGAGGAACACAATATTCTGTGCGGACAATTAATCAACCTCCGGCTGTAGAATGATCTTGTAACTTGCGAGTCCAACTGATGTGTGCTCCGACTGTAGAAGGATTCTGTAGCTTGCGGGTCTAGCTTATGTTGATAAAATCCAACCCGAAGGACCAATGTTGTGGTGTTGTTGGTGCTTTTATTATAATACAGTGAATTTCGATTATAACGAACCCGCTTATTGCGAACTTTCGCTTATAACGAACCAATTTATAAAGTACGAACTAAAGTATTATTAAACGTGTGTTATTTTTTTCGCAAATAACGAACCCGTTTATAACGAACTTTCGGGTATAACGAACCTTAATTTTTGTTATAATCGCACAAGTTTTTCGTTATAACGAACTTAAAACGACATTTTACCAAATAATCAGGGGAAACTCTTTCAACTCCGCATATGTAGGGTGCCGCAACAGTCGAATCTACTGAACCCTGTCAGTTATTTACTGTATTCAATGTGTTAAAGAAATACAATTATGAGTAACGCAATTTTGAAAAAAACACGCAAAGCTCTTGCTGTAATAAATAAAAATAATATAAAATAATAATAAATATAAACAAAAGTAAAATAAACGGTTTTTTAAATAAGATTCATAAAAACTATTGTTAGTGTACACATGTATATGTATTACAAAAGAATATCTAACTCAATTTTGAACAAGTCTGGATTTGCCTAGTTTTGCAAAACAGTTCTTCATATTATACACCTACTTGAAACATGTACCTATGCATTAATATAAATAATGAATTTCTGATGTTTATCGTTTATTACGAACTGCGCTTATAGCGAACTATTTTTGTCGGTCCCTTGAGGTTCGTTATAAGCGAAGTTAACTGTAGATGAATCACACACTGCACCGTTTTAAAAATAACATATATTTTATTTAAGCACAATATGCACAACACACAATCTTTGATTGTAATGATACACAATTAATTAAAAATATTATGTGATGATTATTAAAATAGTAATTGTAGTGATAATTTAATTTGTTCTAATAAAATCATGTTGCTACTTTGAATTACAAATCAATACTTACATGCTGTAAACAAGATTGTTTTGTCAGCAATTTTACTAGACAAAATCAGATAAAAATGGCCGATTCATGATCTAATTAAATTTTGTTTTTGAAAATAAATTATTATAAAAATTACAAATTAATGTGAAGGAGGCTATACGTTTAAAGAAAAAAGCAGATCTATGTTTTTTGAGTGTTAAGGATACATGTGGCGATTTCCGAGATGCATGTTTGCTTAAATGTAAAAGTATGTGAGCGAATGCAAAGCGTGAAAGTAAAATGCAATGTGAGAAAGAGAAGAATGAAAAATTGATGAATGACTTTTTTTCTGAATAAAAAAATGTTTTGGACATGCGTGAAAAAGCTGAAGGGTGGTAACATGTCTTGTGTAAAAGCAGTTAAAGATCATGATGGTAATTTATTGTGGAAAGAATTTGAGATTGGGAACGATGGAACAGTTATTTTAGCAAAAATTATATGAAAATAATTGTGTTATAAATGATACTATGAATGATTTTGATTGTGGTGAAGATGAATGTTGGGATATAAATGAAGATGATGTAAGTAATGCTTTGGCTAGAATGAAAACTGATAAAGCTGCAGGAATAAATGATATTACAGTAGAGATGTTAAAGTATGGTGGCGAAAAAGTGTTTGCTTGGCTAGTTTATTTATGCAAATGCTGCTTGCGGAGGAAATATGAGTGAATGTACAAATTATCGTGCGATTGGTCTCTTGACTGTTGTGTGTAAGTTGTACAGTAGTGTTCTAATTAATAAAGTAAGGGAGATTACATGTAGTAAACTGAATGGTATGCAAGGTGGGTTTTTGCCTGAAACAGGATGTGTGGATCAATTGTTTTCGCTTCGAATGATTGTGGAGAAGACATTGGACCGAGACAAAAAATTGTTTTGTGCTTTCATTGATTTCAAAAAGGCATATGACAGTGTTGTGCGTGAAAAATTATGGCCTATTTTAAAGGAGTATGGCGTTTAGTGGTACATTATTGAGAGCACTAATGGCTTTATATGAAAATAATCAAGCAGCAGTTTGTGTGGATGGTAGTTTGAGTAGATGGTTCAATATTGACGTAGGGGTCAAACAGGGTTGTGTGATGTCTCTTTGGCTCTTTCATCTGTATATAGATATGTTATTACGACGAGCATTAGAGAGTAAAAATGATGGTGTGAAGATAAGTGCTTTCGTGGTGCCTGCATTAGCATATGCTAACGATGTGGTTATTATGGGTGAATCTGAGGAACAATTGACGAGAATGATTGAGAGTGTCAGTAATCAGGGAAAATGTTTGAATTTGATCATGAATGCTTCAAAATGTAAGATTTTAGTTTTTGAGAAGGATGAAGTTACGGAATGCAAGATTAGCATAGATGGTGAGCAAATGGAACAAGTTAATGAATTTATGTATCTGGGATGCATGTTTTCGAAAGATGGACGGATGAATGCTGAAATTGATAGAAGAGTAGTTGCTGGTCGAAAAGTTTTAGGCGTTTTGGGATTGTTTGCTAGAAATGTGAATGTATCAAGGGAAGCTAGGTTATGTGTTTATAATGGTGTACTTGTGCCATCGTTGATGTATGGATGTGAATGTTGGGTATGGGACAACCGGAATAAAAAAAGGGTAACTGCGGTTGAAATGAGATTCTTGAGAGGTGTGTGCGGAGTGACTAGAAGAGACCGAATTAGGAATAAAGTACTGTATGATGAATGTGAAATTAGTGAAAATGTTGTGATAAGAGTGGCTTCAAGTCTGCTGCATTGGTTTGGACATGTTGAAAGAATGTCAAATGATAGATTGACGAAGAAGATTTATTTGGGTGAAATTGATCCGTATGTAGCACTGTAGCTTCAGAGGTATCCGTACCATTTAATACGACTTAACCAGCAACCTCCACAAGGGCACAGGCCAGTGCAATGTTGGTTTCGCCAGTCGATACCGGGGTACGCATATCATCTGATCACAACGCCATCAGCTACAAATCACCAGACCCGTAGTCCAGCACACATGGACGCTCCAATAAATATGTTTTTACACGTCCGGGAGTAGAAGTCGGTTTCTATGGCGTCAAACGCGGGACAGAAATGAAGCATTTACTCCCTAGGGACGAGAACACTTTTCGGAAGGGAGTTTTTATTATAACAAAGGTTTTTGTAAATAAATGTGTGTTGTCATGGTACGCGTTGCATGGAAACATTTCCAAATGCTTCTAAATATTACAATTTCGCTCCGATTTATTATAATTTATTATTTATGAAATTAAGTGTTTCTACTCCCGAACGTGGAAAAAATAGTATACCGGGTGTCTTTTTTAACCTGAAACATTCAAATATCTCGAAAAATAGGCACTCTAGGAAAAAATGTCAAGAATAAAAATTTAATCATTCTGCGGGGGAAATACATTAGTGCAAAAATAGTCCCCCACCCCCCTCTTTGTGGGAGGGGCGAGGGGTAACTTTGAATCTAAAATAGGAACCCCAATTTTTTATTGCAGATTCGGATTCTACGGCTAAATATACGTACGAATTGAATAAAATATTTTGTTTGGTTCGCTGTAATTGACGAAATTCAATTTTTTTCGATTTCGTCTACTAAGAATATATGCCTATGATTCTGCAATAAGTTTTAAATAAAAAAATCACGTTTTCATTTTAAATACTCGAAATTCGTTGTCAAAAAACAAATATCACGTTTTGATTATAAAAAATTTATTAAAGTTTGTCCATAAACCAGAACCATTTCAATGTTCTCTTGTGCAGTTAAATACTCCATTCTGAAGTTAATATTAAAAGCCTAACGGAAAACAATGTAAACGCGATATTTGTTTTTTTTTTTCAAAATACACCTCTGGAAAAATAAGTGGTTTCTCTCCCTTGGTGTATAATGTACTATTACGGGATCAGTAGTGTTACCAGTAGCCAAGGTAGCCTTAAAAGAATTCGGCACGGTTACTGCGGTAGTAGAACGTCATGAGCAGTCATCTGAAAGCGTATGCGACGACGAAAAGGTATCTCCCATAGAAAGGACGGAGAAGACCTCGGACATGGACGCTAAGAGGATAGTCGCATCAACCGAGCAGGTGCGGTATCTGCTTCAAACAGCACGTGCTATGGAGAAGACATTCAAGCAGGAACGATCTCCACGGCAAACGAACGCAATGAAGAAGGTCTCGGGCTGGGACGTGGACAAAAATACCGCGTCATCCGAGCAGGTGCCATCTTCATCCCAGAAGCCGAACGTCTCAACGACTTCAGAAGTACAGCTATTGACGGAGTCAATATCGCACAATGCCGAGTTGTTGAAGACGCCGTCGATATTAGAAGTCGGAGAGTACGCAGAAGAAAACCTGCAGGTATATACTCCAGTAGAATCGACGCCAACGCCCGTAGTGTTGCAGTCACCGAGAGCAGACGCGGCCGATAGAGTGACGTCAGCTTCGTCAGCCGATTTAATATCACAGGCAGTGATATTGTCCACCGAATCCTGTGTCAAACGCGCAACACTTCTTGAGTCAGCATTAGCGCTATCAACACCACGTGCTCACCAGAACAAGAAGCTACATCGCGACCAGCACCAACGTGTTCAACTGGGTGGAGAATTACCACCATGGTTAAGTGTGGTGCTGTGTAGTGTAATTCTTGTGACGATGTTCCGCTTGTGGTATATAGACAAAAATTTGATTGACATTACCCATTGATTGTATTTTGCCTTTTATAAAATCATGTTCATTGCATCTATTTGTTACTATGTTTCATGGTTGTCTTTCATGTAGATTCCCTACAGATATCTATGTTGTGGATAAAAATGAAAACATTTTTATATACAGTTCTCTTATTTTGTCTGTCTTATGTGTACTATGACCTATTGCATGCAAAAGTCTTAATTTTTGGGGCTAATGTGTAGAAGCCGGCCGCAATGGCGGCGACATGCGATTTTCTGTACAAGGATCTGAATTCCCAACGTATAATGCCGATTGTTTGACCGAATTTTTTGGAAATACATTAAATAGCGATAGAACAAGCAAAATTCATAGCGTACAATGTTGGATGGGTAGGGTAGGGTAGGGTAGGGTAGGGTAGGGTCTTGTATTGTATTCCTGTATTGTATGGCCTGGTGTTATACGTTTGGGAATTCAGATCCTTGTACAGAAAATCGCATGTCGCCACCATTGCGGCCGACTTCTACACATTAACCATTTTTCGGGTATTGTATTCCTGTATTGTATGGCCTGGTGTTATACGATTGGGAATTCAGATCCTTGTACAGAAAATCGCATGTCGATACCATTGCGGCCGACTTCTACACATTAACCATTTTTGGTCATAAAATATGTTATCTAGCTATAGGTGGATCAGGCAATTTTAATTTTTTATATTATAGATATTATGATGTATTCGAATACCATGTATACTGTTGTTGTGTCTGTAATTTCAGTAATTTGTGTACATTTATTTCCTGTATTCTTCCATGTTTTTGCTATTTTGTTCAATACGCTGTATCCTTTTGTTTTTTGACTTGTTAGTTATAAGGATTAATTTCACCTGTAAAGGATATAAATGAATCTAAAGGGGGGAGTGATGTAACAATTCACAAGCAGCGCATTACATGTGGTACACATTAAACGATTCTTTTGCATAAGGCTGTACTTTTAGCAGACCCTTCTTTGTTACTGGCCGGGATTGAGATTTACCATATGTGGTGTTTCGAAAAATTCTGCTTTTGGCCTGGCACAAATTCCTAAGGGTAGCTAACCTTCCTCCCCCCGCGTGCGCACTCTTAATTAGCATGCAAATGCACATGCAACTTTGTTCATTCATTTTTCTGTCTTCACGGTGGTAACTGGGTCGTCTCTGGACGACCACACGTTATCACAACTTGTATTTTCATCGCTGTCTTTTGTTTTATTGTTTATTTCGGTAATATTATTAAATACATTTTTCTTAAACTATTGGTCTAATTTCTATACAATGAAATAGCGGCGCAGTCGGTTTTTATTTTGTTATTCCATACCTAGTATCTTTTGTTACAATTAGCCCAGTCGGTGGGATCCCGTCTTGTTACACTATAAACCTGTTATTTTCCTCATATCATATATATTTACACCAAAAATTGTACAGCAGAACTGTTTTTATGCGTGATTGATCGCTCACACTCTAATTTTTTGCATTGAAACGTAACACCAACTCGTAACAAGCGAAAAGAGACTCCCCGAATAAAATAAAACAAAAAGAACCAACCACACACACAACAATCCTTCACAAATAACGATTTCTCTTAAAAATTCGATTTACGGAATGCACGTGCCAATCATTTTATTCATTTATATATATATATATATATATATATATATATATATATATATATACAGTGAAAGCTCTCATAAGCGGGCACTCACGGGACCGACTTTTTTGTTCGGTTATGGGAGGTGTCCGTTTATAGGAAATTGATTAATAAATTCTGTTTCCAAGCTGTTTATTTATATTTAAAGCATATACATACATTGGTAATACAATTGAGTAATTCGAAACAAATGAAATTAAATATATTATTCAAACAATGAAATATATACATATATCAAACGCAAATTATTTAGTGTTCAATTGAACAAAATTTAAAATGCTCGTTTGGCGCATTCTTGCCCTTTTTTGTTGCAATAGACAGTTTTCGAAATGGCTCTCCAGATTTTTAATGTGTTGAAATGCCATGAAATCATTTCTTGCGAATTGTTTTAAACTGCCAAGAACTTTTAAAGCCTCATCATACGAATTTACCGTATCAGAATCCTGGATCGTTTCTTGCAATTCGTCTTCTGATTCATTGTCACTGTCAGTTTCAGTTACAAAATTCGAGATTTCCATATCAACATTGTCATTTTCCGTTTGTCAATTTTTGTCCATATTTATAAAGGCTTCTAAATTTTGGTCATTAGTTGCTTCAAATTCTTTGGCACCTCTAATAAATTCAGAAAGTGTTGACAATGGTAGTTCGTCTTCAGGATCAAATTGGGTAGAACAATTATTTTTCTTGAATCCAGCTTTGGTAAAACAATTCTTTATGGTTGTGGAAGTTACTTCATTCCATGTTGCTTTTATGAAATATAATGCCTCTAATACAGTAATAGTCTTTGAAAGCTCTGATGCAGATTTAACACCTCCCAATTTTGTTAAAATGTGTTTCAAAACTAGACTCCGATAATGAAATTTGAAGTTTCGTATGATACCTTGATCCAAGGGCTGGCATACTGAAGTTGTATTTGGTGGTAGAAAAATAATTTTTACATTTTTTAAATTTAATTGGCGAGGATGTGATCCGGCATTATCTAAAAATAAAACAATTTTCCTTTTTTGAATGCCCATTTTTCTATCTAATTGTAACAACCATTCAGCCATTATGTCTCGTGTCATCCAGGCCTTTTTGTTTGATTTCCAAGTTGCCGGTAAGTTACTGATAGCAACATTTTTAAATGCTCGAGGACGGGCCGCTTTTCCGATCACTAACAAGTCTTCTTTATATCCCACCATGCTTACACAAAATAAAATTGTGAGTCGTTCTTTAGACAATTTACCACCTGTACATTTTTCTGATTTGAAAGCTAAAGTTTTATCAGGTACTGCCCGGAAGAATATTCCGCTTTCATCTGCGTTGTACACATCTTCTGGTTGGTAACCAAGTAACATAGAAGGGAGCTTTTCCATAAATTGTTCCACATCTTCAGTATTTGCGTCAGCAGCTTCACCCGATATGCATTTAAAACTGATACAGTTCCTTTTTCGCCACCTTGCAAGCCATCCATCAGACGCACAGAAACTATTATATCCTAATTTTTCCGCTATTTGTTTCGCCTTCGCCTTCACTAACTGTCCGGAAATAGGAATGTTCTGACTTCTAGCAATTGCAAACCATTCTAAACACATAGAGCCTTATTCATAGTATATGAGAAAAACCAGGTTTAAACTAGATTTATACAGACCCGGTCTAGACCTGCTTCATTTTAGTCTATTCATAGTTAAATTTGAATAAGGTTTAAACCTAGTCTATGTAGTTCAGGTTTAAGTGTGTGGAATCCAGTTGATCTTGGTGTACAGCGGTTTGCACATGCGCAATTTGTATTTTTCATCTGACAGTTCAGTTATTTTCCATAATAAGCAGCAGATACGTGTGACTTGTTTTTATTAAATTTTAGAAAAATATTTATAATTTGGATACAAGGTAGGTAAATACATGTTTGTAAGAATTTATATTATTAATTTTTAATTGAAAATACAAATATAATTGGCAGATATGGCAAAACGTGAGAGTAACTGGTCAGTAGCTGAGAAGAGGTTACTTCTTGACCAAATAAAAATATTCGCAACAGATATAGAAAATAAATCTGTCAATACAAATGCAAATAGCAAAAAAGAAGAAGCCTGGGAAAAAATTCAACTTGTATTTGCAGCCCATGGTTTCCAAAGAAACAAAAAGAAGTTAAAGGAACAATGGAAAAGGTTAAAATTAGCTGCAAAGGGGAATATTGGCAAATATAGAAAATATTGCCAAGGAACTGGAGGAGGCCCACCTGTCAAGTCACCAGATGAAATAGATTATGAAATACAAGAAATCATACCAATGGACTTCATATCGGACGTAAGTTTTTACGATTCGGACAGAAACATCAGGTAAAATTAATTTTGCTATATTTTTATTTAAAAAGTTAAAATTTATTATTTAGTATACAAAATGAATTGAAACGGGTATAATACGTTTAATATACTACATATTCTCGGTTCAATTATTTTAATGATTAAACTGTAAGGCTGGTATTATTAATACATAATTTTTAAATAAATTTAATTGAAAATAATCATCTGTTTTAGAATTCATAAAAACGGTATCAAATAAAGTTTTCATTTTCTTATATTTAAGAGTAGTACATAATTCACTGAATATTTATATTTAAAATTTAATAATCGAAGCCTGAATATAGTTTGTTAGTCAACTTGTATATTTTTTGTTGTTATAACCAGTTCACCTGATAGCGCTAACACAAATAAAAGGTTTTAGCGCACCAGGTTCCTCACAGGGTCCTACCTCTTGCCCCGAGTCAATGATAAAAGAAACAAATTTATCTTATCAGATTATAGATACAGAAAATATTCAGTCAGCATTCAACAACGATTTGTCAACCGTGACACATACATTAGAGCCGGAGGAAATTATAACCAGGACATCATCAACACCAATTTCTAGATCTAAGAAAAATAAACAAGAACATAAGAAATCAATGTCGCTATACGAAGAGAAATGTTTAGAAATGTATGAAAAAAAAATTAAATTGCAAATAAGAAATGAAAAAGAAATGCATAATATGAGAAAAAGGTGGGAGGACAAAATATTTCAACTAAAATATAATATATTAAAAAAGAATCAAAATACAGGTTTATAAATTTTTGTAAAACTATGAATACATTTTATTTTAATTTATTGAATTGCTTAATGTATGTTTTGTTTTATTTTATACAATTATATTTCTATTAAAAATATGTATTAATATAATTTTGTCTAAATTGATTCCTTTGATCATTATCCTGTCTTAACTCATTTGGTTCTGCTATTTCTTCTTCGTCTTGAGGTTCATCTGGATTTTCTTCATCGGAGGACTCTGCTAATAAGTTATTATTAAATACATTATATTATATTATTTACATAGAACTATACCTTCATCAGCATTAACCCTTTCCTCTACAGCTAAATTATGCAGAATAGCTAATGCAATGATACTTGCTTTAGCAGTATCTAACGACATATTCATACCATTAAAAAAACATCTAAATTTATTTTTCCACTGACCAAATAATCTTTCCACTACATTCCTGGCCCTAATGTGGGCATCGTTGTAGCGTTGCTCTTGAACTGTTACCGGATGTAACGCAGCAGTTAATAAAAACTCTGATGAAGGGTATCCATTATCACCAATAATTATTCCGTTAATTTCTCCTGTTTAACGAATGGTATAAGAGTATAAATTATAATATGTTGAAATAATAAATATTACTTGAAACTGAGTTTTTAAATTGCACTCATTCCATATTCTCGAATCGTGTGCACTGCCTCGCCAACGAGCGACAATATTTCGAATTCTTGCGTTTGCATCGCACACGACCTACAACATATTTTTCTTTTATTGTCATACTTGTAAAGGACATATTAACAAATATACACCTGAACATTTAACGAGTAAAATCCTTTCCTGTTAATATATAACAATGGATAAGCACCGCCAGGATTCTTAATTTTTATATGAGTGCAGTCAATCGCACCCACGATATTCGGCATATGAGCAACATTATAAAATTCTTCTTTTATATCTGATAATTCCCTATCATTTGTCGGAAAGTAAATGTACTGGTCAATTAAAGAAACAATGGCTCTTGTTACTCTTGCTGTTATTCTGGACATAGTAGATTGCGAAAAATTATGTAAATCAGCTAAAACAATTTTATTTGAAATATATATATATATATATATATATATATATATATATATATATATATATATATATATATATATATATATATATATATATCTGCAATATTATATTAAATATATTTTTCTTTTCCTTTGACGATTTACTACATCTTCTACATCTTCAACATCCTGAATATTATTATAAATATCTTGTATGTCATCCATAATAATTGATGAATATACCTACAAAATTGGTATAACCTATATTTGTCAAAAACTTGCACAAAATCAAATTAATATCAAGTAGTGCATTAATAAATTATTAAGTACACCAAGAATATTTACTTTATAAATATAACAAATATAATAATATATACTTACTTCTATATATTTGATATGATTGGCATAATTCTATACGTCTGTCACTATCTTAAACCGACTGTAAACTAGGGTACTAGTGAGTTTAAATGTTAGACCGGTATTAAAACAGGTTTACCATTAAACCTAAACTATGAATAGGAAAAATATGCGGATTAGGATGGTGCGAGTGTAAACTAGATCTAAACCAGAATTTTCGCACTATGAATAAGGCTGTTTTTGTCTATAGTTAAACCTTCAGTTTTCAAAAAACTCCTCTTTTGATTCACATTGATTCTAATTTGCCACTTTAGACCTAATATCTTCTTTGTTTTTCACTATTTCTGCAGCTTGTGTTTTTCCTATATTGAACTTTATTGCCAGAGCACGAGTTGATAGTTTTTCTCTATCTACAACATTCACCACTTCCATTTTTTCTTTTAAATTAAGCATCTTTTTTCGCATCTCGTTCGCAAGTAACGATTGCAGCTAAACTGGGAACATGCATCGGAATATTTGTCGGAGAGCAAAACGGGGAATTACCGCATTCATTTACTTCGGTTCGTTTATTGGAGTCAGGCGTCCGCGTATGAGAGATTTTCGATCGCTTTCGGGGGGTAATATAGTGCCCGCGTTCGTTTATTAGAGCGTCCGCGTATCAGAGCGTGCTTTATATAGGAAAGTATAGGAAAAAATTCGGGACCAAGAAGTTTGTCCGTTTAATAGAGAAGTCCGCTTGTTAGAGCTGCCCGTAATGAGAGCTTTCACTGTATATATATATATATATATATATATATATATATATATATATATATATATATATATATGTATATATATATATATATATATATATATATATATATATATATATATATATATACAGTGCACGCCGCTTATTAGAATCACGGATAATGTTATCAATCGGTTATTGTTATCACTTTCGCAAAGAACGGCCCGGACGTATACAACTACATTAAAAAATTTTCGGTTATAGAAATCATGACATCGGTTTATGTTATCAATTTTTTCTTAGGATTGTTTTCTTCCCGAGCAATTTTAAAAGCAACAGTACAATCAAGTACAATCAAGTAGTTTTTACAAAGAATCTTGTAGAAATTTGATTGTCTAGTTTATTGTAAACACAAATAAACTCTGACAATGCGTTTGTATGGTCTTAACTACTAAAACAAATTCAGTTTAATTCTAACCGTTTGCAATGGCTGACGTAAAAAAGAGACGTGATGTTAGCTTAAAAGAAAAACATTTTAGAAAATGATAAATTGCCGAAAATGAGTCAGTGGAATGCGGCAGTACAATTATCATAATTTATTTACTGTTTAATATTGTTTCACATATGCATTTTTAACTAATTGTTAAAATTTTGTGTTTATATTTTCTTCGTTTATTGTTATCAATCGGTTATTGTTATCAAAAACCTCGAGTCCCGATGTGATCACATTACGCGGCGTGCACTGTATATATATATATATATATATATATATATATATATATATATATATATATATATATATATACATATATTTTTCAAATAAATATTTCAGCATTTTGAAGAATTTGATGAAATTGTTTTTTACTTTTTTATTTCAGAGATACAGCATGCAAGTTTAATTTTTTAAATAGTAACCTTATTCAATCAGTTAAAAAAGAGCTATTTTTCCTCTTTACAATGATGTATTTGTTTATATAAATATCTTTTTGCCATGAAAATTTGATATAAAACAATTGCATCTGAACATGTTTAGTACATACAAAACAAATAAAATTCAATAACATTTGATAAACGAACCAAAATTCGTTATGAAAACTGAAAACTCTAATACAGATTTTCGTATGAAGCCCACACCTACATAAATTATTTTTCGTCTATAAACTTTTGTTTACCAAATATGTATTACTGAATTTCAATTGTTTTGCATGTACATGACACATTTAGATGCAATTGTTTTATAATCAAAGTTTCATGGCACACCACGAAGATCATTCTGTTTGCCACACTTTTTAATTTTTCTTAAAAACTAAAAATAGTACAATATACACCAAGGGAGAGAAACCACTTATTTTTCCTGAGGTGTAGTTTGAAGCCCGAGGGCGAAGCCAGATGGCTACAAATACATCGAGGGAAAAATGGTGGTCTCTCCCGAGGTGTATATACTATTTTTTCCACGTTCGGGAGTAGAAACACTTAATTTCATAAATAATGAATTATAATAAATCGGAACGAAATTGCAATATTTAGAAGCCTTTGGAAATGTTTCAATGCAAACTCCCTTATGAAAAGTGTTTTCGTCCCTAGGGAGTAAATGTTTCATTTCTGTCCCGCGTTTGACGCCATAGAAACCGACTTCTACTCCCGGACGTGTAAAAAACATTTTTAAATTAAAAATTGAACAAAAGAAGATCGATGCATTTATAGTCGGCTTAGTTTGCTTGGCTTTTGTCGAGAGAAGAAAATGTATCAGCACTTGTTTTAAATTTGTTGTTTTATTTGCGACCTAGGCACCTAGGATTTTAAAAGTGTATCTAGATAAATAATAATTTGTGATATATTCAGACTTCAGACATACGTCGATGAGCTGCAGGCATGGATGTCAATATCCATTCCTAGTTATTGTTGTTGTGGAGAACGCATCAATAAATGTAATTTTTAGGGTGTTTAAATTAAAAATGCAACAGTACGATTGGTAATACGGATTTATTACGAGAGTTGGTTATTGTTGAAATTTACGTGTGTTGAGTGTTGAGACTAGGATGCTTCTGGCTACAGGTTGGCATTATTCTCTTAAGATTAACAATTGTGGTGTCAGCATCTCACGAGATGAACGGATGTAACATAGACATAGTATCAGCACTTTTCGTGGGAATGGTACACGACTTGAGACTACATACAAAGTGTGAGAAATGACTACAAAGCAAAATATTGTTCTTAAGATAAAATACAATGTAACATAATATTAAACACATAGGATACAAAACTAAACATTATCGATATACAATGTTACTATAATACAAAACATTGCTAAATATGATTAATACAATATTAATATGGGCGACTTTACTACATTGTAATATTAATACGTATTAGCTATAAACATAAACATAAAATATATTGTAAGAGTAATATTAAGGAACATGAAAAAGATGTAGCACTAAAAGAAATAGAATGTAATAATAAAAATCCATTTTAAAAGATTTGTTAAAATAAAAGAAAGAAATCGTCTTTTAAGGATGGAGGAGATATGTATATCTACCAGTTATGTATTATCAGTAGACGATTCCATCCACATTAGTCATAATGAATGTTCTCGAAGTTATACGAGAACATATTAGATTATATAAAACAAATGCAGGTATGAGTAATACCTTTAGTCGATGTTAGCACGTTAAGTTGTATATCAACGCATATTTTATTAAATAAAGTCTTCTTTAAAAAATTGGAGTTTTGATTTAAAATACATATTTTATACATTTCATCTGAGTGTAAATATAATTACTTACGGATGAAATTTGCTTCTTCAAACATATATGTTTCGACAAGTGATGAATCAATTCCTATATCAGAATTTTCAATAACTGCTGATGATGGTCGTGATCATAACAGTTCATTCATCAGTTCATAATATTGAAATGTGTCACTCTTTGAGCCACTTCTATTATTCCTTTGCAGTTAAATTACATTTCTTTCAAATGTTTTAATTTTATTTTCATTTGTGAAGCTGTTTTAATGAAACCGAAATCCTGTTCATATTTTTTTCCGCCCATTAATATTATGATTTTCTTTTCACTACATAATTTCAGAAACACTTCAGTTTCTGCAGCTCACCAATTTATACCCTTCATTATTTTCGTATTTTTACACATATTTTTTTCCAAGCACAAACCTTAACGCTAACTGTCAAATCAGCTTGTATCTATTTCGGAAATATTGACATTTAGTGAAAATTCACATAACCAAAGTATTTCACCTTTTACACGATCGGAGCAAGTAAAAAACAGGTCCGGCGATGGTGTTTACATCGAGTGAACCAAACGGTTTTAGGTCGAATTTGGGACAAGAGTCTAGTTTCCAAACCTCCCCCAATACGTAGATACATGAAGTCTGTTTACGAATTAATAGGACATGATACGAGCATGCCTGTTCTTAGTTCGTAACGTTGTGCTAAACTTGTGTGCAATACATTTGCTGTTAGTGCAATTTATAAATTTGACTACTAAAGTAGTAGCCCTACCCTACTTAATTATACACTACTCTACTTAACCCTCCCTTAACCTACGCTACCCTACTTCTAATAATAATTAATGCAGTTCCACGATTTCCCGATTCCGTAAATCTCAGACTTATATGTTCGTACGAGCTCGGTTACTGGCAGAGGTCTGGAAACTAAACTGTTGTAGATTTGGGTCGACGGTGTAAACTTAGCCATTAGTACAACGTACAGAAAATAATTTAGCGTAGCATAGCACACGATTTGGTCATACCGGACGATTTGGTCATACCGGAATCAGTTGTACATTTATAAGTTGCAAAGCGCGCATAAAACTATTTAGCACGGTAAATGAACTGACCAATGTGCATATTTCTATGCGTTGTGAGCTATGTGCTGTACTTCGTGCATTTTCGTGACAGGGCGAATGAATACTTCAAATAAAATACCTCAAAAAAAAAAACGATTTACCAAGCAAAACACGAAATCTAATCTGTCAAAAATACTTTTGTTGGTTATTTTTACAGAGAAAAAAATCTGGTGTGATCACCACACTACTTTCTTGTACTCAATTTAAATTAGCACATATTTGACATTTCTATGACCTCCTAGATTCATACCGGCCTGCTGACAGCTCGGCCAAATGTTGAAGTATTGGTGCTAGTTACAGCAGCTACTTGTCACTGTCAAACAATGTCAGCTAATATTGTAAAAGGTTGTTGCGTAAGAATTATTAATTATAAATGCAAAATTAATCGTGAAATATATTAAATATTATTAATAATTCTTAAATAGATTTGATTTTATAAAATTTCATAATAAATTGAAATATATAACATAGGTATACATTTACTGCAAAAGATAAAAATATATTTCATAGGGTAAAACAAGGAATCAGAAAATTTTAATATGTATATTTCGCTGGTATTTTTTCCATCCTCATCGGCAAAAATCTATAAAAATATGTACATGTGTTATAACAAGATTGTAGAAGGATGTATAAAATAATATAATAGCAATAAATATAACTTACATAAATAACACAATAACAGGTCACCGCATCGCTGACATGAGCAAATGAAAATGGCGATCAAGTGGCAAACGATGTGTGTGACAAGAACTAGTGGAAGTTACCATAAAACGTAGAAAATGGAGATGGATAGGACATACGCTGCGAAGCGGAAACAAGGACGTCACAAAACAAGCGCTAGAATATAACATTAGAGGCAAAAGAAGAAAGGGAAGACCAATGCACACTTGGACACACCAAATACATAAGGAACATACTGACAGGACAAACCTGGAATGACATTATGACTAAATCGAAAAATAAACAGGAGTGGAAAAAACTAATAGAAAAACTATGCGCTATAAATGAGGAAATTATAGAGCAAGGCTAGCAACCTTGGCTCTATCAAACAATGCTGCAGAATCGTCACTGGTGCCTTATGCTTCTAAAGGAGCAACAAGAATGAATAATAATAAACTTTCATTTCCGGTTGTGCGATTATGCTGGAAATCGAATCAGATACTTCGTATAGTTAATAAACCTTTAGTATATGAAGTTTCATTGTCCTGTCTTTGCTCGTTTTTAAGATAATGAACATTCAGACACACATTCACACACACAGACGTCATTACGAAAACAGTATTCAGGGGACCTCAAAACATGTATTTCCATCAAATTCTCGCAGTCCAAATGTTTCATGATTTCTATATTTTCTTTATACTAAGTATAAGAATGTACATATATTGCTCTTTTTCTTTGTATTGCAATTTATGTTCTGTACTACTTATAAATCCCCCAGACGTTCTGTATTCTGTGCTATGCTATTTTGTTATTTTCTGTGTGCTATGCGACCTATAAATTCAGCTTAATTTGTACATCACAATTTCCGCTAAAATGGGACTAATCGAATTACCCATCGGGCTACTTTTAATCTGTGAATAAAATTTGTTTGGTGGTGATATAGGAATGTTAAAAAAATTAATAAATTCCAAAAAAATTATTATATGTTCGATAATTCAGAGTGTGTAGAAATGTCAGACCATCTTTTATCTGTAGCTTTATATATAAGTTGATGCGGTATGCATGTGAACATGGTTTTGACAACTAAAGAATTTGCTTCTAGAACGTGTAAATTAGTTTAATAAAACACCTAATTAATTGTAGTTGTAATATTTTTTAGTATCTGACGATGCCTCAGACTGGTTTGAGTACACCCATCAGCATCCAAAGCAGCAACATACAAGTTTTAAGACTATGTAAACTTTAAAAACAAATATGTGTAATGCATTTTTGACCGGGAAAACTTTTATAAAAACCATAAATCAAATCTTTTAAGCCCTAACTCCACTCAGCAGAAGTTCAACTATAAATCAAATGGATGCAGTTGGATTTATGATAAGTAGATTTATTATATATATATATATATATATATATATATATATATATATATATATATATATATATATATATATATATATATATATATATATATATATACATATATTACACAGGCATTGTTTTGTACAATAAACTTGCGGAGAATATTAAAAATGCTAAATCAAGTTCAATATATAAAAAAAGATTAAAAGATTTTCTATTGGAAAAAGTTTATTATACTATAAATGAATATTTATCTGATGTGTAAATTATTTGTTATATTATACCATTTAACTTGTTCAATATCTTTGTAAGATCAAATGAACCAAATAAATACTATACTATACTATACTATACTATATATATATATATATATATATATATATATATATATATATATATATATATATATGTATATATATATATATATATATATATCTCTTTATTAACCTTAACTAGCTATTACAAATCAATATATATATATATATATATATATATATATATATATATATATATATATATATATATCTTTATTAACCTTAACTAGCTGTTATAAATCAAAATCTATATGTTTTCATTCAATGAGATGGAATACCAGCCTGTAATATAGATGTGCAATGGTTAAAATTGCATGAAATTGAAATATTATTTTCAGACTTACTGTTTCTCCTTTGGTCATCATGCAGTCAGCAAACTTCTTTGCAGCTGCACATTCATTCGTTTCAGGAGTCTCTGTAAAATGTTTTTTTTTTAATTATATTCAAATGGAAACTAAAATGTACGAATTATACCTAGAGCTTTGCATTCAGTGAGAATTGTCACCATTTTATCGTACATTTCCTTATTATTGTCTTTCATACCTTCCAAGTGTTTTTTTGCATTATCCAGATTCATTGTATTATCTGGATTCATCTATATAAAATTCACATTTAAAATGTTAATAACATAATGTATTTTAGATTAATTATTTAAAAAGGAACATTTTATCAATGAAGTAAAAATGAATACACAAAATATGTACAAAATGTCACTCGAGGTAGCATAATTAAGAACTTGTTAACGTCTTTCAGGAAAGTTGCCAGCTGACATCAGAACGGAACTTACAGTTTGTTGCGGAATGTCAACCACATGTATGATTATTAAGAACAATTATAATTACTTTTAATTTCTGACATATATTATCAATAACCAAATGCCACATGGCGCATATGACTTGTGCCTAAACAAACTCTATCATTGCCGGTATGTTTAATATTCATAACAGTATGTAAATAGTACATTTATTTTTACTTTTTTCCATTTGATATACTTACACATCCAGTTGCTTTTTTGATGCAAGCCATTAAACACTGGGCTGTTTTACTTGTTGGTCCATTCCGATTCATCATAAATTTCATATCGTCTATAAATTAGAACACTTTAATATTTCCCAATCATTAGCTACACGCTTTCATCATTGCAAATCCATCTCGCCTCATTAAAATTCTATTTATTCTTCAAATATTCATGCACTTCTTTTGGGTTTCTAGGATAATGTTTAATTTAAATATCGATTCAAAACGAACAATATCAAATCGGTCTAGAAGAATTTAGATTTTGATTCGATATTTATATCAAATCATATCCTAGCATAGATAGTATAATACTTTTATTATTCCCACTAACCTATTCCTAGCATTTATTTTCATACGTTGAAACAGACAAACATTCTTTGAAATATTTATATTCCGGCAAAGCGAACTTCAGGCCTCGTTCATCAAACATATTAACACATTTCGTATATGTATGTAATATCTGATATTTTGTAACATTCGTAACCTAATTAAATCATTTGTCATCATTAATTACGCCCTCAACCATTCTTTTCAACCTCTTCAGATTCATCCATTATGACCACATTATCAGTAAACGTTAAAAATATCAAATAAAATCACTTATACCATTATTGTTACAATCTAGAGTATGTACTAACAAAAATCACTGGAAAAATAAATAAGACAATCACACAACCATATTTAACACGCATATCAATACTAATCAATCTACACCTGAATCTATTGCAATTATAATCGTTAACAAAGTGTCACAAATCGCATTGCAGTTATTAAAAAGACAGATTCATGTTGACAAATTTGAGCGCAGTATTTAAAAACTCAGATTAATACTAAAGATCAATTGAATGAAAATCTATAAATAAATTGTAGATTCATGACATAATGTAAATATGACACGGTTAAGTAATTATACAGGGTGTTAAAAAATAAGGGTAAAAAATTTTCATGGTATATACATTTCGATGTGCTGATTCACAATAAAAAAGAATTTTTTCAAAATTCGCAAAATTACGGACATGCTTCTAGAAGAGCACATTTCTAGTGCCACTGGTGACAGCACATTATTACAAAACGTCAGAATGAAATTAATTCATTTGTTATTCAACATCAGTTACGTGGTTAAAAATTTATGTTGAATACCCGTACTCATTTGTTTAGTACCAGTGGCACTAGAAATGTACTCTTCTAGAAGCATGTCCATAATTTTGCGAATTTTGAAAAAAATTCTTTTTGATTGTGAATCAGCACATCGAAATGCATATACCATGAAATTTTTTTACTCTTTTTTTAACACCCTGTATGTTTTAATTGGAAAAGTGGAAAATATTGAAAATTTGTTTTATTTAATGCATTCGATATTAATTAGCAATTTAGAGTTATCAAATAGAAAAATAGGCAGAACAGATATAAACTCCTTTTGCCACCAATATCGAAAAATATATAATAGAAATTTGAAACAACATATTAACTTTATTTCTGATTCTGCATTATCGATATGTATTTTACACAATATTTTGCAACGAGATTCACTTTGTTACATATCTTGATTCATAGAAATTATTATGCTCTGTTCATATTGCCATAGCCAATTCATAACATCACGGGATATAGATATCAATATCTTACCATCAGAAGCATTCACTTTCTTTTTACATTCATCTGCAACTTTTTTAAATTCTTCACTTCCAGGGCCACGGTCCTGTCCCTATAAATTCAGGTATAAAACAAAATTATTTCTGTAATATTCGTAATATGTATATTCTGCTACAGTATTATTGAATTTAAAGCACCGGAAGACTCGAAGTTTAACAAATTATTATATTTTCTTATCAAAGTGTGAAAGAAAACCATAGCATATGACACTAAAATTGTATCCTAAATTGATGAATATGTATGTTCACTGAGTTTATTTTTTATTTACTTCAAAATAAATATTTTAAAACAAACGTTAGTGATTTCATTTGTAACGACAAAGAAAATCGAATTAAAAAACTTTTTCAGATATGTGACGCCTTTTTACAACAATTACGATTGATAAAAGTAATCCCAGATTTGTTTTTATCTTAAAATAGTACTCTATATGTGTGACATACTAACCAGAACTGCAGCCAATATCATGGCCAGAAAGATAATGGTTGTACTGGTGTTCATTTCATACAAATGCTTTAATAGTACTGATGATTTCATTGAATTCAGTTCTGGTATTTATATTCCTCGTAATGTGCAAGCAAACCATAAAAAAATATTATGACATAATATTTATATATACTGTTTAATAATGCATATCTCCTGTTTACTCTAGTCAGAATATGTAATTTAATGTGTATTAAATATTTTTTTATAAGCTGAAATATGTCACTGAAGGTTTTTTTTAATTATTACTTTTTTGTATGCTGGGTGAAGTTGGCAGGCCAAGGTAAAGCAGAAATAATAAATTAATAATTGTTATTCCGAAGCGAAACCAGGAATCGCAAATATTTAAATCTGGAGAACGAGGTGCCTATTTTGCCCTTAAAATCAGTACAGATAACAATAACAAAAAAATTACTATTGAATGTCTCTTTCGGAAACTATTTTTTTGAAAGTTATTGGCCTTAACATTAAAAAGTTTTTGACTGGTTTATGCCGGGTTACTTGTGTTTCGTACACTAATGGTCCACTGATAATAACTAATAGCACCTTAAAAGATGACCTACATCTGTAAGAAGTACAGTACCGAATATTATCCAAATCGATCCAAGCGTTCTGTAGTTATGGATAAAATAACTTTTTCGTGAAAGAACTTTGAAGCAGAATACTAGCTAAACGAAACGTAATTGCATATAGGTAAGTTTAGTTAAATCGTCTTATTTTCGAACCAGGAATCTATGGTTAAGTGATGTCCACACATTTTGGGGACACCAATATATCCCAAGATATTTTGAAATTTTATCAGGCATATAATTCACAATTTGTTTACAAACGATTAGAAAGCACTTCATAATAATAATAATTTTATTTCATATTAGAAAAATACAAGGCACAGAAAGGTAAAAACTACAATATTAATATTTTATTACTCCTATTATAATATTAAATTATTTTATATCTCACTATATTTTAAATTTTGCACATTGTGAATATTCTGCAGTCAGAGTCAGAATTCAAAATTTCATAAAAGGTCTCACATTTTCCCATATTAAATTTTACCGTTTTTTTCAGACGTCCACATTGCATTTAGAAGGGAGATTACTCGGTCAATGGATCCATTTGTTCCAGGTAGATAAAACACATACTGAATGAGTAGTAAGAGGTTACTATTGGAATTAAATTATCAAAATATTCAAAAATTTCTTGCCATATTTTCACTGTGTCGTAGCTACCTTCTCTCCACTCTTTTTTTAAAGTATGTATTCGTCAAACATTTCATTTTCATTAATTTCATTTTTTGCTTGAATTCTTAGTTTGTAGAGCTGTAAAGTAATTACAATATCGTCCCATGTAACAGTTGTTAGCGTATAGGTATGAGATGGTTGTGTATGTGTGTATAACTGTATATTGAATTTACTTTTATATACGTATTGAGTAATGTAATTATTTCAGTGACCAGAATTAACGTAATCATGATGTAACATGAACGGCAAGTAACAGTGCCAACCTAGACGGCTTTTTGAACGGACATACAATTGTACTGTTCTGTTATAGGCGCAGGGTTAGTAACTGTTGTTGCCACCGTTGGAGTGTAGACTGTGAAAGCATCCAGTATGTCATCGTTGGAGTGTAGACTGTGAGAGCATCCAGTTTGCCATCGTTGGAGTGTAGGCTGTGAGAGCATCTAGTTTGCCATCATTGGAGTTTTGACGGTGTGTTACCATCATGGGAGAGAAATGGATGTATCTCTGGCTGTGAGGCAACCAGTCGAATCATCCGTGTAGTGATTGACTCTGCCAACGTACAGTACAGGTGGTCGTTGAGGCAGGGCGTTGAGATCACTGCAATTGAGTGTTTTACATACTCAAAGTGGTGGGCGTGAGCCTCAATTGCACGAAGTCGTGTGATGAGCCGGCTGAGGGATAAGCACGCATTTATATTGGTGGGTTTGAGTAGCGCCAACCCGCCGTATCAAAGACACGTTTGGCATCTTCACTGTGATTTATGAGTTCAATACTGCCGTAACAATCGATGTGCCTTGGGTATGTTCTGTGTGATTTGTAAGCCTAATTGCTGCCGCAACAATCGGTGTGAACTAGGACGCCAGGTAGATCATCGCAAGGGGCATGGCGGAGTTAAGATCCGGCCATATCGGCCGGACTGAGTTCTCGAAGACCACGAGAGTGGTGTTTGTCTGTTCTAGGTATCAGTGAAAAAGGGCGTACAATGAGTCCATACGGTGAGGATTCAGAGAGAAACACAAAGCCAGAGAAGTAGTTGTATTTGGTCAACACGTGGCGAGCCCATGGTGATGGAGCGGACGATCAGTGAGCGCAACGGGAGGGTTGTCAGGGCCCGAACGGTGCAGGTCGAAGTGTAACAAGGAAAACTTGATATTAGTAGATTATGTTATTGTCTATATCGGTAAGTGACTATAGCAAATGTATATCATAGTAGTGTGAATGGATGAACGAATGCTCGATGCATCTCACACGTGATTTGGCTTACACAGGTTTATTTAAACGATTCCAAGTTATTCTTTGAAAACTGAAATACTGATGGCTATATTTATCTAAGTATTGAATACAGTTATGCACAAATTTTCTCACGTGTTCCATGAAGTAATTTCTGTTACTCTCTTCTTCTAGTTTGGGTCGGTGTTGTTTTATATTGATGAGTATACAATTTTCTGATAATCTACTTTCCAATTTTTCTTTGAAATTAAAATATATTTCGATTGGAGTTAGGGCTTAAATGAATCACTGTTGGTGATTCAGACAATATTAAAATTTTATTACGTTTTTCTTCGGGTTTGAAGCATTGTTGAGTGTGGAGTAGTGGACTGTAGTTTTCTTGTTTTATTGAATACACAGCACTCTTGACACAATACATTTATTGCAAATACTGATACAATACGTTTTTTAACAACAAAATAATGATCTACTTTCTCAGACACTCTGCCACTGACGCGTTGCTATGACGTCACTCTGTGATCTGGTTACTACTTTATTTCAAAAAGTCCCTAGTTTCATTTCTAACATCCCGGCCGCCTTGAAGTCTTCTTCAAACGTTACTCTTCTTCTTCGTCGATCGGAAGTGGACAAATCTTTGCAACCGGTCTCGTCATTTCCTTACCGTTCGACAGTTTCACTGAAACCACTCGTACATGACCATATTCTCCTGGATATACCTTTGTGATTCATGCTAGTCTCCAGTTGAGTAGTGGAAGATTGTCTTCTTTCAGCAACACGATTTTGCCTTTGCAATGATTGGGTTGGATGTTGGTTCATTTATGGCGTTGTTGAAGATAGTTTAAGTAGTCGTGAGACCACCGTTTCCACAAATGAAGGTGCATATACTGAATTTGTTGCAATTTTGTTAGCATATTCATTGGTTGTGTTTTAATGTCAGGTTCTGGTACATTAGTTAATTAGTCACCGTTAAGGAAGTGAGCTGGGGTTATTACTGAAAAGTCATCAGGATCATCCGTTAAAGGAATCTGTTGAGTCTGGAGTAGTGGACTGTAATTTTCTTCTATTATTGAATACACGGCACTTTTGTTACAACACATTTATTACAAATACTAAACCAAATAAGTTTCTTAACAACAAATAATGATTACTTTATCATACATTCTGTCACTGACGCGTTGCAATGACGTCACACACTCGTCTAGTTACTTTTGTGTTAGTTCAAAAAGTCCCTAGTTTCATCTCTAACATCCCGGCCGCCTTGAAGTCTTCTTCAAACGTTACTCTCCTTCTTCGTCGATCGGAAGTGGACAGATCTTTGCAATCGGTCTTGTCATTTCTTTACCGTTCGACAGTTTCACTGGAACCACTCGTACATGACCATCTTCTCCTGGATATACCTTTGTGATTCTTGCTAATCTCCAGTTGAGTGGTGGAAGGTTGTCTTCTTTCAGCAACACGATTTTGCCTTTACATTGATTGGGTTGGATGTTGGTCCATTTATGGCGTTGTTGTAGATAGTTTAAGTAGTCGTGAGACCACCGTTTCCAAAAATGTTGGTGCATGTACTGAATATGTTGCAATTTTGTTAGCATATTTATTGGTTGTGTTTTAATGTCAGGTTCTAGTACATTAGTTAATAAGTCACCGATAAGGAAGTGAGCTGGGAATATTACTGAAAAGTCATCAGGATCATCCGTTAAAGGGATCAAAGGTCTCGAATTAAGGCATGATTCAACAAGAGTTAGGGTTGTATACATATCTTCATAGTTCAAGTGCGCGTTGCCTACGATTCTCTTCAAATGAAACTTAACAGATTTTATGTCGCCGAAATGAGGCGCGTTCGGAGGAATGAAGTGCCACGTGATACCTTGGTTAGCTGCTGATTCAAGAATGTAATCTCTTGTTTCTTCTGTTCGGAATAATTGGTGTAATTCATGAAGTTCGTGATTAGCGCCTTTGAAGTTAGTGGAATTGTCACTATATATAGTTTGACATTTGCCTCTTCGTGCCATGAATCGCTGAAGTGCAAGTATGAACGATCTTGCGGTCAAGTCATTGACGAGTTCAATGTGTATAGCTCGAGTACATAGACATATGAATAATGAAATATATGCTTTGCTTAATGGGGAGTTTCGTCTTTGACCTTGTTTGACGAACAACGGACCTCCAAAATCAACACAGCATTTAAGAAGGGTCTGGTTGGTTGTACACGAACACTTGGTAGATTTCCCATGATTTGTTCTGATTTTGTTTTCTTGAATCGGTGGCAAGTGACGCAACGATTTATGATTCTTCTGGTCAAGCTTCTTCCACTCACAGGCCAAAAGTTTCTTCTGATGCTATTTAACGTGGCTTGAATACCACCATATAGTTGTTTTTTATGTTCTTGTTCTATTATTAGCTTAGTTATTACATGTCTTTTTGGAAGAATTACTGGATGTCGTTGATCAAATGGTATGGATGAATTTTGAATTCTTCCTCCAACTCGGAGTAACTCTTCAGGATCTATCAATGGATTGAGTGACCTTAAACTGTATGGCAGTTTTTTCAATTTGAGTTGTGCGATTTCTTGAGAATATTCTTCAGCTTGAGCTCGTCTAATCAATGCCTTGAGTGCTCTCTCTAATTCTAATGGCAACAATGGGCCAATAATTCGTTCTTGTTTGGCAGTTGTTAAAAATCTCAAACAATACGCTGTTGTTCGTTGTAATTGTTGAAGTCTAGAAAATTTATCAAATATGTTGCAAGGTTGTACAATTAACAATGAAACCAGTTTTTTCTCTTCAGGAGCTTCAAAATTAATATCTGATGTTTTTGGCCATTCACTTTTGTGCAGCTGAATAAACTGTGGTCCGGTCCACCAACATTCGTTTTGTTTTAATTCATTTGGGTTCATGCCTCTTGATAGGCAATCAGCTGGATTTTTTTCCGATTTGACATGATTCCATTTACATTTTATGGTTAGTTCCTGTATTTCTGATGTACGATTTGCAACAAATGTCTGCCAGCGTGTTGGGGGTGATTGTATCCAAGCCAACACTATCATCGAATCTGACCAGAGATACGTATTTTGTATATTAATTTCCAAGTTAGGCACTACTTTGTTGACTAGTCTCGCCAAGATCAAAGCCCCACATAGTTCGAGCCGTGGAATTGTTACTTGTTTGATTGGTGGCACACGTGCTTTGGAACAGATTAATTGGACCGACTTACTTCCGTCCATATACTCTGCTAATATATACAGAACCGCTCCATAGGCCACTTGCGAGGCATCACAGAATCCATGGATTTCACAGCTCTTGATTTTATTTGCTTCAAATAAATTTCGCGGGATTGTAATGTTTTTCATTTCAGCCAGCTGATTTCGCCATTGTTTCCATCTATTCAGAAGTTCATTTGGTGCAGGTTCATCCCATTCTAGCTTTGACCTCCATAGTTCCTGCATTATAAATTTAGCCAATGTTATAATAGGTCCAAGTATGCCGAGAGGATCAAAAATGCTTGCTATCTGTCGCAAGATGCTTCTCTTAGTTTCTGGCTCAACTTCATTGCAAACATTCATGACAAATTTGAACATGTCTTCTGCAGGTAGCCATAGTAAACCTAAAGTTTTTATTTCGTTGTTTCCTATAGCTAATGGTAGTGTAGTTTCTCGATCTTGTGGATCAATGTTCTCTAGCAACTCTTCTTTGTTGGAACACCATTTGTGCAGCTTTAAATTCCCTTGCTTGAGTAATGAGACTAATTGTTGTTGTAATAATCTCGCGTTCATAAAAGTCTTTTATAGCTCGTGCCGGTGCAATTGGAAATTGTTGATTTTCGTCACATGCTAATTTGTTTAGACTCTTAGTTGCTAAATATGGTGCCGCAGCTGTTCCATATGTTACTGTTTTTAATTGGTAGGATTTTAATTCTTCGTGTTCATCATTTCTCCATATTATTCGCTGTAGGTCTAGTTGATCCTCGTGTACAAGTATCTGGCGATACATCTTTTTGATGTCAGCAGTAAATACTACCGAATGTGTTCTGAATCTTAGTACTATTTCTATAAGTTCTGGTTGAACCACAGGACCTACCATGAGTATGACATTTAAGGATTTTCCAAATGAAGTTTTCATAGATGCATCAAGTACTACGCGTATTTGGCTATCCAAAGGCTACCAATAGAACACCAAGAAAGAACAAGACATATATGTGCACAAGAAATCGAAAAACTAACAACAAAAAATAATAATAATTTAAACAACAGAACACACAAATATGTGACCAGATCCATTAATAATAAACTAAAAGAAAATAATGCTTTAATAACAAAAGCTGATAAAGGGAATACGATAGTAATAATAAAGAAAGAATCTTATATAGAAAAAACAGAAGATTTTATCACCACTAACAAATGCGAAAAACTAAAAACAGATCCAACCAATAAATACCAACTACAGTTCAAAAATATTTTCAAAAAAACCCCACTAATAATAAAACCTAACGAAACATATTTCCAAATAAACATGAACCCACCAGCGCCAATATTAAAAGCACTACCCAAAATACACAAACCAAACACCCCGATACGACCACTAGTAAACTTCACCCAAGCACCAACATATAAAATATCAAAAACAATTGCACGCATATTAAAAAACCAAATGGAGTTAAATAACACATACACTATTAAAAATAACAAAGAACTAATAGAAAAAACTAAAGATATAAAAATAACACCAAAAACAAAAATAATATCTTTCGACATAACTAATCTTTACACAAACATCCCAGTAAACGAAACCATAGAAATAATCAGTAATAGGCTAAAAGAAAAAGATATTGACAAAACATACATAAAACAATTAACGGAAATATTAAACACCATACTAACACAAAATTACTTCCAATTCGACAACCAATATTATAAACAAAACAACGGTCTCGCAATGGGCAGCCCATTATCCGGAATACTCTCTGAAATCTTCCTACAAAATCTCGAAGAAAACACCATGAACAAGATAAAAGAAAAATATAAAATCAAACAATGGGTAAGATATGTAGATGACATATTGTGTATCACCGACTGCGAAAACACCACCGATATACTAAATTACATAAATAATATACACACCAATATAAAATTCACAATAGAAGAAGAAGTTAACAACAAAATAAATTACCTCGACATAACAATAACTAAAAATTGCACAAGCTTAAAATATAACATATACCGTAAACCAACACAAACTGACAACATCATACACGCAAAATCAGAACACCCGAAACAACATAAACTAGCAGCCTTTAGAAGCCTAATACACCGACTAGAAACCATACCAATGAATAAAGGCGATTATAACAAAGAACTAAACATTATTAAACAAATAGCAACCAACAATGGATATAACGTTAATACTGTAAATAAAATACAACAAAATATTAAAAGAAACCACAAAAACAAAGACATTAATAATACTCAAGAACCTAAACAATGGGCCACATTTACCTTCATAGGAAAACAAACTTACAGAATAACTAAACTTTTTAAGAAACACAACATAAACATAGCATACAAAACTACAGACAACCTCAAAAGTCAAATTAATAGTAACATAGAAAACATAGATAAATACAACCAAAGCGGAATATACAAATTAAAATGCAACACTTGTAATCTAAACTACATAGGCCAAACCGGTAGAAAATTTAAAGACAGGTATAAAGAACACATAAACTCCTTTAAAAAACTCAAAATCGACTCCAACTACGCAGCCCACCTACTTGATAACAAACACGCAGCAGGCGACATAAAAGACATAATGAAAATAATCAAAAAACACCCCAAAGGTAGAAAACTAAACATCATCGAAAACCTTGAGATATACAAAGAAAAACTAAAACAACCTATAATAAACATACAAATAAACAGCCAATCTAATGCCATATTCACACCACTCAAACTATTACACAAAAAACACGCATCATTGAACAGTCACACACCAATGAACACGGCAGGTATATAAGCCACAACATTACACCACACCTTATCACTTGATAATGAACGAGAGTTCGAAACGCGTCGTGATCTTAACTAAATTTGACGAGTTCATAATACGGACATATTACTTGTTTTTAATAATATTGACGATGAACTTCGGAACTGAAAATATAATATTCAACTCAGCCACATCGGCAAATATTTTAACTAAATACATAAAACTAAAAACCAAAATAAGCATTGTAAACGCGAACATTTGGTTCAATAAACAATGTTTAGAACACAAAATTACAACTAAATACGCTGAAATCAAAATTAAAAACAATACAACAACAGCTAAATACATAAAAATCAAAGCTGAAAAACAATTTATAACTAAAGAAATCCAGCAACAATACAAGAAGAAACAAAACTTAAACAAGCAAACATATAATACACACATGTCAATAATTAACATATTCCAGACATCAACATGGATCAAATTAGAAAACTATGTCCAAGATCACATAAAAATAAAAATGGAAGAAAAATATAAAAATCTTAATAAAAAACTAAATAAACTAAAAAACTACAATAAAATAACAAATCAAACCGCAGAACATAAATTTCACGACAGGGTCGAAAACTTAACATCAATAAAATTCACACAAGAAGAACTAGACTTATTAAACAAAGGGCTAAAATACAACAATCCTACAAACAACATACGTAACATTGAAAACTTGATAATTGATACAGAAGAGGCAATCCAAAGGCTACCAATAGAACACCAAGAAAGAACAAGACATATATGTGCACAAGAAATCGAAAAACTAACAACAAAAAATAATAATAATTTAAACAACAGAACACACAAATATGTGACCAGATCCATTAATAATAAACTAAAAGAAAATAATGCTTTAATAACAAAAGCTGATAAAGGGAATACGATAGTAATAATAAAGAAAGAATCTTATATAGAAAAAACAGAAGATTTTATCACCACTAACAAATGCGAAAAACTAAAAACAGATCCAACCAATAAATACCAACTACAGTTCAAAAATATTTTCAAAAAAACCCCACTAATAATAAAACCTAACGAAACATATTTCCAAATAAACATGAACCCACCAGCGCCAATATTAAAAGCACTACCCAAAATACACAAACCAAACACCCCGATACGACCACTAGTAAACTTCACCCAAGCACCAACATATAAAATATCAAAAACAATTGCACGCATATTAAAAAACCAAATGGAGTTAAATAACACATACACTATTAAAAATAACAAAGAACTAATAGAAAAAACTAAAGATATAAAAATAACACCAAAAACAAAAATAATATCTTTCGACATAACTAATCTTTACACAAACATCCCAGTAAACGAAACCATAGAAATAATCAGTAATAGGCTAAAAGAAAAAGATATTGACAAAACATACATAAAACAATTAACGGAAATATTAAACACCATACTAACACAAAATTACTTCCAATTCGACAACCAATATTATAAACAAAACAACGGTCTCGCAATGGGCAGCCCATTATCCGGAATACTCTCTGAAATCTTCCTACAAAATCTCGAAGAAAACACCATGAACAAGATAAAAGAAAAATATAAAATCAAACAATGGGTAAGATATGTAGATGACATATTGTGTATCACCGACTGCGAAAACACCACCGATATACTAAATTACATAAATAATATACACACCAATATAAAATTCACAATAGAAGAAGAAGTTAACAACAAAATAAATTACCTCGACATAACAATAACTAAAAATTGCACAAGCTTAAAATATAACATATACCGTAAACCAACACAAACTGACAACATCATACACGCAAAATCAGAACACCCGAAACAACATAAACTAGCAGCCTTTAGAAGCCTAATACACCGACTAGAAACCATACCAATGAATAAAGGCGATTATAACAAAGAACTAAACATTATTAAACAAATAGCAACCAACAATGGATATAACGTTAATACTGTAAATAAAATACAACAAAATATTAAAAGAAACCACAAAAACAAAGACATTAATAATACTCAAGAACCTAAACAATGGGCCACATTTACCTTCATAGGAAAACAAACTTACAGAATAACTAAACTTTTTAAGAAACACAACATAAACATAGCATACAAAACTACAGACAACCTCAAAAGTCAAATTAATAGTAACATAGAAAACATAGATAAATACAACCAAAGCGGAATATACAAATTAAAATGCAACACTTGTAATCTAAACTACATAGGCCAAACCGGTAGAAAATTTAAAGACAGGTATAAAGAACACATAAACTCCTTTAAAAAACTCAAAATCGACTCCAACTACGCAGCCCACCTACTTGATAACAAACACGCAGCAGGCGACATAAAAGACATAATGAAAATAATAAAAAAACACCCCAAAGGTAGAAAACTAAACATCATCGAAAACCTTGAGATATACAAAGAAAAACTAAAACAACCTATAATAAACATACAAATAAACAGCCAATCTAATGCCATATTCACACCACTCAAACTATTACACAAAAAACACGCATCATTGAACAGTCACACACCAATGAACACGGCAGGTATATAAGCCACAACATTACACCACACCTTATCACTTGATAATGAACGAGAGTTCGAAACGCGTCGTGATCTTAACTAAATTTGACGAGTTCATAATACGGACATATTACTTGTTTTTAATAATATTGACGATGAACTTCGGAACTGAAAATATAATATTCAAGTCGTGTGGTCCTTCAGCTTTATCTTGATTGCGCAGAAACTCAGAAGAATAACAACTACTTACAATTACAAAATGGTTGACTAAGCACTTGGCTAGTTTTTTCGTTCGGTATATATTTCGTTATTAACCTGGCGCATTGTCACCGTATTAGACTTTTTGTAGCAGGGCATGTATCTGATGTTTTTAAATAGTTCTGCTGGTGGACGATTTGAGGTTAAGGATGATACGTAATTCCTCCATGATGATGCTTTCGCCTGTAGTATTCTTCGTCCAGCATGAGCACGTGCCTTTTTAAATATTGTGTCACGCCCGAAATTAGCGGGGGCGCGATCCTAGCACCGGCTAGCATTCGACGGTGAGGAGGGTACGTCAGGGACGTACTGTCGTGGATTCTTTCGGAACGGGGGGGGGGGGGCTTGTAGTGAAAGATGGAAGAAAAGAGTGGGCGCCACATGATATCTAATGGTACTAAAAATCACGAAAGAAAAGTGACGTAGTTGTACGTAAAGTGTACCAGAAGGTATGTAATTGTAATAACAGACGAAAATCGAAATGGCAAAGCGGCCAGTGGTCAGAACATATTATAATATTTTAAACAAGATCTAACAATATAGTAAATTACAAGCAAATCAAGTAAAAACGGTTAGAAATCGTATAAGTGTGCATCTATGTACACAAGCACATGCACATAGTGAACAATATTTAAGTTTATAGAGAAATACAGAATTACTAGTTTTACCGAAACCTGCAAGTTTTTACAGGAAAGGTTTTGTAACAGGGCGGGGCCACAAAGCACGAGGCGCACCTGGGTTATGAAAAATTACATTATAATGAATTATTGACGAAGAGAGGTAATACAAAATGTTTAGTCGTTAAACAGGGGGGGGGTACTTATCAGAGTCTGCAGATGAAAGCTGAGAGACGGTGACTGAGCCCAGACTCTGAACCCCACTCGAATATCCCTTTTTGAACGGGTTGGCGTCTGGTTCCCTGGGACAGGTTCCCACCGGGTTGAGACGTTGGTGGGCGGCAATCCACGACACGTAATTCCGTCCTCAGCAGCGTAAAATGAGACTTGACTTCTCTTGCACTTGGCAAAGAGGAAAAATAACACACAGAAATTTATTTTGAATCCGTTGTACAGAAGGTAAATTGGCACGCCACTGGTTCAATAGCTTGACCAGCCTATCTCGACTCTCACCTATGACTCTCTGAAGAATTGTCAAAACGCGCTAGAAGTTTCTAGTCGCTTAATTAGCTACTACATTTAATAAAATATGAAACCAATTCTGATCGCTGGCGCAATCCCGTACCGCAAAAGAAAACAAAACTTAAATTAAAACCTTTGTAGACCTCTGTCGTATTTTAAACCGTGATAACCTCTGGCTTTCTTATAAGGAACTTTCGGGAACTAAATTTAGTCATCGATCCGTTTGACCGGGGTCTAGTACCACTGCTCTACGTCTTAGATCCTAATAGTGTTGATTCGTTTGGTACGCTTTTTGCAGTTCTCTGGATATCATTGTACAACTCCGGTGGGTTCGTTGGCTTCTGAAAATTGGTGTCTCGAATTACTGCGGGAACTATTTAGTTGCTTCTTGTGTTCCATAACATCTCCCCGATAACGTATGCTCGTGGCCAAAGTTGATAAATTACGGAGTTTGATTGGTTACCTCATGAACACTGGTATTGAGGGCGCATTGAAGTTGGGTCATACAGCTGTCCCATTTACTGTGGTCCTGCTGCTTGAGGTAAGAACGAATCATCTTTTGACAACTTTGTTTGTCCGCTCAGTTGGGTTGTGTTGTGGATGGTAGTAAGAGTTACACAGTATTTTTACTTGGGACTACTCTGCAAAAGATTTAAACTCTTTACTTACGAACTGAGGTCCATTATCGCATATAAGGTACTGTAGAACTCCAGAAATATTCTATCTTCTAAGATACGAGAAACTATTTCAGCAGTGGCTTTCTTGACTGGAAACAGACAAGAAAATTTAGAGAAATAATCGGTGACTATATGCAGATACTTATTTCTACGAGTTGAACGAGGAAAATCCATTAAATCTGTAGTTATCATTTACCAGGGTATAATAACATATCATTTTCGCACTTCCAGTTCGCATAGGAAATCTGGTTATTCTGTATCTTCTCGTGCAGTTGACGATACCAAGGGTCTACAATCGGGGTTTCGAACGTGATGAGGTTCATCTATTCTGCAAAGGCTCGGGATAATAGATCAGGCATGACGAGTTCTTTACCTCTTCGATGGACTATCTCGTAGTCATACTGTTTTAATTAAAGCGCCCATCTCGCTAGTCGTCCTACAGGACCTCGAAGATTATTAAACCATACTAAGGAATGGTGTTCGGTAACAATAGTAAACTTGGTGGCTTCTAAATATGGGCCGAACTTTTCCACGCCAAATAGGATTGCTAAGCATTCTCTTTCTGTGCTCGAGTAGTTTCTTCCTTGTTTACTTAGGGTACGGCTTGCATACGCGATAATCTTCTTTTCTTCGTCAATTTTCTGCAACAGGACAGCTCCAACTCCGTATCCGGATGCATCCGTCTGTACAACAAAGGGTAGATCAAAATTCGGGCAATTTAGGATAGGTGCTGTAACCAAACGTTCCTTGATGGTATCGAACGAATCTTGGCATTCGGTGGACCATGTCCATTTACGACTTTTTTTCAGCAAATTGGTAATCGGTGCGGTTAGAGTAGAGAAGTTCGGAATGAATTTTCTGTACCACGAAGCTACGCCTATGAATCGTCGCACTTCGTGAATAGTCTTCGGGCCGTGATTTTGTGAGGATCTACTTGCAGACCGTTTCTATTGACAACATAACCCAGATATTTGAGCTCCGAGAGACGGAACTTGCATTTTTTTGCGATTTAGTGTTAATCTCGCATCTGTTACTCATTTTAGAATTTCGCTCAGGATTTTTATATGTTCTTCAAAGGTACTAGATATGATGATATCATCCAGATATGCTAAAGCGTGGTTGGTGACCTCTTCGCCCAGAACGTTGTCCGTCAGCCGCTGCCAAGTACCGGGCGCGTTATGGAGCCCGAAAGGCATACGCTTAAATTGAAATAAGCCACGTGAGGGTACAGTGAAAGCGGTGATCGATTTTTTAGGCTCTGCTACCGGGACTTGCCAGTACGCTGGCTTTAAATCCAGTGAAGAAAGGAATTTTGCATTCCGCAACCTATCGAGGATGGTCTACACATACGACAGAGGGTACGCAGCTTTACGTGTTACAGCGTTAACTTTCCGATAATCTATTACGAATCTATATGTACCATCAGATTTCTTGTTGAGTTGAGCACCGTGATAAATTCCGAGGAGGCAAAATCCCACGAGTTATTACTCATTTTTGCCACAATGTCCATACAGTTTCAGAAGTCTATTTCGAGAATTAGCGCGGGTTTCAGATCTGGAACCTCTATGAAGTTTATCATGCGTATATTCTCTCCTAGCTTATCTGGAATATTTATTGAACCGAAGTTGGGTGAGCGCGAACCATCGGCTACGATACAATCTCGCTCATTGTGAGTATCTAACGTAATCCCTAATTGATGCAAGATTTTCCATCCAGTACTTCCAATAACGGAGCGAGACGCTCCCGAATCCAATAATCCATTCATGACTTTACCAAATATCTCAACTTTTAGGTAGGGACGGTTTTCAGTCGCGTATTGATCGAAAAAAAAATTTATGCGCGTCTGACAAAGGACTTAATATGTGATAGCCATTTTTCTAAACATTGAGCTTGAATCACTTTCATTTCCGCGTCAAAGACATGGTCGCGATTCTGTCTTCTAGCCTTTCTTAAGCGTTTTTTGAGCATTTAGGACACTTTGACTTGATAACGTCCTTGTATCCGCAACCATAGCAAAATATATTTTGCGAAGACTACAGTTAGAGAATTTATGCGTTGTTGATTGACAATTCCAACAATGAGAAGTTTGAGGCGGGGCAGCTGTGTCGGAGGCTGCGTTGACACGCGGCGGGTGATTTTGATTATTGTACGCTAAGTCCGGTTCTAAGTAAACACGTTTGCCGGTTGGGGGTGGTTGAAATTTTTCCGCTATATACTTGTTCGTTTCGAGCCGTTTACAGACACGCAGTAGTTCATCGACAGTAGTAATTTCGGTTAGACCTATGCCATATATAAAGTATGCTGTAATGTTGCGTCGCAGTACTTGAAGCTTTTCGTCTTCGCGGGCCAAGATCGGTAAGCGTTGAATTAAATTCACCATGCACGCGTAATAGTTACCTACTCTCCCGTTTGCACCTTTTGTTTGTGCACGTATCTCTTTCCAATGTTCGACGCCGTAATCATGTGGCTCATATTTGGTGCGCAATAAACTGACTAATTCGGACCAAATCGACAGTTTATTTCGGTACGCGCGATACCAGATCATAGTATTACTTCTAAATAATTCTACAACTGAATTGAACAACGCTTGCCAGGACACATTTTGCGAAATACTATACTCATTGACGCGTTCGATGAATGCATTGACGCTCATGTCCGTCTCTTCCCCGGAAAAGACTAGATTCCATTTCGCGACGGGTGTTTGTTTCGAAGTCGAGGGCAGGGTGCAGGGGTATTTTCCTGATCTGCATCATATATTCTCAAGATCGTTGACATCGAGTCAACTTCCAACTGTTGTTGGACATTTTTCTTTCCCGCGGTAAGATTCGCGTCATTAGTAGTTATCCGAGCAAGACGACCGAACAAGTGACAGAGTTTAGCGTTAGTTCTTCTACATTCGGTTTCTTTAACCGGTCTTTGTAATGCTAAAGCGACGGCTTCTAAATCTAAAATTTTTTGTGTATAGATCGTGATTTCATCTGTTGGGTCAAGAATACAGTCGGGATCTATAATAAGGGTTCCAATCGGTTCCTCTCTGAGTAAACTACTAAGTGATTTTTGCATCTTCGATACGGGGATGACCGTGACGTTCTTTAAACCTCGTACGCGTAGTTCATACTCTAATTCGTCACGGGATAACCGACAGGAGCCCTGTACTGATGAGCAACGTTGAAATAAGCACAAAAATGATTCGACTACGATCCTTCAGGTATTTCTTACAAATGCAATCCATTGCAACTTCTTGGCTCGCAACCATCTAGTTGCAGTATTTTTCAACTTAGAAAAGGCGTTTGATATGACGTGGAGGTACGGGATTCTCAAGTGATTACATGTCTGGGGACTACGTGGTAACTTACCAATCTTCATTGAAAATACCCTTTGTAATTGCTCATGCAAGGCTCGCATTAATGGTGCATATTCCTCAACGCGCCTACTCGACCATCAGTGTGACACTGCTTATGGTTGCCATTAACAGCATTACGAACAAATTACCTGCATCTGTTGATCATTATTTGTACGTCGATGACCAGTTCTGAACGTACCATTGAAGAATGCGAAGTTCGATTGCAGCAAGTCATTGAAACTGTAACTGACACTGCAACTGCACGTGGCTTTGTATTGTATTGACTTTTGTCGTCTTCGATTACCGTATAATGATCCAGTTCTTCATTTGTACGATACAGCAATTCAACGTGTGACAGAAATTAAATTTCTCGGCCTTACATACGATGCATATCTTACCTGGAAAGCACAGATACCTAACCTTACTGCACAATGTCGGAAAACACTAAACGCCGGCAAGTGTTTAGGCAGCGTCAACTGGGGCTCTGATCCAGAGTGCCTACATTACCTTTATACAACTCTAGTATTATCGAAGATAAATTATGGATCAAGTGTCACTAGCGCCGCCAAGAAGAACCATTTAAAGCGATTAGACGGTGTTCAGAATGCCGGAGTCCGTAGACTGCTACTGATGAATTTGATCGACTAGAACACAGATTAGAAGAAGTGTTGCCACTGCAGATTTTGGAAACTCCTACACGGTGTTAGCCCCCTATATCAAGTAACTTAAATTTAACGATGTACAAAAAGAATCCACTCCACATTCAATATTTGTCCAAGAGTTCAAGCGCCTACTCCAAAACTACACTGAATCACAACACTTATTTACAGACGGGTCAAAAACAGACAGAAATACTGGTTGTACCATCTACTATTTGCATACACGAAATATACAAGTAACAATTATGTGAATACCTAGTTATGTAGGAATCCAAGAAAACCATAACGCTGATGAAGCTGCATGTGAAGCGGCGAGTCGTGCATACACAGATAGTTATGCTGTTCGACCAGACGATATGTTGGCGACTACATTGCAGTATTGCTATTCCTCGTGGCAAGACGAGTGAGTGGTCCTGATCTAATGAAAAACTAAACCAAATCAAGATGTCTGTTGAGAAATGGAAGAGTCCTATTCCGCTCACTCGGAGAGAGCAGGTAGCGATCAAAATTTTACCAACTTCGCAATTCTTATAGTTTCCAAGATCCCTTAAGTAGCCCGTTTAAAATAGACACTCTCCATAACGAAAGATGGCAAATCTTTACTATTGAAATCCCACGCCGATGAGAATCTATTAATCTATGGTGATTACAACACAACCTACCAGACTTGGATTGAATTCCTAAAGGCCATGCATTTTCTCACATATATAAAAGAAGACTTGATACAAGCTTCGAAGTCATGAACACCATGTCTCTTTGTCAATTTAATGGTATAAGGAAGAAATTCTACTCACAAAATATTAGATTTAGTACTTAGCACGTTACCTTTGCAAGTCACAGCCTGTTCATTTCCAATTAGCACCATAGATAATTATCATCCTTCACTTGAATTCTTCATAACATTAAACAAAGTTACAGTACCATCTACATGTACAGTAAGATCATAAAACTTCGCCAAGTGCAATTACGAGGATCTAATTTATAAATTATCTTCCATCAATTAGAAACTAAGGCTAAACTATTTAGATGTAAATAAAAAAGTAGATAACTTTTACAGTATATTATACTGCTTATTAGATACTTACGTACTACTTAAAATTCCAGTAGCTAGCAAATATGTAGAATGGTTTTCAACTTTTAGTATTAAAATGAGAAAAGAAAAAAGTAAGTTCCATAACAAAAGGATAATTTGTGACAATTTGGCAGTCTACAATTCATTTTCTCAATTACATCAACGAATTAAGTTAATTTGAAAAAAAGGTCACCTAAATCATATTCGCTACGTAGAGGCAAGAGTAAACCTGGATGTGAAATAATTCTGGAAATATGTTACCTCATTGAAAACGAACAATAACATACCAAATGTCCTACCCTACACTATTTATTTTGCATCGGTTTACACGAGTTTATGATTTAAAATTTTATAAAACAATTAGGAGTCCCAAGAGTCTGGAATAAATTACAAAATGATTGGATATATTTAGATAAATTTAGACAAATGTAGCGTAATTAGTTGTACTAGAAACACTATTAAATTTAATTATGACTACATGGTAGACAATTCATTATTATCTAGGAATGATGTTATCCGCGATACCGGTGTTACCTTTGCTTCTAAGATGTCCTTCAACATTCATGTGGAAAATTTGTCACTGTACTCTGCTACAAATTTAACTTGATGTATACAACCTACACCGAATTACTTAAAACACTAAGATTACACACCCTTGAACACAGAGGAGTTACACACGATTTACTGTTCCTATATAAAATATTGAATAACATCATAGACATGGACCTTCTCGTATTTAATACCCCTCAGATTGCGACCAGGACTAATAAATTCTTCTTTTTGCCACAATTTCATTCAAATGTTTATAAACAAATTCACCAATCCAACGCATCATGTCAGTATATAACCATAAATTTCTACATTTATTAGATACGTCCGTATACGGATTAAAATCAAAACTGAATAAAACAAAAAGCAACTAATGATTATAGTAAACCATTGTATCTGAGCAATATCCTGTTAATTGTTAATTAGTTCCTTTGTAAAATGTAATTAGTGTGAGCCATTAATTGGGTAACTGTTGGCTCTTCCTGTGAAAACGATAAATAAATAGATTATCAATATAAACCATCATATGAATTTATAATGCAAGTGTAGCAATACTGGTAGGCCCGTCCTAAGATATTTGGTATCTTCATAAGAAAAAGGGCCCATAAATGTATTTGTCTGTTTTTCGCTAAAATTCATTCGGCCTGGGTTGTCTATTTTTAAGCTAATATCAAACATAATTGCCGCCCCAAAATGGCTGGCGCCCCAGGGCTAAATGGGTTTTAGCGGCCCTGACCCCAAAGTATATATAAATAAAACCTATTAATATGAACTAAAATTTGTTTATTAACTGAAGATAATCTGTTTGGAATATACTACAGTTTTAACAGCTAGACAAGTCTTGGATCTTTGAAAAAGGAAGGCTTGCCTTGCTGTTAATACTTTAATAGATCCTTAGTCAAAATTTCTACTGCTGTGACAATTTTTATTTATAATTTGGTGATAAAGATATGAATGATGGAATTAACTACACTTAACGCCATCTTGGTTTCGCTTTAACAGCATGTTGATTCTTCGCAGCATTTTGTTTATTGCTTATTTTACATGGCTGTACGATAGGTTTCCTGTGGTGCGATTCTGTAACTCATAACAAGAGCAAATAACCGTTGGATACGTTACGTAACGAGAGTGGCTTCCTGTTCTTCTTTAGTAGTACTTCTGTATTAGGTAATGATAGTGGTTTTACCTCTAGCTGGTTTGCATCCTGCATTATGGCAGGTGGTGTATTTAATACTTCAGGCACCATTATTGATACCTTAGCATCCAACTTATTAGCTATCAGTAGTTCCTTCGCCGTTTCCCTCTGCACTAGATTCTTGTTTCCCTCTGTCATCGCGGCTGCCTTGTCCAACACTGTCGTACCATCTTTCAGCTCATCTTGGAGAATTTCTGCTGGTGCCGGAGCCAATATTTGTATTTGTTATTCGGGCTGTTCAACTTCCTCGATATGTTCATGGATATTTAGATGAATGTCCGATGGTAGATCAATGCTCAAAATGTTTGAACCCTTCTTAGAACCTTTGCGTCGTGTTAGAGTACTTCGGTGCGCACTGGCAGAGTGATCCAGAAAAACAATTTCTATTCGTGTTGGCTTCGACCTGTGAAAATTAGAAGTATTACTTGCTAATACACTCATCTCATGATTTCCCATTCAAAAAACATTTAATTATAACAGGTCTTAACATAACACATGTCTTACCATGAAAACCATGCCGTAATTTGGTTAGTGATATTTCGGATAATATTAACCAGTACATTTATAAATTCGTGTAACTTTTGTACATCAACTTGAGAATAATTTGTGAATTGTTCCATATTTAAATTGAATAATAATAACTTTAATTGGATTTAAGGTAGTTAAATGTGCTTTGTATCAAGAACAAAAAGAAACAAACTAATCAAATTATTTAGGATTTAATAACTTTTATTTATTTTAGATATTTATATAGGTATACATTATTATAGTAAATGAGTAGTTTATCATCCTCATTTTCGATTCGTGTACGCAGTCACAGGCAAACGATGAAATATGAGAGTATTTAACATTAGGTGTATTCTATTTGACAATTTGGATCGATCCAATTCACATATGTACGTTGGATCACTTTAGTAGTCATTCTATTTGTAAAGATCACTTTACCCCCACTCTAATATTTTGTGATCCAAATCAGTTTGAAGTAATCCACAATTAAGTAGAATCAGTTTGCTGAATCCGGATCATTAGTTAAAATGGAGGTTATTTATTTGCATTCTGTGTTTTACTTGGGTTATGTTTACTAAGTGTAGGTAACAATAAATAATATTTTTATTTATATTCTTTATTTATGAAATTAAGCGTTTTTACTCTAGCTCAGAGAATGAAGCTTTCTACACAGGATCGTTTTTCAAGTCTTAAATTTTCTTCCATTGTGAATGTTAGTGATAAGCTGGTAATCAAGTGATGGATAATACTTAGAAAATGATGTAGAGAGGATTTCTACTGTCCCCTGCACTGCTGCCAAAATTTTAAATTTGTTTGAGGAATATCTACGCCTGGGAAGAAATCAAGCAGTGAATTGTTTACTTGTCTGTTCCACGGTGCATGTGTGCTTTTAACATCGAAAGTAATAAATAAATAGTATGCAATGCAGATCTCAGACTCCTAAAAGAGAGAGATACTGTTGAGTTGAAAGATTGTAACGGTTTTTTTTTGTATTTGCCGCCTCGGGACAGAGATACAAACTGGATGTAGGTAGTGCCAACATTTTGTTGTACATCGACAGGTAAACGGCAGATTAATTAAGAGTAGCAATTAAGACTTGGTTGTACGCGAGTAGAAGAACGTATGTGTCTCGATTTGTGACCGTAAGCGGACGTTCAGAAAGACCCCGCCCGAGAAAGAAGTAAGTGAGATAAGTTGTGAGGTAGTGAAAGAGAAAAGTGATAGTGTTTAAAATATCGTGGGTCACTCCAACTACTGTTTTCTACGGCCTATCGAACGAGTGACCACGATTTACGCCGTTTGAAACGGTGGATTACTTCGTAACCGTATACTGATTTCTCGACACAACGTGGATTCATCTGGATCCTGATTCCTGTGAGGAACTCCCGTCTCGCCGGATGGACCCACCACCTTCATTGTGAGGGGATCTTCGTAGACCACGTTCCGACTTCTGGCTCACCATACTCTGATAAGTACTATCTTCTTGATTTTAACCTTTCACCACGTGTTAAGCATCGGCAACCCGCCGAACTCTGTTCAAACTGCCACCAACGATTGGTCCCTCTCGCGTGAACGTACGATATCTCCCGAATACGAGTCACCCCACCCTGCTTCTCGACGTTGTGAGTTCGTTCAGTGACCCCTGTGCTACGACAGACACCACCCGGTTGTGGGCAAATTAGTGCAAACGAAAACATCTCAATTTTGCTGTAATATCGTATGTTAATCTAGTACCTTCCGGTAAATTGCCGGAGTAGCTCGTGAACTGTGTTAGCAGACGGACGTGCCTAAGTACGCTTGTGAAAACAGTGACGCGAAGTGATTACGACAAAAACAAGTTAAAACAGTGAAACAGTGTATCGCCGCATATAACCAGAGATCTGGTAAATGCGGCCGACGCAAAATATAAAACACAACATAATCGACACCAAAACTACCACTATCAAATCGAATATTAAAAAACCCCAAATTAGAAGGAAGTTCCATCAACAAGGCGGGCCAGTGACCCGCAGCGCAACCGCGAACTGTGGCAGAACCACCCCGAACAGTGTTAATGCAGAAAACACTAACTATCCCTCTAATAGTGACAAAAATGAACATATCGAGACAAACAACATAAACATAGACGACCTAATCATGACTGGAAAACAAAATCCAAAACGTGCCAAAAATGACAGCATACCAAAACCAAGCACAAGCGGCATCAACACTCGCAACAGTTTTGAAGTACTAACCAACCTAGACGAAGAGGGAGAACTAGACGACATGGAAATAACACAAGAACAAGAGGAGACGATTAATAAGAAAGAAAAGCCGCCCCCACCAATCGTAATACACGGACAGACAAACCAACACAAACAAATCGTGCAACTTATAAAAGGAATAACCAAAGGCAATTTCAATATAAGATACACCAGCAAAAATATAAACGTAACAATAAGTAATAGACAGGACAGAGAAAAGCTCATCACATATCTCGACAAAAAACAAACATCATTCCACACGTACACAGATACTACTGAAAAAACGCATGCGTTTGTAATTCGTGGGCTAGCTGAAGACGTCACGACGGAAGAAATAGAAGAAGAACTAAAAGAGAAATACAAAATTCCCGTGAAAAAATGCTATAAGATGAAAAACATAAACCGTCCACTCTACTTACTAATCACCGACAACACTATTACAATGAAACACCTAGAATCACATATCAGAAACATAGCATACACGAGAGTGATGTTTGAAAGAAGAAGAAATACGAGAAAAATCACACAATGCCACAGATGTCAGGCATGGGGACATGCAACATCCAACTGCAGAGGACCGATAACATGTATGTTCTGCTCCGCCAACCACTGGACCAAAGATTGCCGAAATAAAGAACAAACACCGAAATGCAGCAATTGCAGTGCGAAACATCAGTCCAACAGCCTCGACTGTCCGGTATACACACAAAGAATCAACTGGATAAAACAAAAACAAGAAAGACAAAACAAATCAACACAAGACAAACCGAGACTAGACAACAACAAATATACACACAGCGACACACATTACCCGCAATTGCAATACAAAGATGCACCGCAACCAAAAAACAACGCATGGGCGGGACGACCTACAACGTCAACCCCAACAACAGCGGACTCAAACATAACAGGACAACAACAACAACGGCAACTTGGTAGGGAACGACCCCACAGTGACGACACACAACAAAGAGCACCATGTGCCAACAACAGAAACCCTCCCATGAGCTATCAACAACCAATTGACTCCTTCAACGAACTAATGAATGAATTCGCCACATTACATACCCTGGTGAATATCAGAGGCTTAACTAAAGCAGTAAAAGACCTAAACACATTGCTAAAACAATGCAACACACAAGAAGAAAAATTCCATACATTCACACAATTCACAAGTAATCTAGCCGACTATGACATATAAGAAAATAAAGATATGCACATGGAACGCCAACGGTGTTAGACACCGAATAGCCCAACTAATCAACTTTTTACATACGTATGAAATCGACATATTACTAATAAATGAAACCAAATTAACACAGACAGACAAACTAAAACTGCGAGGGTACAACGTAATTCGAAACGACAGACAGTGTGCACACGCAGCGGGCGGTGTAGCAATTGCCATCAAACACAACATTCCACACACGCACATACATACACCAAACACAACTCTCGAAACACTCTGCATTAAACTCATAGACAACACACACATAATAGCAGCTTATAACAACCCACGAAACAATATAACACACACAGACCTCGACACTCTACAAAACATCGCACAAAAAGTCCTGATAGTGGGGGACCTGAACGCAAGACATGAAACATGGAACTGTCACTTACGAAACAGAAACGGAGTTACAATACACACACACATGTTAAATCACAACACAATCATCCTACACCCCAACACACCAACACATTACCCAGATAATAACACAACACCAACAACCATAGACATAATAATTAATAAACACATACGAAACATTTCACATCCTCAAACACTTGCTGAACTCGACTCGGATCACAACCCAGTAATATTCACAATAAACACACCTAAACCACCACCTGTACACAAAATCATCACAGACTACAACAGAACCAATTGGACAGACTTCAGACACACACTAGACAAACACATACGCATAAACAATAACATAACAAACCCAGACGAACTAGAAGAGGAAGTCACTAAATTTACCCAAGCAATTACACACGCAAAACGAAAACACACGCAGGAGAAGAAAATAAGCATAACACAAGACAACCTACCACAACCCATACTCGACATGATCAAACAGAAAAACAGACTACGAAAACAATGGCAAGCTACACGCGACACACACATCAAAACACACATGACAATTATGAACAGACAAATTAACTCTGAAATCAGAACACACCTAAATACAACATGGCAAACAAAACTTGAAGCCCTGCATCCACAGGACAACTCACTATGGAAAATAGCCAAATCACTAAGGAAAACATACAAACCAATCCCCACCCTAGAGCACAACACCACACACGCAACTACAGATATAGAAAAAGCAGACATGTTAGCACGCACATTCGAACAAATACACAACATCGACATAGACAATACAGACGAACACAAACACATAAACAACACGGTAAAATTGTTTCTTGCGACAAAACATCCACCAGACACAGAACAACGCAAGAAACTCCTCACAAAACCCTCCGAAATCGCACAAATAGCCAAAAAACTACCCAATAATAAAGCACCAGGACCTGACAACATCGACAACGTAATACTAAAAAATCTCTCCAAAAAGGCATACACACAACTAATATACATTATCAACACAATTATCATCCAAAACTTCTTCCCGCAGCAGTGGAAAATCGCTCACATAATACCCATCCTCAAACCAAACAAAACCCCCAAATCACCCGATAGTTACCGCCCCATCAGTCTACTCCCAACACTTGCAAAACTCACGGAAAAGATATTACACAAAAGACTAACCAAAATAGACACAAAACTAAAAATAACACCAAATACACAATTTGGCTTCAGAGCAAAACACAACACTGTCCAACAAGTAACTCGAATAGTAAATGACATCATACTAAATTACAACAAACAAAACATCACAACAATGCTATTACTAGATATACAAAAAGCCTTTGACACAGTATGGATTAACGGACTGCTATACAAGCTCATACAAATACAATACCCGACAACACTAATCAAACTAATACACTCATACCTAACGAATCGACAATTCCAAGTTAGAATAAACACCACATGCTCACGAATAATAACAGTGAATGCGGGGGTCCCTCAAGGCTCTGTACTTGGTCCAACAATTTTTAATTACAACATACACGACATCCCAACAACCGCAAAAACACACATAGCATTATACGCTGATGACACAGCCATCTACGCACACTCGCACAAGACAGCCGGCGCAAATAAACAACTTCAAAAACACGCAAGAATTCTAGAAAAATATTTCGACAAATGGAAAATCCAACTAAATGCAACCAAAACAGAAAATATAGCATTTACAAGAAAATACAAAAACACGAAGATACTCACTCCAATAATAATAAACAACACGCCCACAGTCATCACAGAAAAAGTAAAATATCTAGGGGTTCACCTGGACACACGATTAAACTTTAAACAACACATTAAACAATCAATACGGAAAGCATACATCATAACCAAATCACTGTATCCATTACTGGTTAAGAACACAAGAATGAGTGCAAAAAATAAGAAACTGATCTACACAGCCATAATACGACCAGCTATAACATATGCCGCCCCGGTATGGTGCCACATACCAAAGACAACAATGCAAACACTACAAATATACCAAAACAAAATATTGAGACTAATCACAAACTCTGACAGATTTACACGAATAACGCAACTACACGAAAACGCTAACATCGAATATATAAAAGACTACATTCAAAAATTATCAGTGAATTTTTACAAAAAGCAAACAAACAATAACCCACTAATAAAAAACATTCACAAAACACCAGACAAACACCCCAACCTGGTATTTAAACATAAGCCCTCTTACTTTAAGTTAAATATAAGTTAAATATAAATGTAAATATTGTAAATAATGTAAATAATGTACATATAGGCTAAGACACATTAGACTAAGACACACACAATTACAAAAGCAGGTTTTTTTTTTACATAATTTTCCTGTTAAAAACACACACACACACACACACATACACACACAATATCAACCAAATTTAAACAAAACAAATAGCATAAGTTATACATAAACAGATAACATAAAAAATCGGGGTATGAACACATGTCTGTGTAGGAGACTCCAAAACAAAGAATTGTAACGAACTGTAAGGTACAAAAACAACAATAAAAAGACTATTGAAATTGATTGATTGTATGTTAATCTTAGTTGCTTCGTGCTAATTAGTAATTTCATATTTGATTCTATTTGTTACACACTAATTGTTATGTAGTGCTAGTTTTCTCTTTTAATAATTATGAATAAAATTAGATCTTGGAGTTAGGCTTAGGGTGAAATCAATTGCTGGTATTGAAATCTTAGTAGTTTTATTAAAAACGACGTTTCGCCTCTAAATTTAGGGCATCATCAGGTAAAACTGCAAATTACAAACTATCCTTAAAATATATAACAATATGTTAACAATGTAAAAGTACTTACTGTATAAATTTAAACAGAAATAACAATTCTTATTTTTAACATGTTTCACAGAGGTTATATTTGATTGCAAACATATGGTAATGTATTAAATTTTATATTAAAGTTACATTGTCACTATTAAAAATTGGAAAATTGAAGTTAAGTTAACATTTTTAAAAAATTAGAAGTTTTTCCACGTTGGGAAGCACATGTTGTAATGAAAGGTTGTAACTGGTTGCAAGATTATGAAAAATTCCAACGGAAGTACTACCACCTAGTAAAGAAAGGTTGAACTACGGAAACTAAACAAAAAGGTAACTGTAACGACAACTAAGGTTTAGAAAGTGCATGAAAGATAGAGGCAAAGGCAGCAAGGTTGTTATGAAATTCTGTTTTATGATTCATGGTATTGTTTATCTCTAACTGTATGTAGCAACTCTCTAACATTAAGCGTTTGTATTTATTAGCTTCGAAATGTAAAATGTTATAATTATTATAATTAATGCTATGTTTTTCGTTGATGCTATGTTCTACTAAGGCACTGTGGCTAGTGTTAAAGATTCTAGAATTGTATTTGTGTTGTTTCAATCTTTTATCTACATATTGTGTAGTTTCACCTATATATTTTAAATTACAATCTGTACACTGTATTGTATAAATCAAATTACTTAGTTGTTCTTTTTTAGTTTTAGTTTTTAAAGTAGTGAAAAGCGACTTAGTGCTGCATAAGACTGTGTTGACTATTGTAATATTGTACTGTTTTAATAAATTAATGATCAAATTGTTTGTGTCTTTATGGTAAGGGATAGAAAGATAGCTAAATTGTGTTGTTGGAGGGTTGTTATTGGAATTATTATTAATTATGTTATTATTGTTATTTAAATTATATGATTTTAGTCTGTGTGATATTGTTGTAGAGATAAGTTTTATAGGGTAATTATTGTTTTTTAGGGTGGTTTTAATTAATTTTAGGTTCTTTTTGTGGAATTCATTATCAGACAGTTTAATGGCTCTATCAGTTAGTCCGATTATTACTGCAATTTTATATTTCATGGGAAAATATTCTAGAAAGTTGATATATCTGCCTGACCAAGTTGGTTTGTGGTACCAATCTGTCTTAAAGTGATCTGTGTCTCTGATTATCGGTATGTCTAAAAAATTAATGGTATTTTAGTTTCTGTTTCTAAAGTAAACTGTATGTCAGGATTGTAGTTATTAAAAGTCTCTAATATTGTGTTAATATGTGAGTTATGTAAACAAATGAGTATATCGTCAACGTATCTGTAGTAGAATAAGGGGTTGAAATTGTTCTGTGATAATACTATTGTTTCTAATTCGTACATTACTATTTCTGTTTAGTATTAGTAGTATTATCACAGAACAATTTCAACCCCTTATTCTACTACAGATACGTTGACGATATACTCATTTGTTTACATAACTCACATATTAACACAATATTAGAGACTTTTAATAACTACAATCCTGACATACAGTTTACTTTAGAAACAGAAACTAACAATACCATTAATTTTTTAGACATAACGATAATCAGAGACACAGATCACTTTAAGACAGATTGGTACCACAAACCAACTTAGTCAGGCAGATATATCAACTTTCTAGAATATTTTCCCATGAAATATAAAATTGCAGTAATAATCGGACTAACTGATAGAGCCATTAAACTGTCTGATAATGAATTCCACAAAAAGAACCTAAAATTAATTAAAACCACCCTAAAAAACAATAATTACTCTATAAAACTTATCTCTACAACAATATCACACAGACTAAAATCATATAATTTAAATAACAATAATAACATAATTAATAATAATTCCAATAACAACCCTCCAACAACACAATTTAGCTATCTTTCTATCCCTTACCATAAAGACACAAACAATTTGATCATTAATTTATTAAAACAGTACAATATTACAATAGTCAACACAGTCTTATGCAGCACTAAGTCGCTTTTCACTACTTTAAAAACTAAAACTAAAAAAGAACAACTAAGTAATTTGATTTATACAATACAGTGTACAGATTGTAATTTAAAATATATAGGTGAAACTACACAATATGTAGATAAAAGATTGAAACAACACAAATACAATTCTAGAATCTTTAACACTAGCCACAGTGCCTTAGTAGAACATAGCATCAACGAAAAACATAGCATTAATTATAATAATTATAACATTTTACATTTCGAAGCTAATAAATACAAACGCTTAATGTTAGAGAGTTGCTACATACAGTTAGAGATAAACAATACCATGAATCATAAAACAGAATTTCATAACAACCTTGCTGCCTTTGCCTCTATCTTTCATGCACTTTCTAAACCTTAGTTGTCGTTACAGTTACCTTTTTGTTTAGTTTCCGTAGTTCAACCTTTCTTTACTAGGTGGTAGTACTTCCGTTGGAATTTTTCATAATCTTGCAACCAGTTACAACCTTTCATTACAACATGTGCTTCCCAACGTGGAAAAACTTCTAATTTTTTAAAAATGTTAACTTAACTTCAATTTTCCAATTTTTAATAGTGACAATGTAACTTTAATATAAAATTTAATACATTACCATATGTTTGCAATCAAATATAACCTCTGTGAAACATGTTAAAAATAAGAATTGTTATTTCTGTTTAAATTTATACAGTAAGTACTTTTACATTGTTAACATATTGTTATATATTTTAAGGATAGTTTGTAATTTGCAGTTTTACCTGATGATGCCCTAAATTTAGAGGCGAAACGTCGTTTTTAATAAAACTACTAAGATTTCAATACCAGCAATTGATTTCACCCTAAGCCTAACTCCAAGATCTAATTTTATTCATCAACCTTGGCTTAATAACAACGCACAATGAATTTTAATAATTATGTTAAATGTGCACTACAACACTAATGAATAGATGTAAAAATACAATAAACTATAGAGGAAGACATATAACATGTATTTTATGCAATGATACACACAAAACTCAAACATGACAACAACATTCTTTTTTATATAAACAACAACGGCACCTATGATCACAGGACAAAAATATGAATGTTATAAATGAAACATGCTGGCCGCCTTGAAAGAATCATGCTTTCAATAATTATAAATTGTTAACGTAAAATAAAATGAACTATGTCAAAAAATTATTACAAAATATCAGAAAAAATGTCAATTATCCATGGGAAGAGGATATACATTTTTATTGGTTCTTCTGATGATACCCGCAATTGTGCGGATTGAAGTAGTACGAATGATCTTTGACTGGGTGGAGTTCTTCAACGCGACCCAGTAGCCAACGTAAAGGAGGAATATTACCTTCACCCACAATAACTAGTTGTGCAAGTTGAAGGGATTTATTACCTTGAGTTTTCCACCTACTCCTTGATTGCAGCTGGTGTAGATATTCATTCGTCCATCGTTTCCGAAAATGTTGGCGAAGTTGCTCAATATGCTGACAATGTAACAAACGATTAGTAGTAATAGATGTTAAATCAGGATTAACTGTCGATAAGAATGAGTCTCCAATCAAGAAATGAGCTGGGGTTAGACAAGATAGGTCATTCGGATCAGAAGAAATTGCAGTAAGAGGACGAGAATTTAATATAGCCTCTATTTGTACTAAAATAGTATACATTTCTTCAAAGTTTAATGAAGCGTTACCTACAATTCTTCGAATATGATGTTTTGCCGATTTCACTGCTGCCTCCCAAATTCCTCCAAAATGTGGTGCCTTTGGAGGAATAAAATGCCAATTTATGTTATCAGTTAAAATTTTTTACCCAGGGGGGATGCCAAAATCATCAAGAAAGAACAACACTGGTTCAAAAGGAAATTCTGGGAAGCAGCCATCATCACAACAAACAAAGAAGTCTTCAGCAACCCGAGTGTCGAGATTAAACCCGTCTGGAAAAAGCTCATTCATAAGGACCCAACACTATCCATAAAACCGCCAACAACACCACACAACAAATCCAACACGCTTGACAGGACATCACCTACACAGACGCCGCCTACAACACATAATAATAACTACGTCACACTTGAACACACATCACGGATCATTACACACCCGTACAACACACGGTATAAAAGCCGTAATTAGGAACTCAAGGAACAGTATCAGTTCACCTGATGAAGACAACTGATCTTAGTTGTCGAAACGTTGTGTATTAATGTTATATTTGACTTGTGTTATTAAGTGTATTAATAATAATAAATTTATATATTTGGTAACAACTAGTTTTATTAACTTAACATACAGAAGATGGAAGTCCAAAAGTGTTATAAATCATTATCAACATCTTCTACATCACTCAAAGAAAAGATAAACTAATAAACACAAATATTTACATAGAGAACGATCTAACATGGGAGGAGAGAAAAATACAACGCGAAATCAGAAACATAGCAAAAGAAGAGAAGTTAAGGGGGAAAACGGTTAAAATAGGATACCAGAAACTCATAATAGACAAACAAGTGTATAGATGGGATACACAAGAAAATGGGGTCAGCAGAGAGAACACCAATAAAGGAAGCACAAAGGCAAAAAACTACTAAAGAACGGAAAAGGAGAGACGAACAAAACCGAGACGGACAGGATAATGAAAAGGACATTACAAAAGAAAGCAGGGAATATAAAAAGACAGAACGGAAAAAACAATATTATCAGAATAGGCACATGGAACATAAGAAGTATAAAGGGAAAGGAGGTAGAAATAGTGGAGGAAATGATAAAACATAACGTGGAAATATTAGGAGTCACAGAGACAAAACTCAAGGGAAACGGAATGAAGAAAATACATAAAGGATACTGGCTGTACTGGTCAGGCATAGAAGAGAAAGAGAGGGCGAGAGCAGGAGTAGGAATAATAATCGCACCGGACAAACAAAAAGCCATAATAAGAGAACGATTTATAAACGAAAGAATTATGACGGTAGAAATGAAACTGAATGAAGATGAAAAATGGACAATGATAATCACATATGGAGAAAACGAAGATGCAAGAAAAGGAGAGAAAGATACATTCTTCGAAAATCTTCAGAGAGAGGTGGATGTAGGGTTAGAAAATGTTATAATCATGGGAGACCTAAACGGACGAGTGGGAAACAACAATGAAGGAATAGAAGACATTATGGGAAAAGAAGGGGAAGAAACCAGAAACGACAATGGAGAAAGAATAATAGATATATGCAGGGAAAATGACTTAATAATAACTAATACTAAATTTAAACACAAAGACATACACAAATATACGAGGGCGGAACCGTCAAGAAACGAAAAATCAATAATAGATTACTTCATAATAAACAAAAATAAATGGAAGATAGTCAAAAATGTAAAAGTATCAAGAGAAGCAGAAATAGGAAGCGACCATTTTCTGGTGAAGATGGATATAATGAACAAGAAAGAAAAGCAAATACAAGACAAAAGAAAAAATAAAAAGCTACAAACTCAAAGAGGAAGAATGCCAAGAGAGGTACAAAGAGATTGTAACACGAAAATGTAATGAACAAAAATATAAAAGAGGAATAGAAGAGAACTGGGAAATTTTAAAAAAAATCATACTAGAAGCAGCTACAGAAAGCTGCGGAACTACAAAGATAGTGAACATGGATAAAAAAGAACAGCATGGTGGACAAAATAACTGAAAGACAAGATCCAAGAAAAGAAAGAGAAATGGAAAAAATACATAAGCTCAAATAAAGAAGGCGATTATGAAGAATACAAGAAAAAAAGAAGGGAAGTAAAAATCGAAGTAAAGAAAGCAAAAAATGAATCATGGGCAAAATTTGGAGAAAAGATGACGAGGAATTACAAAGAAAACCAAAAACTATTCTTTAGAACAATGAAACAACTGAGAGCGAAGAAAGAATATACCATGATGAACATGAAAGACAAAGAAGGAAATATAATAATGGAAGAATACAGAATAAGGTGGAAGCAATACTTTGAGGAATTGACCGAGGACCAGAGACAAGAAACAGAAGAGCAAAATGAAGCTGTAGAAACACAAGAAATACAGGTAATACTGGAAAAGGAAGTAAGGGAAGCCATAAAAAAGCTGAAAGTAGGAAAATCCCCAGACATAGACAACATAACACCAGAAATGATAAAATTCATGGGAGAAGAAGGATCATTACAATTTACGAAACTACTCAATGAGGTAGTAAAAGAAAAGAAAATACCAAAAGAATGGAACAAGGGAATAATAATACCGATTTATAAAAAAGGAGATAAGAGAAATTGCAGCAACTCTAGAGTAGAAGAAAGAGCAGTTTTAGCCCGACCCCCGGTGGCGCCAGTCTTAATGAGGTAATTAGAAAGTATCGATTTCTAATGGGGTAATTAGAAAGTATCGATTTCGAATGACATTTTTGGAATTTGTGTTTTTCTCTAATTATATCTTGTATACGTATACGAGGGGTATTTGTAGGTAATTAGAAAGAATCGATTTCTAATGGGGTAATTAGAAAGTATCGATTTCTAATGACATTTTTGGAATTTGTGCTTTTCTCTAATTATATCTTGTATACGTATACGAGGGGTATTTGTATATATAACTTTGCAGAGTGCAAGGGTAAGTCATATTAAAACCAATCTCGCTAAGAACAACAACAACAGTACGCTGCACTAATCCAAGTAAGTATTATTCTATTGTGTTAATGCTAAGTTGTTATTATTCTATTATGTTAATACTAAATATTTTTCTGTTGTGTAGAAATGAATCTTGAAGCATTGAACACCATCGGTGGATTGACGAGTGAGAAGCCTGTCATGAAAATCAAGGAATTGACACTTAACGAAAACTATCATATGTTATGTATGAAACGCATCACAACAAGCTATGGGAAACGCATACTTGTTGAACTTGAAGAATTTGTTGTATTTCTTCCCGCCCGATTCGCCCATATTACGGAGGATGATTGCGAGAAGTTCAACACTGATGAAAATAAATATGCTTTGGTGTACAAAGGGGAGAAGGCCTGTTCAAATAAAAATAAAACTGTGTTAGTTGAGTTTATTAAAATGGAATAATTGTATATTCTATACTGACTAAATAAATAATGATAATATGAAATTATTATGTTATGTCTTATTCCTCTCTCTCTCCCTTCACAACATTGTCGCTGTACATAATATGTATTGAGTATGGAAAACTTGTTGTTGTTGTTGTCATATTATGTATGTAAGAATAAAGTTGAACATAATATGAAATTTATATTCTTATGTGTATTTGGAGTATGCCACGTTTGTATGTCGTAGAATTATTGCTAAGTATTTAACACTGTGAGAGGCAATGACATTAAGTGGAAACATAATATGGAATTTATATTTGTTAAAGTATTTACCACGTTTGTATTCACTGTACTTAATATTAAGTCGAAGCTTCTTGTCATTTTAAAGTTGAAAATAAAAATAATATGAATTTGATATTCTTATGCGTATTCGTTACCGGGGTAGAATTGTAATCCATTTGGGATTGTAAACTTACGTTAGAAAGAGAAAGAGTGACACAATGCTATTCATATTTGTGGTAATCTAACATGGGGTGGATTTATTTAATACACAGAGAGAGAGAGAGAGAGAGAGAGAGAGAGAGAGAGAGAGACAATGACATTCATTGTGGTTAATAATATGAAATTCTACCTGATAAAATTAAAAACGGACTTAGTCGAATTTTGCAACGTAATTAAACTGTCTTGGAAATACGTTGAGTAAATAAAAGTTTAAATGTCATTTGTGGCAGTACAGTAAAACTGTATGAATATTCTCGATCATGCGACGTGTGAGTGCTATGTTCGAAACAATGTAATGATATCCGAAAAATATGACTGTTAAAATAACGTTGAGTCAAATTATGTGTTTGTTGAATTTTCTGTAACTACAGTAAAACTGTCTGTGAATATTCTCGAAGACTAGTCTTACCATCCGCCATGGCTGTTGATATCTGAATACATGCTGTATTAGGGAAAGCAATTAACGGGTGGATTTTTCCAGTGAAAGCTAGAGATTAGAAAGCAAGACATTAGTCTTTCAGGGGTAGTAATTACTAATAATAACATTGCAATGACCCGCCTCCTATCCTCCACAGAGAGAGAGAGAGAGAGATACACCCTTATAATATGTACCTGAGTTAGTATTTAAACCAGCGGAACTGTGATTGCGATACTTAGTTTACAATGAGTATCAAAGTAATCATGTCTCAAGAGTTTGTGTGTGATGTTATTCAGCCTTCAGATGAATATCTTCACGCATTTTTTAATGTATGTGAAAATATACTGAGTGAAGAGTTGAATTCAAGTGAGCCGGCGCCAGTTGAAAACGACGAAGCGAGTGCCAATTTCAATGCGTTTTTCAAACATTGCGAGAAGTTGATACAAGATGAGCTGGAAGCGTTACCAGCTGTTACCGGGACTTCTCAGTTAGGATGCGGTTTGAATCCAAGAGTTCAACAGCGCGGAGCCCCGGAGGACGATGATGTTGAAATACTGCTACGTTTCAATATTGCTGCTGACAAGTCGTGCCATGTTAAACGGTTCAAAATGGTAGGCCGCCGTGTAACCTTCCATATGTCAGACCCACCTGCAGATGTGAATCCAGTGACGTGGTTCAAAGAGGGTATGGAGGAATTGTTGACGTATATTTTAAAAACTGTGCCTGCATCGGATCAGGTCGGACTAGTAATGTATACTCCGCAGTGCGAGTTAGGTCCTGCGTGGATTAGTTTCCGTCGTGCAGATCAGATGCATATCGATGTAGTGTGGGACGCGATATCTAGAATACTACAGAGTAATTCCGAAATATTTGCCAGTGGAAATATGGAGGTGGTCATGACGCGTGTGAGTGTGCCCGTGGGTTCGGGCAACGGGAAAAAACTGTCGTGCCGCGGAGTGAAATACGCCGATTTCTGCCGGAGGAAATACGGTGTAATCGATATAAATAATACTGACAATTTATGCCTACCTCGGGCGCTGATAGTCGCGAAAGCTGTGACAGAGAAGAACCCTGAATTAAAATGGCTTGTTAAAAATAGCAATTCCCTTCAGGATCGAGAATGCCACAGTCTTATAGCTAAGGCTCAAGTGAATATACCTCGAGAAGGATGCGGCATCCCCGAGTTGGTGGAATTTCAAAAATATTTTACAGACTTTAATATTGTTGTGTATCAGTATTACAGTCACGGGACGGTAATTTTCGAGGGGAATAAGAATAAAGATTTACCGCGCTTAAATCTTCTACATCATGATTCCCACTATTCAGTGATCAAAAGCTTAACGGCTGCATTTTCCAAGTCATACTTTTGCGAACCGTGTCATACCGGGTATAACCAAATAAGGCAACACAGGTGTGAAAATACCTGTCCGTGTTGTCAACGCTCGCCACCATGTCCACGCAGTGTTATTGAGGTATTATGTAAAAATTGTGATCGCGAGTTCCGTGGAGCCCAGTGTTTAAAGAACCATATAAACTCACTTTGTCAAAAACTTAAAAAGTGTACACAGTGCTTTAAAACTTATGTGGTACAATCAAATAGAGCGCACATATGCAACACCGTGTATTGCAAAACGTGCGACGAATACAGGAGTATAGGACACGAGTGTTATACTAAAAAAAGTGTGAAGAAGACCGCGGCCGATGAGGAACAGCACTTGTTTATATATTTTGATTTTGAGACGCGGCAGGAAAAAAGTGTTGGAACTGATAAGTTGCATGAAGTAAATTTATGTGTAGCGCAGCAGTCATGTCCCAAGTGTACGGATAATAATAATATGAATTCAATGTGTGATAATTGTGGAATCCGACAGCATGTGTTCAGTAAAAGCAGTGTGCAGAACTTTGTTGAATATGCTACTCTACCACGTCGGTCGTTTAAGACAGTGACATGTATCGCCCATAATGGCAAAGGTTTTGATTTTCAGTTTGTTTTGCGTTATCTCACAGAAACGCGTACAATCAGACCAAAGCTCATCATGAATGGGACGAAAATCATGCTACTGGAAGTGGATAATGTAAGATTCATCGATTCCATCAACTTCCTGCCGATGTCACTGAGTAGCTTGGTGAAAGCTTTGGATTTACCGGCTTCTTCAAAGAAAGGGTATTTTCCACATTTTTTCAATACGACGGAAAACAGCTCGTACGTGGGACCAATTCCGAATACGAATTTTTACGGTGCCGATACCATGCACAGCGAGCCGCGTGAGCAGTTCATGCGATGGTATGAGGAAAAAGTGCGCGATAATTACGTGTTCAATATGCAGAGAGAAATAGTGGAATACTGCATATCGGACGTAGATATTTTACGTAGGGCATGTATAAAATTCAGAAAGACCTTTATTAAAGATTGTGAAGTGTGCCCCTTTACAGAAGCCGTTACTATAGCGTCAGCGTGTAACAAAGTGTTTCGCCGACGGTTCTTGCGGTCAAAGACTATAGGTTTGATCCCTGAGCGCGGTTATCGACTGCGTGACAATCAGTCTAAAATCGCCCTTGAATGGTTACTCTGGCAGGAGAAGATCAGAGAGATCCAAATTCAACATTCGGCACGCGGTGGTGAGGCTGTTTTAGGATCTAATATGACCGTAGACGGATATTTTGCTCCCGACAAAACGGTCTTCGAGTTTCACGGGTGCTATTATCACGGTCACGACGTATGCTTCCGAACAAACCGTGACCAGGCCATAATGAATAACCCTCAGGAGACATTGAACTCTCGATTCCAGAGGACAGCCGCTAAATCAAAGAAGTTACGGGAACTCGGCTACACCGTCGTGGAAAAGTGGGAGTGCGACTTTTTGAAAGAAAAGAAGTGTAATCCCGAGCTGTGCGAGTTTGTAGAAAATCATTTTCTTATAAACTATTCTCCACTGGAACCACGTGATGCGTTTTTCGGAGGCCGAACTGGAAATTGTACACTTTACCACAAGGCACCCCGTGGAGAGAAGATCAAGTATGTGGACGTATGCTCGCTCTATCCATGGGTGTGCAAGTATGGTAAATTTCCAGTTGGTCACCCGGAAATTTTTGTCGGTGCTGATTGTAACGCGTTGTTAGGCCCTAACAACAACATAGACAATGTTGAGGGGCTTATTAAATGTCTAGTGCTGCCACCAACCCACTTACTACACCCGATTCTTCCACGTCGAGCTCATGGTAAACTGATGTTTGTACTGTGTCGCAGGTGTTGTGACGAATTATGTCAAACAGAGTGCACACATACCGATGACAAGCGTCGTTTCACGGGTACCTGGGTAGCTGATGAACTGCGGAGGGCAGTTCAGTCAGGATACCGAGTGCTGGAAGTGTTTGAAGTGTGGCGCTATGACATTAGCGGATTTTCTCCGCAACATAAATGAATTATGCGATACTGTATTTCCGCAAATAACATGGTGTTATGGCGTGTGGCAAGACTTATACAATAAAATCCCGAACGTGAACTTTGTTCAAGGTCTCCCCGATATGGAAAGCTTTGACGGGAAAACGGCACAATTAATTATAATTGACGATTTAATGCGCGAAGCCGATTCACGCATAGTCGATATATTTACAAAGGATAGTCATCATAAAAATATGTCCGTGTTCTTCATTACGCAAAATTTATTTCACCAAGGCAAGGGTCAAAGAGATATATCGCTTAATGCTAATTATATTATTTACTTTAAAAATCCTCGTGATAAAGCTCAGATATTACATTTGTCTCGTCAAATTTGTCCGGAAAATACAAAATTTATTCAAGAGGCTTATAATGACGCTACATCAGAACCACATGGTTATTTAATCTTTGATTTGAAACAATCAACACCCGAGTGGGCTCGCTTTAGAACAATACACGGGGGACTTACCTATGCATATATCCCTAGAAAAGCATATAAATACGGTGACAAACATCTGCCACAGATTATTACGTAAACACTACTGTTCTAAACATGTCTAGTACTGTCATTAAGAATGCAGCATTACTTCACGCTTTATTAAAACTTAAACCACAACATCGAAACGCTCTGCTGAAAAGTGCTGATTCTAATACTGTACGCTGTATATGCGAGTGTACATATAATATTTTAAGCGGTAAAGTTCGTATTAATAAAATCCAGCGAGCTCGTCTTTTACGTTATAAGAAGACCTTGAGAAACATTGCGAAAAGTGGCGAGGGTTGGAAGAAGAAGAAGCAAATCTTGGTTCAATCCGGCGGAGCATTCTTACCGTTTCTATTGGCCCCATTACTCACGGGTGTGTTGAGTAGTTTGTTTAAACAGTGATGGAGCATGCTAGAAAAATGGTTTTAATAGCCCCTGAGGCAATAGAACGACTTAAACAAAGTAATATAGAAACCGGTGATATAACTTCACAGCTAGATAACGATATGAAAAAGGTGTTAAATTCTAGAATCCCCGATCATGCAAAATGGATGTTATATCAACAAACACTGCAACGATATTTACATTTTGAGAGTCAACAACGTGCCCCCTTACAATTGCCAATAACTGAAGAGAACCTCACTCCTGACGAAGAAGAAGAAGAAGTAGAAATCGAAGATGCTGATACATCGGGTATTATAAATACGCTCCCGAAAACATATCGATCCAAAGCAAAACTTTTGTTGCAACGATTATTGGCCAACAAGAGTGTCACATGGAATAAACTCGGCCGTGTTAGTATTAATAATGTTGAAATGCCGCACTCAAACATTACAGACTTAATCGGTGACGTGTTGAGACCGCGTAAACATTCAAGTCCTGTAGGGTGGCAAAAGTTCTCGACCGCTTTGAAAAATATCAACATCCCGGAGGAATTAATAGGGAATCCACGTAGAAGGGAATTCATGCGACCGACTATATCATATAAAATATACAGTCGCAAACAGCGGAGACATAATGACGAGGCGGAAACATCAATATCAGCAGTCAAAAATAAATGGAGAAAATTCCGCTTCTAAACAAGAGAATAATAAATTGACAGGCATTTACTTTAATCCTAAACATGCTGCCAGTTTTTCTGGAGCCTCTAATCTTATAAAGGCTGTGAAGGGTAGCATTAGTGGCAGAAGCGTTAAACAATGGTTAAGTGCTCAAGATGCATATACATTACATAAGCCGGTTAGAAAAAGATTTCCCCGAATTAAATACCGAGTGTCCAACATTAATGATCTATTCCAGGCAGACCTTAATGACATGCGAAGTCTAGCCCGTCATAATGATGGTTATAAATATATATTGACGGTAATTGACGTGTTTAGCCGTTTTGCCTGGGCAGAACCACTAATGGATAAGAAGCCTGTAACAGTTATTTCTGCATTTGATAAGATCTTTAACGAAAGTAAACGTAAACCTGTATATTTACAAACTGATAAGGGGTCAGAATTTATTGCAAACAGTGTGCAAGAATATCTAAAGAAAAATGATATCAAATATCATGTTACGAAAAACCCTGATGTCAAAGCGTGTTTTGTAGAGCGATTAAACAGAACTTTAAAAACTAGAATGTATCGCTATTTTACACGGAATAATACATTTCGTTATATCGATGTACTACAAAATCTTGCATCAGCATACAATAGTACTGTACATTCCTCCACAAGTTTTGCTCCAAAGAATGTACGTGATACAAATGTATAACAAGTATGGAGGAATCAGTATGGGGAAGAGAGCACAAAATCATACCGTGTACATTTTAAACCAGGCGATCTCGTTCGTATATCAAGAGAGAAACATGTATTTAAAAAGGGGTACAAAGCGAACTGGTCTGAGGAAATATTCAAAATTACAGCCGTACTGAGGAGAACTCCACCAGTGTTTAAACTACAAGATTTGAATGAGGAAGAAATCGACGGAGTTTTTTATACGCAGGAACTACAGAAAGTACTCGTGAAGCCTGATACCACGTATAAAATAGATAAAATAGTTGACACACGTGGTAGCGGTCGTAGAAAGCAGGTGCTCGTCCGCTGGAGAGGATATACCAAAAAATTCGATACCTGGATTCCCGCGAGCAATATAAATTATATTTAATCATGAACGTGGACGAGGACGATTTTTACATTACGTTACCAAGTAATAGCTCGATGCAATATTTTCCCGATAATAAGACTACCAATTTTATTGCACAATTACCACAACAATTACAACTGGATGGACAATGGGAAGTGGCTCTAGTCGAAATTCAATATCCCAACTCATTCTACACCATAAACGACCACGAAAATATTATTTATTATACGCTGAAGGATGAAAATAGTTCAACAACTGTTAAGAAGAAAACACGAATCCCCGCTGGGAATTACGACAGCATAAACGATGTGATACGTGAGTTGAACGAGAATAAAGAATTAGATATTTATACATCTTTCACTTATGATACGGAATTGAACCGGGTTGCTGTGAAAATTAAGGACATCAAAAATTATATTTTCAAAATATTTTCATTGAAACTATCGCCTAAATTATCCCTTCAGCTGGGTTACGAGCCGCAAACTAATTTATTTAAAAACGAGCGAGTACGTAACCCACACCACCTATTACTCGGTATACCACATCAAATGTTCGTTTACTGCGACATTGTTATGCCACAGCTTGTAGGTGACGTCATAACTCCCCTACTGAGAGTGGTACACGTAGATACGACAAAATATCTCTATGGTACGAATAAAATGGTAACATACACAGCACCGCACTATATCCCCGTGCTGAAACGAGAATTTCAAAATGTGGAAATAGATATAAGGTGTGATAAGGGTCATGCAATACCATTCCAGTTTGGAACTCTTTGCGTTAAACTACATTTTAGACGGACACGCATACAATGAAACCGTGCCCGTATTTAACATATTACAATGGCCAGGCCGGTTCGGGTATAGGCGGCGCGGTGTTCAGAGGCGCCGCTCATCAGCGGGGTCATGGTGTCGGTAGTTTCTTTAGCGGATTATTCAGAAGTATTATGCCGTTAATCAAGAGGGGTGCTAGTACAGTGGGTAAAGAGGCAATGCGCGCCGGTGTTAACATTCTGGGAGACCTACATCAAGACCGTCCAGTTAAGGAAATTTTTAAATCGCGCCTCACTGAAGCAGGTGGAAATCTAAAGCGAAAAGCTGAGAATAAAATTGACACACTATTAACGGGGTCCGGCTATAAAAAGGGCCGTAAAACTGTCAAACGCGTTCAGTCGAGTCCACGCCCCAAGAAGAAGAAGAAGAAGCGTAGTGATATATTCGATTAACATGGCGTTCCTACATCCTCAATCGTGCGAATGTGTAAAATCAGAACTCGACTTATTCGCTATACCCCCTACACAGACCAGTATTGAAAGTGGACAATGGGTTAATTATAAACCTCTTTCTTCTCTTACCGACGATGCACCCATAGAATTTGTAATCCCCGGTCAAGGAGATGATTATCTTGACTTATCTCAAACTATGCTGTACTTGACGGCTCCAGTAATTCACGCTGACAACACCCCGCTGAAGGAGAATGAAAACGTAGCACCGATAAATAACTGGCTTCATTCGCTCTTTAGTCAGATTGATATTTACATGAATCAAAAGCTAGTTTCACCACCAAACAACACATACGCCTATCGAGCTTACATTGAAACATTATTAAACTATGGCGGTGATGCCAAAAAATCTCATCTAACAGCCGGCTTATGGTATGTTGACGATCTTACGGGTGGTGCGAATAAGGGCCTCGTCAAGCGTAAAACGTACAGTGAGCTAAGTAGCGATATTGATATGCTGGGGCACTTGCACGTTGATTTGTTTAATCAAGAAAAATTTTTAATAAACGGGGTCGAGATGAGACTCCGTCTTGTGCGCTCTAGAGACAGCTTCAGTTTACAAGCTGATTCGGGGAATTTTAAAGTTCATATTAAAGAAGCTACACTTATGGTGCGTAGAATGAAAATTAACCCTAGCGTTCTGTTAGCGCATAATTCTGCACTTGAAACGACAACTGCCAAATATCCAATTACAAGAGTCGAGTGTAAAGCCATTACTATTGCATCGGGAGTTCAAAACAAGTGTATGGATAATATCTATCTGGGGCAGTTACCAAAGCGATGCATTATAGGATTCGTATCAAACAGTGCATTCAATGGGGATTATAGGTGTAATCCGTTCAATTTTCATCATTATAAAATTAATTATCTAGCACTATGCGTGAATGGACAGCAGTTACCGGCCAAACCGCTACAGCCGAATTTTTCCAAAAAGTCTTATGTACAAATGTACAATACATTATTCTCGGGGCTTGGTATACACTTCTCCAACGAGGGTAACCAGGTTGAGAGAGAGAATTACCCCGACGGATTTTGTCTGGCTGCATTTGACTTGACGCCCGACTTATCTGCCAACATGATGTCACACTGGAATTTAACACGTCATGGATCTCTACGACTTGAAGTTCATTTTGAAGAAGCACTTGCACAAACAGTTAATTGTCTTATTTACGCTGAATTTGACAACATCATAGAAATAGATAAAAATAGAAATGTTATTGTAGATTTTAGCAGTTAATATAAATAAATGTGTTTATGGAAAAAATTGTTAGTTTTACTTAATCTTTAAACGAAAATGGTAATCATCGATATTCAAGGGTTTTATGGTAGTGGTGGAGAGTTTATAATTAAAGAGCTAGCTATAATATCGTTGAATAACGAGTATTTTCATAATTTCCTATTCAAACCGCCATTCGCTAGAGAATACTTATCGACTGCCGTACGCGCTCAAGCGACCTGGCTACGTAATTATCACCATGGGTTGGACTGGGACGATGGTTTCGTGGAATACAAGGATTTAACTAAGATAGTACACAGTATTATTACATCCGATGTAGAAAACATATTTGTGAAGGGCTCTGAAAAGAAGAAACGAATGCAAAATCTACTACTGAGGAATGACGTTCAAGATTTAACTGAGTTAGGGTGTCCATCAATAAAGAAACTACAGACTGGAAATCACAAGTGTCGCATACCGTATGCTCATTCGTGTATGGTATGTGCCAGTGAAAACGTCGTCATTTTAAAAAATTGGTACAATCAGCAGCAATGAATTCTACAACTATTGAAAAAATACTTCGCACAGAATTCAAAAGCGGTCATTACGGAGTGTATGCTGCCGACACACTACCACTGCGTGTAAACTACCCCTGTATAATTGTAGCCAATACGGATGTACATACAAAATCCGGGACACATTGGACAGCCATCTTCATTGACAGGAACGGTTATGGGGAATATTTTGACTCATACGGAAGACCGCCACAGAAACTGAGTCTCCACCATTTACATTTCATGTGTAGAAACACCCAGAGATGGACATATAATACCATACAGTTACAGAATTACTTTTCAACGGTATGTGGACAATACTGTTTAGTGTATCTCTGGTTTAGGATAAATGGATATGCAATGTATGAATTTGTAAATATATTTAATAACAATAATCTTATGTTAAATGATAGGACTGTGGAAGTGATGTATCAACATTATTTTAAATAAATAAACATAATAATTAATATAAATATTTTATTCAACAATTAATGTATCCTTATGTCTAACATGCCTTACTACATAATCTATATCATGCAATGTTTTTCCGCCGTAATAAATAAACATGTCCCATAAACATTCATTCACTGTGTCATCAGTAGTATTGCCTACCAAGAGTAACTCCCTGCGGAGATAGTCTCTTAACACGCCCCGATCTCTCACTGGGGCATTCGCGGCTTTCACTGCAGCACTCTGTAGGAGCACGAGATATTTTTTCTTTATATTTGCTATATTGGCCCATTGACGGAGGCTTTTCAATTTGTGCTCAATAAATTGTGTGCTCTCAATAATTTTATCGATTTCGTATTCAGATAGAATAATAAACTGACCCGGTGCTAAATCTGTTAACTTAGCCCCTGTTGCAGCTAGCCTCACACTTCGCCCCGGTTGTAGTGTCGATTGCAAAGTATTACACTTCATTATTTTACGATCGTTCGGCCCAGGAATCTTCACCAGTAGCGGTTTAACATACCGCAGATGTCCTACGAGTCGACTAAAATCACCCACTATACATGATGTAGAATCAAATGACAAACACACTGCCGGAGTAAACCCTCTGTGTGGGAACAGACCGACAGACAAAAATTTCCGCGAGTACTGGTCTATCACGCAGTACGATGGCTTTAGCAGCCGGGTGTTTTTATCGTTAAATGATACGAAATGCGGAAGTTGAAAAGATGAGTCCACCGATGCCGCACCACACAGAATGTCGAAACACTTCATATCGTTGAACGCTCGCTGATCCCCCATGAGCTCCATATACACAGGGTCCACTAAGGGCTGAGCGTCCTGCTCACGGTTCTCGCCCGGTAAAACGTAAATATTGTAGGGGATATCAGGGGTCACGGCACGCTCTGGTGTGTTCACTACCGTAAATTCGTCATTAGCGTACTCCACTACTGGTAGCTGTTGTTGTTGAGGTGGTGTTGACCCGCCTGCTGCTGGTGGTGGTGGAGTTGACTCACCTAGTGCTGGAGGTTGTGTTGGCATTGCAATCTCCGTGACTGCCACTACCGGACGCGCCGGTCTGACGATTTCCACCTTGTGGACCTGGATTTTTCCTTTCTTCTTCTGCGGGGCCTCGATCTTCGACTTCTTCCTCTGGGTACGAGGAACAAACTCATCCTCACTCTCGGAGCCAAACAGGTCCCTGGCCTTCCTCTTAACAATTGTCCGTCTTGAAGTCACGATAACTTCATCCTCTCCATCGCTCATAATCACAGGTAAAGAATTCATGTTGTTTGTTGATACTAAGTACGAAAACTGTAGTGGTTATATACTGTACATCGAGGGTATATATATACGGACTGTGATCTCCCAATGTGGGGGATAGAAGGCGTATCATTGCAATGGGTGTATACGAAAATTCATTATTAGTAATTACTACCCCTGAAAGACTAATGTCTTGCTTTCTAATCCCTTGCTTTCACTGGAAAAATCTACCCGTTAATTGCTTTCCCTAATACAGCATGTATTCAGATATCAACAGCCATGGCGGATGGTAAGACTAGTCTTCGAGAATATTCACAGACAGTTTTAGGTACAGAAAATTCAACAAACACATAATTTGACTCAACGTTATTTTAACAGTCATATTTTTCGGATATCATTACATTGTTTCGAACATAGCACTCACACGTCGCATGATCGGTGGTATTCGTCTCGAGAATATTCATACAGTTTTACTGTACTGCCACAAATGACATTTAAACTTTTATTTACTCAACGTATTTCCAAGACAGTTTAATTACGTTGCAAAATTCGACTAAGTCCGTTTTTAATTTTATCAGGTAGAATTTCATATTATTAAACACAATGAATGTCATTGTCTCTCTCTCTCTCTCTCTGTGTATTAAATAAATCCACCCCATGTTAGATTACCACAAATATGAATAGCATTGTGTCAATCTCTCTTTTTCTAACGTAAGTTTACAATCCCAAATGGATTACAATTCTACCCAGGTAACGAATACGCATAAGAATATCAAATTCATATTATTTTTATTTTCAAATTTAAAATGACAAGAAGCTTCGACTTAATATTAAGTACAGTGAATACAAACGTGGTAAATACTTTAACAAATATAAATTCCATATTATGTTTCCACTTAATTCATTGCCTCTCACAGTGTTAAATACTTAGCAATAATTCTAATCGGGCAGGAAGAAATACAACAAATTCTTCAAGTTCAACAAGTATGCGTTTCCCGTAGCTTGGTTTTCGTTAAGTGTTAATTCCTTGATTTTCATTGTCTCCATAACAGCAAATTACCAAAACTGTTGAAATATACCGAACGCCTTAGTGTAGCTTATTACGACCACTTAACAAGGAATATCTTACAACACACACAAGAATATTCATTTCAATTTTATTCTTACACACACACACACATAGACTGACAAATTCTACCAACCAGGGATGGATATGAAGTAATACATAACATAAGAATTTCGTATTAATATTATTTATTTACTCAGTTGACAAATTCTAATAACACAGTTTTATTCTTGTTCGAACACAGGGAATATCTTAGAAGGTACAACACACACACACAATAATATTCATTTTCAATAATTTTATTGTTACACACACATAGAGTGACAATTCTAATAACACAGTTTTATTCTTGTACACCAAAGCATAGGAATATACAATTACTCAGTTTTACATTTAACAATTTCTACCATTACAGTTTTATCAACGTCCGATCCGGCCGTCAACCTTTCCCCTGTGTATATCAAATCATATTTATTTTCCGCGTTGAAATGCGCACACTCCTTTTCGCCAATATAACAGGTGTACCGTGTGGGAAAAATCACGACAAAGTCTTCTAGCTCGACAAGAATTCGCTCCCCGTAGCTTGTTGTAACATACTCCATACTTGATATCGGATAGTTTTTTTCAAGTTGCAGTCCGTTGATTTCCATAAAAGGCTTGTCACTTGTTTCCCCCTCGATGGTGTTCAATGCTTCAAGATTCATTTCTACACAACAGAAAAATATTTAGTATTAACATAATATAATAATAACAGCTTAGCATTAACACAATAGAATAATACTTACTTGCATTAGTGCAGCGTACTGTTGTTGTTGTTCTTAGTGAGATTGGTTTTAATTTGACTTACCCTTGCACTCTGCAAAGTTATATATACAAATACCCCTCGTATACGTATACAAGATATAATTAAAGAAAAGCACAAATTCCAAAAATGTCATTACAAATCGATACTTTACAATTACCTACAAATACCCCTCGTGTACGTATACAAGATATAATTAAAGAAATGCACAAATTCCAAAAATGTCATTAGAAATCGATACTTTCTAATTACCTACAAATACCCCTCGTATACGTATACAAGATATAATTAGAGAAAAACACAAATTCCAAAAATGTCATTAGAAATCGATACTTTCTAATTACCCCATTAGAAATCGATACTTTCTAATTACCTCATTAAGTCTGGCGCCACCGGGGGTCGGGCTAAAACTGCCCTTTCTTCTACTCTCTAGAGGAATAACATTAAATAGCGTACCGGGGAAAATACTAGCAAGAATACTAGAAAAAAGAGTAAGAGACAAGATCGAAGAAACCATAGAAGAAACACAATGCGGATTCAAAAGAGGAAAAAGCACACAAGATCTAATCTTCACAATTAGACAAATAAGTGAGAAAATGCTGAACAAAAATAGAGATATCCATATATGTTTTATAGACTTAGAAAAAGCATTCGACAGGGTGAAAAGAGATATTATATGGAAAACTTTAGAAAAAAGAGAAGTAGATAAGCAAACAACAGAACTAATTAAAGCAATGTATAAAGAGAACAAGAGCGTCGTGAGAATAAATAACGAAGAATCACGAGAGTTTGAAACAAAGATCGGAGTAAAACAAGGATGCATTATAAGCCCATTACTTTCCATACTAGTGCTAGATGAAGCGATGAAACGAACAAAGGAGAAAATAAAACCACTGAAGCTAGAATACTGGAAAATGAAGGAGACCCAGGTGGGAATACTGATGTTCGCGGATGATATGGCAATAGTGGCGGAGACCGAAGAAGACCTACAACACAATATTACATTAATAGACAGGGAACTCACGAAAATAAATATGAAAATTAACATAGAAAAAACAAAATCAATGATAATAACAAGAGGAAATAGAACACACAAGATAACCATACAGGGAAATCAGATAGAACAGGTTAAACAATACAAATACTTAGGAAGTATAATAGAAAGCAATGGGAAACTAGACAAAAAAATAAACGAAAGAGTAGGCAAAACAGGAAAAATATTTAACATGATGAAAAACACATTTTTTGGAAGAAAAGAAATACCTAAGGAGATAAAAACAGACATTGTGAAGAAAGTAGTCCGACCCACAATGATGTATGCCAGCGAAACATGGACATTAACGGAAAAACAAAACAAAAATAAACGCAACAGACATGAGATTCCTTAGAAAAATTGAAGATAAGACACGATTAGACAGAATAAGAAATGAAACACATAGACAAAACGTGAAAATAGAGCCAATTAACGCGAAAATAAGGGAAAATCAAATGAGATGGTTAGGACACGTATACAGAATGGAGGAGGGAAGGACCACAAGAAAAGTCTATGAAACAAAAACATCAGGGAAAAACTACCAAGGAAGACCAAGGAAGACATGGGAAGAAGGAATGAAGGAAGAAGTATAGGAAAAGGGAATCAGATGGAAGGATGTAAAAAAACTGACGCAGGACAGAAAACTATGGAGACAGCTATACACTTAAAAGTAAAATAGCTTAAGACTAAATAAAAAATAAATGTGTTTTAAAAACCATCCAGCGTTTGACGTAAACTAATAAAATTTTCTTTATGACAAGCAGGTAAATCTTGGATGGCCTTTATATGTTTATGAATAATTATTCGTTTGTTGTCATATCTATCCCGAAGCATATCCCAAGCGCAAACATAGTTTTCTTGTGATATTTCTAGAGAATGTAATATTTCTGCAGCCTCACCGTGTAAAGAAGATTTCAAATAATTGAATTTTTTTATTATTGATATTGACTCATTTGAATGTATGAGAGAGTTAAATGTATCATAAAAATTATACAAATCACAGTAAGATCCATTAAATTTGGGCAGATCAATTTTAGGTAAACGATTTCTAGAATTTGAGCTTGACAGAATTGACGAATTGCTAGGATTGACAGTTGCTGGACGAACAGATTCATGTTCAGCTATATATATTGATGCGCAACAGAAAGAATTTCAAAATATTTAGATTCAAATTCTATGCGTTCTTCGTTTAATAATTCATTATCATCTAATAATTCAATCTTTGACTGAATATCATCAAAACTCGTCCAGGTTTCTTCAAATTTTGCTTTAAGCAAATTCATTTGACTGATATAATTATTGCTTAAATCAATAGAATTTACATAATTGCAAAATCTAGTAATGGTTGATTTAACTTGTGTCCATCTCTGTTTTAATACTCTAATCTCTTCTGCCATTTTATAGAAAATAGGGAGAAATTGAAAAGTAACGAAAGAAAGATTAGAGACTCACCGTGTGGCTTGTTGCCTCGTAGATATGTGTAAATAATTGTTGATGATATCTCGCACTGTGAAAGGTTGCTGAAGCTGATTGTATCGTTTTACAGTTGCGAAGAAAAACAATTATTCGGTTCGAAGGACCAAAATGTTATGTGGTGCTAGTTTTCTCTTTTAATAATTATGTTCAATGTGCACTACGACACTAATGAATAGATGTAAAAATACAATAAATTATAGAGTAAGACAAATAACATGTATTTTATGCAATGATACACTCAAAACTCAAACATATGACAACAACAATTTTTTTTTATATAAACAACAACGGCACCTATGATCACAGAACAAAAATATGAATTATAGTATAAATAACACACATACACCCCCCCCCCCCAGCCTTGGGCGAACCATAGCTCAGCACTACCGTGGATGCGTCGTGTCACTTGTTCACGCGAAGACAGGTCTGGGTTAGCCCACCTGCCCCATGTTTATTTTTCTCTACCGACGCACGCCAGGCTATCACTGAGTGTGATTCTCGCCCCGTAAGTAGCTTATAAGTTAGGTTAGATCTGTTATTATTATTCAGTTGTGTACATTTCTCTGGTGCACCCCTAACATGGACAGTTTGAGAACGTCCCGTCTATTTCTCTACGCGAAGACAGGATCGGGTTAGCCCCGGACGCGGGTCATGTTTTGTTTATGGACGATTCTCAGACGGACCATGTTAGCGGTCCCCACCATTTAAACTTATGTTATGTGTTAATATTTCCATCTGCTGATTATGTTGATTATAAATCAGTGAGATTAGTTGTAAACCTATCTCCAGTTTGTTCACTGAATATACGCCTCGGCAAGTTAAATTCTACCTTGGTTCTACTGTTGATTATTTTTGCGTCCGAGGGACGGTTAGCGTTCCTTTTGCTTGGTGACTCCCGTGAATCAATTTTCCGATACTTTTAAGCAGGGACCTGGAACTGAACCCGAACCTGAACCGTAACCCGAAAAAACCCTTATTTTCTTCTAACCGTAACCGGAATTGAACCGTTATATTTCAAGATCAACAACCCTGAATCCTAACCGAACCGTTTAGTATTAACCGGTAACTATTTTACATAGGTTTTTTTTTTTAATTTTAATAACTTATCTAAATTAAATAGATCTAACAAAGATTTAATTACTGAAGCTTGTATAGAATTAGTTATTGTTAATAACAGACCATTCTAATTTATGGAAGACTCAGGTTTTAAAATAATTATAAATTGCTTGAATGAGTTATTTCCAAAAGTCTCAAAAGTGAATATAAGTACATTCTAAACAACTTTTTCCTCTACATGTGATTGTGTGACATAATTCAAATTCTGTGATTTATGCAATAAAAATATGTTATTACATATTAATGATAAATAACGAAATATGTGCCTATTTTTTAATAACCGAACCGGTACCTAAAAAAACCTATATATTTTATAACTTCTGAACCTAAACCCGAACCCGAACCGAAATATATTTCCCGAACCCTAACCGAACCTGCACTACAAATAAATTTTGTTCCGGGTCCCTGCTTTTAAGTCACCCAAAGTATCGTGGCGCCCATCACGAGCTCCCGCTATCTGAATCACGCCGTACGCCAGGTCGTACTATCGCCGACTTGACCAGCTGGTTGCCGCTTATCACCCCAACCCCCGGAGAAGGGCGCACTAGATAAATAAACGTAAATCGGTTGGTCATAATAAACATAACAAAAATTCTTAGGCCCAAATATTCTTATCTATATTTTCAAATCTTTCGCGGCACATCTGGAACCTCTCGCGGCACACAGTTTGGCAGACACTGGAATAACGCAATAAAATTTTTAGACATAAGAATAATCAGAACAAAGCTTTTTAAAACGTGACCAGCTAGATATTTTAATTATTTAGAATATTGTTTCACCACTTATAAAATTTCTATAACCATTGGTCTCAAAGACAAAGCCATTAAACTCTCTCATGCTCTATATCCCTAGGAAAACTTGAACTTAATTTTAACTAAGTTAAAACAGAACTGTTACCCGAAAAAACAAATGTTAGAAGCTATTAGCCATAAGTTAAATACGTACTAATAAACTACCACTAACAATAGTATCAATGTAAATAATAACAATATTACACAAAGACAAAATATTTTTTATAATTTTTACCCTTCTTTAAATACCTTCATAGCTCAATTATCAATTTATTACAGCAATTGAAATTATGTTAGCTTTTACAGTGTCTACTTCAATCTTACTAAATATAAAACTAGTAAGAAATTAATGAGTAATTTGGTTTATACGATTCCGTGTCTGGATTGCGTGCGATTTATATAGGGGAAAACTACCTAATACGCAATGAAAAGAATTAAGAAACACAATTACAATGCTAAAACATTAAATGTGAACCTTATTGCATTAGTTGAACACAGTACCAATATAAAACGTAACTTTAATAATACTAATTATAATATTTTACATTTAAAATTTAACAAATTCAAACGTTTAGCAGCAGTAAACTATGAAATTAATTTCCTGAACAACCCCTGTCCACATTAATAAAAATGTGTGTTGTGTGTTGAATTTGAAAATTCAACACCCAAATTTTCGCCGCAAGTCGAATGTTTTTTCCACGCACAATTTTTCGTTGTGCGCCGTGCGTCAGTGATCAATCCGTGCGTGGTTTTATAACCTCTATTTTTTGACAAGTGTCACTGTGTTTCCGTTACTGGCAAATTGCAAGTTTATTAGGATCGTTTAGACGAGAGAAAGCGAAAGGAAAAAAAAAAAACAATTTCATCGTTCAGTAATGTTTTTAGCAATTTGCTACCACCATCTTCATATTTTTTTGATAAAGAGGCTTTATCCAGTACTCTCTCGTTACACTTTTCTTTTCCTTTTTTTAATTAAGTGATGATTTATAATAAATGCAACACATTTCTTTTTGGTTATATTTGTATCTGACATGATGAATAGTCACAAAATCAGTGCAGTTTCAAATACGTCCACACTGTTACTACGTTGCGGCGCAAATCTCTTTGAACTTGGTTAAAAAACCGACAACGGATGGGTCATGTGCGTTGAATGTCACGAACAAATTTGTGTGCGTTCGTGTTCGGCGCACACGTCCACATTGAGATAAATTTGTTAATGCGAGCACAAATTTATGTGGAATACAACGTACAACGCAAATATTTATTGATGTGGACCCTACTTTAAAGCCTCTGGGTCGTAATTTCAAACTCTTTCGATATTTTTCCTTGTTTTAGATTTAAACTATTTTTGTTTTCGTCCTTTTCACTCACAAAGGTCAGTCAGTACCTGGTAGATTGTGTCTCATTAATTCTGAATTTATTCCAACTAGATTTTTCAAATTTAACATATGCTACTTTTTTATTTCTTGAATTTATATCTAGAATATGTAAATTAGTTTTATAAAACATTTAATATCTTCAAATTAAACAAAATGGAATATTGTTTTACAATTACAATTACCAGTCTGGTTACTTTAAATGATTGATTTCCAAAATTTCAACCATTTACAATATTAAACTAAATTTAAGTAAGTAATTTTGAATGTCATTCACAATTTTATATTTTGACCTAACTAATTGTAGTTGTAATAATTTTATAGTAAACGTTCTCTGTTCTGTGTAATGCATTTTTGACTGGGAAATCTATTATTGAAACTATAAATCAAATGGGTGCAGTTGGATTTATATTAAGTAGACTTATTATATTTATTTATATCTTTATTAACCTTAACTAGCTATTACAAATCAAAATCTATATGATTTCATTCAATGAGATGGAATACCAGCCTGTAATATAGATGTGCAATGGTTAAAATTGCTTGAAATCGAAATATTATTTTCAGACTTACTGTGTCTCTTTTGGTCATCATGCAGTCAGCAAACTTCTTCGCAGCTGCACATTCATCAGTTTCAGGAGTCTCTGTAAAATGTTTTTTTTTAATTATATTCAAATTGAAACTAAAATGTAAGAATTATATACCGTACCGAGAGCTTTGCATTCAGTGAGAAATTTCACCATGTTATCGTACATATCCTTATTATTTTCTTTCATACCTTCCAAGGTTTTTTTTGCATTATCTATATTCATTGTATTATCTGGATTCATCTATATAAAATTCACATTTAAAATGTTAATAACAGAATGTATTTTACATTAATTATTTAAAAAGGAATATTTTATGAATGAAATAAAAATGAATACCTAAATTATGTACAAAACGTCACTCGAGGTAGCACAGTTAAGAACTTTTTAACGTCCTGCAGGAAACTTACTAGCTCACATCAGAACGGGAATACAGATCGTTGTGGAATGTGAACCACACGTATGATTGTTATAAACAATTAGAAACATGACTGCTTTTTTAACTTTTAGTTTGTGACATATATTATCAAGAACCATATACCTCCTATATTTAGCAATCCTAAATTTGCATTTTGGTACATGTTTTTGTAAACTCGTATTTGATTGTAGATATTTATACGTAATTAATAATATTTACTAACAATACCATATTGATATGAGATCTACTAGGGGTGTGTGCTACATGCCGCATGTGACTTGTGCCTAAACAAACCCCGTCCATCTTACCGGTATGTTTAAAATTCGTATAGTATAAGAATATGTAAATAGTACATTTATATTTACTTTTTTCCCATTTGATATACTTACACATCCAGTTGCTTTTTTGATGCAAGCCATTAAACACTGGGCTGTTCTACTTGTTGGTGCCTTCCGATTCATCATAAATTTCATATCGTCTATAAATTAGAATTCTTTAATGTTTCACAATCCTTAGCTACACGCTTTCATCATTGCCAATCCATCTAGTCTCATTAACATTCTATTTATTCTTAAAATATTCATCCACTTCTTTTGAGTTTCTAGGACGATGTTCAACTTAAATATCGATTCAAAACGAACAATATCAAATCGGACTAAAAGAATTTAGATTTTGATTCGATATTTATATTAAATCTTACCCTAGAAAGTATTATTCTCACTAACCTATTACTAGCATTCATTTTCATACACTGAAACAGACAAACATCCTTTGAAATATTTATATTCCGGCAAAGCGTACTGCAGGCCTCGTTCACCAAACATATTAACACATTTTGTACATGCATCTAACATCTGACATTTTGAAACATACAATCATTTTTCATCATTAATTACGCCCTCAATCAATCCTTTCATCCTCTTCAGATTCATTCGTTATGACTACATTGTCAGCACACGCTAAAACTAACGCAATAAAATGAATTGCAATTATGATCTTTAACAAAATGTCACATACTGCATTGTAGTAATTTACAAGACCGATTTATGTAGACAAATTTGAGCAGTATTTAAAAACTCGAATTAATATAAAAGATCAATTGAATGAAAATATAGAAATAAATTATAGGTTCATGTCATATATAAATATGACACGGTTAAGTCATTATATGTTTTAATTTAAAAAGTGAAAAATATTGAAAATTTATTTTATTTGATGCATTTGATACCAACTATCGTTTTCGAGTTATCAAATATAACAATATGCAGAACAGATAGTAAGTCCTTTTGCCGGTAATATCGAAAAAATATATAATAGAAATTTGAAACAACGTATTAACTAATTTGCTCAGTTAATATTGCCACCGCCAATTCATAACAATATGGGATATAGATATCAATATCTTACCATCAGAAGCATTCAATTTCGTTTTACATTCATCTGCAACTTTTTTAAATTCTTCACTTCTAGGGCTACGGTCCTGTCCCTATAAATTCAGGTATAAAACAAAATTATTATTTTAATACTCGTAATATGTATATTCTGCTACAGTATTATTGAATACAAAACACCGGAAGACTCGAAATGTAACAAATTATTATATTTTCTTATCAAAGTGTGAAAGAAAACCATTTCAAATGAAGCTAAAATCGTAATTTAAATTGATGAATGTATATTTTCCATTGAGTTTATTTATTTCAAAATACATATTTTAAAACACACTTTTGTAATTTTATCTGTACCTAAGGACAAAGAAATTTTAATTAAAAACTTTTTCGGAAAATATGACGCCTCTTTAAAATAATTACGATTGACAAAAGTAAGCCCAAATTTATGTTTATGGTAAAATAGAATTGTACATGTATAACATACTAACCAGAACTGCAGCTAATGTGATGACTAGGAAGATAATGGTTGTGCTGGTGTTCATTTCGTACAAGTGCTTTAATGCTACTGATGATATTGAATTCAGTTCAGATATTTATATTGCCCGTAATGTGGAAGTAAAGCACAAAAAATATTTTGTAGACTATTGATGTTCTGTATGACATAATATTTGTATATACTGTTTAATAATGCATATCTCCTGTTTGCAATATTCATAATATGTAATTTAATGTATATTAAATATTTGTATAAGCTGAAATATGTCACTGAAGGTTTTGTTTTAATCAACCCATTTGTAATATACTTTTTTTTTGTCTTGTTTCCTTTATTTCCCAATTTAGTCTAACTTCGGATTTGCTGTGAATAATTTTATCAATAATTAGCACGTGCAAATTGTTTCATTTTGTTATTCAAATGGCAAATCAGTTATTCAAATTCGAAAAAACCTGACAAAAGATTAATGCTCCCCTAATACATTACCCACAGTTTTAAACATATATGATATTAAAGATATATGTCTACATTACATTGTAACGTTTTACATTTTAGCGTTCTAATACGTGACTGCTTCCGTCGCTGTGACATGCCCGCGCGCGGTTCTGTTTTATTCTTGCAAGTCGTTCTCAAGAAACCGACTAGTTTCGCTTGCTTGTGCGGGCGACATTTTAACTGAACAGTTGTTTTTGTTGAATTTTGCATGTTCAGAAGCACGTGATAGATTGTAGCAGCAATTTTTATGGTAAGGTATAACCTTTTTAGTTTTGTTTCCCTCGATTAGATTTACGTCGCACAAATATCGTTATTTCTGTTTATGAATCGCTCAAGTCAGATTACACTACTCAGCAAGTAAAGCCTTAGTGAGCGGTAATTTTTAGTTTTTCTTAAGTGGGTTTTGGCTCAAAGAGGGGAGTGGTTCTCATTCTGAGTAAATATCGTGCTGTTCCCGCTGAGATACCAGTACAGTTTGATTGTGGTTGCCAGTACAGCACGTTTTTGATTGGGAACAGAGCCACCGTTTCCTGGTATTTTTTTTTAATATTTCCTTGTTGGTCTTAAATTTAAAATTTTCGTAGTTTTACTTAAGATTTATATGTTCAGCACTCGAGTTGTTTTGTCCTGTATGTTTCCACGTAGTATAGATACCAGCCTGTACATGTGATTTGTGTCTAGGACTTACGTACTCTTGCTCTGCAAATTCTACGAGCTGCGACCTTATCGATTCTGCCCAAGCGTGCAAGCCGCCATTTAGCATAGCGATAGCCATTTTGGTTTTACGCGTGTGTTGATATCGCACGCCTTGGTAATATTCCGCGAACTCGAGTGGACATTTCGTAGTCCCCAGATACCGTAGGGTTGATTCTCGGAACACAGCTGATACTACATCCATGTACTATTCATCTGTGATTGTCTTTTAAGTTAATTTTAAGTCAAGTATCATTTAATTACACTTAATAATACTAATTGTTTTGTACTGTATTTTTTTGCGTGCTTGTTATTTATAAGCATTCAGCGTTAATTTTGTTAGTTGTGTCAACATCGTATCGTTATGTTGTTAGTGCAGATTTTAGATTATTTCTGTATTTATTATTATTGTTATTTGCTTTACTACTACTATTTTTTAGAGTCACAAAGTCGTATAAATTTGTTGAAGATGTTAGTTCTCGTGGTAGTCCTACGCCTATCGAGGAGAACGGGAAGAATGCCCTCTGGAGCGCCAGTATGGCTAAATATCTAGTTCATACCTCCCAGAAGAGGACCCCAGTTTCTCACTCGATAAGGACTACCGAGATACTAAATTTCAGTTTGCCGTGGCGAGAGCTGTACTACCAGTTCAGAGGAGGATCATATACCTAGTCTCAACTTCAAGAAGTAGCAAGATTTTGCAATAAAGCCTACAGAAATTATTGTGCAATATTATTTTTCAGGAAAAAAATAAATTCTATGAATTGAACTATAATATTAGCTTTGTTCGCGGTAGCAGTTCTGAACTGGTTCAGGCACTATTCGCATGCGCAGTTTGATTCTAAGCGTTCGCGGTAAAAATAACTCGGAACTATGGGTAATAGTTCTGTGTTCGCGAAACAGTCAGTTCGGTTCGATACTGATTCATAACTGGTTCTACTAGTTCTGCCGACAGAGCTGGAATCCGCTGTTCGCACATGCGCATTTCATAGTGATACCATCAATTACAAAACTTACAGTTTTTTCGACATGTCAGACCATTTCAGTTCGAGCGATGAAGACTTGGAAGAAATTTTGGAAATTGTTAGAGTTCCTAAAACTACGAAATATTTTGAAGAAACTGTTCCACAGTTCAGTGGTGAACAATTTTCTGCACATTTTCGATTAAGCCGAAAAATGGCAGAAGAACTTCCCAACAAATTTGCTGCTTCTGAATATTACCACCGACAAGAAGGAGATTCAGAAAAAATATCGCCTTTAAAGTTTATCACTGTATTTTTGTGGTTTGCTGCCAATAAAGCAGCATCTTTTAGAGATGTATCGGATAGGTTCAACATTAGTAAAAGTACCTTATATAAAATTATAAGAAGAATGACTTATTTTCTAAGCAATTTATCACCGGAGGTCATCAAATGGCCAAGCGTTGCTGAAAAGGTTGAAATTGAAAATTACTTTCGGAATAGGAATTTCCCAGGAGTAATCGGAATCATTGATGGTACACACATCAAAATAGATAAGCCTGCAGATGATCCCGACTCGTATTTAAACAGAAAACATTTTCACTCTATTCAGGTAATTTGATGTGTATTTATATATAATTTTTATAATAGATATATTACTGAAACTTCATTTTAGGCTCAAATGGTATGTGATCATAGACGAAGGATTCGCGATATTTTTGTGGGCTTTCCTGGCTCAGTTCACGACAGCCGAGTTTTGAGAACCTCTCCTTTATATGGGACTTTAGCAGAGAAGTGTAATGACCGGTTCATTCTAGGCGGTAGTGGATATCCTTGCTTGCGACATTTATTTATCCCATTTAGGGACAATGGACACCTGATCAGGCGTCAGCGAAATTATAATTATATGTTGTCTAAAAACAAATATATAATAGAACATTGCTTTGGTATTCTGAAGCAGAAGTTTCGACAGCTGTATCACATCAAACTGAAAAATGTTGCGGACGTAGTTCATTTTATTAGAGCATGTGCTGTTTTACATAATTGGTCCATAGATGAAGTAATTATTGAAGACGATATTGATCCACCTTAGAATGACAGGGAAGTTGTCTTAAATCGGGATGATGAACCTGAAAGAGACGACAGAGATGGCAGTACGAAATGAGGTCATGAATACTTTACCATTGCTTATATAATAAGTTTTAAATATACAAAATGAATATACTACAAAATGAAAACAGTCGAAACAGAAATAAAATTAACTATATTATGTATACAGTTTGTAATTTTTATTTCTACCTTAAGTTAAACAATTAAGTACAAAATAAACGATATTAAAAATTCAAAACAAAACATTTTGCAAAATTTTAAAAATTACGTTTGAAAATAAACTTAAACAGCATAATTTGTTGTTAAAAATGTTGAAAAATGTCAGCGTTCTTTTGTAGATATTTTTCCAGCAATTTATTTTTTTTCTTCCAAAAGTTTATTTTTTGTAATTTTTTCTGCGAGTTTTTTCCCCTCTATTTCTATACGTCTCCTGTAATACTCTTTTCTATCTCTTCTCATTTCTTTAAGAATATCAAATTTCTGTATTCTATTATGATATGCTTTTTTTGGTATTGGTTTTTCATTTGATACTGTGTTTATAGCTACAGATTCTGGTAGTTCTTCCTGGACGGTACTTATAGAAGATTGGGTGGCTTCTTCAAGGAAAGGTTCCTCATTTTCAATTGGACAGCTTACAGTTAGTTAGATAGTTTCACTATCTAACGTTTCTTCATTTAAATACTGTGGCTGTACAAATGAATGAGAAATAACATTTTCTTCCTTAAATTGGTTTTCTGGATTATTAATAGCTTCTGTCAAGTTAGAAAGCATCTTTTGTGTTAAACAAATATATTCTTTATTCAAATCACTTGAATATTGAAAGAATCAAATAATAGTCCCGATTATTTGATTCTTTCAATACATTGAGTAAACATGTTTCTTTATTTTCCAGAGTGTTTCTATTTTCCATAAAAATAGCTGCCGAGTGTTTTCCCAAAATAAACCATCTTAGACGGTATTTAAAATCAAGCGGAGACGGATGATCATCTGCACCCCCCCCCCCCCCCTCCATTCCTCGAATGTATGCAAAGAAGTTCTCTAATACGTCCTGGTTTAACCGCGAAGTTAAAATGTATTCTATATTATACTTTTCATGTAAGTAATCGAACATTTCTGACAGTGATCGATTAGTTATTAATATACCTTTTTGAAAAGGAATAACACTTTTATGATTACCAACTCTCATCGAATTGATAACACCTGACATTTCATTTAGTATTTTTTTTTTTGAGGTTCTAAATCAGTACCGAAGCCGGCTCTTCCTGGACAATTTCCAACAAATTTTGACCTCGAGTTCAATAAATCGAACCAGTTATTAAATAATTATACAATTCGAGCTGCCGTTTTCCACCTACTATTTTTAGGCATAAGTCCATTTTCTCCACAATATTCAATTGCTTTTGCTACTGAATTTGAAAATAATTCAGCAGCTGGCCGAACGCGTTGTCGCATAGATCCTTTCAGTTGAAGATGGTGTTCGGTTAATTTATGAGCATAAATCAATTCAGATGTGGAAATGTTCAGTAAGTGTTCAAAATAATCCTTGTTGATTTCATCATTCTCTACATTGAAACTATGGTCAATTAGATGATTTCGCGCTAGTTTTAATAAATGTGGTACATCTGCGTATACAAAAATCTTTAAAGAATTAGTTTTTGGATGATGAAAGAAACTATTTTCATTATGCCCAATATTTAATTTTGACCATAAATTTATATTGCTTCTGCCCATATCACTAACAATTCCCACAACTGTGAAATCTGAGTTGTACAATTGTGAAATTATGTTTTCTAGAATTTCTTTAGTCATTGGTTGATCAAATTGATAGTAAACGGGTTGTTTCCAGTTTGAAACTAATCCACGCGCCATTACTGTTTGACATGATTTATGAGGGCCTATTCTTTGTTCATGTTTTTTATCGATTTACATTTTGTTACTAACGTAAATTTCGTCGAATGATAAAATGCAAATACGTTCATTTTGTGTAAAATTTGTTAACTTATTCTTCATTAATATCATGACGCTTTTTAAAATTCCTTGATTTATATTAAAATTTGAAACCCATCTTCGCAAAGTAGACATGGCCGGTAAGGGATAGTTGTTTGCTCTTAAATACCTATATGCTTTTGGGCTGACCCTTCGTAACGAAATAGCGGACGCAATATCCTCTGGAGTCCAATGAATTTGTTTTTCTTTCTCAGGTTTTATCAATTTTTTTATTTGTCCTGGTGTAAAAATTTTTGATAAAATACTTTCATAATGTCGAACAGTTGATTCTTTAATATTCGGCATTTCTTTTAACAGTTCGCTTTTTTCTCTTTCTAAGACTTCTATTTTCTCCTTCAGCATTTTTATTTCACTTTCACTAGTGCTAAATATGATTTGAAATATTAGTTATTGCATTATGTAGGTATATTATTAATGATTGCTGGAGATTAATGAATACTTACTTAATTGATTGGTGAGCGATATCCTGCTCCATATTAATCGGTGTGAGTAATTCCGAGGGTGAATCAACTTCTGGTATCTCATAAATATCATTATTTTCTGACTGTGTCGATTGAGTTAAGTACGATTGCATTAAATTGTCATTAACTTCACGCCGCTGTCTTCTTTTGTTCAGTAGAAGTGACCGATCTTCGTGTTTTTTAACTTGACTTGGTTTGGGTAGGTTTAATGTAGGCATCGCATAAAATTTTAAATTCCGGCTGTTTATTGGGGTATATTTTTACAATTGTTGGCTTAGTGGTATTTCAAAACAGCTGGTTTCAAAATGATCGGAACAAATACATGCTGTAAAATAGAAGAAACTATTGGCGCATGTTGTCTATGAAAATATCAATGCAATATTAATATAAGTTTGTACCTCTGAAACAACAGTATTATTGTTCACTTAAGCAATGAATTATAATGTATCTAAATAGGTTTATTTCTTTCTTACCATTCTCCAAATTAATTTTATCACTTCGTCGGCATGCATGTATCCACTTCTTTTTAAATTCATAATTTTTTGGAAATGAAAAGTACTTCACATCCTTATTTTTTGTACGTGTATTGTTATTTTTACAATTTGCAACCGCACAACCTGGCATTATCGATAAATAAAGTTATTTGTTTAAATTCAAAATGAAATATGGCGCTGTGCACGATACACTGCATATGCATGTGAATCGTGGTGCTTCGAATGTCATGCGCGCCGATGAACGTATTTAAGTTTACAAGTGAGCATACCGTTGTAAGTGTATCGTATATATATATATATATATATATATATATATATATATATATATATATATATATATATATATATATATATATATATACGATACACGATACGTTACAGCAGGACCGGTACAGTGTGACGAAAACAAACTAACTAACTGTAGCCTCTCCAACAGGACCGACACAGTGTAGAGAGAGACAGCGATGACGTCACAGCAGGACCGGCGCAGTGTGACGGAAAACAACCTAACTAAGTGTAGCCTCTACAACAGGACCAACACAGTGTAGAAAGAGACAGTGATGACGTCACAGCAGGACCGGCGCAGTGTGACGGAAACAACCTAACTAACTGTAGCCTCTACAACAAGACCGATACAGTGTAGAGAGAGACAGCGATGACGTCACAGCAGGACCGGCGCAGTGTGACGGAAAACAAACTTATAAATCTTGCTACCTCTGCAACAGTGCAGAGTAACGAACACAAAAATAAATACTGCCACAGAGGGCGGTACAATAAAGAATAATAGAAGAGACCTGGCGCAACGAGCCAAGTGGCTAGTGCTCGTTTGGTGACATCGTCACAATATATATATATATATATATATATATATATATATATATATATATATATATATATACAGGGTAGTGACCGCGACACCGGAACATTGGACTTTAACATGTAAAATCATATTTTTATAATTTCCTGCTTCCCTAATTATTTTAGAGAAAAAAGCTTCAAATAAATGTTACAGAACATACAATTCTACATTCAAATCAATATTCAACAATTAATTTTCCATGCTTTATACCGGCAGAAATTAAATTTAAAATGTTGAAAATTAGCTTTAAAATACCTAGGGGTAGCCTTGGAAATGGAACAAAATTAAACAAATGATTCTCGTTTTATCTGTCAGCAGAAAATATTTCTTGCTTCATGAATTTATTGCTAGTAGTGAATTATAAGAAAAAATGGTGGATAATTATTCAATTAGTGAAAGAAATGAATTTCTTAAATTATATTACAAGTAAAATAGTTTAAGAAAAGTGAGAGATTTATTTGCGTGTTCGTACCCACACAGACCAATTCCTTGAATACATACGATTCAAAGAGTTGTTAATAATCAAAGAAAATATGGGTCAGTGTTCCATCCATGTCACAGTTGCATTATAAAACAATTACATGTTGCACCAGAAGAAGAAATTGAGGTTGAAGATAACGCTAATGAAATAAATGTTCTAGCTTGCCACGGTTAAAAGTAACTCGCGCAATTGACCTCACTTTGGGTGAAGGTGCCAGCTCTCAGTGGAGATGGGGGTTGTTCTTATATAAATGGGCGCCACGTAATTGTAAGTGACCTTCACCGCACCAAATTACGTTGGTGGTTCGGCTGTCAAGTTCGGTACAGGTATCAAACGGCGCGTGGGGAGGAGAACAAGGGCCCGAGGGCATCGGAGAAAAACACAGTTTATGAAAACAAGTTACGTTTAATACCAGGTAACGGTAGATGTATAAACTAAAATAATTGTACGATAGCATATGAAGCAATAAATGAGTGTAAACAATTTTTAACTGACTTAAATAATAGTTAGGGTGCATTTAATTATTATAGGTATAATTAACAAAATGGTGTGGATGTGCACAGCAAGAGCCACAATAAAATGAACAAACAAAATGCCGAACGGGCGTGGCGCATGCGCTCTATCTAGCCAGATAGTACAACAATCGTCGGATAGGGCCCTAGGTTGATCAACTTCGGTTCACAGGTGAGGAGGAGACGCGAATGCGACACGGCGCTGGCGCAACAATATTCAAATTTACGACAAAGTATCGTAGAACATTCATGTAACATAAATAATTTGCTCTCAATATAATAATGCATGCACAATAAATCACTAGACTAATATAAATATTTATACGTATAATATACAGAGATACGTAGAGGAATCTATTCGTAAATTAATAGTATTTCAGAAATTAAATTAATAAAATATTTGCTCAACAAAGTAATACGGGAAACAACAAGAATTTGGGCAAATATAGGGATATTAAGTGTCTTTAGCGACAGAATGAAAATTAAGTCTGGTCCACTTAGCTTCCACCCCCATGTGGCGTTGAACAAGTCCGGTCTGGTCAGCGGCTCGGTAGGTCTCACAGCATGAACTGGATGCCAGCGTGGATTGGATGATCCAGGGCACGAGGACTGCGCCTTTTTTTGGAAATGTGATGTGGCAGAAAACTATCGTCTCGTGTGAATAGTACTCCAGCACGTCGAGTCGCACTAATCCCCTTACGGGAGTCCGTCGCAGAGTTAGCCAAATTTACTGAACTCAACAAGAAAACCACTACAACGGCGACTACCGTGTGTTAATCTCCCCTGAAAAGGGTAACTTCGAAACTTCGAAATTCAACAACTGATAACGCACGAGAAATCTTAATATTTTGCGGCTCACACAATGCCTTAGATATTCACCCACACAAGGTCGGAAACAGACTTAAACTCTCCTTTACAAGTTGCCCTAAGTCAGGCAAAAAAGGAAGACACGAAAATCAGGAAGAACAGAGATAGAACATTACTTAGCCTCGGCGCCAAAAAGTCTAGGTCGACGACAAGGTCACTAGAAGAGACATTTATACGGGAGAAGATAGGCAACTGATTTGCAATGTAATTAAAAGTATAGAAATACGGATAGTCAATAAATATAAATATACAAACATAATATCCTGGAACATGTACTCGTTATTTAATCCAAACGAAGACGTTACCACCTTCGTAAGTCGTTTACCTAAGATAAGTGAAGATATATATATATTTTAGTCTTGCTATTGGTCTGTGCCTCTCCAAGGTACATGGGATCTATACATTTCAATCCTCATGGAATATTTTTTCTACAATTTCGGGTAAAATGCAATCAATATAATATTTGTAATGATTGTAGCGTACATATTTGTGATCCAAAGATCGTCATCTTTTGCTATTTTTTTCAATAAACAAGTCGATGTTATCATTTATATAGACTACAAAATAACAAATTTTTTTTGTTCACTGTATTTAATTGACCCAGAACCTGAATTTGTTCAAAACTAAAAATATGTTGCCATTTTTAATGCTCAGATATGTTTCTAAATGAGTAAATCAATTTTAAAAATACAATATTTTAAACACATTAGGACGTAGTGAAACAAAAACACTACGTTTAGTTGTTGTAATTAACAAAAAATACGTGCATTTTTGTTCCGTGACCTCATGATCTGTCATTAAAATGCAATATTTCCATCATGATCTATTTGTTATACAAAATTATTCGAGCACTGAAACATCATATTATGCGGTTTTAAATTCTGAACAACTTTTTTATTTACCTTTTTGAGTTGCATAAGAGGAGAAATGGCTCTCTACATTTTTATATGTGTTGAAGTGTCATATTATAAATAGTATATATATACACTCAGGTGCAATGAAAACGGTCCACTTATTTTTTTTTTAATTTTCTGGTTAATTACATGGTTTCTTTAATATTCCGGGTAAAAATTTATTCTTTTAGAATGCAAGGTACTGTTAGGGTGCAAAAACCAGCGTATGGTACTTATCAGTTTGTTTAGTGAACAATAATAATAAAAAATTAAATTTTAAGACATTCGTTCGTTTTGCACCAAATTTTTATTCGATACTATACATATAAAATCAAGGTGCAAAATGTACAAGAAAATGAAAATATCTCCATAATACATTTCAATACTTCGTATTGCCTCTCCTAGCCTTAATTATAAATTTTGCTTGTAAATTTTACAGAAATACCTCTCATCCAGGATTTATACTATTTAGTGATATAAAATCTAGAGCGAATGGAGATTACATATTACACACTTATACTTTACTGGCCAACAACTACCCAAATGCATATTGCCTATATTGTTCGGTGCATAAGCAAGTATACCTATGACTAAATGTACAACGGTCCATACATATATTTATTACATCTGGGTGACGTAGCGCTCGTGACACAATTGGCTTACTGTACTTCGTGGAAAATAGTTTTTTATCAGTTCGGCGCTCCCTTGCGCCATAACGCTGAACTAAAATTAACATTGGCCTTATGGAGAAACTCTAGTTCCGTTACCAAACCGAAACGGGAAATATTTCAAAGAAAAATTAAACAGATTTATATTTCTTAATTTTTTTTTGAGGGACTGACGTAATTTTTTTTTATTTTCTTTTGTTAGGTTAACCATGTGCTGTCACTTAAAATCAAAACAATGAAGTTGAACCTGTCTGTACGACTAATTATGTTTAGAGCCTCGTTTATACGCTAACAAATAAACGTAGCATAATTTCCCTCCATACAGTGAACCTTCTTGTATTTAGTTCTGTTGTTGAAAATAACCGCAATTGCTTAAAAACAATTTATACATCCCCGTTTATGTCCCTACATAGATGTATAGCTACTTATATTTCAATCTACTTATCTTCTTCTGTGTAAATGTTGTGTCTATTGACCTTGGTGACAGATATTTTGGCGCTGATTTAAGTCAGTTTGCTCTCTTTCGTTCTCCCTTATTTGGTTTATTTTCCTTGTTCTTCATGACTCAAGTCAACTTGCTTTTTTTGCTAGTTCAGTCAGAGTTTTGGTTCCAACTTTGAATAAGCAGGCCAAGGGCACGGTGCGAACTACGTTTTGTGTTTGCTAAATTTCGTAAAGAAATACCCGTATAGGGGATTTTTACCAAACGAATCTGCCGTTTTGAAGTTTTTGTTGTGAATTACCGCTAGTTTGAGTGAGAGAATTCTTCGACGGACTCCCGTAAGGAGTTTAGTTTTGTTTCTGGTGCCCAAATTGTGCTTCGCCTGACGCCTTCCGACCCCGTTGTGAGCTGTTACGAGTTCTGGCTTGGTCCAGCTACCCTGAGACGTTGTTTCTGCGTCGTAGGACGACAACCACCCTCATACGCCACGAGTTCCACAGACCGCTGACCAGTCCGAACCGTGTCTACAACCACGTGTGAACTAAGTGGACCGAACTTTGATTTTGCTTCTTTTCTTCTTCCCCCCCCTCCCTTAGTGTATATTAGTCGAGTTATCAGTTAAATTAAATATTTTGTTATTGTTAAATATGTAAGATTCAAATTAATTCAATGCGCCTGTTATATTTAATTCTCTTTTGCTTATTTTATTAATTTATACCATACTTTATTTTCTTTCTGTTTAAACGCGGATATTCGAACCTAATTAATATTTTATTGAGAGCGGGTGCTATTGTCTGCTCGCATTTCCGTCTATACCGTTATGTGAACCTCGGTTGATCAACCCCGGGCCCTCGTACATAGTAATTACGCTATATCTGGGTATACGACGCCGGCGCAGGGAATAGCTCTAACGCCATTTTTGTCACTGTTGTTAACACTGTGCGGCCATTTTGTGTATTTTGAACATCCGGGTACATGTTACTATAATTTTGTTTATTGACAACTATTTATTTATCATTTCATTTTTGTTAATGGATATATTTCTATTCTCACAATTTTTTTTGTTAATTGAATTTTTCTGTTCTTTTATTATTCATTATTATCACCCTACCCGCTCCCCAATCTCGTTGGGTTCACAGCTGCCGAACAGTCATCTGGTTTGTCCAGCCCACCATCGCAATTTGGCGTGGTGTAGGTTCAGTTTTAATTGCGTGGCGCCCATTTAGTTATAACCACCCACTCCACTGAGAAGCCGGCAACCTCACCTCTGGCGAGGACCCGTCCGGGCACGTGACAAGTTTCAAGAGACAGTGGTTGGGCACTTATGCCCGGTTTCTCAGTCGAGGTTTAAACCGAGAATCAACTGATCTCCGCTCAATTTGATTCTCGATTTATACTTCCGTTGCGTTTCTAGGACGCGAATCAACGGCGAATCAGTTGATTCGGATCAAGCGCCTTATAACTGTAAAACGCTCTCTGATAGGTTGAAACTTTTCAAACATCTGACAACTGATAATGCTACTGTGCGTTGTAAATAATTCTAAAGTAGTTTGACTGCGAAGTGTCAGAGCAGAAAATTATAAACTATTCTGAACTAAATTATAATTTTGGTTTTTGTAAGTATTAATTTAATATTCGTAAGTAATATTGATGTCGTTTATTATCCATAATAACTAAATACCATGCAATATTTGTTGAAATACATTAAATACTGCTTTAATCTTAAAATGTATAATTATTTGACAATTGTATTTTTCAATTCGAAATAGCAGCGAATTTTTATATTCTAGGTTATTGTACATATCCAAGAGATTATTGCGAAATTTGTAGATTCTAGTTTCAGCTGTATTGTCAGAGGAATCAGAGATTGAGTCGCTGTCAGATGACTGGTATTAATCATAGGATGAGGAAGATGAGGATTCCATACTATGGAAAAGGATATTGCATTAATTCTCGATATACTGTCAAGTTATATAAAAGGAAAAAAGATATATCACAATCTGTTTCATTTGAAGGTTATATTCGTATACTCAAAATATTCAATAATGTGATGAACATATTATTAGAATTGTAATAATGATATGAATATAATGTAATAATTATAAATGTGTGTGTGTATATTGAAATATTTCTTTGTAGTGAAATGACATTCGCTATTTATTATTTAATGATGGTATATTCAATCATGAATATTACTTGAATATGTACCTACATATGTTAATTTATATTGAAATGTTCAAATTTTAGTTATTGTGCAGTATTTTTCATGTATAATTCTAATTATTAAAGTGAAGTGAAAGCATTATATTCGCGACACAGTACATCAATGTGATATTCTGCATCAATTATTGAAAAAAACGTAATATTATTTATAAAAACTACTTAAAATCAATCTTGCATATATTAGTTATTATTTGAATACTGTAACTTTAGTTATTATATTATTTTTAACTATAAAAATTCAATTTATAAATTTAAAGTGATACCGGCTGATTTTCAAATCCTTACCACAAAGTGACATTCGCTTATATTTATTGAAATAAATTATATTTAGCATGAAAAAATACTTCAAAATGTACTTACATATGTTAATTTGTATGTCATTATTGTACTTTTACTGTATCTATTATATTTTTCTGAAAAAATCAGTTTGTAATTTTGAAGTGACAGCTCTTGATTCGAGAATCAAATATTTGATTCGCCGATATCCACGAATTAAGTTGAGCCGCGGTTTAAACCGAGAATCAACTTGATTCTTGTTCTAGAAACACTTGAACCGCGATTTGCTCTGAATCAGTTGATTCTCGGTTTAAACCTCGACTGAGAAACCGGGCATAAATAAGATAATAAACTTAGTTGTGAATATAAAGAAATATGCACCGTTATGCGTCGCGTCTTACATTGACTTACCAGTAGAAATAAAATATAAGACAGCTATTGTTAATGTGAAAAATTATGATAATGCATGCTTGCATGGCCTATAATTTCCGCCCTACATCCAGTAAATTATAATGGAAAAAATGCTAACAGAATTTCATCATATCAGCATTATGAAAATCATTTAAATTTACAAAATATTAGCTTTCCCGTAACTTTAGCTCAAATTCCAAAATTTGAGAAACAAAGTATATATATATATATATATATATATATATATATATATATATATATATATATATATATATATATATATACATATATATATATATATATATATATATATATAAATATATCAATGTCTTCAAAAAAAAAATGTGTATTTAACAAATGAGAAGGAAATAAACCATGTGAATTTACTAATTGTGGAAGAAACGAAAATGAAGTTGAAGAAAAGATTAATAAAGAAGAAGAAAACTGTGATAGTGATGATGAAAATCTGAACAATGGTTTATTCGAAAAAAATTTCATTATTGCTGGATAAGGGACTTATCTCGTTTAGAGCACACAAGTATCGTGAAATATCATGGAAAGATACATATTTGCAACAGATGCTTGAATTATTTTGGATTAAAATATTAATTTGCAATCAGAAGAATAATTGTAAAATAAAGTTACCAAAACCTGGTGAAACTATATTATGCTTTAAAAAATTTTACAACATAGAAATGCTACCTTTTTTATTTATGCTGATTTTGAAGCTATTTTTCAAACAGTAACTAATACGGAATTGGGAATAAAGACGCAGACATTTTAAGAACATGTACCATTCAGTATCGGATATTATTTTAATTGTTTCTATGATAGTTAATTATCATATTACAAATCTTACACGGGTTCTGATTGTCAAATTTGGTTTATGAATGAATTACAACAAATTGCTGAAGTTGTTGAACCCGTATTTTCGGTATGTGTACCAATGGATAACACTGGGCAACAGAGTTTTCGTTGAGTTAAATCTAACACTTGCCATCGTCATCTTTTGCTATTTTTTTCAATAAACAAGTCGATGTTATCATTTATATAGACTACAAAATAACAAATTTTTTTTGTTCACTGTATTTAATTGACCCAGAACCTGAATTTGTTCAAAACTAAAAATATGTTGCCATTTTTAATGCTCAGATATGTTTCTAAATGAGTAAATCAATTTTAAAAATACAATATTTTAAACACATTAGGACGTAGTGAAACAAAAACACTACGTTTAGTTGTTGTAATTAACAAAAAATACGTGCATTTTTGTTCCGTGACCTCATGATCTGTCATTAAAATGCAATATTTCCATCATGATCTATTTGTTATACAAAATTATTCGAGCACTGAAACATCATATTATGCGGTTTTAAATTCTGAACAACTTTTTTATTTACCTTTTTGAGTTGCATAAGAGGAGAAATGGCTCTCTACATTTTTATATGTGTTGAAGTGTCATATTATAAATAGTATATATATACACTCAGGTGCAATGAAAACGGTCCACTTATTTTTTTTTTAATTTTCTGGTTAATTACATGGTTTCTTTAATATTCCGGGTAAAAATTTATTCTTTTAGAATGCAAGGTACTGTTAGGGTGCAAAAACCAGCGTATGGTACTTATCAGTTTGTTTAGTGAACAATAATAATAAAAAATTAAATTTTAAGACATTCGTTCGTTTTGCACCAAATTTTTATTCGATACTATACATATAAAATCAAGGTGCAAAATGTACAAGAAAATGAAAATATCTCCATAATACATTTCAATACTTCGTATTGCCTCTCCTAGCCTTAATTATAAATTTTGCTTGTAAATTTTACAGAAATACCTCTCATCCAGGATTTATACTATTTAGTGATATAAAATCTAGAGCGAATGGAGATTACATATTACACACTTATACTTTACTGGCCAACAACTACCCAAATGCATATTGCCTATATTGTTCGGTGCATAAGCAAGTATACCTATGACTAAATGTACAACGGTCCATACATATATTTATTACATCTGGGTGACGTAGCGCTCGTGACACAATTGGCTTACTGTACTTCGTGGAAAATAGTTTTTTATCAGTTCGGCGCTCCCTTGCGCCATAACGCTGAACTAAAATTAACATTGGCCTTATGGAGAAACTCTAGTTCCGTTACCAAACCGAAACGGGAAATATTTCAAAGAAAAATTAAACAGATTTATATTTCTTAATTTTTTTTTGAGGGACTGACGTAATTTTTTTTTATTTTCTTTTGTTAGGTTAACCATGTGCTGTCACTTAAAATCAAAACAATGAAGTTGAACCTGTCTGTACGACTAATTATGTTTAGAGCCTCGTTTATACGCTAACAAATAAACGTAGCATAATTTCCCTCCATACAGTGAACCTTCTTGTATTTAGTTCTGTTGTTGAAAATAACCGCAATTGCTTAAAAACAATTTATACATCCCCGTTTATGTCCCTACATAGATGTATAGCTACTTATATTTCAATCTACTTATCTTCTTCTGTGTAAATGTTGTGTCTATTGACCTTGGTGACAGATATTTTGGCGCTGATTTAAGTCAGTTTGCTCTCTTTCGTTCTCCCTTATTTGGTTTATTTTCCTTGTTCTTCATGACTCAAGTCAACTTGCTTTTTTTGCTAGTTCAGTCAGAGTTTTGGTTCCAACTTTGAATAAGCAGGCCAAGGGCACGGTGCGAACTACGTTTTGTGTTTGCTAAATTTCGTAAAGAAATACCCGTATAGGGGATTTTTACCAAACGAATCTGCCGTTTTGAAGTTTTTGTTGTGAATTACCGCTAGTTTGAGTGAGAGAATTCTTCGACGGACTCCCGTAAGGAGTTTAGTTTTGTTTCTGGTGCCCAAATTGTGCTTCGCCTGACGCCTTCCGACCCCGTTGTGAGCTGTTACGAGTTCTGGCTTGGTCCAGCTACCCTGAGACGTTGTTTCTGCGTCGTAGGACGACAACCACCCTCATACGCCACGAGTTCCACAGACCGCTGACCAGTCCGAACCGTGTCTACAACCACGTGTGAACTAAGTGGACCGAACTTTGATTTTGCTTCTTTTCTTCTTCCCCCCCCTCCCTTAGTGTATATTAGTCGAGTTATCAGTTAAATTAAATATTTTGTTATTGTTAAATATGTAAGATTCAAATTAATTCAATGCGCCTGTTATATTTAATTCTCTTTTGCTTATTTTATTAATTTATACCATACTTTATTTTCTTTCTGTTTAAACGCGGATATTCGAACCTAATTAATATTTTATTGAGAGCGGGTGCTATTGTCTGCTCGCATTTCCGTCTATACCGTTATGTGAACCTCGGTTGATCAACCCCGGGCCCTCGTACATAGTAATTACGCTATATCTGGGTATACGACGCCGGCGCAGGGAATAGCTCTAACGCCATTTTTGTCACTGTTGTTAACACTGTGCGGCCATTTTGTGTATTTTGAACATCCGGGTACATGTTACTATAATTTTGTTTATTGACAACTATTTATTTATCATTTCATTTTTGTTAATGGATATATTTCTATTCTCACAATTTTTTTTGTTAATTGAATTTTTCTGTTCTTTTATTATTCATTATTATCACCCTACCCGCTCCCCAATCTCGTTGGGTTCACAGCTGCCGAACAGTCATCTGGTTTGTCCAGCCCACCATCGCAATTTGGCGTGGTGTAGGTTCACTTTTAATTGCGTGGCGCCCATTTAGTTATAACCACCCACTCCACTGAGAAGCCGGCAACCTCACCTCTGGCGAGGACCCGTCCGGGCACGTGACAAGTTTCAAGAGACAGTGGTTGGGCACTTATGCCCGGTTTCTCAGTCGAGGTTTAAACCGAGAATCAACTGATCTCCGCTCAATTTGATTCTCGATTTATACTTCCGTTGCGTTTCTAGGACGCGAATCAACGGCGAATCAGTTGATTCGGATCAAGCGCCTTATAACTGTAAAACGCTCTCTGATAGGTTGAAACTTTTCAAACATCTGACAACTGATAATGCTACTGTGCGTTGTAAATAATTCTAAAGTAGTTTGACTGCGAAGTGTCAGAGCAGAAAATTATAAACTATTCTGAACTAAATTATAATTTTGGTTTTTGTAAGTATTAATTTAATATTCGTAAGTAATATTGATGTCGTTTATTATCCATAATAACTAAATACCATGCAATATTTGTTGAAATACATTAAATACTGCTTTAATCTTAAAATGTATAATTATTTGACAATTGTATTTTTCAATTCGAAATAGCAGCGAATTTTTATATTCTAGGTTATTGTACATATCCAAGAGATTATTGCGAAATTTGTAGATTCTAGTTTCAGCTGTATTGTCAGAGGAATCAGAGATTGAGTCGCTGTCAGATGACTGGTATTAATCATAGGATGAGGAAGATGAGGATTCCATACTATGGAAAAGGATATTGCATTAATTCTCGATATACTGTCAAGTTATATAAAAGGAAAAAAGATATATCACAATCTGTTTCATTTGAAGGTTATATTCGTATACTCAAAATATTCAATAATGTGATGAACATATTATTAGAATTGTAATAATGATATGAATATAATGTAATAATTATAAATGTGTGTGTGTATATTGAAATATTTCTTTGTAGTGAAATGACATTCGCTATTTATTATTTAATGATGGTATATTCAATCATGAATATTACTTGAATATGTACCTACATATGTTAATTTATATTGAAATGTTCAAATTTTAGTTATTGTGCAGTATTTTTCATGTATAATTCTAATTATTAAAGTGAAGTGAAAGCATTATATTCGCGACACAGTACATCAATGTGATATTCTGCATCAATTATTGAAAAAAACGTAATATTATTTATAAAAACTACTTAAAATCAATCTTGCATATATTAGTTATTATTTGAATACTGTAACTTTAGTTATTATATTATTTTTAACTATAAAAATTCAATTTATAAATTTAAAGTGATACCGGCTGATTTTCAAATCCTTACCACAAAGTGACATTCGCTTATATTTATTGAAATAAATTATATTTAGCATGAAAAAATACTTCAAAATGTACTTACATATGTTAATTTGTATGTCATTATTGTACTTTTACTGTATCTATTATATTTTTCTGAAAAAATCAGTTTGTAATTTTGAAGTGACAGCTCTTGATTCGAGAATCAAATATTTGATTCGCCGATATCCACGAATTAAGTTGAGCCGCGGTTTAAACCGAGAATCAACTTGATTCTTGTTCTAGAAACACTTGAACCGCGATTTGCTCTGAATCAGTTGATTCTCGGTTTAAACCTCGACTGAGAAACCGGGCATAAATAAGATAATAAACTTAGTTGTGAATATAAAGAAATATGCACCGTTATGCGTCGCGTCTTACATTGACTTACCAGTAGAAATAAAATATAAGACAGCTATTGTTAATGTGAAAAATTATGATAATGCATGCTTGCATGGCCTATAATTTCCGCCCTACATCCAGTAAATTATAATGGAAAAAATGCTAACAGAATTTCATCATATCAGCATTATGAAAATCATTTAAATTTACAAAATATTAGCTTTCCCGTAACTTTAGCTCAAATTCCAAAATTTGAGAAACAAAGTATATATATATATATATATATATATATATATATATATATATATATATATATATATATATATACATGTATATATATATATATATAAATATATCAATGTCTTCAAAAAAAAAATGTGTATTTAACAAATGAGAAGGAAATAAACCATGTGAATTTACTAATTGTGGAAGAAACGAAAATGAAGTTGAAGAAAAGATTAATAAAGAAGAAGAAAACTGTGATAGTGATGATGAAAATCTGAACAATGGTTTATTCGAAAAAAATTTCATTATTGCTGGATAAGGGACTTATCTCGTTTAGAGCACACAAGTATCGTGAAATATCATGGAAAGATACATATTTGCAACAGATGCTTGAATTATTTTGGATTAAAATATTAATTTGCAATCAGAAGAATAATTGTAAAATAAAGTTACCAAAACCTGGTGAAACTATATTATGCTTTAAAAAATTTTACAACATAGAAATGCTACCTTTTTTATTTATGCTGATTTTGAAGCTATTTTTCAAACAGTAACTAATACGGAATTGGGAATAAAGACGCAGACATTTTAAGAACATGTACCATTCAGTATCGGATATTATTTTAATTGTTTCTATGATAGTTAATTATCATATTACAAATCTTACACGGGTTCTGATTGTCAAATTTGGTTTATGAATGAATTACAACAAATTGCTGAAGTTGTTGAACCCGTATTTTCGGTATGTGTACCAATGGATAACACTGGGCAACAGAGTTTTCGTTGAGTTAAATCTAACACTTGCCTTTTATTAACTTTTGGGTGGGGAATCCAAATATGACTTCAGATTTTTTCTATCACGTCAATTTTTTATGATACAGGGTGTCCTCCAAAAAAACATAAAAATTGTATACAGAGTGAAAATAAAGAAATATAGTTACTTGAATGTACTTTATTCCCAACTATTTGGTTCATACAAAGGATATATTGTATCTTTACTTCAAATAATGACAAGACATTTCAATTAGGACATAAATTTGCGCTTATAGGTTTTAATGGAGTGTGGAATTTGTGGACAATCCGTCGAATGCTTCAGCAATAGTCTGCCAACATATGTTGATCCCATCTACCTTGATACCGTGTTTCCATAACATTCAGATCTTGGTGGAATAGTTCACCTTGTTCATCACTAGTGGCACCAAGATTTTCTGGGAACACATCTACATATATGACTATGCAGGAAATGCACCTTGGTACTCATGTTGCAACTAAGCATTTTAAATGTGTCTAAGAGTTTCTGTACTATATCGGTGTAAATCTCTGCTCGTTTATTTCCAAAAAAATCCTTGACAACCGCCTTGAATGATAACCGAGCATTATTTTGCAGTTCTGACATTGATGCAATGATCATCTCTGATAAGCTGCCGAATCTGTGAACCATCTGGGTTGTTTATACACTTCCGACGAGTAACAGAAGATGCAGACATGATCTGAATGATTTACAACACGAGTTGCAACAAGAACTACGACACCTAAACACTCACAACGTTGTTATTCGTGTAAATACCCACATAATCAGTACTGGTGTAGTGCTATTTCTAGTCAATTTTCGCAGCTTTACAAGGTCATCTCCCACCCCTATCGACTGACTATTATCAGTCAATCAACATGAATACTCTCCACCATCACAGATAAAGTAATCGTTTGGAGTTATGCACAAGAGAAAAAACTGACATGATAGAATAAAACTAACTGCAGTCTCAAAATCAGTATAATTAATCACAATAAAATATGCGATAGAAAAAAAACCTGACGTGATAGAAGAAAACTAAATGCATGTTCGAACTCAGCATGCCTATTTTAGTTAGAATCAGCTTTAAAATCGAAGTCAACAAAAAATGTGTTCAAAATTGTTCTCCAGTGTAATTTAACAAATCAGGAACAATTAGACTTCGAAAACTCAAATATGTGTCATATATATGAAAAGGAATTTGCACCTAATGATACTCGTGTTAGAAATTACTGTCATTTAACTGGGAAATTTAGGTGGCCTGCTCGTCAATTATGTAATTTATTATATGGGATACCCATGTACATACCGGTAATTTTCCATAATTTGTCAGGATATGACGCACATTTTTTTTATAAAGGAACTATCAAACATAATTGAGGGTAGAATAAGTCTTTTGCCTATTAATAAAGGAAGATATATCTTTTATAAAATTTATTGCAGACAGTAATAATTCATTTAAATTTATAGATTCATTCCAGTTTTTTGAATACCAGTTTAGAATTTCCGAATTTATCCGAATCAAACTTAAATTTAATTTCAAGGAAAAGTATTTTCCCCTACGATTATTTAGATGATGCTCAAAAATGGGAAGAATATGAATTGCCGACAAAAGACCAATTCTATAATCAATTAAATGATACGAGACAAACATCCCAACCTGGTATTTAAAGATAAGCCCCTTATCTTTAGTTAAATCTAAGTTAAATATAAATGTAAATATTGTAAATAATGTATATATAGGCTAAGACAACAATAAACTAAGACTATTGAAACTTAAACTGATATATCCAGATTATGAACATGCAAAAAACGTTTGGAGTCAATTCAAATGTAAAAATTTTGGAGAATTATCTAATCTCTACCTTAAAATTGATGTATTGCTTTTAGCAAATTTATTTGAAAATTTTAGAAAAAAAGTAAAATTGCTTACGACTTAGAACATTGTCACGACCGGAACACGGATTCGGCTGAAATTTTTTGTAGTAGGTGGACACTAGTATTGATTCGTGGTAAAGTAATAGCGCGCAATGTTTTGTCCTTTTCGGGAAAAAGGGCTTTAAAAATATAGCAGCGTTTATACAGCTGTTTAAAATGCGCACTGACAGTTGGTGCAGCGTTGCCGAGAGGTTAAAACTCTTAATTATCCCGCGCGTGACCACGCGCTCGGTCTGGGTTGGATTCCCTCCTAAATTGTTTTTATTTTTATATTGTATGTATAATAAATTTAGTAGCTTTTGGGATGGCAATCGTCACAAAAACTGTATTTATATTTATTTGTATTTATATTTATAATTATGAGTTTTTGTAATTTTCTACAATTTAATAGCAGAATTTTAGATTTAATTTTTTGTTCGGATACAGCTAATGTAAATGTATCTAAGCATTCTGTAACAAATGTAGATGTACATCATCTTCCTCTTGATATCAGGATTGTTATTAATAATAATCTAATGAAATCTCTGGAATGAAATAAGACATATTTTTTACGTTTTTAGTAAATGTAATTATGAGGGACTCATCAGCAAACTTGCAGCAATAAACTGACAAAACAACTGAGTGATTCGGATGTAAATGTTAACGTGAATACTTTTTATAGTTTATTTCATACGTTTATACCAATGTTAAGAAAAATAATTAAACTTTACATGAATAAAGATCACAAAAATTACATATTAGACGTCGAATCAAAAATACAGACTAATATTAAAAGCTTTTTGGAACTACACACGTAAATTAAAGACGACTAATAATTTCCCTAACATCCTGTATTACAATAATTTAGAAGCTAAAACCGGAAAAGATATCTGCAATATTTCGAGTCTGTCTATGTAGATTCAAATAATGTAGAGTTAGATACTAAACGTCTGAGTACTACATCACTAAATCTCAGTTTATTAACTCGATCTCATGATGTAATTCTTCACTATCTCATTAATTTAGATACGAATATAGATTGTGGTTCAGATCAAATCCATCCAACATTTATTAAAACTTGTGCTTACTTACACCATTAAAAATGATTTTCAACCAGTCACTGAATACAGGTACATTTCCCTCCGTCTGGAAAGAGTCTTTTATTACTAACATCTATAAATCTGGGAATAAAAATGATATAGAAAACTATAGACCGATATCAAAATTATCTACATTTGGAAAAATATTCGAGGCATTAATTGTAAAACAAATAAAATTTCAAATTGAAAATATTTTAATTCCTGAACAACATGGTTTCTGCTCTGGAAAATATGTGTTAACTAATTTAATTCCGTTTACAAACTACATTTCGTCCAGCATGGATCACCGTATACAAGTCGATACAATTTATACAGATTTTAGTAAAGCATTGGATCGCATTGACCAAAATATGTTAATTGAAAAATTATTGGAAATTGGTATCCATGGTTCTCTTTTGCGGTGGTTCAAATCATATGTAAAAAACAGGTCCCAGTTTGTAATTGTAAATGGTTATAAATCCAGGGAAATTATTGTAACAACCGGAGTGCCTCAAGGTTCTCATCTTGGCCCAATATTATTTAATGTTTTCATTAACTCAATATCTCCCTGTTTCATATATTCACAATTTGTATTATTCGCAGATGATCTAAAAATATTTAAACACATTCGGACCTACGATGCTGCTATAAATTTGCAGGGAGATCTAGACAGGCTACGTGTGTTTTGTTACAAGAATGAATTGTTATTAAACACTGACAAATGCCATGTTGTTCGTTTCACCCGAAATATTATAATTTTACGTCTTAATTATCATTCAAATGGGAAAATATTCCATGAAAAATACTCCATACGGGCCCTGGGCATTACGTTTGATACGAAATTCCGGTGACCGGAAAAAACCGCACACGAAAAAACCGCACATGAAAAAACCGTACACGAAAAAACCGCACATGTATAAAACCGCACACGAAAAAACCGCACACGGAAAAAACCGCACATGGAAAAAACCGCACATGGAAAAAACCGCACACGGAAAAAACCGCACATGGAAAAAACCGCACATGGAAAAAACCGCACATGGAAAAAACCGTACATAGTAAAAACCGCAGGACGGAGTAGGGGTAGGGTAGGGTAGGGTAGGGTAGGGCATGGTAGGGTATGGTAGGGTATGGTAGGGTAGGGTATGGTAGAGTATGGTAGGGTATGGTAGGGTATGGTACGGTATAGTAGGGTATGGTACGGTATGGTAGGGTATGGTACGGTATGGTAGGGTATGGTACGGTATGGTAGGGTAGGTTAGGGTATGGTAGAGTATGGTACGGTATGGTAGGGTATGGTAGGGTATGGTAGGGTATGGTAGGGTATGGTAGAGTATGGTAGGGTAGGTTAGGGTATGGTAGGGTAGGGTAGGGTAGAGTAGGGTATGGTACGGTATAGTAGGGTATGGTACGGTATGGTAGGGTATGGTACGGTATGGTAGGGTATGGTAGGGTATGGTAGGGTATGGTAGGGTAGGGTAGGGTAGGGTATGGTAGGGTAGGGTAGGGTAGGGTAGGGTAGGGTAGGGGATGGCAAAGTATGATAGGGTATGGCAGGGTATATTATTAGGTACCATAGTAGCTGCCGTACCCTGCCATACCCTCCCTACCTTACCATACCCTATCATAACCTACCATACCCAACCATACCCTAGCATACCCTGGCAAACCCTACCATACTCTACCCCTACCCAGTCCTGCGGTTTTATCTATGTACGGTTTTTTCCGTGTGCGGTTTTTTCCATGTGCGGTTTTTTCCATGTGCGGTTTTTTCCATGTGCGGTTTTTTCCATGTGCGGTTTTTTCCGTGTGCGGTTTTTTCCGTGTGCGGTTTTTTCGTGTGCGGTTTTATACATGTGCGGTTTTTTCGTGTGCGGTTTTTTCATGTGCGGTTTTTTCGTGTACGGTTTTTTCACCGAATCGAAATTCCTATTCAATAAACACATTGATAAAACAATTTAAAAAATCTTATAAAATGCTTGGATTCGAAAATATTCCATGAAAAATACTCCATACGGGGCCTGGGAATTACGTTTGATACGAAATTCCTATTCAATAAACACATTGATAAAACAATTTAAAAAATCTTATAAAATGCTCGGATTCGTACTAAGAATCGTTAAACCATTTACCAACGAAAAAACTCTGGTCCTACTTTATAAAACGCTCGTTAGAAGTTAATTGGAATATATAACACCTATTTGCAATCCAGAATATAGTAAATATATTATTAGTATAGAACATGTTCAAAAACAATTTGTAAACATGTTGTCAAAGAAAATAAATTGCAATTTTAATGACTGCCTCACTACTTTCAAATTAACTTCTCTATAAAACAGACCCACCATAAATGATATGATAACTCTTCATAAGATATTAAATAACAAAATACGTTCTCAAACTTTTATGCACTACTTTCAGTTCAATGTTCTTTCAGAAACCATGAGAACTTATTTTTTATACCTTATTATTGTACAAATTCTTATTTCAACTCTCCAATTATTAGACTTATGTACTATTATAATTTAATGTTTTCTGATTTAGATTTGTTTAATTTAGAAATTACTCACTTTAAAAACTTAGTATGTAATACTCTCCAGTAATCTGACAGCACACAATTGTATGTATTGTATCTTGAAAACCTATTTTGGCAATGGCTTTTTGATTTTCTTTGTAAATAAATAAATAAAACAGGATGTAAAAATGGACAAATCCTTGGAGTACTTATTTCAAACAATTGGATATAATCTAATAATTTATTCAACCAATAATAACGAGTGGGAACAGGCTTATAACATTTATCAGACATTGCGAGATCTCTACAATAACTTGGATAATAATGCTAGCACTAAAGCAAAACTGAACAAAGATATGCCGAAAATACAAGAATTTATTAAGGGGAAGTGACTACTACTTCACAAGTATTCAGAATCAGAATTCTAAGGAAAAGGTATTAATTAATTCAATAGAAAATATTAGTAAAGCATTAACAGAATTTAGTTCTTGTTAATATGAAATAAACAATACGAATCCTATTCAACAACTCTGGCCATAACTAAATTACCTGATAAGAAAGTACCATCAACAAATATGATATCTCATCCGAAACAACTGAAACCGAATCGTTGAATAAGCAAAATATATATTTACGCAATTATTTTCTATTATTTGAATCCGATGCCTCCAAGTTGTGGATGGTGCTGGTAGCAGTGAATAAGAAGGTTCCAGAGTAGGTGTCGTGCAAATTACCTCGTAACAATTTTCGTGCCCCTCCAAAATTTGATAATAATGCCGTGTATAAGTGAACTTCCTCCACCAAGAAGAAACCATTAATTTTAACGCCATGCTGCTCTAAATTAGAAAAAATATTGAATTTAAAGATATGATTAATAAAACCAAATCGTTGAATAAGCTAAATATATATTTACGCAATTATTTTCTATTATTTTAATTCGAATGCCTCCAAGTTGTGGGTGATGCTGGTAGTGGTGAATAAGAAGGTGCGAAAGTCGGTGTCATGCAAATTGCCTCGTAACAATTTTCGAGCCCTTCAAAATTTGATAATATTGCTGAATATAAGTGAACTTCCTCCATAAAGAAGAAGAAACCATTAATTCACAATGCTACTCTAAATTAGAAAAAATATAGTTAATTTATAAATATTGAATTTAAAAATGCCATTAAAATTTACGTGGTTATTTAGCTGTGAACTTGCAATGTTTATAATGTTTCTGTAGTATAGGACCGACTGTAATGTGAATCCTCATTATAATTTTCAACAATTTCACCATATTTTAAACAGTCACTGTACAACTTCAAGAGCTGCAGCGAACTTGCAATGTCTGTTCTGTATAGTGTATAGTAAACGTTTACCACCCCACACGGTCGTCATCAGTACAGCAGGAAACTTGAACACCCAGGCTAGGGTAAAGAAATCGAGGCGCTGGAAAGTTTTTTTTTTTTTCAAAGCTGAAAAAGATATTTGTATATGGGAACACATTATTGTAAAGAGAAAAACTAGCACTTTTTAATTAATCTTAAATTAATCAAAATTAGCTAACGTTCTCATTTTAAAAATTAAATTCGAAGGCTGTATTTTCGGCAATATTTAGTAAAAAAATTTTTTCGTCTGATTCATCAAAAAGATTATTAGTTATACTAAAATATGTATTTGAAGATTTTTTCAATATTGACAATAGCTTCTGACTTATGAAGTAAAATAAAAATTGGAGAAAATCACACCTTACTCATTATCTAGTGAGCCATGCAGTATTTTCAAAATACAAAATCTCCATCACCATCGGCCCATAAATACGCAACTTTTATCTAATTTAACCGATCTTGTATCTCTTATAGTTTCGGAGATTCCAATCGTGAGCATTCAAAGATGGGTCATATATATATATATATATATATATATATATATATATATATATATATATATATATATATATATACCGGGTGTTAATTAAAAAACTGGCCATAGGCGTTTAACATGTAAAATCAGTTTTTCCTCCTGCATTAGTTACCATGTAAAAATACGAAAAGGAAGTTAAACAGTAGTTCAGTTTGGGTGTACGCAGAGTAACCGACGTAGGAGGGATGAATCTACTTTGCAAATAAAGAATTAGAACAAAACATTAAATCAGAATGACGGTGTAATTAACATAGGTTAAAGAGATTGATACAATTGTGGGAACTTAATTCTATATGAGGGGGGTGTGTCGAGATGATTCTTATACAACTAATGAACAATAACAAAATACGTAAGCGAGGGGGTGCCAACACGGCAGATGCCCTCGTTCGTATTAACAAAGAATCAGTTAAATTGAAGATCGTGATTTGAACAATCAACGATGGTTAAATTCTGTTGTGTTACTGAAATGAAGCTAAATTTACAGGTTAAATTAATGTTAAATGATTCTAAGTTTTACAATACAAATTGAAGTTACAAATCTTTTACATATGGAGCAAATATTACAATCAAAATTACAAAGCAAAGAACACAACGGCGGATTCGTGTCCGAACTGTGCCATTGGCGTACAGTTGACAAGTTGTCAAGAGGGGCACGAGTAGTAACGTATGGTAACGAGCTGAATAAAGTCGGAACGCACCAATTACGGCGACACTGGCCGGTAAGTAAAACGGCGCACTAACTGCACTGCGCTATGCGCGAACACAGTGAGTAACTCACAAACTAAACCAACTAAAACGAACAGGTACTCATCTGTATTACGCCATACGTCGACTCAGCGGTATTCCTCGGCCTGCGGGTGAATTTGAATGGACACGATCGACGACAGTCATGGGTCGCGTCGGAGATGGCAAACGTGGATGCGGGTGGACAGTAGACCAAAACTCCCCTAACGGGATGACGTCCGTAACGCACGTGGTCTTTCACACGATAGCGCTAAACGGCTCGACACTACACCTTGTGAGCGCGACAAAACTCCTCGAAGCCGAGATACGTAACTTTCCGTGGATCACTAACCCTTTTGCCTTCACGGCCACCACTACTACACCACGCGAAAGAACAGGAACGATACTCTAACAAGGCTACTGGCTCACCACGTATTCACATCCGCGATTCCGCGACTCTCACACCATTCAAAACAAAACCCGACCTTCTCTTGCCACTGCTGGGACACGAATCTCTGAAAACTCTCGTTTTCTTCACCTAATTTTCCCGATCGTACTAGAATAAACGTATTTTGCGGAACTAAACAGGAAACTAACATGCGCTTGTTAACCCGGTGGTCGCTACAAGTTCGGCGCTCGCATAAATTAGTAAAATATACGTCATTATATATATATATATATATATATATATATATATATATATATATATATATATACAGTGCGAATAACGTAAGACTATACATTGGCGACTTTATTTTAGCTTTAATCAATTTGCCCATGTCAGTAACAACTGAAATTACAATGACGTTTGTTTTGGTAAATGTCACTATTTTCAATATTGTGTTACTGATATCTCACGAGTTTGCGTAATAATTAGTGCAAAAAATGTACATCACAGAAGAAAAGTTTAAGATGTATTCCTGGTATTTAGAAGGGGCGTCTTTGCGAGAAATTTCTGATTATTTCAGCTTTGAATTCCCGGGCAGGGCCCATCACATGTCATCAAACGATGACAAATTTAGTTATCACCCCCAAGTGATTTTGGAAATGTACTGATACCAATTACAATTTCAGTACTTGAAGTGTACTTTTAATTCAATAACATGTAATAGATTTAATAAAATATTGGAATAAATTCTGTAAATGATTTAAATAAATATAGTAGTCTGTGGACTGGTGTCTAATTTTACATTATTCAACCATAATAAATTGGAGTTTTTGTATGATATCACCATGGTAACATTAAGTAAATGCCCTATGTCTAATTTTAAATTATTCAACGAGTTGATACTAGCATGGGCAAATTGATTAACGCTAAAATAAAGTTGCCAATGTATAGCCTTACATTATTCGCACTGTATATATATATATACAGGGTGGTGACCGCGACACCGGAACATAGGACTTTAACATGTAAAATCATATTTTTATAATTTCCTGCTTCCCAAATTATTTTATCATCATTTCTTTCATTAATTGAATAATTATCCACCATTTTTTCTTATAATTCACTACTAGCAATAAATTCATGAAGCAAGAAATATTTTCTGCTGACAGATAAAACGAGAATCATTTGTTTAATTTTGTTCCATTTCCAAGGCTATCCCTAGGTATTTTGAAGCTAATTTTCAACATTTTGAATTTAATTTCTGCCGGTATAAAGCATGGAAAATTAATTGTGTTGATTGATTTGAATGTAGAATTTTATGCTCTCTAACATTTATTTGAAGCTTTTTTTCCGGCAAATAATTAGGGAAGCAGGAAATTATAAAAATATGATTTTACATGTTAAAGTCCTATGTTCCGGTGTCGCGGTCACCACCCTGTATAAATATATACCTGCTTGGTTATAGAACAGAAAATTATCAGTATATTTTTTATTACAGGACATGGAATATTATCACGTTTGGGTGTAAGAAGACGGGCTGATTTAACACCAAAACAAAACAAGCTGTATTCTCAACTAAAGAAGTCCGAACGGCTGTTGCCGGCGTTGAAGGAACGCAATGCGGTGAAATCCCTTTTCGGCAAGAATCGCGAGTTAGATGTTTCAAGCGGTTCTTCAGTAATATCAAATATTCGCAAGTTGGAACGAATGCCTCACCTGGTACAAACTTTTATAAAACGCCGACTAAAAAATTTCGAAAAGGAGAAGAGGAGTAGGCGTTACAGTAATGAAGAAAAAGCTTTGTTCCTGGCTCTTATGAAATACAGTCCAAGAGGTTACAAATTTTTTAGTCAATTTTTGTCAGTGCCATCGGCGAGAACACTGAACAGATACATACATACATACATAACATCACGCCTTTCCACATATAATCTGGCTTCTCTTGATACATTCACATTTCTAGCAAACATTCCCAAAGCGCCCAAAACTTTTCTACCTGCAATCACTCTTCTTTCAATTTCAGCATTCATCCGTCCATCTTTCGAAAACATGCATCCCAGATACATAAATTCATGAACTTGTTCCATTTGCTCACCATCTATGCTAATCTTGCATTCCGTAACTTCATCCTTTTCAAAAACTAAAATCTTACATTCTGAAGCATTCATGATCAAATTCAAACATTTTCCCTGGTTACTGACGGTCTCAATGATTCTCGTCAATTGTTCCTCAGATTCACCCATAATAACCACATCATCAGCATATGCTAATGCAGGCACAACGAAATCACTTATCTTCACACCATCATTTGTACACTCTAACGCTCGTCGCAATAACACGTCCATATAATATTGTGGATGAAAAAAAAAAGTATGAAAAATGAATCGCAAATATTAAAATCTGGTGAACTAAGTGCCCAATTTGCAGGAGCATCAGCTCCTCTGCCTATCCATTTGTTAGGAAACTGTACATGAAGATGATTCCGAATATTCAATGTAAAATGAGGTGGTGCTCCATCCTGTAGAAACCAAATGTCGCGTTTAAGATCTAACGGCAAGTGTTCCAATAAATCGGGTAAGGTATTTATTTTTTATAAGGAACTCTAAATAATTGCACTAATAAATATCATATCGTCACTTATTTCTTAGAATACCAGACTGCTGGATTACATTTTTTTATGAAATGCAGTGCGCGGTCTCTCAGATTTTATTTTTTTGTGTCTCATCTTCATGTACAGTTTCCTAACATATGGATAGGCAGAGGAGCTGATGCTCCTGCAAAATGGGCACCTCGTTCACCAGATTTAAATATTTGCGATTCCTTTTTATAAGGAAGTCTAAATAATTGCACTAATAAATATCATTTCGTCATTTATTTTCTAAAATACCAGACTGCTAGATTACATTTTTTTATGGAATGCAGTGCGCGGTCCCTCTGATTTAATTTTTTTGTGTCTAAACCTTAACAGATATCAGTACAGATAACAAGAACAAAAAAATTACTATTGAACGTCTCTTTCTGAAACTATTTTTTTAAAAGTTATTGGCTTTAACATTAAAAAGTTTTTGACTGGTTTATGCAAGGTTACCCGTGTTTCGTACACTAATGGTCCACTGATAATAACTAATATCACCTTAAAAGGTGACCTAGATCTGTAAGAAGTATAGAACCGAATATCATCGAAATCGATCCACGCGTTCTGTCGTTATGGATAAAATAACTTTTTCTTGAAAAAACTTTGAATCAGAATACCAGCTAAACGAAACGTAATTGCATATAGGTAAGTTTAGTTAAATCGCTTTATTTTCGAACCAGGAATCTGTGGTTAAGTGCTGTCCACACATTTTAGGGACTTATATATATATATAGTGTTTTTTTTTTTATGTACACTTTTACTCTAAAATGTATTCTTCAGCTCGTAAACACAATAACTTTTTAACTTCAGACACGCTGTAAATTCAGACTTTTTGGATGTTGTTTGTCCTGATGATGGCCTCAACTGGATGGCCCAAACGTCGACTTGTTTAATAATAAAACATCAGCAATTTTTTTATGCTTTCTTTTCTTCTAACCTCCATGTTCAACTGACACCTTGAACGAAGCCTACTATCGTCATTCATTCCTACCCATTGAGGGAATTAAGTTTATCTATAAATTTAGTCTTAAAAAGTATACATTTAAAAAGCCATTTCAATGTCACAATCAGTGTTGAATCCAAGGGGGTACCCGGGGGGGTTTTTCCCCCCCGGGTGAAAAAAATACCCCCCCGGGTGAAATTTCAGTTTTTGTAAATTAAAATGAATATATATATTAAATCTACTTATGCATAAAATTAATTTGAAGACGCATTCGAAAACAGCCAGCGTTTATATTTAGTTAAAGAAAATTAACTGTCTGTGATTTAAGTTAATTTGTAATCGACAAATTTGAATTTCGCGCTCTCGATTGTAGCTACGCAGTAGGCAACGCTGACCGCGCTCGAGACAAGTCGGTAAAGCAGAAAGCCGATTATGTTGCGTTTCTCAGTCTCGAGTAATATATATATGTAGTTTACAGTATAACAAATATTGAAAAAGCAACGTTTGACACTAAACCGGTTCATATACATTTTCTGTAATATTCTCAGAAAAATTACGTTTATGTGAGTGTTCAAATTTTATTCAATTATTATTATTACAAGTTTCCATTTCACTGCACTTGTAAGAATCAAGATTCTTGATTGCATATGGCACAACTATCAAACAGAATCGAATAGCATCGATGAAACAACAGAACAAACCTGTTTTTCAAACCAAAATGATTTAATATCAATCCCAAACTAACGTAAAATGAGACACAAAAAATATGTGTGAAATGAGACAAATTTGTTTCATCGAATTGCTCTTCGATGAAAATAGTGGAGCCGCTCTGGTTGGCAAGTTTTGAAACATTATTAAAAATATTTTACTTGCATGTTGCTCAATATAAAACATAAAGGCGCATCCTAGGGTTTATAAAAAGTATAGTTATAATGTATAAGACATTTCACGCTTTTAAATAAATTATAAATTTATAATTATAATATTATTTTTAGATCATTTCGCAAGAAATTTGTTTCAACGTTGTCTCAAAATATGTCTGGTTCAAGTAAACGTAAAATAGTGGAGTCGCAACAAGCGATTACCTCATTTTTAAAAAAAAAGAGCTAAGGATGAGGAGTTACATAATGCAACAAATACAGATTCAAGTGATATAAAAAAAATAAAATCAATAAAAAAATAATTTTTAAAAATAAGCTTTTATTAAATTGGACTAAAAATAAAAAGCCAATAAATAAAAGCGTGGGGCGTAAATGTTCATATAAATTGGACATTAGAACATTTACGCCCCACGCTTTTATTTATTGGCTTTTTATTTTTAGTCCAATTTAATAAAAGCTTATTTTTAAAAATTATTTTTTTATTGATTTTATTTTATTCTTTTTAGTCTATGGTAAGTGTATAATTGGATTAAAATTGAAGTTGATTTACTGTTTTGATATTCGGCAAATAGATGCACTTTCAATAAATGTGAAAATGACGAAATGTTCTTAAATTGGTCGATAAGTTTATTTTCGCTTACCATTTTTAACGCCACGAAGATCGGAATATTTTATGGACTGACCCTGTGCTTTGTTAATGGTCATAGCAAAGCAATCTTATTACATCGCAGAACTTCACACATTTTTTGCAATGAGATAGGGAATTACACTAATTAATACTAATGTTATACACTGACATAAACACAGTTATAATTATAATAAATCACTTTTATTGTAACCAATTTTATTTTATTAATATCTAAATCGTTGTTGCACATTCCAAATGCGAGACACAACTGTCAAAAAACGTCGTATTTCTGTTGTTACCGGTGCTAAGCCGACTATTTACCGAAAACTTTATATCTAGTATATACTAATACATGCATTGATCTTCTTTTGTCCAATACCCCCGTCAGACAGACAGACAGACAGACAGACAGACTGACTGACTGACTGACACACAAGTGAAACTAAATAAAAGCTTATAAAAAGAGAGTAGTATTTCGGGCAACTTAAGAGAGGACGATGAAAATATTGATGATCAGAGAAAATCGCTTCAAATTGAAGAAGTTCATAATGCTGACAAGAGTAAGAAAAGTATTTATAAATACAATACAAAATGGGAATCAAAATATGACTGGATTTATTATGATACTATTCGTGGAGGAGCTTTCTGCAAATATTGTGAAATATGTTTAAAAAATGATGCAGAAGTATTGCAAAAAACTGGTGGTATTTTTATTAGTGTTCCTTTCACTAACTATCGGAAAGCTTTAGGAAAAAGTGGTAAATTGGAAAAACATACAAATTCAGAAAAGCATGCATATAGTGTTTCTATGGGAAAGATACGTGCCCAGGGAATTGAAAAACCAATACATACTATATTATTTAATGAAAGTGAAAAACAAAAAGAACAAAATCGTCGAAGTATTTCTGCTCTTATAGAAGCCTTGTATTTTTTAGCAAAAGAGGAAATACCTCATACAACTAAATATGAAGCTCTTGTTAAAAAAATTCTGATTAAACGTGACGATATCCTCAATACGTGGGTAAAAAACCAAAGCAGTCGCTCTACTTACATTAGTAAAGCGACTGGATCAGAATTTATTAACTGCATTGGAGAGGCATTAGATCAATTTGATTCCAACATTGTTGTGAAAAATAAATACTATTCGTTGATGGCTGATGAGTCCACAAATATCAATAATATTTCCGAACTGACAATATTGGTTCGTTTTGTAGATAACAATAATATTAGGGAAATGTTTCTTTGTTTGGTTAAATTAGATAATGGAGATGCACAAACTATAACACAAACGATTTTATCGCAGTTACAGCAGCGAAATATTCCATTAAAATATTTGGTTTCATGTTCATTTGATGGGGCTGCTACTTTCTCGGGAAATATTTCCGGGGTACATAAAAGACTATCAGCAGAAGCTGGACGCGAAATTCCTTACATACACTGCAGGGCCCACATATTATCTTTGGCTCTGACTAGTGCTCGAAACAAACATCCATCGATTAAACGTGTGCTTCATGTTGTTAAAGATATTTACAAACTCTTTCACCAGTCATCTAAACGAGAAAAAATGTTACATGATGTCCAAACAATTCTTGAAGAACCAATATTGAAAATTCCAGAAACCATAGATATTCGCTGGCTGAGTAATTTTAGATCTATTAACGCTGTCAAAGTTTGTTATAGCTCTATAATAATGACTTGCGAACATATACATAAAGATGGCGCAGATCTTGCTTCACTGGCAGGAGGAATATTATTAGAAATGGTAACAAAGCAGTTTTTTAATAAACCTCTGTGTTTTACAGGAAGCACTTTTTAGTGTTTCAAATTGAAGCAAAATATTGCAAAAAGAAAATTTATGTTTGTCATCTCTGCCTAGTCTTATAAGCGGTACTATTAACCACCTTGAAAACATATCTCGAGACTGTCTTGAAAAAAATAAAGAAAGTCCAATATGGAAAAATTACAGCTTAATGCTTAAAAAACTTGAAAATATTCGGCCTATAAAAATAAACGAAAATGCTGATATAAGCTTCAAAACTGTAAATAAATTTGTCGAAACAATGATCAACCAGATGACGCACCGGTTTAATGACAACGCAATGCTTCTGATTAAAAATACTTCAAAGTTGGAATCTATCGAATCATTTGGAAATTTAACGGAACAAGAAATTAAGGAATTATCAGCAGTGCTGCATTTAAATTTCGAATCATTATGGAATGATATACGGTCCTTTAAGTATGTTATTGCGTCTGAAAATGATTTAACTAAAAATGAAGAAAATATATTTAAAATAATTTTGAAATCCAATATTGGATATACCGAATTAAAAACGTTATGCCTAAAATTAAGTTGCGTTCCACTATCCACCGCAAGTGCTGAACGTTCTTTTAGTGCAATGAATAGACTGATGACCAAATTAAGAAACAGATTAGGACAAGAAACTCTGCAAGATCTTATGAAAATTTCAATTGAAGGGCCCGATGAGTTACCGGATAATTTAATAGACATTGTTATAGACACGTACGCTAAGAAAAAGCAAAGACGACTGAGACTAATTTAAATGAATTATTAAATGTACCTTAAATATGATTTAGTTATTTCTTAATTTTTTCACTAAATAATATATAATAGTTACCTCCTTAAATATGTGTTATATATTTTACTTTCCCCCCCGGTTCATGAAGTTTCCCCCCCCGGAGAAAAATGTCTGGATTCAACACTGGTCACAATGTCGATAATTTTTTCGATAACCTTTGACCCATACTCTTCTATTTATGAGACATCTGTTCCAGTTATCCCCGAATATTAAACATTGTGTTTGCATTGGAGTTCTCAAAATTATTTTTTTTATTCCACTTCACCTTGGATTCGAAATACGAAAACAAGCCCATAACAACCTAGGCCATAATAAGCGGGCCTAATGAGCATTATGCCCACTTAGCATACCCGCTAATCATTGGCTTTATTTTAGTACTTTGCAACGCATATGTCGAAATTATTTTGAACGGTCACGGATAATTTATTTTTGATAAAAATAATAGCAAAGTAATAATAAGTCTTGCATGCAGCACGGGTGTTACCAGATCATCGTCCAAACGGCCTTGGTACATGAATAACAAGTATAAATATAAAAAATCATTTAGGTATTTACCATATGTGATGTTATAAGCGCCTGATTTGTGCGATACTTTACCAAGAATCGTATTAGCCTGAGCCTCGTATTCACATTGCCAAATGATTTGTGGACTGGCAAGAAGCAGTTCTATATGTTTCTGAACCAGATCAATCCTTAAACAGAAATTCAATCAACTTATAATTCTGTTTTCTTTCAAATCGGAAGAGACATCACTAAAAATTTGGCGATTTGCCTCAGAAGGAAGTATTTAGAGGCATCGCCGAAGAGGAACTCGTAATGGGAATAGGACTCTTTATCGGGATCGGGAAGATATTGTAACATATTTTAATAAAGAAATCTTACTTGGCTTCTTTCACCCGAGCATTTTCAACACCATAACAGTGACCATTTTTCATAACCAGCGAAAATGGTAACTGTTTCAGCGGCTTAGCGGTTATGGAGTCGAAAAATTTTGCTCCGTGTAATTTTGGAACATTGAATGAATCGTCACCTTGAAGAATTTCTTTTAATATTTTAATTAATAATGTACAAAATAGGGTCTAGCTACCATGCTGTAAGGCTTCCATAGCCAAGTTGGCGTTAGTCTTCACGCATTCATTCAAATTTGGATCATTTTGTCTGCAGGTATTGATGTAAGTAGCTGAAATGATTAAAAAAATATGTAAAAATCTTTTGTACATATCGGGTGTCCCAAGAAATCTGGGAAATAGGGAAAAATTGAAATTGTTCAGAAATAAAATCGAATATGTACTTACGTAATTCATTGGCAACAATGCCCAGCACCGCGACAGACAATATTAGTAGTTTCTTCAGCATTCTGACAAGAAATAAGATGAACTATCATTAACTATCGGCTTTTATACTTGCAGCAACTCATCAACATTAACTAATGATTAGTGCGTATCACTCACATGCACACACACAGATACTCATTGACAATAACAAATATTTAGGCAATGAAAGTGCACAGTAATGAAAACAAATAGTCAATAACATTTTATCGTATTTATTTTAGTTTACAATTTTTATCTATTAAGAAATAGGCAGATTACTTGTACTCAAATATGTTTAAAATTTATAATACAAACTTTTAATTTTATAATTAATACATAATGAATTATGGAAATATCTAATTAGAGGCTTGTGGATATTCATGTCGGTATCAACGAGGTCAAATGCGGTTCCTCCGCGTGGAAGAGCCTCATAAGGCCATAAGGGCTCAGTCAACATACGTAAACACATGTCAGCTGTGTTGCGTTGTTTGTATAACACAACCTGCATTTATTTTTTTGTTATATTGCGAAGTCGTTTTGAATATGCTTCTTGCATTCACTTATAGAGAACTCGCATATAGGGGACACTCGCATATAGTGAACGTATCCCTGAGTCTCAACTAAATACATAACATGCTACCTTCGTTATAGTGTACAGTCGTTTATAGTGAACCAAATCTCTGCCCCCCCCCTCAAGTTCACTATAATCGGGTTACACTATATATGTTGAGCACTGTATATAACATTATCGCATGTAGTTTTTAATTTTGAACAAATTTTTTATGTGTACTTTTACTCAAAAATGCATTTGTGCAGAAGTAATCACAATTTTTCCATAACTCCATGTTAATTACTAATGTTTCAGATTTTTCTGGACCCCCAGTATATATGTATGTAAGTTCTTGAGTTGTTGGTTAAAATAAAGTAATTTATATGGCGGAAAGGAATAAAGGTTTGTTTGGACAAAAAATGATTTTTAAGATTGGCAATATTTTTCTCAAATTGTAAATTGAAATAATCAAAAATTATGTTTACATGGAATACGCTCTCTCTCTCTCTCTCTCTCTTTGTTCTCTTGAGTTTACAATTCTTGTCTATATATATATACATATTAAAAAATATATTTATGGTTTGAATATCTTGTTGTATGGGAACATGTGGAAGAAGGCGTTGATGTACCTAGTAACTAGATCACTACACGGTTGTCGGACCTCTGGTGTTACGAAATATGGTTCGGTCTGTTCCCAAAAGCCATTGATAAGCGGATTACTCTCTGAAACGTTTCATAACATCTTGTATTAATCTGTACTGATCATTAAATACGTTTAACATCGATCAAAATGTTTCAGCAAGCGTCAAATTCATACCATCCCTAAGTTTGATCATTTCAAATTGTATTTGTCCACTTTTACCAACTTATACACAGTATAAAGGCATCATAAAAAAAAATTCCATGGCCAATCCCGAGCAATGAATTTAAATGATGATGACGGAAGTTTGGATAGATGGAAAGATGCAACAATTTGCTTACCAATATCCTCCAATTTATGGATTATCTCAACAGTTTTAAAGTCAACTCTATGCGAAGTTATGTCAATGTGTTCTTCGCCATCGATGTCCTTCAGCTCGTAATCGAATTGGTAAAGATACTGGCCATTATCTAGAAAAATAAAATACAAAGATTATTAGCTGGATCTCTGTAGTAAGAACAACGAATTTTGTTTTATCGACAAAAAATGTTAGAAGCCATTTTAATGGTGTTATGAGAGGTCTGTTGCACTTATCTCCGAATACAAAACATTATTGTTGCGTCGAAATTCTCACTATTATTTTATAAATATCAAAACTTATTTAGCTACATACTGTATGTGATGTTATAAGCGCCCGATTTGTGCGACACTTTGGGAAGAATCGTATTCGCCTGAGCCTCGTATTCACATTGCCAAATGATTTGCGGACTAGTAAAAAGCAGTTCTACATGTTTCAGAGCCAGGTCAATCCTTAAACAGAAATTCAATCAACTTATAATTCTATTTTTTTCAAATCGAAAGCGACATCACTGAAATCGAAAAAAAATGAATTTCGTCAATTACAGCGAACCGAACAAAATATTTTATACAATTCGTACGTATATTTAGCCGTAGAATCCGAATCTGCAATAAAAATTGGGGTTCCTATTTTAGATTCAAAGTTACCCCTCGCCCCTCCCACAAAGAGGGGGTGGGGGACTATTTTTTGCACTAATGTATTTCCCTCGCAGAATGATTAAATTTTGATACTTGACATTTTTTCCTAGAGTGCCTATTTTTCGAGATATTTGAAAGTTTCAGGTTAAAAAATACACCCGGTATATATATACAGGGTGGTCCTAAAATGCGTGGACATCGCTTAACCATAGATTCCTGGGTCGAAAATAAGACGATTTAACTAAACTTACCTATATACAATTACGCTTCGTTTAGCTAGTATTCTGCTTCAAAGTTCTTTCAAGAAAAAGTTATTTTATCCATAACGACAGAACGCTTGGATCGATTTTGATAATATTCGGTACTGTACTTCTTACAGATGTAGGTCATTTTTTAGGGTAATATTAGTTATTATTAGTGGACCATTAGTGTACGAAACACGGGTAACCCGGCATAAACCAGTCAAAAACTTTTTAATGTTAAGGCCAATAACTTTCAAAAAAATAGTTTCAGAAAGAGACATTTAATAGTAATTTTTTTGTTCTTGTTATCTGTACTGATATCTGTTAAGGTTTAGACACAAAAAAATAAAATCTGAAGGACCGCGCACAGCATTTCATAAAAAAAATGTATTATAGCAGTCTGGTATTCTAAGAAATAAATGACGATACGGTATTTATTAGTGCAATTATTTAGATTTCTTTATAAAAAATAAATAAATACCTTACCCGATTTATTGGAACACTTAGTTGGATCTTTAACGCGACATTTGGTTTCCACAGGATGGAGCACCACCTCATTTTACATTGAATATTCGGAATCATCTTCATGTAGTTTCCTAACAAATGGATACGCAGAGGAGCTGATGCTCCTGCAAAATGGGCACCTAGTTCACCAGATTTTAATATTTGCGATTAATTTTTCATACATTTTTTTTTCATCAACAATATTATATGGACGTGTTATTGCGACGAGCGTTAGAGTGTACAAATGATGGTGTGAAGATAAGTGATTTCGTTGTGCCTGCATATTAGATGTTAATATATTTATTTATTTTTTTTTTCAGCCGACTATATTAAAACTTGCCATAGAAATGATACAAATTTGAACGAATGTTTCAAAATTAATGCCAATTTGGCATTAAAGTATTTACAGTATGGTAAGAATATATAAAAAAAAAATATTTTTCAAAATGTATACAATTTTCAAAATTTTTTTAGGTGATGAAAATCTAGGTGTTCCCAAATTTGCCGGTCTGTCATTTTTCGATACACTGACTATAAAGCCCCAGAATCAGTTACCATTTTCATTGTTGATTAAAAACTGCAAAACATACGGATTTGAAACGTTATCTCTATCTAATGCCAGGTAAGAATTGTATTATTAACAAATCAAATAGTGTAAAATTCTAGGTTAATAATTAATTAATTAATTCGTAACTAAAAAAACCTAGTTAAAACACCACATTATACATTTTGCCTGAGGTGTAATTTGAAGCCAGCGGGCTATAAATACATCGAGGAAAAAATGGTGGCCTCGCTCCCGAAGTGTAACTACTCTTTTTTAGCACGATCGGCAGTAGAAACACTTAATTTCATAAGTAAAGAATTATAATAAATCGGAGCGAAATTACAATATTCAGAAGCCTTTGGTGAATGTTTCCATGCAACGCGTACCACGGACAACAGACATTTCTTTACAAAAAAAACCTTTGTCATAATAAAAACTGCCGTTATAGGGAAATTGTTGTCGTCCCTAGGGCGTAAATGCTTTACTTCTGTCACCATTTTGTGGTCATAGAAAGTGATTTCTACTCCCGGCCGTACAGCAAATTTTGTGTTTCAGGGTCGATCTGGAAAAACGGCACATGGATCTGGTATTCGTAAGACCAAAAATCGTCTGGCTATGTCAATATGAAGCCCAAGCGAACGTATTAATCGAAAAATTGGCAGAAAGTTCAGGGTCCTATAATGTTACATACAGTAAGTAGAATATTACGAAATTTTGCCCGCAAATGAGGGCGAATCCGGCCCTGCATTAATGATTAAAACACTTGAAGATAACTTTTTTTTTAGATAATGGTGAATATATTTATAAAATGGATTATGATTTAAAAAATATTAATGGCGAAGACTACATTAACATACAATCACATATGATTGACTTAAAATCTATCGGGATTTCGTATATACTACAAGATATCGGTAAGTTTGATGGGAAAGTAGTGATATTTGCAATAAAATGATTTATACTGTTAATTGTTGCAGAGAGTGCTGCAGTGATCCACGCCAGCTGGGAACTGACTAGACCATATTTCGTTACTCCGGACCTGACAAAAGCCACTAGTGATATCGGTACCAAGGTACTGAATTCCTTCTTCAAAGTGTTTACTTATAATCAGATATTTCCATAATTTATAATGTTATAACATTATTTATATGGAATTACATACAGCAAATTTTTAATATATATATATATATATATATATATATATATATATATATATATATATATATATATATATACAGTAAACTTCGCTTATAACGAACCTCAAGGGACCAATGAAAATAATTCGCTATGAGCGAACTTCGTAATAAACGATAAACATCAAAAATTCATTATTTTTGTTAATGCATAGGTACATGTTTCAGGTAGATATATAATATGAAGAACTCTTTTGCAAAACTAGACAAATCCAGATTTGTTCAAAATTGAGTTAGATATTGGTTTGTAATTCATGTAGGTACATATGTACACTAACAATAATTTTTATGAATCTTATTAAAAAAAATCGTTGATTTTACTTTTGTTTATATTTCTTATTATTTTATATGATTTTTATTTATTTCAAGTAAGAGCTTTACATGTTTTTATATGATTTTTATTTATTTCAAGTAAGAGCTTTACATGTTTTCTTCAAAATTGCGTAACTCATAATTGTACTTCTTTAACACATTAAATACAGTGAACAGGGGCGGACCGGCCATGTGGGGCATGCTGAAATTTCTACATGGGCCGCTCCAATCGCGGGAAGGTCCGATAATTTTTTTTTTCATACAATTAATCACATATACACAAGTACCACAAGAACTGTTACGGTGACCCTACATATGCGGAATTGAAAGATTTCGAAGAATCCCCTGATTATTTGGTAAAATGCCGTTTTAAGTTCGTTATAACCGAAAACTTTTGCGATTATAATAAAAATTAAGGTTCGTTATACCCGAAAGTTCGTTATAAACGGGTTCGTTATTTGCGAAAAAAATAACACACGTTTAATGATATTTCAGTTCGTACTTTATAGATTGATTCGTTATAACCGAAAATTCGTTATAAGCGGGTTCGTTATAAGCGAAGTTTACTGCATATATATACATACATACATACATACATACATAACATCACGCCTTTCCCATTACTGGGGTAGCAGCCCTTTATTTCCTACAATCACTAAAAAAAAAAAAAAATATATATATATATATATGGAAAACTGCCTTTCATTCCTTATTTTCTAACAATAGCTCGCCAAATACTCCTATCCATACATAACTGTCTCGCCTCGTTAATATCCATACACCTTGTCATACATGCTCTCCTATTATTTCTACTTATAATTTTACGTTCACTCAAAACATTTTCTATCATATTCATCCATTTACTCCTCGGTCTTCCTCGCAATCGTGTTCCTTCAATTTCACCCAAATAAATCTTCTTAGTCAATCTATCATTTGACATTCTTTCCACATGTCCAAACCAACGCAGCTGACTTGAAGCCACTCTTTTCACAACATTTTTACTAATTTCACAGTCATCATACACTACTTTATTCCTAATACGGTCTCTTCTAGTCACTCCGCACACTCCTCTCAAAAATCTCATTTCAACCGCAGTTACCCTTTTTTTATTCCGGTTATCCCATACCCAACATTCACATCCATACATCAACGATGGCACAAGTACACCATTATACACACATAACCTAGCTTCTCTTGATACATTCACATTTCTAGCAAACATTCCCAAAGCGCCCAAAACTTTTCTATATATATATATACAGTGATGCCTCGCATAACGAACGCCTCACATAACGAACGCTGCGCACAACGAACTTTCTGTTCGTCCATTACGTGACTCACACAACGAACCTCGCTTCACACAACGAACTGCAGCGAATTCATCTTGCTGCTCGAACGCACTGCGTATCACGAAGTCTCCCGAGCTTCGAAAGTCGCACGCAGCTGATACTGAAACTTGTTCCTTCTTGGACCCAAGAAGAAGCAGTTTTTGCAGAATTGCAGAAGCAGAATTGGAGGTAGAGGAGGAGGAGGTTGTGGAAGAGCTTATTGAAGAACACCAAGAAGAGCTGACAACTGAAGAGCTCCAAGCACTTCTAGTCCAGCAATATGATAAAGCTCAAAGGGAAGCTTCATCTGACAACGAGGAAGAGCAATCTAATCAACCAATCTCAACTGCTGCCATCAAGGACATCCTGGTCAAATGAGGAGAGGTTCAGGAGTTCAGCAACACTCACTATCCAAACTCAGCTGAGGCAAACAGGATCAACGATCTCTACAATGACACCCTTGCCCGTTATTTCCGGCAGGTGTTGAAGAAGAGGGAGAAATAGACAACCATGGAAAGGTTTTTCAAGAAGCCAGCAGTCAAGAAGCAAAGGATGGAACAAGAAGATTTGACCCTGCAAGCTTCGGTAGACTCTCCTAAATCTGAGTCTGACTAAAATATATAAAACATGAGTACCTTTTTTATCTTTTTTGTGTTACAGTACCATATTTTATGCTGCAGAACGAATTAAAAATTTTAACATGTATTGTTATGGGAAAACGCGTTTCACATAACGAACTTTTCGCATAACGAACTTGCTGCTGGAACGCATTAAGTACGTTATGCGAGGCAACACTGTATATATATATATACATACAGTGGATATCGTTTATAACGACATCTGATATAACGACATATCGGTTTTTGCGACGACATTTCAAAGTCCCGGCCAGAAACTATACTCTTTATACGTGAGGCTTATCGCTTATAACGACATCGGATATTCCGACGAAACTAATATAACGACGAAAAATGGCTTGAAATTTGGATAAAATTATCTTTTATAACGACGGATCGCATTGCGTAGTAGTACCGAATTGACTCCGGGAATTACTGAGTTGCGAAAAGGCAGGGCGAATCGCAACAGACGTATTCATTCAGTGGTTAACTACGATTTGAAGGTATGTCATCGATGTCGGTATGGCGAAACGAAAAGGAACGAAGTGGAAATGGACGAAACAACCGAGTTGCAAACACCTAATATAAAGGATGCATTTTCAGCACTTGTTGAAACAATTCAGCATTTTTTCATGTTTAATCAAAATTTAAAAGAAGCTAAAACAGATTTTGCATTGCTACATTTGGAAAAGATTATTCAAAGAAACTTTTCAGATAACAAAAAATCACAAAAACAAACCAAAATGACAGATTTTTTTATTAAAATTTAAATACTTATGTATGTTTACATACGTATGTAAAATAATGTGTAAAGTTGTTTGTAAAATAAGTTGGATTGTTTTTTGTTTTTGTTTTGTAACACTTGTATATTGTTTTTGTTGCTTAAGCTTCTTGCACTCATATAAATGTACTCTTTTCTAGCATATATATAACGTATTTTTTAACATATGTCGGTATTTATGTTGTTTGGATATAGCGACCTACTGTTATAGCGACCGAATTTCGTTGGTCCCTTCAACGTCGTTATAAACGATATCTACTGTATACATAAACATATATCTACTCTATTAAATACTAAACATATTTGTATAAAAATAAACAGTCTGCTTCTTATGAGGTCAAAACTGTAAACTGTACACAAAAATAAACAAGATAATATTTTAAAACTTATACAGGTGACCCATTTGTGAATGCTCACCATTAGAATCTCCGAAACTATAAGAGATACAAGGTCGGTTAAATTAGACAAAAGTTGCGTATTTATGGGCCGATGTTGATGGCGATTTTGTATTTTGAGAATATTGCGTGGCTCACTAGATAATGAGAAAAGTGTGATTTTCTCGAATTTTTATTTTACTTTATAAGTCCGAAGGTATTGGAAATATTGCAAAAAGCTTCAAATAAATATTTTAGTATAACTAATAAGCCTTTTGATGAATCATATGAAATTTTTTTTTACTAGATATTGCCGAAGTTACAGCCTGCAACTTTAATTTTTTAAATGGGAACCATAGTTAATTTTAATCCAGTTCAAAAGTGCTATTTTTTCTCTTTACAATGATGTATTTGTTTACCTAAATATATTTTTTAGTTTCGAAGAAAAACTAAAAAGTAAGATAAAATGAATGATTTTTGTAGTGTGCCATGAAAATTTGGTATAAAACAACTGCAACTAAATATGTTATGTACGTGCAAAACAATTGAAATTCAATAATATTTGGTAAACAAAAGATTAGAGACAAGAAATAATTTATGTAGGTATGGGTTTCATATGAGAATCTGTCTAACTAGCTTTCAGTTTACGCAACGACTTTTGTTTCGTTTATCAAATGTTGTTGAATTTCAATTGTTTTGCACGTACATAACATATTTAGTTGCAGTTGTTTTACACCAAATTTTCATGGCACACTACAAAAATCATTCATTTTATCTTACTTTTTAGTTTTTCTTCGAAACTAAAAAATATATTTAGGTAAACAAATACATCATTGTAAAGAGAAAGAATAGCACTTTTGAACTGGATTAAAATTAACTATGGTTCCCATTTAAAAAATGAAAGTTGCAGGCTGTAACTTCGGCAATATCTAGTAAAAAAAAATTTTCATATGATTCATCAAAAGGCTTATTAGTTATACTAAAATATTTATTTGAAGCTTTTTTTAATATTTCCAATACCTTCGGACTTATAAAGTAAAATAAAAATTCGAGAAAATCACAATTTTGTCATTATCTAGTGAACCATGCAATATTTTCAAAATATAAAATCGCCATCAACATCGGCCCATAAATACGCAACTTTTGTCTAATTTAACTGACCTTGTATCTCTTATAGTTTCGGAGATTCCAATGGTGAGCATTCACAGATGGGTCACCCTGTATACATATATAAATAAATATTTTCAAACTTCAGATTTTTCAGACGTCACTGATATATGTATTTGAATACTCTATACTATGTAATATACTGTTTGTTAAATAAGAGAAGTCCAGTGAAGGTCATCGTTGAACAGTACGAGTTTAGATTCAGTAGCGTCGTTTATCTAATTTTTAATGTTGCATATAAGATACTGTAATTTCCGAGGGTGAGGGGTTAGCAGATGGTGCGTCTCTTACGTTGCAATTCTCATATGTTACAATTCTCATTTGTTACAATTTCTCATTTGTTGCAATTCTCATTTGTTACAATTCTCATTTGTTACAATTTCTCATTTGTTGCAATTCTCATTTGTTACAATTCTCATTTGTTACAATTTCTCATTTGTTGCAATTCTCATTTCTTACAATGCATCCCCACTCCAAATACACTTGTATCAGTTGTTGCAATTCTCATTTGTTACAATTCTCATTTATTGCAATTCTCATTTGTTACATTTCTCATTTGTTGCAAGGCACCGCCCACTTTTCTCGAAGTCAAGCGAATATACAGTCGCTCAGTTATTATATAACTATGACTAGGCAATAATTTCTTAGTTTATTTTTGTACAAAATATATACACCAATACAATTACATATGATGTAATATATACAATAACATTTTACTTTAAGAAATTATAAAACTATTCGTTAACAGCGAGTTTTCAACAACAAAAAATACAAAATTATTGCCTAGTGTTCTCGCCGTGTTGAATTTAGTGGATAAACTGTATATTTTTGATTGAAATAAAACTATCACTCACACATCACACTCCATTTTATTTAAACTTAACAACTCTGCCGTTAGATGGCAGTACAAGGTATAAACGTAATTTAATTTAAGTTTATCTCAACATTAGCAACTCTGCCGTTAGATGGCAGTACTAGATATAAAGTGTTTAAATTTATAACATCAACCCAACATTCCGCCCACCTTGAAATAACAGTTTCAACTAAGGCTACATTACTCAACATCAATAGGTAACTGAACTATTTTTCCAATGGGTCTCTTGTAAACTCCAGACGAGGTTCGCACCGTGATGACTCGAACCAGTCCGTCGTCTCCGGGATGAACGGCAGTTATGCGTCCTAGCTTCCACTCGGTTGGAGGCAGTTGTTCGTCCTTCAGGAGAACCATGTCGTTAACCTTCAAGTTTTGTTGTGGTGTCCACCATTTTGGACGTTGTTGTAATCTGGACAGGTACTCGCCACTCCATCTTCGCCAGAAATGTTGTATTACCTGCTGAATAAGTTGCCAACGAGTTAGTTTGTTCAGCTTGGTAGTTGTGAGATCAGGTTCGGGTAATGATAACATAGAGTCGCCGACCAGGAAGTGTCCAGGAGTGAGTGCTGCTAAATCAGCTGGATCATTTGATATTGGAGTTAGGGGTCTTGAATTAAGACAAGCTTCTACTTGGACTAAGACCGTGTACATCTCTTCAAATGTAAGTTTCGCCGTTCCTACTACACGGTTCAAATGATACTTCACTGATTTCACCCCTGCCTCCCATAATCCCCCAAAGTGAGCAGCACTTGGTGGATTGAAGTTCCAATGAATACCTTGTTCACTCAGGTAAGTTCCCACGACTTCATTATGATTGTGCGACTTCATTAGCTCAATGTATGAGCTCATTTCCTTATTGGCTCCAACAAAATTTTTGCCGCAATCACTATACATTTCCAGTGGTTTTCCTCTGCGGGAAATAAATCTCTTCAGTGCAGCTATGAATGCTGCGGATGACAGATCGCTGACTAGCTCCAGATGTATGGCACGTGTTGCCATACATACAAATACAGAAATATAACATTTTATTACATCCAATTCAGCAGTCACATTGAATGATGAGGAAAGAAGGTGTGAAGAGCATTTCTCAGCAACTCACATTAGAGATGAGACAGGACGGTATGTGGTGCATCTGCCGCTGTGCGATGAAACTCAACTTGGATTATCTCGAGAAACAGCAATAACACGATTCAAGAACATTGAGAGAAGGTTAAAACGTTGTCCAGAACAGCAATTCAGCTACAATAATTTCTTGAAAGAATACTTGTTGCTGAATCACATGGAAGCCATACCGGATTCTGAAGTACAGCAGAAAAATCACTACTACATGCCACATCACAGCGTTATCAAAGAAGATAGCAGCACCACGAAATTGCGGGTGGTGTTCGATGCTTCCTGCAAAACCGACAGTGGATTGTCACTGAACGATTGTTTGTTGGTTGGGCCTAAACTGCAAGATGAATTGCTGTCAATTCTCTTACGTTTCAGAACACATTCTGTTGCAGTATGTGCGGACATAGAGAAAATGTACCGCCAAGTACGAGTGCATCCGCATCACACTGACATGCAGAGGATCGTTTGGCGCGAGACAGATGATCAACCAGTAAAGGACTACAGGTTGCTTACGGTAACGTATGGAACTGCGTCAGCTCCGTACCTTGCAGTTAAAGCCTTGCAGCAATTAGCAAACGACGAAAGAGAGTCATTTCCGTTAGCGTCAAAATCCACACTTCAGGATTTTTACGTCGATGATTACATGTCTGGAACCATGGACGAAGACGCAGCAGTGGAGTTAGTGAAGCAAATGAATGAACTTATGAAGAAGGGAGGATTTTCCTTACATAAGTGGAATTCCAACAGTACAGTGGTACTAGAGAAGGTCCCTGAAGAACAGAAAAGTCGAGATGACAGGTGTAGAGTAGCTGCAGACTTTGCTGTGAAAACATTAGGCATATTTTGGCATCCATTATCAGATCATTTCTCGTACAGTGCATCTTTAAGGCAGTATGTCAACGCTTTAACAAAGCGACAATTATTAGCAGAGATTGCCAAAATCTACGATCCACTTGGTTGGATATCTCCAGTTACTGTAAGAGCAAAAATACGAATGCAAACTTTGTGGCTTCTCAAGTTAGATTGGGACGCCAGAATTCCTGAAAATCTGGACAACACATGGAAGAGTTATTGCAAGGATTTGGAGAATATTGAGTGTGTTCACATAAGCCGCTGTATCACAACGAGACATACATCACAACGACAAATTTTAGCCTTCTGTGACGCTTCAGAAAAGGCTTATGCTGCCGTTGTTTACTTGAAAACAATCAATGTAGACGGAACCTTTAAAATATCGTTAGTGGCAGCAAAAACCAGAGTTGCGCCGCTTAAGAAAATCTCAATACCAAGGCTGGAACTCTGCGCCGCACTACTGTTGTCTACACTAGTAAACACCATTAAAGTTGCAATCAAAGTTAGCATTCATGAAGTCCATGCATACTCCGATTCAACCATCGTATTAACATGGTTATCGGCACACCCAGCTCGTTGGAAAACCTTTGTTGCAAATCGTGTAACACAAATACATGAAAATCTGCCAGGCGCTCAATGGCATCATGTGAGTGGAAAAGAGAATCCTGCAGATTATGCTTCTCGTGGCACTACAGCGCATGATCTAATATCCACCAACATTTGGTGGCATGGACCTCCATGGCTGCTATCAGTCCCTGACCAAATTAATGTACCAAGTACAGAAGAAGAGGAACGAGTAATCACACAAGAAGAAAGAAAACTAACGGTGACTATGGCAGCACAAATTGATCTATCTCTATTACACAAATATTCAAGTTTGAAACGTCTCTTAAGAATCACAGCTTGGAGCTTAAGATTTAAGGTGCGTAAACCAGAAGGTCAACAGGGAGTTCTGAAGGCAGAAGAACTCACTAATGCACGATCAATTTGGATCAGGAATGTACAAACGTTAGAATTCTCTGAAGAAATTAGATGCATGAGCACCAATCAACCGTTACCACGGAAGAGCAGATTAATGAATCTCAATCCATATATTGACGCAAAAGGATTGGTAAGGGTGGGCGGAAGTTTACAAAATGCTAAGTTAGTTGAACACAGAAAACATCCCATTCTTTTACCAAGGAAAGGCAAATTGACCACACTCATTGTCGAAGAAGCACATATCACAAATCTACACGCAGGTCCACAACTACTATTGTCTATCTTGCATCAAAACTATTGGATCTTGTGTAGCCGCGATGTAATTCGGCACATAGTCAAGAAATGTGTTGTCTGTCATCGACACCAGGCTCAGGCAGCAAAACAAATGATGGGAAACTTACCTGCACCAAGGGTCAATGTATCCAAGGCCTTCTTCCATACTGGCGTGGATTATGCCGGACCAATTTTGCTACGTCCAATAACCAAAAGATATGTGCTTCTTCGACAATGAGTGTGGTCAATTTGCCTTTCCTTGGTAAAAGAATGGGATGTTTTCTGTGTTCATCTAACTTAGCATTTTGTAATCTTCCGCCCACCCTTACCAATCCTTTTGCGTCAATATATGGATTGAGATTCATTAATCTGCTTTTCCGTGGTAACGGTTGATTGGTGCTCATGCATCTAATTTCTTCAGAGAATTCTAACGTTTGTACATTCCTGATCCAAATTGATCGTGCATTAGTGAGTTCTTCTGCCTTCAGAACTCCCTGTTGACCTTCTGGTTTACGCACCTTAAATCTTAAGCTCCAAGCTGTGATTCTTAAGAGACGTTTCAAACTTGAATATTTGTGTAATAGAGATAGATCAATTTGTGCTGCCATAGTCACTGTTAGTTTTCTTTCTTCTTGTGTGATTACTCGTTCCTCTTCTTCTGTACTTGGTACATTAATTTGGTCAGGGACTGATAGCAGCCATGGAGGTCCATGCCACCAAATGTTGGTGGATATTAGATCATGCGCTGTAGTGCCACGAGAAGCATAATCTGCAGGATTCTCTTTTCCACTCACATGATGCCATTGAGCGCCTGGCAGATTTTCATGTATTTGTGTTACACGATTTGCAACAAAGGTTTTCCAACGAGCTGGGTGTGCCGATAACCATGTTAATACGATGGTTGAATCGGAGTATGCATGGACTTCATGAATGCTAACTTTGATTGCAACTTTAATGGTGTTTACTAGTGTAGACAACAGTAGTGCGGCGCAGAGTTCCAGCCTTGGTATTGAGATTTTCTTAAGCGGCGCAACTCTGGTTTTTGCTGCCACTAACGATATTTTAAAGGTTCCGTCTACATTGATTGTTTTCAAGTAAACAACGGCAGCATAAGCCTTTTCTGAAGCGTCACAGAAGGCTAAAATTTGTCGTTGTGATGTATGTCTCGTTGTGATACAGCGGCTTATGTGAACACACTCAATATTCTCCAAATCCTTGCAATAACTCTTCCATGTGTTGTCCAGATTTTCAGGAATTCTGGCGTCCCAATCTAACTTGAGAAGCCACAAAGTTTGCATTCGTATTTTTGCTCTTACAGTAACTGGAGATATCCAACCAAGTGGATCGTAGATTTTGGCAATCTCTGCTAATAATTGTCGCTTTGTTAAAGCGTTGACATACTGCCTTAAAGATGCACTGTACGAGAAATGATCTGATAATGGATGCCAAAATATGCCTAATGTTTTCACAGCAAAGTCTGCAGCTACTCTACACCTGTCATCTCGACTTTTCTGTTCTTCAGGGACCTTCTCTAGTACCACTGTACTGTTGGAATTCCACTTATGTAAGGAAAATCCTCCCTTCTTCATAAGTTCATTCATTTGCTTCACTAACTCCACTGCTGTGTCTTCGTCCATGGTTCCAGACATGTAATCATCGACGTAAAAATCCTGAAGTGTGGATTTTGACGCTAACGGAAATGACTCTCTTTCGTCGTTTGCTAATTGCTGCAAGGCTTTAACTGCAAGGTACGGAGCTGACGCAGTTCCATACGTTACCGTAAGCAACCTGTAGTCCTTTACTGGTTGATCATCTGTCTCGCGCCAAACGATCCTCTGCATGTCAGTGTGATGCGGATGCACTCGTACTTGGCGGTACATTTTCTCTATGTCCGTATATACTGCAACAGAATGTGTTCTGAAACGTAAGAGAATTGACAGCAATTCATCTTGCAGTTTAGGCCCAACCAACAAACAATCGTTCAGTGACAATCCACTGTCGGTTTTGCAGGAAGCATCGAACACCACCCGCAATTTCGTGGTGCTGCTATCTTCTTTGATAACGCTGTGATGTGGCATGTAGTAGTGATTTTTCTGCTGTACTTCAGAATCCGGTATGGCTTCCATGTGATTCAGCAACAAGTATTCTTTCAAGAAATTATTGTAGCTGAATTGCTGTTCTGGACAACGTTTTAACCTTCTCTCAATGTTCTTGAATCGTGTTATTGCTGTTTCTCGAGATAATCCAAGTTGAGTTTCATCGCACAGCGGCAGATGCACCACATACCGTCCTGTCTCATCTCTAATGTGAGTTGCTGAGAAATGCTCTTCACACCTTCTTTCCTCATCATTCAATGTGACTTCTGAATTGGATGCATCTTCCAGCTCCCAGAATTTTTGGAGTGATTCATTAATGTCACAGTGAACGTGATGAACTTGTATTGTATTCTGGGTGCTTTGAATTTTTCCTACCAGGATCCATCCGAGTTCTGATTCCAACGCTATTGGAGCTCCATCTGGTCCTGGATGACGTCCTTTAAGCAGCAACTGTGCAAATATGTCTGCTCCGAGCAGCATATCGATGTTGCTCGGTTCGTGAAACCCCGGATCGGCCAGCTTTAGAAGACGTGTATGTTGCCATTCGTGTGAAATCGGTGTGCTCGGCAGCTTACATGTTATTTTTGGTACTATCAATGCGGTAACTGTATAAACGGACTCTTCATCATAAACAGAGGTGAAGGTTACGTGCGTTTGACTCCTCACTGTCGTTGATCCTGATGAGTTTAATCCACTTACTGGAATGCTTGTCTTTACTTTCTGCAATTTGAGATGTTGAACACGGGATTCAGTAATAAAGCTTGCTTGCGAAGCTGAATCCAAGAGTGCCCGACAAATCATGGTTTGCCCATCTTGCTTCCTGATTTTAATTAATGCTGTTGGAAGCAAAACTTGTGAGCACTGCACTTCTTTAGTAGCAAATGTTTTTACATCTTGATTGTTGACAATGTGACCTGTGAACTTGTTTTGTTCTCCAGGTTGTGTTGTCGTCTGTTCAACTTCGTAGTGTAAAAGAGTATGGTGTTTACGATTGCATTTCCGACAACTGCTAGATTTGCAGTCTCGTGCAGTGTGATGTGTACGTAGGCAGTTGAAACAGAGTTGAAGCTTCTTCGCTATGGCAAGACGTTCAGCAACTGGGTCCTTAAGGAAATCGTGACACTTGTATATCAGGTGATCCTTTTTGTTGCAGTTCTCACATGTTGGTGAAATTGACGTGGAACCATGATGAACTGCAACTTGTACTCTGTGCGTGACTTGTTGATTTGGTTTAGATCCAATTTTTTCGAAATTATGTTGACTATAATCGCATCCCACTCCTTTACGGGTACTTCTAGTAATTCAAGCGAACGTCTGCATTCTGTTGTTGTATCCGCTAACTTGCGTAAGCCCGTGGCTGACTCTTGGTGCAGCGTCACTTGGGATAGCATACGATCTATATGCGCATTTACAATTTCTCGTGTGTTTTGGTAACGCTCGTTCAACAAGTTCCAGGCTTCTTGGTAGTTTACATCTGTGATGGCAAATGATTGTATAAGCTGTGCAGGTTCATTCTTCAAAGCTAACTTCAGATACTGCAACTTCTCAGCGCCGCTCAAGGTGCTGTTCTGGTGTACGATGGCACTGAATAAGTCACGAAACGATAACCATTCTTGTGTGCTGCCAGACAAGACAGGCATATCCAATTTGGGCAGTTTCAATTCAGCTTGCTTCAGGTTAGCGAGTTGTTCTGTGGGAGCTGCGAGTGGCCCTTGCACAGACAATAAAGCAACCTTTACAGTGTACATGCGATCATCAGCATCACTTAAATCTATTTCATGCTCTGCGTATTCCGTATCATTACAAATGTTACTTAGCTTTATAATTAGATCTTGAAATTCTCCGTTTAGTGTTTCCAATTTGTCTAGATGTATCTTCCTCTCTATCTCCGTTGCCCTCGCCTTGTCCAACTTGCCAACTGCTGTTTCCAATCTCGTTAAGTTTGCTTTCAATCTTCGTTTGGTTTTGTTTAATGCGTCCATAGTGCTTAGAATCCGGCTCGAAGGACCAAAATGTTCTCGCCGTGTTGAATTTAGTGGATAAACTGTATATTTTTGATTGAAATAAAACTATCACTCACACATCACACTCCATTTTATTTAAACTTAACAACTCTGCCGTTAGATGGCAGTACAAGGTATAAACGTAATTTAATTTAAGTTTATCTCAACATTAGCAACTCTGCCGTTAGATGGCAGTACTAGATATAAAGTGTTTAAATTTATAACATCAACCCAACACCTAGTCATAATTATATAATAACTGGGCGACTGTAGACTGGCTTAACATCGTGAAAAGTGGGTGGTGCCTTACAACAAATGAGAATTGTACCAAATGAGAATTGCAACAAATGAGAATTGTAACAAATGAGAATTGCAACAACTGATACAAGCGTATTTGGAGTGGGGATGCATTGTAAGAAATGAGAATTGCAACAAATGAGAAATTGTAACAAATGAGACTTGTAACAAATGAGAATTGCAACGTAAGAGACGCTTCGTAGCAGATGACGGGGAGATATAAACAAAAGAAGAACAATGCATGCATTAGTACACGACCTTCTCGATTTATACCGGCCTGCTAGCTGAACGATATAACAATAGATTTGTTGTGCCGACAGCTCGGCCAAATGTTGAAGTATTGGCGCTAGTAACAGTAGCTACTTGTCACTGTCAAAAAATGGCAGTTAATATTGTAAAAGGTTGTTGTGTAAAAATTATTAATTATAAATACAAAATAAATCATAAAATATATAGATATATTAATTTAAAAAATGATTTTTAAAGAAATTTGATTTTATAACATTTATAAATAAAATATATTACTTAGGTATACAATTTATTGCAAAATATATCACTTAGGGTGTTACCATCATTATTAGAACAATTCGGCTGAAATATAATTTATTTTTAATTAGTATAAAATTAATTCAAATGAATACGTATAATAATTTTACAGAAAATACCATAAATAATGTAGGTAGAGCATCACGTTTTAATAGTTTTCGTGTACAAGACGTGTGACGAAAACAATCTTCTGCAAAGTGATTACTACAAATATGAGGGTTTTTCACGTTGCGAATCTTTTCCCCAGAACAAACATATTATTACGTATGTGCAACTATATACTCTCATGCCTTTTATATGCCATATTCATGTTTGACGGGAATTCATGCAATAAACTTGTACCTCGTCGACTGCAGCTTGGTACACAGCACTTCTTATCATGAACCATAATTACAGTGATGTGTTATTAACATAACACACCAAATTACACTGCAGTTGAAAGTGTTACTGTAAAAACACCTAATAATTTCCAGTAAAATGAATAATAATACCTGAGAATAATACCGACCTAAATATTACACAAATAATTAATTTATAATTGCACTAAATGCACTGGTTGTAAATAAATTTTACAGAAAATATTCGTGTATCACGACTGAATTCTGTAGTTTGTTGATTAACAACTGTCAAAATCGTATTTTTTTTTCAAATGTTTTCCTACTGTTACTAGCGCCAGCGGCGGCACGCTGAAACTGGGCCTGTTAGCGGGCCGGAATAGAACACTTTTAATCGAGAAGGTCGTGCATTAGTATATACCAGATATAGAGTTTTCGGTGAATAGTCGGCTTAGCACCGATAACAACAAAAATATGATGTTTCGACTTGACAGTTCATTACGTTAATCATTTGTGTCACACATTTTGAATTACAACAACGATTTAGATTAGAATATAATAACAGTGGTTGCAATAAAAGTGATTTATTATAACTGTGTTTGTGTTAGTGCATAATATTGGTGTGAATTAGTGGTAAATAAGACAAATTGACAGAAAATGCAGCAAAATGACGCTACACGCCTATGCGCCAGCTAGTAGTGTAGGAAATAAGAAATCAACGTACGTTATTGCAATAGTATCGAGTACAACGAGCCTCATTTTGTTATGCTTGCCGTAGTATTGTTCGGACAATCTAAAGACAAATGTGATATCTGTCCTTGTCGCGCGTGCTACTTGACAATTGAAATGACAGAGAACTGTAAACTGCACACAAAAATAAACAAGATAATATTTTTTAAATATTTTTCCATTTCCATGTAATTTACTTTCACTAAATATTTGTCGCAATCTGACTGTGTGTGCATGTGTGTAATCATTAATATTGATGAAGAGTTGATGACGTGTATAAAAGTGAGTAATTTATCAGCAGACAGCTTATTTCTGGTCAGAATGCTGAGCCAAGTTGTGTTAATACTGTCTGTTACGGTCCTGGGCACTGTTGCCAATGAATTCCGTAAGTACCTGTTATATTTTAATCCGGAACAACTTTTTTTTACTTATGCTTTTGCTCTAAAATGCATTGTTCAGCAGCAATCACAATTTATCTACATTTACATGTTAATTCCCTATGTCCAGAGGCGTAGTCCTAAAAAAAGTAGTGCCGGGGCGTATAATTTTTTTTACATAGTATTTAATTCAATAAATGAAAAAGTTGTTTAAAAAATTCCGATCATTTATAATAAAATATTTTACTATCAAATATTTAATTATTCATTTTGTTTTTTAAAAATGTGGCAGGGCTTAGCCTTGGTATTTTAAAAAGTACCAGGGCGGCGCCCTGGTGCGCCCTGGCGCAACTACAGCCCTGCCTATGTCCCAGATTTCTTCGGACATCCGGTATATATATTTATATTTTTACATATTACTTTAGCCACTTACATCAATACTTGCAGACAAAAAGATCCAAATTTGAATGAATGCGTGAAGACTAACGCCAATTTGGCCCTGGAAACTTTAGAATATGGTAGCTAGAAACTATTTTGAATATTATTGATTTACATATTTAAAGAAAATATTAATGTTTTCAAGGTGACAGTCATTGAATCTTCCAAAATTAGACGGAATTAAATTCATCGACTCTATAATCATTAACCCTCTGAAACAGTTACCATTTTTGCCGGTTATGAAGAATTGTCGTGGTTATGGTGCTGATACTATTCGGATAATAGACGTCGAGTAAGATTTTTTTAAATTACAATTTGTTAAAATCCAAATACTGTGTCTTGCATTGCTCTCTAAATACTTCCCATCCAGGCAAAGCACAATATTTCCAATGATGTCTTTACTCATTTGAAAAAATAGAATTATAAGTAGATTGAATTTCTGTTTAAGGATTGATCTGGTTCGGAAACATGTAGAACTGCTTTATGGTAGTCCGAAAATCATTTGGCAATGTGAATACGAGGCTCAGGCGACTACGATTCATGGCGAAGTATCGCACATATCAGGCGCTTATAACATCACATTCAGTAAGTACATAGATACATTTTGATATTTATAAAATAATATTGAGAATTACAAGGCAACAATAGGGTTTAGTATTCGGAAATAAGTGTAACAGATATCTCATAACGCCATTAAAATGGTTTTCAACATTTTTTGTCGATATTTAGTAAAACAAAATTCGTAGTTCTTACTACAGAGATCCAGCTAATAATCTTTGTATTTTATTTTTCTAGATAATGGCGAATATCTTTACCAATTCAATTACGAGCTGAAGGACATCGATGGTGAAAAATACATTAATGTAACTTCGCATAGAGTTGACTTTAAAAGTGTCGAGATAATCCATAAATTGGAGGATATTGGTAAGTAATTTGTTGCATCTTTCCATCTATCCAAACTTCTGTCATCATCATTTAAATTCATTGCGCGCGGCTGGTCATGATTCCTTTACACTGTGTATAAGATGTTAAAAACGGTCAAATACAATTTGAAATAGTCAAACTAAGGGATGGTATGAATTTGACGTTTGATAGAACATTTTGATCGACGTAAATCGTATTTAATGATCAGTACTGATTAATACTAGATGTTATGAAACGTTTCAGAGAGTAATCCGCTTATCAATGGCTTCTGGGAACAGACCAAACCATATTTCGTAACATCAGACGTCCGACAAGCATGTAGTGATTTCATAACTAGGTACATCAACGCCTTCTTCAAGGTGTTCCCATACAACACGATATTAAAACCATAAATGTGTGTGTGTGTGTGTGTGTGTGAGAGAGAGGGAGGGAGCTTTTGAAAATATTCTATGTAAACATGCAATTCATACATAATGATTATTATTTAATTTACAATTGTATAAATTATTATTTATTCGCAATCTAGTATTAATGTTACTAATGTAATTATTACAATTATAATATTATAGTTCGAGAGGATTATAAGTTTTTTAAAGGAGTTTATGTGTTCTTTATACCTTTCTTTGAATGTTCTACCTGTCTGGCCTATATTGTAGTTGTGTAAGCTATGTTTTCTAAAACGTTTATTTACTCTGCAAATTTGTTTTCCTCTGAAAGTAATTGTGGCCCAATGTTTAGATTCTTAAATATTGTTATTGTTCTTATTTTTGTGTTTACTTTTAACATGTATTTTATTCACAGTACTGATGTTATATCCATTGTTGGTAGCTATTTGTGTGCTGCTAATTTATGTTGTTCAGGATATCCTGATTTAGTTTGTTTCATGTTGTCAGTTTGTGATGGTTTGCAACATATGTTATATGTTAATCCTGTGTTAATTATTGTCATGTCGAGCGAATTCATTTTGTTGTTAACGTCTTCTTCTATTGTGAATTTTACTTTTATGTTTACAACTTTACTCGGCATTCTAACAAGAGATAACCTCAATTCACACTGAATACACATTTTTAGACGTGTATCAACTCATTAGGAGTTTTAATGATTAGTGCTTATCACTCATTAACAATACCAAATATTTAGTAATCTAAATTACATAATAATTGAGACGATATGAATAACATTTTATTTTGTTTATTTTTTTTTGTATTTAGTTTAAAATTTTGACGTGTTAAAAAGCAGACTGATACTTTTTATCCAAATATGATTTGTATTTAATATAGACTTTTAATTATATATATATATATATATATATATATATATATATATATATATATATATATATATATATATATATATATATATATACATATTATATTAGATATTTGCTGTATGTAATTCCATATAATTAATGTTATAACATTATAAATTACGGAAATATCTGATTATAAGTAAACACATTGAAGAAAGAATTCAGTACCTTGGTACCGATATCACTACCGGCTTTTCTCAGCTCTGGAGTGACGAAATATGGTTTGGTCTGTTGCCAGAAGCCGTTGATCACTGCGTTACTCTCTGCAACAATTAACAGTATAAATCATTTTATTAAAAATATCACTACTTTTCCATGAATCTTACCTATATTCTCTAACAAATGCGTAATCTCGACAGATTTGAACTCAAGCATATGTGATTTTATGTCAATGAAGTCTTCGCCAATAATATTTTTTAATTCATAATCCATTTTGTACACATATTCACCATTATCTAAAAATAATAATATAAAAAATTATTCACAGGTCGCGACTAAGCTAGGAGACTCCTAACTTTAGTAGCGAAAATTAGTCGCACCAATTGCTTGTTTAAATATGGCTGCCGCGTTGATACGTAATTTGCGAGATATTCGAAATGTACGTAATTTGCGTATAAGAAATAAAAAAAAAATTATCGAGACCATACAGATCCGTATACTGTTTATACGGATTTAGAATTTAAACGACGATATCAGGTAAAAAAGAATACTGCACGATACATAACGGGCATACTAAGAGTTATTCTGGAACCGGCACAAAGTCGACGAGACTGCATATCTGCTGAATTGCAGGTACTTACCGCATTACGATTTTATGCGAAAGTAATGTACCAAGAGGATAATGGTAAGAATGTATATTTGAATTTCCAACTGATATATGTTACTGTATTTTATTGAATATTATTATAACCTAATTTATGAGTTTTTTAATGATGTAAGTTCTCAATCAATTTATTTTTAGGTGATTTACATGGTATAAGCCAGGCTAGCGTCAGCCGAATTGTACGTAGGGTCTCGGTGGCATTGGCCTCCAAATTAAAACAGTTTGTGCGCTTTCCTCGCAACATCAATGTGCTGAAAAATCAATTTTACGGCAAGGCCGGTTTCCCAAATGTTGTTGGATGTATTGACTGCACTCACGTGCGAATAAAAAACCCAGATAAGGAACGACCTTTGCTATATTGCAATAGAAAGGGCTGGTACTCCCTGAATGTACAGGTGGTGTGTGATGCTAACCATCGCATCATTGATTTAAATGCACGATGGCGAGGTAGTGCCCATGACGCGAGAATATGGGAAGAGTGTACACTCGCAAGGAAGTTTGAAGTAATATAGTTTTCACTAATCATTAAAAAAAGTTATGAATGAATTATAATTACGTTATTTTATCAAATCGTAGAATGGTACAATACAAGGTTTATTGTTGGGCGATGGTGGTTATCCATGCCGAAGTTTCTTATTAACGCCGTTAACGGACCCACAAACGCGCGCGGAAAAGCGGTACAACGCGTCCCATATTTCTACCCGTGGAACCGTCGAACGTTGCTTCGGGCATTGGAAAGCAACGTTCAGAAGCCTGCAAATCGGTCTGAACATTTCGCTGGACACAGCCAAAGCTGCTATAGCTGCAATGGCAGTTATTTATAACATAAAAAAAGATTTTGATGATAACGATGGTGATACGGTAATTGCAATTCTTTTATCACACTTTTGAATAAATAAATTAAATTATTAATTAATTTTTATATAGAGTCGGAAATGTCTGACGAAGAAATTGAAGATGGAATGCCAATGCCACCACCCCAGAATAATATTCGTGCTGTTTTTATTAATAGGCATTTTGCCAATAAATAAATAAATAAATACATAATTAATTATATATTTAAATTATATATAAATAGATACTTTGTTTATTTTCACTTGCTTTAAATACGATACTGGATACTTAGCACTCATCATCTCTACAAAATATATATGTACATATATGCATCTTTATTGTATTGATATAAGTTTGTATACAAAAGTAAACAAGTTAGAATATAACGTGCAGCACTAGATTCTAAGCGATATATTTATTTTAATCCCCGGTGATATTTAGTGGCGCTCTCATGCCTAAGCACGTGAAAATAAACAAAGTATCTATTTATATATAATTTAAATATATAATTAATTGAATATGGATTTTCACAAAGTGAATGAAATAGTACATTATACACCAAGGGTGAGAAACCACTTATTTTTCCTGAGATGTAGTTTGAAGCCCGAGGGCGAAGCCAGGGGCTACAAATACATCGAGGGAAAAATGGTGGTCTCTCCCGAGGTGTATATACTATTTTTTCCACGTTCGGGAGTAGAAACACTTCATTTCATAAATAATTAATTATAATAAATCGGAACGAAATTGCAATATTTAGAAGCCTTTGGAAATGTTTCCATGCAACGCGTACCATGACATCACACATTTATTTACAAAAACCTTTGTTATAATAAAAACTCCCTTATGAAAAGTGTTTTCGTCCCTAGGGAGTAAATGCTTCATTTCTGTCCCGCGTTTGACGCCATACAAACCGACTTCTACTCCCGGTCGTGTAAAAATACTATTTTATATTTAAATACATACATACATACATACATACATACACACACACACACACACACACACACACACACACACACACACACACACACACATATATATATATATATATATATATATATATATATATATATATATATATATATATATATATATTCTAAAGTATTGTCGAGATTCGAACCATATCATTTATAAATTATTTAAATTACCAAATAGGCGTCTTACCGTTGTGCTAGCAACGTCGTAAACAATATTTTGCAAATATCGTATTTAAGCTACATCTTTTAATTATTACTTTTTAAAAGCTTGTTTATCAGAAATGTGACCATTAATATCATTTTAATTAATACCAATGAATGCTAATAACCTATCTCTACACCTGTAGCAAATTTCAGAGCTCTAAAATGTATAATACAGAAGTAATCGCAACTTTTTCAATTTTACAAGTTAATTCCCTATGTCCCAGATTTCTTGGGACACCGGTATATACCGGCTGTATTTTTTAACCTGAAACTTACAAATATCTCGAAAAATAGGCACTCCAGGAAAAAATGTCAAGTATCAAAATTTAATCATTCTGCGGGGGAAATACACTAGTGCGAAAAATAGTCCCCCACCCCTCTCTTTGTGGAAGGGGCGGGGGGTAACTTTGAATCTAAAATAAAGCAATAAATTCATGAAGCAAGAAATAGTTTCTGCTGACAGATAACACATCAATCATTTGTTTAATTTTGTTCCATTTCCAAGGCTACCCTTAGGTATTTTGAAGCTAATTTTCAACATTTTAAATTTAATTTCTGCCGGTATAAAGCATGGAAAATTAATTGTGTTTATTGATTTGCATGTAGAATTTTATGCTCTACAACATTTATTTGAAGCTTTTTTCTCTAAAATAATTAGGGAAGCAGGAAATTATAAAAATTTGATTTTACACGTTAAAGTCCTATGTTCCGGTGTCGCGGTCACCACCCTGTATATATATATATATATATATATATATATATATATATATATATATATATATATATATATATATATATATTTCAATAAATATAAAGAAAATGTTACTTCTTTTCTAATACATTAATTGAAATTGAAAATGGAATGTCAGTGACACCATTTGGTGCAACATTCATAAATAGATATTTTACGTGTAAATATATTTTTTTTTCCAAATCATTGATTTGCAACATGAGTTTTCTAATTCGAATAACTCTAACTTCATAGCTAGTTGCTTCCTTGTTGACTCGCTTTCTATTTCTATTTTCTTCATCATTTCTTTATGTAGTTCTTCGTTTCTTCTATCTTCTGCTTCGTAGTTCTTTTTTTGTATATCAAGCAGAGCCCGATCGTAGCCGGTCATCTGCAGTGTGTCATATTTTCTTTTTGTTTGTTTAGGTTTAGAGGTGGAGGACGTTTCAGGTATTTCTAGTGGGGATTCTGGATTTTCAGTTGGAGTACTTGGTTCGGGTATAAATGTTCTATGAATATAATAATAAAAATATTATTGATTTATATATATATATATATATATATATATATATATATATATATATATATATATATATATATATATATATACAGGGTGATTCACGAAGAGCGGAAAAAATTTTAACACGATGTTGGGGTGGTCATTCGGAGTAAAAAATGTCTTATGAACATGGGTCCTATTCCATTTGGTTAAGTAACTAGAGGAGATCAAAATTTGATGAATTCAAATGCTAAACAGCATATTACCATTAAGAAATCTTAGAAACTATAAGAGATATGAAGCTGGTTAAATTAGACAAAAGTTGCGCATTTATAAGTCAAAGTTAGTGATAATTTCGTATTTTGAAAATTTTGCACGGATTACTAGATGTGAGCAAAAAAAACCAGGTGAATTTACTTAGGCACTTATAAAACTTTAATTTCTTATAGTTATGTAATTAAATGAGGTAGGACCTATGTTCATATGACATTTTTTACTCAAAATGATCTCCCAACAACGTATTAATTTTTCTTACTCTTCGTGAATCACCCGATAAAAATTTTGCGCACATCTAGTAAGCCATGTAAAATTTCCAAACTATGAAATAATCGCTAACACTTATAAATGCGCAACTTTTGTCTAATTTAACCAACTTCATAGCTCTTACAGTTTCTAAGGTTCTTAATGGCAATGTGCTGTTTAGCATCTGAATTATTAATATGTACATTCATCAAACTTTGATCTCCTGCAGTTACTTAACCAAATGGAATAGGACCCATGTTCATATGACATTTTTTACTCAAAATGACCTCTCCAGCCTCGTGTTAAAATTTTTTCCGCTCTTCGTGAATCACCCTGTATATATATATATATATATATATATATATATATATATATATATATATATATATATATATATATATATATATATATACAGTGTGAATAATGTAAGGCTATACATTGGCAACTTTATTTTAGCGTTAATCAATTTGCCTATGCTAGTAACAACCCGTTGAATAATTTAAAATTAGACATAGGGCATTTACTTAATGTTACCATGGTGATTATATACAAAAACTCCAATTTATTATGGTTGAATAATGTAAAATTAGACACTTGTCCACAGACTACTATATTTATTTAAATCATTTACAGAATTTATTCCAATTTTTTATTAAATCTATTACAGGTTATTGGATTAAAAGTACACTTCAAGTACTGAAATTGTATTTGGTATCAGTACATTTCCAAAATCACTTGGGGGTGATAACTAAATTTGCCACCGTTTGATGACATGTGATGGGCCCTGCCCGGGAATTCAAAGCTGAAATAATCAGAAATTTTTCGCAAAGACGCTCCTTCTAAATACCAGGAATACATCTTAAACTTTTCTTCTGTGATGTACATTTTTTGCACTAATTATTACGCAAATTCGTGAGATATCAGTAACCCAATCTTGGGTCGCAAAAGTTTAAAAACGGGTCGCATAAATATTTAATGATTTAGGATAAATACAACGGATGTGGAAGCCAACGATTTATATACTTGCTAAATCAGAATACTTCATTTAAATATTGGCGGTTAGTAATTTTAGTGTCTATTAGAATGAGGTAGACGGTAGAGGTGCTGTCATACATTGCGCTGGTATACATTTTTTTAATCCTAAATCTTACGCCTATATTTTTTGTATGGTCCTGTAATTTTAAGAGACTAAAGCCCCCTCTCCTACCATACAGTCTCATACGGGTCTCCTTACATTTGAATTCATATTTTATGGGTCGCCAGATAAAAAAGGTTGCGGAACGCTGAGTTAATACACTCCTAGTAGCGACCTCTGAATAGACACAAGAGTCTAGTTTGCAGACCTACGCAAGTAACCGAGCTCGTACGAACATATAAGTCTGAGAATTACGGAATCGGGAAACCGTGGATCTGCATTAATTATTGTTAGTTATTTGTTTTTATACAATATGAAATATATTATTCATTTGTTTTTTGTACGGATCTATGTACCTTGAAATAATTATAATTTAATTCTAAATTTTGTGGGTTATTCTGATGTGTAAAATAATTATTCGGTTGATTGGTAGGTCTTTGTGTTGCTAAGTTTTTTTTAGTCTGAGTAGACATAGGTGTTTGTTTTATACCCTGTGCATTTTTAATTTGCATTCGGGGTGCAAAGTTTCGATAAGGTTGTTGGGTAATTTTAAAATTAATCAGACCCGTAGGGAAATTACTTTTTGGCAATTGTTTTTGTGTAGTATTTTGATTATAGAATACAGGTTTAGGTAAAGATTCGTTGTTTTTAAGGTATTGAAAATCATTTTGCAGTAAAGTTTCAATTTTAATTATATTTTCTGGATTTCGGATGGCTAGGTTATTTCTGTAAGGGTCTCCTACAATAGATATGAAATTATTTACTATTATTTTTTCAGTGAATTTAATAATAATCGCCTTTTCGTAAGCATGATTTAAAAGCGCAGAATCTTTCTTTAGTAATCTCGAGTAATTTGTATGGGGTTTTATTATTTATTTTTAATAATTCGTTAATTATTGTAGTGGAATTAGTTCTATCTTTAAAATTTTGAATCAAGTGTTCCTTGAGATCATTCCAGTTATGAACTTCTAAATTTTTATTCTATCTAAAGCTTTATCAGTTATTTTGCTTCTAATATTTAGAAATGAAATCATTAAGAGGTGGATTAAGTGTACCGAATCAATTTTGAACTATGTTAACAGCGTTTATAAAAATACTCAATTTATTTTGGTTCTCATTATAAGTTGGGATTGATTTTAGAGCAAAATTGATTTATGACTCACAGTAAAATTATGTACACTGCGGTGTTTAATGTTGCATTGTTCATTTGGTGAGTTCTGCAATGATTTGCTTCTACTGCCTTGTTTCGGTGATGATCACGGTGCTGGTTCTCGCTGTGGACTCTGCGTACTGGAATCAGTAGCTTGAACTTGTAGTTGTAGAAATTTGGAATTGTGAAGACCTTGACACTAGCGTTGCTGGTTCTGTAGGTTCTTTGTAATATTGTTCGTTTCCAGAATTAACGTTAAAACGACCGTGTTTTTGTTTTAACGAATTTGTCACTTTGCACGTAACTTCGACAAATAACACGTTTCTGGGATCCTACCGACTGCGCAACTTATATAATTTAGTACAAATTAAATGTTTTAAAAAATAGTTGATTTATCTTCAGAAACTACATTGATAACATGAGCTATGTTCGTCGGCTTACAAAACAGAACTGACCTTATTTTCATTCACAAAGGAGTCTCCATTATTTATGCCGTTTCAGCATTGTTCCGAGAACCAAAGGTGATTGTAGTTATCGTTGCGAATTTTGTGAAGTCACTAAAATATTGATGGCTATAACTTATATGTCATATCGAAGAAACAAATGTTTTAAATATACCAACTACGGTAATTAGGGTTTGAAAGTAACAATGAAAATACAAATGACATGCTCAAACCAATATGATAGTCATGCGGCTCGTGGGGGAACTACTTTCCACTATAATCCGAATAAATACTCGTATTAGCTAAAAAAAAACTCACCGAATGAATATTCCCTAAAAAATACCTTAGCTGAAATGCAAAATAGATATTAATATAATACTTTGCGCGAAGGTAAAAATTTATTTGAAACCAACTTAATACATTTCTTTAACTATATATTTGTCACCATGTCCGGTAAAACGTACTGTATAGGGGAGAGGGGGGTACATTCGTCCATTTTTTGTTCTTATGTGAATAATTCTATTTTGTGTACATGTTTTGTAAGTTTTGCGGTTTTAATGATCAATATGTTTTATATGCATCGCGTTTACTATAAAAAATCACGAATTTTCAATCGCCAATTCAAGTTATTACAATTTTTAATAAGTAGTGTAAATGAACGAATGTACCCCACCAGTGGGGTTAATTCGCCCGGGGGATGGGGTACTTTCATTAACTAACAAAAAATATGGTCAAAGTGTTTTTAATTATTTTCAATAACAATAATATTTGCTTAAACATTACGTTTTAATTATATGAAACAAAACATTTTTATTTAAAATTAAGAACATCAAAATTATAATTGAACTTGTATAAAGATGAAGTTCTGGCAGTTTTTTTTCCTTCGAATTCTGGCGGAGGTAGTATGGAAGTGATGTCAGACCTATTGACAATTGATATGTCCTCATTTTGAGGAAAAGAAAATGTTGAGCTCGTTCCAATTCTTCTCAAAAAGTTTATTTCATATTCTTCCCTGGCTAGTTCAGTTATTACTTTGCCAATAAAATACACAATAGTTTTCTTAGTGGCAAACTTAACAACAACAAAGTCATCTTTTTTAATATTTGCTGCCGCATAATTTTCAGGTAATTCTTCCCACATTTCGCAATCGCGACTGTCGGCCAGATCCAATTCAACATCAGAATCACTTGAATTAGAACTTGACTGACATTTTTTTGCCGATTTAATTTTCTTAGCGGAATCGACAAATAAAGATTTAATTACTGCCTTTCTCTTTCTTTGTTTCTTCAGTTCTTGTTTTCTCAATTTTTCCTTCTCCATAGTTTCAAGTCTATCTTTTTCCGGTGTGCTTGTGTATATTCTTGATTTACCTGTTCGTTTGTTTGTTTTTACGTTACTTCGCGGAATCGCTTTAGGAAACGGTCTGATTTGCTCAGGAGTCACTACTAAATTATTACATTTTAGTTGACTAGGGCTAGTTGAATCTTGATTTTCATGTTGTGATGTTGATGGAGAATTGATTTCTGCATTGGAAGTTAATGTTGAAATTAATTCATGTTCTTCATTTTGCCTACGCTGTGATACTTTAATAGATGTGTGCACTTGAGATGTTGAAGGCAAATTGATATCACCCGATTCTTCTGATGTATAATTTCCGTCTGTTACAAAACAGCTATCAAAATCAGCATCTTGAAAAGCAAGTCTATTAAATGGCCACAACCCAGGTTTTTTGAACGAATTTATTATGTTTTGTGGGATGAATGACGACAAAAATGCGATATTAGTAAGCTGCGCGATATTTTTTATTGTG